>JAXCHB010000228.1:0-600000 GCA_036926305.1 Uropetala carovei | reverse complement strand
AAGAATTTTCGAAAAAATTTTGGGAAAAAAATTTTGAAAAAAATTTTCGAAAAAAATTTCGAAAAAAGATTTTCTAGAAAAATTTTGAAAAAAATTTTCGAAAAAAATTTCGAAAAAAAATTTTTAAAAAAATTTTTGAAAAAATTTTGGAAAAAAATTTTTCGAAAAAAATTTTGAAAAAAATTTTCAAAAAAAAATTCGAAAAAAAATTTCGAAAAAAATGTTGAAAAAAAAATTCGAAAAAAATTTTTAAAAAAAATTTTCGAAAAAAGATTTTCGAAAAAAATTTTGAAAAAAAATTTGGAAAAAAAATTTTGAAAAAAATTTTCGAAAAAAATTTCGAAAAAAAAGTTTCAAAAAAAATTTCGAAAAAAAATTTTCGAAAAAAAAATTTGATAAAAAATTTCGAAAAAAAAATTTGAAAAAATTTCGAAAAAAATTTTGAAAAAAATTTTCGAAAAAAATTTGAAAAAAAATTTTCAAAAAATATTTCGAAAAAAAATTTTCGAAAAAAATTTTGAAAAAAAACTTTCGAAAAAAATTTTGCAAAAAAATTTTTCGAAAAAAATTTTCAAAAAAATTTTCAAAAAAAATTTCGAAAAAAAATTTTCGAAAAAAAATTTTCGAAAAAAATTTTGAAAAAAAATTTGGAAAAAAAATTTTGAAAAAAAATTTCCAAAAAAAATTTCGAAAAAAATTTTCGAAAAAAATTTTGAAAAAAAATTTTCGAAAAAAATTTAGAAAAATATTTTCGAAAAAGAATTTTCGGAAAAAATTTTTTAAAAAAATATAAAAAAAAATTTTGAAAAAAAATTTCGAAAAAAAATTTTCGAAAAAAAATTTTAAAAAAATTTTCGAAAAAAATTTTTAAAAAAAATTTCAAAAAAACTTTTGAAAAAAAATTTCGAAAAAAATTTTGAAAAAAATTTTCGAAAAAAATTTTGATAAACAATTTTTGAAAAAAATTTCGAAAAAAATTTTTCAAAAAAAAATTTTCGAAAAACATTTTGAAAAAAAATTTTGAAAAAAATTTTGCAAAAAAATTTCGAAAAAAATTTCGAAAAAAAAATTTCGAAAAAAAATTTTCGAAAAAAATTTTCGAAAAAAATTTTGAAAAAAATTTCGAGAAAAATTTCGAAAAATAATTTTCGAAAAAAAATTTGAAAAAAATTTTCGAAAAAAAAATTTCGAAAAAAATTTTCGAAAGAAATTTCGAAAAAAAATTTCCGAAAAAAATTTTGAAGGAAATTTTCGAAAAAAAATTTTCGAAAAAAATTTTGAAAAAAAATTTGGAAAAAAAATTTTGATAAAATTTTCGAAAAAAATTTAGAAAAAAAATTTTCAAAAAAAAAAACGAAAAAAATTTTGAAAAAAAATTTCCAAAAAAATTTTTCGAAAAAAAATTTCAAAAAAATTTTCGGAAAAAATTTCGAAAAAAAATTTTCGAAAAAAATTTAAAAAAAAAATTTCGAAAAAAATTTTGAAAAAAATTTCGAAAAAAATTTTGAAAAAAATTTTCGAAAAAAATTTCGAAAAAAAATTTTCGATAAATTTCAAAAAAATTTTGAAAAAAATTTTCGAAAAAAATTTCAATAAAAAATTTTCGAAAAAAATTTCGAAAAAAAATTTTCGAGAAAAATTTCGAAAATAAATTTTCGAAAAAAATTTCGAAAAAAAATTTCGAAAAAATTTTGGAAAAAAAATTTTCGAAAAAAATTCGAAAAAAAATTTTCGAAAATAATTTAGAAAAAAATTTTGAAATAAATTTTCGAAAAAAATTTCGAAAAAAAATTTTGAAAAAAAAAATTGAAAAAAAATTTCGAAAAAAATTTTTTAAAAAAATTTCGAAAAAAAAATTTGAAAAAAAATTTGGAAAAAAAATTTTGAAAAAAATTTTCAAAAAAATTTTCAAAAAAAATTTCGAAAAAAAATTTTGAAAAAAAATTTGGAAAAAAAATTTTCGAAAAAAATTTTGAAAAAAATTTTGAAAAAAAATTTTGAATAAAATTTTCGAAAAAAATTTCAAAAAAAAATTTTCAAATAAAATTTCGAAAAAAAATTTTCGAAAAAAATTTTGAAAAAAAATTTCGAAAAAAAATTTTCAAAAAAATTTTCAAAAAAAATTTCGAAAAAAAATTTTTGATAAATTTCAAAAAAATTTTGAAAAAAATTTTCGAAAAAAATTTCAATAAAAAATTTTCGAAAAAAATTTCGAAAAAAAATTTTCGAGAAAAATTTCGAAAATAAATTTTCGAAAAAAATTTCGAAAAAAAATTTCGAAAAAATTTTGGAAAAAAAATTTTCGAAAAAAATTCGAAAAAAAATTTTCGAAAATAATTTAGAAAAAAATTTTGAAAAAAATTTTCGAAAAAAATTTCGAAAAAAAATTTTGAAAAAAAAATTGAAAAAAAATTTCGAAAAAAATTTTTAAAAAAAATTTCGAAAAAAAAATTTGAAAAAAAGTTTCAAAAAAAATTTTGAAAAAATTTTTCGAAAAAAATTTCGACAAAAAAAATTTCGAAAAAAATTATGAAAAAAAAATTCGAAAAAAAATTTGACAAAAAATTTCAAAAAAAAATTTCAAAAGAATTTTCGAAAAAATTTTGGGAAAAAAATTTTGAAAAAAATTTTCGAAAAAAATTTCGAAAAAAGATTTTCTAGAAAAATTTTGAAAAAAATTTTCGAAAAAAATTTCGAAAAAAAATTTTTAAAAAAATTTTTGAAAAAATTTTGGAAAAAAATTTTTCGAAAAAAATTTTGAAAAAAATTTTCAAAAAAAAATTCGAAAAAAAATTTCGAAAAAAATGTTGAAAAAAAAATTCGAAAAAAATTTTTAAAAAAAATTTTCGAAAAAAGATTTTCGAAAAAAATTTTGAAAAAAAATTTGGAAAAAAAATTTTGAAAAAAATTTTCGAAAAAAATTTCGAAAAAAAAGTTTCAAAAAAAATTTCGAAAAAAAATTTTCGAAAAAAAAATTTGATAAAAAATTTCGAAAAAAAAATTTGAAAAAATTTCGAAAAAAATTTTGAAAAAAATTTTCGAAAAAAATTTGAAAAAAAATTTTCAAAAAATATTTCGAAAAAAAATTTTCGAAAAAAATTTTGAAAAAAAACTTTCGAAAAAAATTTTGCAAAAAAATTTTTCGAAAAAAATTTTCAAAAAAATTTTCAAAAAAAATTTCGAAAAAAAATTTTCGAAAAAAAATTTTCGAAAAAAATTTTGAAAAAAAATTTGGAAAAAAAATTTTGAAAAAAAATTTCCAAAAAAAATTTCGAAAAAAATTTTCCAAAAAAAAATTTTCGAAAAAAATTTTGAAAAAAAATTTTCGAAAAAAATTTAGAAAAATATTTTCGAAAAAGAATTTTCGGAAAAAATTTTTTAAAAAAATATAAAAAAAAATTTTGAAAAAAAATTTCGAAAAAAAATTTTCGAAAAAAAATTTTAAAAAAATTTTCGAAAAAAATTTTTAAAAAAAATTTCAAAAAAACTTTTGAAAAAAAATTTCGAAAAAAATTTTGAAAAAAATTTTTGAAAAAAATTTCGATAAACATTTTTTGAAAAAAATTTCGAAAAAAATTTTTCAAAAAAAAATTTTCGAAAAACATTTTGAAAAAAAATTTTGAAAAAAATTTTGCAAAAAAATTTCGAAAAAAATTTCGAAAAAAAAATTTCGAAAAAAAATTTTCGAAAAAAATTTTCGAAAAAAATTTTGAAAAAAATTTCGAGAAAAATTTCGAAAAATAATTTTCGAAAAAAATTTTGAAAAAAATTTTTGAAAAAAAAATTTCGAAAAAAATTTTCGAAAGAAATTTCGAAAAA
Organism: Uropetala carovei; assembly: GCA_036926305.1. Classification (NCBI taxonomy): domain Eukaryota; kingdom Metazoa; phylum Arthropoda; class Insecta; order Odonata; family Petaluridae; genus Uropetala; species Uropetala carovei. Next base: position 596,181 of record JAXCHB010000228.1, on the reverse strand, counting down.
AAATTTCCGAAAAAAATTTTGAAGGAAATTTTCGAAAAAAAATTTTCGAAAAAAATTTTGAAAAAAAATTTGGAAAAAAAATTTTGATAAAATTTTCGAAAAAAATTTAGAAAAAAAATTTTCAAAAAAAAAAACGAAAAAAATTTTGAAAAAAAATTTCCAAAAAAATTTTTCGAAAAAAAATTTCAAAAAAATTTTCGGAAAAAATTTCGAAAAAAAATTTTCGAAAAAAATTAAAAAAAAAAATTTCGAAAAAAATTTTGAAAAAAATTTCGAAAAAAATTTTGAAAAAAATTTTCGAAAAAAATTTCGAAAAAAAATTTTCGATAAATTTCAAAAAAATTTTGAAAAAAATTTTCGAAAAAAATTTCAATAAAAAATTTTCGAAAAAAATTTCGAAAAAAAATTTTCGAGAAAAATTTCGAAAATAAATTTTCGAAAAAAATTTCGAAAAAAAATTTCGAAAAAATTTTGGAAAAAAAATTTTCGAAAAAAATTCGAAAAAAAATTTTCGAAAATAATTTAGAAAAAAATTTTGAAATAAATTTTCGAAAAAAATTTCGAAAAAAAATTTTGAAAAAAAAAATTGAAAAAAAATTTCGAAAAAAATTTTTTAAAAAAATTTCGAAAAAAAAATTTGAAAAAAAATTTGGAAAAAAAATTTTGAAAAAAATTTTCAAAAAAATTTGAAAAAAATTTTCGAAAAAGATTTCGAAAAAAAAGTTTCAAAAAAAATTTTGAAAAAATTTTTCGAAAAAAATTTCGACAAAAAAAATTTCGAAAAAAATTATGAAAAAAAAATTCGAAAAAATTTGACAAAAAATTTCAAAAAAAAATTTCAAAAGAATTTTCGAAAAAATTTTGGAAAAAAATTTTGAAAAAAATTTTTGAAAAAATTTTGGAAAAAAATTTTTCGAAAAAAATTTTGAAAAAAATTTTCGAAAAAAAATTTGATAAAAAATTTCGAAAAAAAATTTTGAAAAAATTTCGAAAAAAATTTTGAAAAAAATTTTAGAAAAAAATTTTGAAAATAAATTTTCGAAAAATATTTCGAAAAAAAATTTTCGAAAAAAATTTTGAAAAAAAACATTCGAAAAAAATTTCGAAAAAAAATATTCGAAAAAAATTTTGAAAAAAATTTTCGAAAAAAAATTTTCGAAAATTTTCAAAAGAAATTTCGGGAAAAAATTTTCGAAAAAAATTTTGAAAAAAATTTTCGAAAAAAATTTCGAAAAAAAACTGAAAAAAATTTTCGAAAAAAATTTCGAAAAAAAATTTTCGAAAAAAATTTTGAAAAAAATTTTCGAAAAAAATTTTCGAAAAAAATTTGGAAAAAAAATTTTGAATAAAATTTTCGAAAAAAATTTCGAAAAAAAATTTTCAAAAAAAATTTCGAAAAAAAATTTTCGAAAAAAATTTTGAAAAGAAATTTCGAAAAAAAATTTTCAAAAAAATTTCCAAAAAAAATTTTCAAAAAAATTTTTCGAAAAAGATTTCGAAAGAAAAGTTTCAAAAAAAATTTCGAAAAAATTTTTCGAAAAAAATTTCGACAAAAAAAATTTCGAAAAATATTATGAAAAAAATTTTCGAAAATAAATTTGAAAATAATTTCGAAAAAAAAGTTTGAAAAAAATTTTTGAAAATAGTTCGAAAAAAAATTTTCAAAAAAAATTTTGAAAAAAAATTTCGAAAAAAATATCGAAAAAAATTTTCGAAAAATTTTGGAAAAAAAATTTTTGAAAAAAAATTTTCGAAAAAAATTTTCGAAAAAAATTTTGAAAAAAATTTCGAGAAAAATTTCAAAAAATAATTTTCGAAAAAAATGTTGATAAAATTTTCGAAAAAAATTTAGAAAAAAAATTTTCAAAAAAAAAAACGAAAAAAATTTTGAAAAAAAATTTTCGAAAAAAATTTCCGAAAAAAATTTCGAAAAAAAAGTTTCAAAAAAAATTTCGAAAAAATTTTTCAAAAAAAATTTCGACAAAAAAAATTTCGAAAAAAATTATGAAAAAAAAATTCGAAAAAAAATTTGAAAAAAAATTTCAAAAAAAATTTTCAAAAGATTTTCGAAAAAATTTTGGAAAAAAATTTTGAAAAAAATTTTCGAAAAAAATTTTCAAAAAAAAATTCGAAAAAAAATTTCGAAAAAAATGTTGCAAAAATATTCGAAAAAAATTTCGAAAAAAAATTTTCGAAAAAATTTTTAAAAAAATTTTCGAAAAAATTTTTAAAAAAATTTTCGAAAAAATTTTAAAAAAAATTTTCGAAAAAAAATTTTTGAAAAAATTTTGGAAAAAAATTTTTCGAAAAAAATTTTGTAAAAAATTTTCAAAAAAAAATTCGAAAAAAAATTTCGAAAAAAATGTTGAAAAAAAAATTCGAAAAAATTTTTTAAAAAAAATTTTCGAAAAAAAATTTTCGAAAAAAATTTTGAAAAAAAAATTGGAAAAAAAATTTTGAAAAAAAATTTGGAAAAAAAATTTTGAAAAAAATTTTCGAAAAAAATTTCGAAAAAAAGTTCCAAAAAAAATTTCGAAAAAAAATTTTCGAAAAATATTTCGAAAAAAAATTTTCAAAAAAAATTTTGAAAAAAAACTTTCGAAAAAAATTTCGAAAAAAAATATTCGAAAAAAATTTTCGAAAAAAAATTTTCGAAAAAAATTTGATAAAAAATTTCAAAAAAAAATTTTGAAAAAATTTTTCGAAAAAAATTTTCAAAAAAATATTCAAAAAAAATTTCGAAAAAAAATTTTCGAAAAACATTTTGAAAAAAATTTTCGAAAAAAATTTAGAAAAAAAATTTTCGAAAAAGATTTCGAAAAAAAAGTTTCAAAAAAAATTTCGAAAAAATTTTTCGAAAATAATTTCGGCAAAAAAAATTTCGAAAAAATTATGAAAAAGATTTTCGAAAAAAAATTTTTGAAAAAAATTTTTAAAAAAATTTTCGAAAAAAAAATTTCGAAAAAAAATTTCGAAAAAAATGTTCAAAAAAAAATTCGAAAAAATTTTTTAAAAAAAATTTTCGAAAAAAAATTCGAAAAAATTTTTTAAAAAAAATTTTCGAAAAAAAATTTTCGAAAAACATTTTGAAAAAAATTTTCGAAAAAAATTTCGAAAAAAAAGTTTCAAAACAAATTTCGAAAAAAAATTTTCGAAAAAAATTTTAATAAAAAATTTCGAAAAAAAATTTTGAAAAAATTTCGAAAAAAATTTTGCAAAAAAATTTTCGAAAAAATTTTGAAAAAAAATTTTCGAAAAAAATTTTGAAAAAAAATTTCGAAAAAAAATTTTCAAAAAAATTTCCAAAAGAAATTTTCAAAAATAATTTAGAAAGAAATTTTCGAAAAAAATTTTCATAAAAAATATTCGAAAAAAATTTCGAAAAAAAATTTTCGAAAAAAATTTTTAAAAAAATTTTCGAAAAAAATTTCGATAAAAAATTTTCGAAAAAAATTTTCGAAAAAATTTTCGAAAAAAATTTTCGAAAAAAATTTTGAAAAAAATTTTGAAAAAAATTTTTGAAAAAAATTTCGAAAAAAAATTTTCGAAAAAAATTTTGAAAAAAAATTTCGAAAAAAATATCGAAAAAAATTTTCAAAAAAATTTTTGAAAGAAAATTCGGAAAAAAAATTTTCAAAAAATTACGAAAAAAAAATTTTCGAAAAAAATTTTGAAAAAAATTTTCGAAAAAAAATTTTGAAAAAAAATTTTCGAAAAAAATTTGGAAAAAAATATTCGAAAAAAATTTCGAAAAAAAATTTTCGAAAAAATTTTTAAAAAAATTTACGAAAAAATTTTAAAAAAAATTTTCGAAAAAAAATTTTTGAAAAAATTTTGGAAAAAAATTTTTCGAAAAAAATTTGTAAAAAATTTTCAAAAAAAAATTCGAAAAAAAATTTCGAAAAAAATGTTGAAAAAAAAATTCGAAAAAATTTTTTTAAAAAAATTTTCGAAAAAAAATTTTCGAAAAAAATTTTGAAAAAAAATTTGGAAAAAAAATTTTGAAAAAAAATTTGGAAAAAAAATTTTGAAACAAATTTTCGAAAAAAATTTCGAAAAAAAGTTTCAAAAAAAATTTCGAAAAAAAATTTTCGAAAAATATTTCGAAAAAAAATTTTCAAAAAAAATTTTGAAAAAAAACTTTCGAAAAAAATTTCGAAAAAAAATATTCGAAAAAAATTTTCGAAAAAAAATTTTCGAAAAAAATTTTCGAAAGAAATTTCGAAAAAAAATTTTCGAAAAAAATTTTGAAAAAAATTTTCGAAAAAAATTTGGAAAAAAAATTTTGAAAAAAATTTTCGAAAAAAATTTCGAAAAAAAATTTTCGAAAAAAATTTTGAAAAAAATTTTCGAAAAAAATTTTCAAAAAAAATTTTCAAAAAAAATTTCGAAAAAAAATTTTCGAAAAAAATTTCGAAAAAAAATTTTCGAGAAAAATTTTGAAAAAAATTTTCGAAAAAAATTTCGAAAAAAAATTTTCGAAAAAATTTTAAAAAAAATTTTCGAAAAAAAATTTTTGAAAAAAATTTGGAAAAAAATTTTGAAAAAAATTGTAGAAAAAAAATTCGAAAAAAAATTTCGAAAAAAATGTTGAAAAAAAAATTCGAAAAAATTTTTTAAAAAAAATTTTCGAAAAAAAATTTTCGAAAAAAATTTTGAAAAAAAATTTGGAAAAAAAATTTTGAAAAAAATTTTCGAAAAAAATTTCGAAAAAAAAGTTTCAAAAAAAATTTCGAAAATAAATTTTCGAAAAAAATTTCGAAAAAAAATTTTCGAAAAAAATTTTGAAAAAAAACATTCGAAAAAAATTTCGAAAAAAAATATTCGAAAAAAATTTTGAAAAAAATTTTCGAAAAAAAATTTTCGAAAATTTTCAAAAGAAATTTCGAAAAAAAATTTTCGAAAAAAATTTTGAAAAAAATTTTCGAAAAAAATTTCGAAAAAAAACTGAAAAAAATTTTCGAAAAAAATTTCGAAAAAAAATTTTCGAAAAAAATTTTGAAAAAAATTTTCGAAAAAAATTTTCGAAAAAAATTTGGAAAAAAAATTTTGAATAAAATTTTCGAAAAAAATTTCGAAAAAAAATTTTCAAAAAAAATTTCGAAAAAAAATTTTCGAAAAAAATTTTGAAAAGAAATTTCGAAAAAAAATTTTCAAAAAAATTCCAAAAAAAAATTTTCAAAAAAATTTTTCGAAAAAGATTTCGAAAGAAAAGTTTCAAAAAAAATTTCGAAAAAATTTTTCGAAAAAAATTTCGACAAAAAAAATTTCGAAAAATATTATGAAAAAAATTTTCGAAAATAAATTTGAAAAAAATTTCGAAAAAAAAGTTTGAAAAAAATTTTTGAAAATAGTTCGAAAAAAAATTTTCAAAAAAAATTTTGAAAAAAAATTTCGAAAAAAATATCGAAAAAAATTTTCGAAAAATTTTGGAAAAAAAATTTTTGAAAGAAAATTTTGGAAAAAATTTTCGAAAAAAATTTTGAAAAAAAAATTTCGAAAAAAATTTTCAAAAAAATTTTCGAAAAAATTTCGGATAAAATATTCTAAAAAAAAATTTTGAAAAAAATTTCCAAAAAAAATTACGAAAAAAAATTTTCGAAAAATTTTTCGGAAAAAATTTCGAAAAAACTTTTCCAAAAAGAAATACAAAAAAAAATTTTTTAAAAAAATTTCGAAAAAATTTTGGAAAAAAAATTTTGGAAAAAATTTTCGAAAAAAAATTTTCGAAAAAAAATTTGAGAAAAATTTTGAAAATAATTTCGAAAAAAAAATTTCGAAAAAAATTTTGAGAAAAAATTTCGAAAAAAATTTCGAAAAAAAAGTTTCAAAAAAAATTTCGAAAAAAAATTTTCGAAAAAAATTTTCGAAAAAAATTTTGAAAAAAATTTCGAAAAAAAATTTTCCAAAAAAAATTTTTCAAAAAAAAATTTTCGAAAAACATTTTGAAAAAAAGTTTCGAAAAAAATTTTGCAAAAAAATTTCGAAAAAAATTTCGAAAAAAAAATTTCGAAAAAAAATTTTCGAAAAAAATTTTCGAAAAAAATTTTGAAAAAAATTTCGAGAAAAATTTCAAAAAATAATTTTCGAAAAAAATTTTGATAAAATTTTCGAAAAAAATTTAGAAAAAAAATTTTCAAAAAAAAAAACGAAAAAAATTTTGAAAAAAAATTTTCGAAAAAAATTTTCGAAAAAAATTTCGAAAAAAAAGTTTCAAAAAAAATTTCGAAAAAATTTTTCAAAAAAAATTCGAAAAAAAATTTCGAAAAAAATGTTGCAAAAATATTCGAAAAAAATTTCGAAAAAAAATTTTCGAAAAAATTTTAAAAAAAATTTTCGAAAAAATTTTTAAAAAAATTTTCGAAAAAATTTTTAAAAAAATTTTCGAAAAAAAATTTTTGAAAAAATTTTGGAAAAAAATTTTTCGAAAAAAATTTTGTAAAAAATTTTCAAAAAAAAATTCGAAAAAAAATTTCGAAAAAAATTTCGGAAAAAAAAAATTCGTAAAAAAATTTGAAAAAAATTACGAAAAAAATTTTGAAAAAAAATTTCGAAAAAAAATTTTCCAAAAAAAATTTTTCAAAAAAAAATTTTCGAAAAACATTTTGAAAAAAAATTTCGAAAAAAATTTTGCAAAAAAATTTCGAAAAAAATTTCGAAAAAAAAATTTCGAAAAAAAATTTTCGAAAAAAATTTTCGAAAAAAATTTTGAAAAAAATTTCGAGAAAAATTTCAAAAAATAATTTTCGAAAAAAAAGTTGATAAAATTTTCGAAAAAAATTTAGAAAAAAAATTTTCAAAAAAAAAACGAAAAAAATTTTGAAAAAAAAATTTCGAAAAAAATTTCCAAAAAAAATTTCGAAAAAAAAGTTTCAAAAAAAATTTCGAAAAAATTTTTCAAAAAAAATTTCGACAAAAAAAATTTCGAAAAAAATTATGAAAAAAAAATTCGAAAAAAAATTTGAAAAAAAATTTCAAAAAAAATTTTCAAAAGATTTTCGAAAAAATTTTGGAAAAAAATTTTGAAAAAAATTTTCGAAAAAAATTTTCAAAAAAAAATTCGAAAAAAAATTTCGAAAAAAATGTTGCAAAAATATTCGAAAAAAATTTCGAAAAAAAATTTTCGAAAAAATTTAAAAAAAAATTTTCGAAAAAATTTTTAAAAAAATTTTCGAAAAAATTTTAAAAAAAATTTTCGAAAAAAAATTTTTGAAAAAATTTTGGAAAAAAATTTTTCGAAAAAAATTTTGTAAAAAATTTTCAAAAAAAAATTCGAAAAAAAATTTCGAAAAAAATGTTGAAAAAAAAATTCGAAAAAATTTTTTAAAAAAAATTTTCGAAAAAAAATTTTCGAAAAAAATTTTGAAAAAAAATTTGGAAAAAAAATTTTGAAAAAAAATTTGGAAAAAAAATTTTGAAAAAAATTTTCGAAAAAAATTTCGAAAAAAAGTTTCAAAAAAAATTTCGAAAAAAAATTTTCGAAAAATATTTCAAAAAAAAATTTTCAAAAAAAATTTTGAAAAAAAACTTTCGAAAAAAATTTCGAAAAAAAATATTCGAAAAAAATTTTCGAAAAAAAATTTTCGAAATAAATTTCGAAAAAAAAGTTTCAAAAAAAATTTCGAAAAAATATTTTCGAAAAAAATTTGATAAAAAATTTCAAAAAAAAATTTTGAAAAAATTTCGAAAAAAATTTTGAAAAAAATTTTCGAAAAAAATTTTGAAAAAAAATTTTCGAAAAATATTTCGAAAAAAAATTTTCGAAAAAAATTTTGAAAAAAAACTTTCGAAAAAAAAATTTTCGAATAAAATTTCGAAAAAAATTTTGAAAAAAATTATCGAAAAAAATTTCGATAAAAAATTTTCGAAAAAAATTTCGAAAAAAAATTTTTGAAAAAAATTTAAAAAAAAAATTTTGAAAAAAATTTTTAAAAAAATTTTCGAAAAAAAATTTTCGAAAAAAAATTTCGAAAAAAATGTTGAAAAAAAAATTCGAAAAAATTTTTTTAAAAAAATTTTCGAAAAAAATTTTCGAAAAAAATTTCGAAAAAAAAGTTTCAAAAAAAATTTCGAAAAAATTTTTCAAAAAAAATTTCGACAAAAAAAATTTCGAAAAAAATTATGAAAAAAAAATTCGAAAAAAAATTTGAAAAAAAATTTCAAAAAAAATTTTCAAAAGATTTTCGAAAAAATTTTGGAAAAAAATTTTGAAAAAAATTTTCGAAAAAAATTTCGAAAAAAAATTTTCGAGAAAAATTTTGAAAAAAATTTTCGAAAAAAATTTTCGAAAAAAATTTCGAAAAAAAATTTTCGAAAAAATTTTTAAAAAAATTTTCGAAAAAAAATTTTTGAAAAAAATTTGGAAAAAAATTTTGAAAAAAATTGTAGAAAAAAAATTCGAAAAAAAATTTCGAAAAAAATGTTGAAAAAAAAATTCGAAAAAATTTTTTAAAAAAAATTTTCGAAAAAAAATTTTCGAAAAAAATTTTGAAAAAAAATTTGGAAAAAAAATTTTGAAAAAAATTTTCGAAAAAAATTTCGAAAAAAAAGTTTCAAAAAAAATTTCGAAAATAAATTTTCGAAAAAAAATTTGATAAAAAATTTCGAAAAAAAATTTTGAAAAAATTTCGAAAAAAATTTTGAAAAAAATTTTAGAAAAAAATTTTTAAAAAAAATTTTCGAAAAATATTTCGAAAAAAAATTTTCGAAAAAAATTTTGAAAAAAAACATTCGAAAAAAATTTCGAAAAAAAATATTCGAAAAAAATTTTGAAAAAAATTTTCGAAAAAAAATTTTCGAAAATTTTCAAAAGAAATTTCGAAAAAAAATTTTCGAAAAAAATTTTGAAAAAAATTTTCGAAAAAAATTTCGAAAAAAAACTTTGAAAAAAATTTTCGAAAAAAATTTCGAAAAAAAATTTTCGAAAAAAATTTTGAAAAAAATTTTCGAAAAAAATTTTCGAAAAAAATTTTCGAAAGAAATTTCGAAATAAAATTTTCGAAAAACTTTTTGAAAAAAATTTTCGAAAAAAATTTGGAAAAAAAATTTTGAATAAAATTTTCGAAAAAAATTTCGAAAAAAAATTTTCAAAAAAAATTTCGAAAAAAAATTTTCGAAAAAAATTTTGAAAAGAAATTTCGAAAAAAAATTTTCAAAAAAATTTCCAAAAAAAATTTTCAAAAAAATTTTTCGAAAAAGATTTCGAAAGAAAAGTTTCAAAAAAAATTTCGAAAAAATTTTTCGAAAAAAATTTCGACAAAAAAAATTTCGAAAAATATTATGAAAAAAATTTTCGAAAATAAATTTGAAAAAAATTTCGAAAAAAAGTTTGAAAAAAATTTTTGAAAATAGTTCGAAAAAAAATTTTCAAAAAAAATTTTGAAAAAAAATTTCGAAAAAAATATCGAAAAAAATTTTCGAAAAATTTTGGAAAAAAAATTTTTGAAAGAAAATTTTGGAAAAAATTTTCGAAAAAAATTTTGAAAAAAAAATTTCGAAAAAAATTTTCAAAAAAATTTTCGAAAAAATTTTGGATAAAATATTCTAAAAAAAAATTTTGATAAAAATTTCCAAAAAAAATTACGAAAAAAAATTTTCGAAAAATTTTTCGGAAAAAATTTCGAAAAAAAATTTTCGAAAAAACTTTTCAAAAAGAAATACAAAAAAAAATTTTTTAAAAAAATTTCGAAAAAATTTTGGAAAAAAAATTTTCGAAAAAATTTTCGAAAAAAAATTTTCGAAAAAAAATTTGAGAAAAATTTTGAAAATAATTTCGAAAAAAAAATTTCGAAAAAAATTTTGAGAAAAAATTTCGAAAAAAATTTCGAAAAAAAAGTTTCAAAAAAAATTTCGAAAAAAAATTTTCGAAAAAAATTTTCGAAAAAAATTTTGAAAAAAATTTTCGAAAAAAATTTCGGAAAAAAAAAATTCGTAAAAAAATTTGAAAAAAATTACGAAAAAAATTTTGAAAAAAAATTTCGAAAAAAAATTTTCCAAAAAAAATTTTTCAAAAAAAAATTTTCGAAAAACATTTTGAAAAAAAATTTCGAAAAAAATTTTGCAAAAAAATTTCGAAAAAAATTTCGAAAAAAAAATTTCGAAAAAAAATTTTCGAAAAAAATTTTCGAAAAAAATTTCAAAAAAAATTTCGAGAAAAATTTCGAAAAATAATTTTCGAAAAAAATTTTGATAAAATTTTCTAAAAAAATTTAGAAAAAAAATTTTCAAAAAAAAAAGAAAAAAATTTTGAAAAAAAATTTCCAAAAAAATTTTTCGAAAAAAAATTTCAAAAAAATTTTCGGAAAAAATTTCGAAAAAAAATTTTCGAAAAAAATTTAAAAAAAAAATTTTGAAAAAAATTTTGAAAAAAATTTCGAAAAAAATATGAAAAAAATTTTCGAAAAAAATTTCGAAAAAAATTTTTCGATAAATTTCAAAAAAATTTTGAAAAAAATTTTCGAAAAAAATTTCAATAAAAAATTTTCGAAAAAAATTTCGAAAAAAAATTTTCGAGAAAAATTTCGAAAATAAATTTTCGAAAAAAATTTCGAAAAAAAATTTCGAAAAAATTTTGGAAAAAAAATTTTCGAAAAAAATTCGAAAAAAAATTTTCGAAAATAATTTAGAAAAAAATTTTGAAAAAAATTTTCGAAAAAAATTTCGAAAAAAAATTTTGAAAAAAAAAATTGAAAAAAAATTTCGAAAAAAATTTTTAAAAAAAATTTCGAAAAAAAAATTTGAAAAAAAGTTTCAAAAAAAATTTTGAAAAAATTTTTCGAAAAAAATTTCGACAAAAAAAATTTCGAAAAAAATTATGAAAAAAAAATTCGAAAAAAAATTTGACAAAAAATTTCAAAAAAAAATTTCAAAAGAATTTTCGAAAAAATTTTGGGAAAAAAATTTTGAAAAAAATTTTCGAAAAAAATTTCGAAAAAAGATTTTCTAGAAAAATTTTGAAAAAAATTTTCGAAAAAAATTTCGAAAAAAAATTTTTAAAAAAATTTTTGAAAAAATTTTGGAAAAAAATTTTTCGAAAAAAATTTTGAAAAAAATTTTCAAAAAAAAATTCGAAAAAAAATTTCGAAAAAAATGTTGAAAAAAAAATTCGAAAAAAATTTTTAAAAAAAATTTTCGAAAAAAGATTTTCGAAAAAAATTTTGAAAAAAAATTTGGAAAAAAAATTTTGAAAAAAATTTTCGAAAAAAATTTCGAAAAAAAAGTTTCAAAAAAAATTTCGAAAAAAAATTTTCGAAAAAAAAATTTGATAAAAAATTTCGAAAAAAAAATTTGAAAAAATTTCGAAAAAAATTTTGAAAAAAATTTTCGAAAAAAATTTGAAAAAAAATTTTCAAAAAATATTTCGAAAAAAAATTTTCGAAAAAAATTTTGAAAAAAAACTTTCGAAAAAAATTTTGCAAAAAAATTTTTCGAAAAAAATTTTCAAAAAAATTTTCAAAAAAAATTTCGAAAAAAAATTTTCGAAAAAAAATTTTCGAAAAAAATTTTGAAAAAAAATTTGGAAAAAAAATTTTGAAAAAAAATTTCCAAAAAAAATTTCGAAAAAAATTTTCGAAAAAAATTTTGAAAAAAAATTTTCGAAAAAAATTTAGAAAAATATTTTCGAAAAAGAATTTTCGGAAAAAATTTTTTAAAAAAATATAAAAAAAAATTTTGAAAAAAAATTTCGAAAAAAAATTTTCGAAAAAAAATTTTAAAAAAATTTTCGAAAAAAATTTTTAAAAAAAATTTCAAAAAAACTTTTGAAAAAAAATTTCGAAAAAAATTTTGAAAAAAATTTTCGAAAAAAATTTTGATAAACAATTTTTGAAAAAAATTTCGAAAAAAATTTTTCAAAAAAAAATTTTCGAAAAACATTTTGAAAAAAAATTTTGAAAAAAATTTTGCAAAAAAATTTCGAAAAAAAAATTTCGAAAAAAAATTTTCGAAAAAAATTTTCGAAAAAAATTTTGAAAAAAATTTCGAGAAAAATTTCGAAAAATAATTTTCGAAAAAAATTTTGAAAAAAATTTTCGAAAAAAAAATTTCGAAAAAAATTTTCGAAAGAAATTTCGAAAAGTAATTTCGAAAAAAAATTTTCAAAAAAATTTCCAAAAAAAATTTTCAAAAAAATTTTTCGAAAAAGATTTCGAAAGAAAAGTTTCAAAAAAAATTTCGAAAAAATTTTTCGAAAAAAATTTCGACAAAAAAAATTTCGAAAAATATTATGAAAAAAATTTTCGAAAATAAATTTGAAAAAAATTTCGAAAAAAAAGTTTGAAAAAAATTTTTGAAAATAGTTCGAAAAAAAATTTTCAAAAAAAATTTTGAAAAAAAATTTCGAAAAAAATATCGAAAAAAATTTTCGAAAAATTTTGGAAAAAAAATTTTTGAAAGAAAATTTTGGAAAAAATTTTCGAAAAAAATTTTGAAAAAAAAATTTCGAAAAAAATTTTCAAAAAAATTTTCGAAAAAATTTTGGATAAAATATTCTAAAAAAAAATTTTGAAAAAAATTTCCAAAAAAAATTACGAAAAAAAATTTTCGAAAAATTTTTCGGAAAAAATTTCGAAAAAACTTTTCCAAAAAGAAATACAAAAAAATATTTTTTAAAAAAATTTCGAAAAAATTTTGGAAAAAAAATTTTGGAAAAAATTTTCGAAAAAAAATTTTCAAAAAAAAATTTGAGAAAAATTTTGAAAATAATTTCGAAAAAAAAATTTCGAAAAAAATTTTGAGAAAAAATTTCGAAAAAAATTTCGAAAAAAAAGTTTCAAAAAAAATTTCGAAAAAAAATTTTCGAAAAAAATTTTCGAAAAAAATTTTGAAAAAAATTTTCGAAAAAAATTTCGGAAAAAAAAAATTCGTAAAAAAATTTGAAAAAAATTACGAAAAAAATTTTGAAAAAAAATTTCGAAAAAAAATTTTCCAAAAAAAATTTTTCAAAAAAAAATTTTCGAAAAACATTTTGAAAAAAAGTTTCGAAAAAAATTTTGCAAAAAAATTTCGAAAAAAATTTCGAAAAAAAAATTTCGAAAAAAAAATTTGGAAAAAAATTTTCGAAAAAAATTTTGAAAAAAATTTCGAGAAAAATTTCAAAAAATAATTTTCGAAAAAAATTTTGATAAAATTTTCGAAAAAAATTTAGAAAAAAAATTTTCAAAAAAAAAAACGAAAAAAATTTTGAAAAAAAATTTTCGAAAAAAATTTTCGAAAAAAATTTCGAAAAAAAAGTTTCAAAAAAAATTTCGAAAAAATTTTTCAAAAAAAATTCGAAAAAAAATTTCGAAAAAAATGTTGCAAAAATATTCGAAAAAAATTTCGAAAAAAAATTTTCGAAAAAATTTTAAAAAAAATTTTCGAAAAAATTTTTAAAAAAATTTTCTAAAAAATTTTAAAAAAAATTTTCGAAAAAATTTTAAAAAAAATTTTCGAAAAAAAATTTTTGAAAAAATTTTGGAAAAAAATTTTTCGAAAAAAATTTTGTAAAAAATTTTCAAAAAAAAATTCGAAAAAAAATTTCGAAAAAAATTTCGGAAAAAAAAAATTCGTAAAAAAATTTGAAAAAAATTACGAAAAAAATTTTGAAAAAAAATTTCGAAAAAAAATTTTCCAAAAAAAATTTTTCAAAAAAAAATTTTCGAAAAACATTTTGAAAAAAAATTTCGAAAAAAATTTTGCAAAAAAATTTCGAAAAAAATTTCGAAAAAAAAATTTCGAAAAAAAATTTTCGAAAAAAATTTTCGAAAAAAATTTTGAAAAAAATTTCGAGAAAAATTTCAAAAAATAATTTTCGAAAAAAATGTTGATAAAATTTTCAAAAAAAATTTAGAAAAAAAATTTTCAAAAAAAAAAACGAAAAAAATTTTGAAAAAAAATTTTCGAAAAAAATTTTCGAAAAAAATTTTCGAAAAAAATTTCGAAAAAAAAGTTTCAAAAAAAATTTCGAAAAAATTTTTCAAAAAAAATTTCGACAAAAAAAATTTCGAAAAAAATTATGAAAAAAAAATTCGAAAAAAAATTTGAAAAAAAATTTCAAAAAAAATTTTCAAAAGATTTTCGAAAAAATTTTGGAAAAAAATTTTGAAAAAAATTTTCGAAAAAAATTTTCAAAAAAAAATTCGAAAAAAAATTTCGAAAAAAATGTTGCAAAAATATTCGAAAAAAATTTCGAAAAAAAATTTTCGAAAAAATTTTAAAAAAAATTTTCGAAAAAATTTTTAAAAAAATTTTCGAAAAAATTTTAAAAAAAATTTTGGAAAAAAAATTTTTGAAAAAATTTTGGAAAAAAATTTTTCCAAAAAAATTTTGTAAAAAATTTTCAAAAAAAAATTCGAAAAAAAATTTCGAAAAAAATGTTGAAAAAAAAATTCGAAAAAATTTTTTAAAAAAAATTTTCGAAAAAAAATTTTCGAAAAAAATTTTGAAAAAAAATTTGGAAAAAAAATTTTGAAAAAAAATTTGGAAAAAAAATTTTGAAAAAAATTTTCGAAAAAAATTTCGAAAAAAAGTTTCAAAAAAAATTTCGAAAAAAAATTTTCGAAAAATATTTCGAAAAAAAATTTTCAAAAAAAATTTTGAAAAAAAACTTTCGAAAAAAATTTCGAAAAAAAATATTCGAAAAAAATTTTCGAAAAAAAATTTTCGAAAAAAATTTGATAAAAAATTTCAAAAAAAAATTTTGAAAAAATTTTTCGAAAAAAATTTTCAAAAAAATATTCAAAAAAAATTTCGAAAAAAAATTTTCGAAAAACATTTTGAAAAAAATTTTCGAAAAAAATTTAGAAAAAAAATTTTGAATAAAATTTTCGAAAAAAATTTCAAAAAAAAATTTTCAAAAAAAATTTCGAAAAAAAATTTTCAAAAAAATTTTCAAAAAAATTTCCAAAAAAAATTTTCAAAAAAATTTGTCGAAAAAAATTTTCAAAAAAATATTCAAAAAAAATTTCGAAAAAAAATTTTCGAAAAAAATTTTGAAAAAAAATTTGGAAAAAAAATTTTGAAAAAAATTTTCGAAAAAGATTTCGAAAAAAAAGTTTCAAAAAAAATTTCGAAAAAATTTTTCGAAAAAAATTTCGGCAAAAAAAATTTCGAAAAAATTATGAAAAAGATTTTCGAAAAAAAATTTTTGAAAAAAATTTTAAAAAAAATTTTCGAAAAAAAAATTTCGAAAAAAAATTTCGAAAAAAATGTTCAAAAAAAAATTCGAAAAAATTTTTTAAAAAAAATTTTCGAAAAAAAATTCGAAAAAATTTTTTAAAAAAAATTTTCGAAAAAAAATTTTCGAAAAACATTTTGAAAAAAATTTTCGAAAAAAATTTCGAAAAAAAAGTTTCAAAACAAATTTCGAAAAAAAATTTTCGAAAAAAATTTTAATAAAAAATTTCGAAAAAAAATTTTGAAAAAATTTCGAAAAAAATTTTGAAAAAAATTTTTGAAAAAATTTTGAAAAAAAATTTTCGAAAAAAATTTTGAAAAAAAATTTCGAAAAAAAATTTTCAAAAAAATTTCCAAAAGAAATTTTCAAAAATAATTTAGAAAGAAATTTTCGAAAAAAATTTTCAATAAAAAATATTCGAAAAAAATTTCGAAAAAAAATTTTTAAAAAAATTTTCGAAAAAAATTTCGATAAAAAATTTTCGAAAAAAATTTTCGAAAAAAATTTTGAAAAAAATTTTGAAAAAAATTTTTGAAAAAAATTTCGAAAAAAAATTTTCGAAAAAAATTTTGAAAAAAAATTTCGAAAAAAATATCGAAAAAAATTTTCAAAAAAATTTTTGAAAGAAAATTCGGAAAAAAAATTTTCAAAAAATTACGAAAAAAAAATTTTCGAAAAAAATTTTGAAAAAAATTTTCGAAAAAAAATTTTGAAAAAAAATTTTCGAAAAAAATTTGGAAAAAAATATTCGAAAAAAATTTCGAAAAAAAATTTTCGAAGAAATTTTTAAAAAAATTTACGAAAAAATTTTAAAAAAAATTTTCGAAAAAAAATTTTTGAAAAAATTTTGGAAAAAAATTTTTCGAAAAAAATTTTGTAAAAAATTTTCAAAAAAAAATTCGAAAAAAAATTTCGAAAAAAATGATGAAAAAAAAATTCGAAAAAATTTTTTTAAAAAAATTTTCGAAAAAAAATTTTCGAAAAAAATTTTCGAAAGAAATTTCGAAATAAAATTTTCGAAAAACTTTTTGAAAAAAATTTTCGAAAAAAATTTGGAAAAAAAATTTTGAATAAAATTTTCGAAAAAAATTTCGAAAAAAAATTTTCAAAAAAAATTTCGAAAAAAAATTTTCGAAAAAAATTTTGAAAAGAAATTTCGAAAAAAAATTTTCAAAAAAATTTCCAAAAAAAATTTTCAAAAAAATTTTTCGAAAAAGATTTCGAAAGAGAAGTTTCAAAAAAAATTTCGAAAAAATTTTTCGAAAAAAATTTCGACAAAAAAAATTTCGAAAAATATTATGAAAAAAATTTTCGAAAATAAATTTGAAAAAAATTTCGAAAAAAAAGTTTGAAAAAAATTTTTGAAAATAGTTCGAAAAAAAATTTTCAAAAAAAATTTTGAAAAAAAATTTCGAAAAAAATATCGAAAAAAATTTTCGAAAAATTTTGGAAAAAAAATTTTTGAAAGAAAATTTTGGAAAAAATTTTCGAAAAAAATTTTGAAAAAAAAATTTCGAAAAAAATTTTCAAAAAAATTTTCGAAAAAATTTTGGATAAAATATTCTAAAAAAAAATTTTGAAAAAAATTTCCAAAAAAAATTACGAAAAAAAATTTTCGAAAAAACTTTTCCAAAAAGAAATACAAAAAAAAATTTTTTTAAAAAAATTTCGAAAAAATTTTGGAAAAAAAATTTTCGAAAAAATTTTCGAAAAAAAATTTTCGAAAAAAAATTTGAGAAAAATTTTGAAAATAATTTCGAAAAAAAAATTTCGAAAAAAATTTTGAGAAAAAATTTCGAAAAAAATTTCGAAAAAAAAGTTTCAAAAAAAATTTCGAAAAAAAATTTTCGAAAAAAATTTTCGAAAAAAATTTTGAAAAAAATTTTCGAAAAAAATTTCGGAAAAAAAAAATTCGTAAAAAAATTTGAAAAAAATTACGAAAAAAATTTTGAAAAAAAATTTCGAAAAAATATTTTCCAAAAAAAATTTTTCAAAAAAAAATTTTCGAAAAACATTTTGAAAAAAAATTTTGCAAAAAAATTTCAAAAAAAATTTCGAAAAAAAAATTTCGAAAAAAAATTTTCGAAAAAAATTTTCGAAAAAAATTTTGAAAAAAATTTCGAGAAAAATTTCGAAAAATAATTTTCGAAAAAAATTTTGATAAAATTTTCGAAAAAAATTTAGAAAAAAAATTTTCAAAAAAAAAAACGAAAAAAATTTTGAAAAGAAATTTCCAAAAAAATTTTTCGAAAAAAAATTTCAAAAAAATTTTCGGAAAAAATTTCGAAAAAAAATTTTCGAAAAAAATTTTAAAAAAAAATTTTGAAAAAAATTTTGAAAAAAATTTCGAAAAAAATATGAAAAAAATTTTCGAAAAAAATTTCGAAAAAAAATTTTCGATAAATTTCAAAAAAATTTTGAAAAAAATTTTCGAAAAAAATTTCAATAAAAAATTTTCGAAAAAAATTTCGAAAAAAAATTTTCGAGAAAAATATCGAAAATAAATTTTCGAAAAAAATTTCGAAAAAAAATTTCGAAAAAATTTTGGAAAAAAAATTTTCGAAAAAAATTCGAAAAAAAATTTTCGAAAATAATTTAGAAAAAAATTTTGAAAAAAATTTTCGAAAAAAATTTCGAAAAAAAATTTTGAAAAAAAAAATTCGAAAAAATTTTTTTAAAAAAATTTTCGAAAAAAATTTTCGAAAAAAATTTCGAAAAAAAAGTTTCAAAAAAAATTTCGAAAAAATTTTTCAAAAAAAATTTCGACAAAAAAAATTTCGAAAAAAATTATGAAAAAAAAATTCGAAAAAAAATTTGAAAAAAAATTTCAAAAAAAATTTTCAAAAGATTTTCGAAAAAATTTTGGAAAAAAATTTTGAAAAAAATTTTCAAAAAAAAATTCGAAAAAAAATTTCGAAAAAAATGTTGAAAAAAATATTCGAAATAAATTTCGAAAAAAAATTTTCGAAAAAATTTTAAAAAAAATTTTCGAAAAAATTTAAAAAAAAATTTTCGAAAAAATTTTAAAAAAAATTTTCGAAAAAAAAATTTTGAAAAAATTTTGGAAAAAAATTTTTCGAAAAAAATTTTGTAAAAAATTTTCAAAAAAAAATTCGAAAAAAAATTTCGAAAAAAATGTTGAAAAAAAAATTCGAAAAAATTTTTTAAAAAAAATTTTCGAAAAAAAATTTTCGAAAAAAATTTTGAAAAAAAATTTGGAAAAAAAATTTTGAAAAAAAATTTGGAAAAAAAATTTTGAAAAAAATTTTCGAAAAAAATTTCGAAAAAAAGTTTCAAAAAAAATTTCGAAAAAAAATTTTCGAAAAATATTTCGAAAAAAAATTTTCAAAAAAAATTATGAAAAAAAACTTTCGAAAAAAATTTCGAAAAAAAATATTCGAAAAAAATTTTCGAAAAAAAATTTTCGAAAAAAATTTTCGAAAGAAATTTCGAAAAAAAATTTTCGAAAAAAATTTTGAAAAAAATTTTCGAAAAAAATTTGGAAAAAAAATTTTGAAAAAAATTTTCGAAAAAAATTTCGAAAAAAAATTTTCGAAAAAAATTTTGAAAAAAATTTTCAAAAAAAATTTTCAAAAAAAATTTCGAAAAAAAATTTTCGAAAAAAATTTTGAATAAAAATTTCAAAAAAAAATTTTCAAAAAAATTTTCAAAAAAATTTCCAAAAAAAATTTTCAAAAAAATTTTCAAAAAAAATTTCGAAAAAAAATTTTCGAAAAACATTTTGAAAAAAAATTTGGAAAAAAAATTTTGAAAAAAAATTTTGAAAAAAATTTTCGAAAAAGATTTCGAAAAAAAAGTTTCAAAAAAAATTTCGAAAAAATTTTTCGAAAAAAATTTCGGCAAAAAAATTTCGAAAAAAATTATGAAAAAAATTTTCGAAAAAAAATTTGAAAAAAAATTTCAAAAAAAATTTTCAAAAGAATTTTCGAAAAAATTTTGGAAAAAAATTTCGAAGAAAAATTTTAAAAAAACATTTTTAAAAAAAATTTCGAAAAAAAAATTTTCGAATAAAATTTCGAAAAAAATTTTGAAAAAAATTATCGAAAAAAATTTCGATAAAAAATTTCGAAAAAAAATTTTTGAAAAAAATTTAAAAAAAAAATTTTGAAAAAAATTTTTAAAAAAATTTTCGAAAAAAAATTTCGAAAAAAATGTTGAAAAAAAAATTCGAAAAAATTTTCGAAAAAAATTTTCGAAAAAAAATTTCAAAAAAAAATTTCAAAAAAAATTTTCAAAAGATTTTCGAAAAAATTTTGGAAAAAAATTTTCAAAAAAATTTTCAAAAAACATTTCGAAAAATAATTTTCGAGAAAAATTTTGAAAAAAATTTTCGAAAAAAATTTCGAAAAAAAATTTTCGAAAAAATTTTTAAAAAAATTTTCGAAAAAAAATTTTTGAAAAAAATTTGGAAAAAAATTTTGAAAAAAATTGTAGAAAAAAAATTCGAAAAAAAATTTCGAAAAAAATGTTGAAAAAAAAATTCGAAAAAATTTTTAAAAAAAAATTTTCGAAAAAAAATTTTCGAAAAAAATTTTGAAAAAAAATTTGGAAAAAAAATTTTGAAAAAAATTTTCGAAAAAAATTTCGAAAAAAAAGTTTCAAAAAAAATTTCGAAAATAAATTTTCGAAAAAAAATTTGATAAAAAATTTCGAAAAAAAATTTTGAAAAAATTTCGAAAAAAATTTTGAAAAAAATTTTAGAAAAAAATTTTGAAAAAAAATTTTCGAAAAATATTTCGAAAAAAAATTTTCGAAAAAAATTTTGAAAAAAAACATTCGAAAAAAAATTTCGAAAAAAAATATTCGAAAAAAATTTTGAAAAAAATTTTCGAAAAAAAATTTTCGAAAATTTTCAAAAGAAATTTCGAAAAAAAATTTTCGAAAAAAATTTTGAAAAAAATTTTCGAAAAAAATTTCGAAAAAAAATTTTGAAAAAAATTTTCGAAAAAAATTTCGAAAAAAAATTTTCGAAAAAAATTTTGAAAAAAATTTTCGAAAAAAATTTTCGAAAAAAATTTTCGAAAGAAATTTCGAAATAAAATTTTCGAAAAACATTTTGAAAAAAATTTTCGAAAAAAATTTGGAAAAAAAATTTTGAATAAAATTTTCGAAAAAAATTTCGAAAAAAAATTTTCAAAAAAAATTTCGAAAAAAAATTTTCGAAAAAAATTTTGAAAAGAAATTTCGAAAAGAAATTTTCAAAAAAATTTCCAAAAAAAATTTTCAAAAAAATTTTTCGAAAAAGATTTCGAAAGAAAAGTTTCAAAAAAAATTTCGAAAAAATTTTTCGAAAAAAATTTCGACAAAAAAAATTTCGAAAAATATTATGAAAAAAATTTTCGAAAATAAATTTGAAAAAAATTTCGAAAAAAAGTTTGAAAAAAATTTTTGAAAATAGTTCGAAAAAAAATTTTCAAAAAAAATTTTGAAAAAAAATTTCGAAAAAAATATCGAAAAAAATTTTCGAAAAATTTTGGAAAAAAAATTTTTGAAAGAAAATTTTGGAAAAAATTTTCGAAAAAAATTTTGAAAAAAAAATTTCGAAAAAAATTTTCAAAAAAATTTTCGAAAAAATTTTGGATAAAATATTCTAAAAAAAATTTTGATAAAAATTTCCAAAAAAAATTACGAAAAAAAATTTTCGAAAAATTTTTCGGAAAAAATTTCGAAAAAAAATTTTCGAAAAAACTTTTCAAAAAGAAATACAAAAAAAAATTTTTTAAAAAAATTTCGAAAAAATTTTGGAAAAAAAATTTTCGAAAAAATTTTCGAAAAAAAATTTTCGAAAAAAAATTTGAGAAAAATTTTGAAAATAATTTCGAAAAAAAAATTTCGAAAAAAATTTTGAGAAAAAATTTCGAAAAAAATTTCGAAAAAAAAGTTTCAAAAAAAATTTCGAAAAAAAATTTTCGAAAAAAATTTTCGAAAAAAATTTTGAAAAAAATTTTCGAAAAAAATTTCGGAAAAAAAAAATTCGTAAAAAAATTTGAAAAAAATTACGAAAAAAATTTTGAAAAAAAATTTCGAAAAAAAATTTTCCAAAAAAAATTTTTCAAAAAAAAATTTTCGAAAAACATTTTGAAAAAAAATTTCGAAAAAAATTTTGCAAAAAAATTTCGAAAAAAATTTCGAAAAAAAAATTTCGAAAAAAAATTTTCGAAAAAAATTTTCGAAAAAAATTTCAAAAAAAATTTCGAGAAAAATTTCGAAAAATAATTTTCGAAAAAAATTTTGATAAAATTTTCGAAAAAAATTTAGAAAAAAAATTTTCAAAAAAAAAAGAAAAAAATTTTGAAAAAAAATTTCCAAAAAAATTTTTCGAAAAAAAATTTCAAAAAAATTTTCGGAAAAAATTTCGAAAAAAAATTTTCGAAAAAAATTTAAAAAAAAAATTTTGAAAAAAATTTTGAAAAAAATTTCGAAAAAAATATGAAAAAAATTTTCGAAAAAAATTTCGAAAAAAAATTTTCGATAAATTTCAAAAAAATTTTGAAAAAAATTTTCGAAAAAAATTTCAATAAAAAATTTTCGAAAAAAATTTCGAAAAAAAATTTTCGAGAAAAATTTCGAAAATAAATTTTCGAAAAAAATTTCGAAAAAAAATTTCGAAAAAATTTTGGAAAAAAAATTTTCGAAAAAAATTCGAAAAAAAATTTTCGAAAATAATTTAGAAAAAAATTTTGAAAAAAATTTTCGAAAAAAATTTCGAAAAAAAATTTTGAAAAAAAAAATTGAAAAAAAATTTCGAAAAAAATTTTAAAAAAAAATTTCGAAAAAAAAATTTGAAAAAAAGTTTCAAAAAAAATTTTGAAAAAATTTTTCGAAAAAAATTTCGACAAAAAAAATTTCGAAAAAAATTATGAAAAAAAAATTCGAAAAAAAATTTGACAAAAAATTTCAAAAAAAAATTTCAAAAGAATTTTCGAAAAAATTTTGGGAAAAAAATTTTGAAAAAAATTTTCGAAAAAAATTTCGAAAAAAGATTTTCTAGAAAAATTTTGAAAAAAATTTTCGAAAAAAATTTCGAAAAAAAATTTTTAAAAAAATTTTTGAAAAAATTTTGGAAAAAAATTTTTCGAAAAAAATTTTGAAAAAAATTTTCAAAAAAAAATTCGAAAAAAAATTTCGAAAAAAATGTTGAAAAAAAAATTCGAAAAAAATTTTAAAAAAAAATTTTCGAAAAAAGATTTTCGAAAAAAATTTTGAAAAAAAATTTGGAAAAAAAATTTTGAAAAAAATTTTCGAAAAAAATTTCGAAAAAAAAGTTTCAAAAAAAATTTCGAAAAAAAATTTTCGAAAAAAAAATTTGATAAAAAATTTCGAAAAAAAAATTTGAAAAAATTTCGAAAAAAATTTTGAAAAAAATTTTCGAAAAAAATTTGAAAAAAAATTTTCAAAAAATATTTCGAAAAAAAATTTTCGAAAAAAATTTTGAAAAAAAACTTTCGAAAAAAATTTTGCAAAAAAATTTTTCGAAAAAAATTTTCAAAAAAATTTTCAAAAAAAATTTCGAAAAAAAATTTTCGAAAAAAAATTTTCGAAAAAAATTTTGAAAAAAAATTTGGAAAAAAAATTTTGAAAAAAAATTTCCAAAAAAAATTTCGAAAAAAATTTTCGAAAAAAATTTTGAAAAAAAATTTTCGAAAAAAATTTAGAAAAATATTTTCGAAAAAAAATTTTAAAAAAATTTTCGAAAAAAATTTTTAAAAAAAATTTCAAAAAAACTTTTGAAAAAAAATTTCGAAAAAAATTTTGAAAAAAATTTTCGAAAAAAATTTTGATAAACAATTTTTGAAAAAAATTTCGAAAAAAATTTTTCAAAAAAAAATTTTCGAAAAACATTTTGAAAAAAAATTTTGAAAAAAATTTTGCAAAAAAATTTCGAAAAAAATTTCGAAAAAAAAATTTCGAAAAAAAATTTTCGAAAAAAATTTTCGAAAAAAATTTTGAAAAAAATTTCGAGAAAAATTTCGAAAAATAATTTTCGAAAAAAATTTTGAAAAAAATTTTCGAAAAAAAAATTTCGAAAAAAATTTTCGAAAGAAATTTCGAAAAAAAATTTCCGAAAAAAATTTTGAAGGAAATTTTCGAAAAAAAATTTTCGAAAAAAATTTTGAAAAAAAATTTGGAAAAAAAATTTTGATAAAATTTTCGAAAAAAATTTAGAAAAAAAATTTTCAAAAAAAAAAACGAAAAAAATTTTGAAAAAAAATTTCCAAAAAAATTTTTCGAAAAAAAATTTCAAAAAAATTTTCGGAAAAAATTTCGAAAAAAAATTTTCGAAAAAAATTTAAAAAAAAAATTTCGAAAAAAATTTTGAAAAAAATTTCGAAAAAAATTTTGAAAAAAATTTTCGAAAAAAATTTCGAAAAAAAATTTTCGATAAATTTCAAAAAAATTTTGAAAAAAATTTTCGAAAAAAATTTCAATAAAAAATTTTCGAAAAAAATTTCGAAAAAAAATTTTCGAGAAAAATTTCGAAAATAAATTTTCGAAAAAAATTTCGAAAAAAAATTTCGAAAAAATTTTGGAAAAAAAATTTTCGAAAAAAATTCGAAAAAAAATTTTCGAAAATAATTTAGAAAAAAATTTTGAAATAAATTTTCGAAAAAAATTTCGAAAAAAAATTTTGAAAAAAAAAATTGAAAAAAAATTTCGAAAAAAATTTTTTAAAAAAATTTCGAAAAAAAAATTTGAAAAAAAATTTGGAAAAAAAATTTTGAAAAAAATTTTCAAAAAAATTTTCAAAAAAAATTTCGAAAAAAAATTTTGAAAAAAAATTTGGAAAAAAAATTTTCGAAAAAAATTTTGAAAAAAATTTTCGAAAAAAATTTTGAAAAAAATTTTCGAAAAAAATTTTCGAAAAAAATTTTCGAAAGAAATTTCGAAAAAAAATTTTCGAAAAACATTTTGAAAAAAATTTTCGAAAAAAATTTGGAAAAAAAATTTTGAATAAAATTTTCGAAAAAAATTTCAAAAAAAAATTTTCAAAAAAAATTTCGAAAAAAAATTTTCGAAAAAAAATTTTGAAAAAAAATTTCGAAAAAAAATTTTCAAAAAAATTTTCAAAAAAATTTTCAAAAAAAATTTCGAAAAAAAATTTTCGATAAATTTCAAAAAAATTTTGAAAAAAATTTTCGAAAAAAATTTCAATAAAAAATTTTCGAAAAAAATTTCGAAAAAAAATTTTCGAGAAAAATTTCGAAAATAAATTTTCGAAAAAAATTTCGAAAAAAAATTTCGAAAAAATTTTGGAAAAAAAATTTTCGAAAAAAATTCGAAAAAAAATTTTCGAAAATAATTTAGAAAAAAATTTTGAAAAAAATTTTCGAAAAAAATTTCGAAAAAAAATTTTGAAAAAAAAATTGAAAAAAAATTTCGAAAAAAATTTTTAAAAAAAATTTCGAAAAAAAAATTTGAAAAAAAGTTTCAAAAAAAATTTTGAAAAAATTTTTCGAAAAAAATTTCGACAAAAAAAATTTCGAAAAAAATTATGAAAAAAAAATTCGAAAAAAAATTTGACAAAAAATTTCAAAAAAAAATTTCAAAAGAATTTTCGAAAAAATTTTGGGAAAAAAATTTTGAAAAAAATTTTCGAAAAAAATTTCGAAAAAAGATTTTCTAGAAAAATTTTGAAAAAAATTTTCGAAAAAAATTTCGAAAAAAAATTTTTAAAAAAATTTTTGAAAAAATTTTGGAAAAAAATTTTTCGAAAAAAATTTTGAAAAAAATTTTCAAAAAAAAATTCGAAAAAAAATTTCGAAAAAAATGTTGAAAAAAAAATTCGAAAAAAATTTTTAAAAAAAATTTTCGAAAAAAGATTTTCGAAAAAAATTTTGAAAAAAAATTTGGAAAAAAAATTTTGAAAAAAATTTTCGAAAAAAATTTCGAAAAAAAAGTTTCAAAAAAAATTTCGAAAAAAAATTTTCGAAAAAAAAATTTGATAAAAAATTTCGAAAAAAAAATTTGAAAAAATTTCGAAAAAAATTTTGAAAAAAATTTTCGAAAAAAATTTGAAAAAAAATTTTCAAACAATATTTCGAAAAAAAATTTTCGAAAAAAATTTTGAAAAAAAACTTTCGAAAAAAATTTTGCAAAAAAATTTTTCGAAAAAAATTTTCAAAAAAATTTTCAAAAAAAATTTCGAAAAAAAATTTTCGAAAAAAAATTTTCGAAAAAAATTTTGAAAAAAAATTTGGAAAAAAAATTTTGAAAAAAAATTTCCAAAAAAAAATTTCGAAAAAAATTTTCCAAAAAAAAATTTTCGAAAAAAATTTTGAAAAAAAATTTTCGAAAAAAATTTAGAAAAATATTTTCGAATAAGAATTTTCGGAAAAAATTTTTTAAAAAAATATAAAAAAAATTTTGAAAAAAAATTTCGAAAAAAAATTTTCGAAAAAAAATTTTAAAAAAATTTTCGAAAAAAATTTTTAAAAAAAATTTCAAAAAAACTTTTGAAAAAAAATTTCGAAAAAAATTTTGAAAAAAATTTTCGAAAAAAATTTCGATAAACATTTTTTGAAAAAAATTTCGAAAAAAATTTTTCAAAAAAAAATTTTCGAAAAACATTTTGAAAAAAAATTTTGAAAAAAATTTTGCAAAAAAATTTCGAAAAAAATTTCGAAAAAAAAATTTCGAAAAAAAATTTTCGAAAAAAATTTTCGAAAAAAATTTTGAAAAAAATTTCGAGAAAAATTTCGAAAAATAATTTTCGAAAAAAATTTTGAAAAAAATTTTCGAAAAAAAAATTTCGAAAAAAATTTTCGAAAGAAATTTCGAAAAAAAATTTCCGAAAAAAATTTTGAAGGAAATTTTCGAAAAAAAATTTTCGAAAAAAATTTTGAAAAAAAATTTGGAAAAAAAATTTTGATAAAATTTTCGAAAAAAATTTAGAAAAAAAATTTTCAAAAAAAAAAACGAAAAAAATTTTGAAAAAAAATTTCCAAAAAAATTTTTCGAAAAAAAATTTCAAAAAAATTTTCGGAAAAAATTTCGAAAAAAAATTTTCGAAAAAAATTAAAAAAAAAAATTTCGAAAAAAATTTTGAAAAAAATTTCGAAAAAAATTTTGAAAAAAATTTTCGAAAAAAATTTCGAAAAAAAATTTTCGATAAATTTCAAAAAAATTTTGAAAAAAATTTTCGAAAAAAATTTCAATAAAAAATTTTCGAAAAAAATTTCGAAAAAAAATTTTCGAGAAAAATTTCGAAAATAAATTTTCGAAAAAAATTTCGAAAAAAAATTTCGAAAAAATTTTGGAAAAAAAATTTTCGAAAAAAATTCGAAAAAAAATTTTCGAAAATAATTTAGAAAAAAATTTTGAAATAAATTTTCGAAAAAAATTTCGAAAAAAAATTTTGAAAAAAAAAATTGAAAAAAAATTTCGAAAAAAATTTTTTAAAAAAATTTCGAAAAAAAAATTTGAAAAAAAATTTGGAAAAAAAATTTTGAAAAAAATTTTCAAAAAAATTTGAAAAAAATTTTCGAAAAAGATTTCGAAAAAAAAGTTTCAAAAAAAATTTCGAAAAAAAATTTTCGAAAAATATTTCAAAAAAAAATTTTCAAAAAAAATTTTGAAAAAAAACTTTCGAAAAAAATTTCGAAAAAAAATATTCGAAAAAAATTTTCGAAAAAAAATTTTCGAAAAAAATTTCGAAAAAAAAGTTTCAAAAAAAATTTCGAAAAAATATTTTCGAAAAAAATTTGATAAAAAATTTCAAAAAAAAATTTAAAAAAATTTCGAAAAAAATTTTCAAAAAATTTTCGAAAAATATTTTGAAAAAAAATTTTCGAAAAATATTTCGAAAAAAAATTTTCGAAAAAAATTTTGAAAAAAAACTTTCGAAAAATATTTCGAAAAAAAATATTCGAAAAAAATTTTCGAAAAAAAATTTTCGAAAAAAATTTTCGAAAAAAATTTTCGAAAGAAATTTCGAAAAAAAATTTTCGAAAAAAATTTAAAAAAAATTTTCGAAAAAAATTTTAAAAAAATTTTCGAAAAAAATTTGGAAAAAAAATGTTGAAAAAAATTTTCGAAAAAGATTTCGAAAAAAAATTTTCGAAAAACATTTTGAAAAAAATTTTCGAAAAAAATTTAGAAAAAAAATTTTGAATAAAATTTTCGAAAAAAATTTCAAAAAAAAATTTTCAAAAAAAATTTCGAAAAAAAATTTTCAAAAAAATTTTCAAAAAAATTTCTAAAAAAAATTTTCAAAAAAATTTTTCGAAAAAAATTTTCAAAAAAATATTCAAAAAAAATTTCGAAAAAAAATTTTCGAAAAAAATTTTGAAAAAAAATTTGGAAAAAAAATTTTGAAAAAAATTTTCGAAAAAGATTTCGAAAAAAAAGTTTCAAAAAAAATTTCGAAAAAATTTTTCGAAAAAAATTTCGGCAAAAAAAATTTCGAAAAAATTATGAAAAAGATTTTCGAAAAAAAATTTTTGAAAAAAATTTTAAAAAAATTTTTCGAAAAAAAAATTTCGAAAAAAAATTTCGAAAAAAATGTTCAAAAAAAAATTCGAAAAAATTTTTTAAAAAAAATTTTCGAAAAAAAATTCGAAAAAATTTTTTAAAAAAAATTTTCGAAAAAAAATTTTCGAAAAACATTTTGAAAAAAATTTTCGAAAAAAATTTCGAAAAAAAAGTTTCAAAACAAATTTCGAAAAAAAATTTTCGAAAAAAATTTTAATAAAAAATTTCGAAAAAAAATTTTGAAAAAATTTCGAAAAAAATTTTGAAAAAAATTTTCGAAAAAATTTTGAAAAAAAATTTTCGAAAAAAATTTTGAAAAAAAATTTCGAAAAAAAATTTTCAAAAAAATTTCCAAAAGAAATTTTCAAAAATAATTTAGAAAGAAATTTTCGAAAAAAATTTTCATAAAAAATATTCGAAAAAAATTTCGAAAAAAAATTTTTAAAAAAATTTTCGAAAAAAATTTCGATAAAAAATTTTCGAAAAAAATTTTCGAAAAAAATTTTGAAAAAAATTTTGAAAAAAATTTTTGAAAAAAATTTCGAAAAAAAATTTTCGAAAAAAATTTTGAAAAAAAATTTCGAAAAAAATATCGAAAAAAATTTTCAAAAAAATTTTTGAAAGAAAATTCGGAAAAAAAATTTTCAAAAAATTACGAAAAAAAAATTTTCGAAAAAAATTTTGAAAAAAATTTTCGAAAAAAAATTTTGAAAAAAAATTTTCGAAAAAAATTTGGAAAAAAATATTCGAAAAAAATTTCGAAAAAAAATTTTCGAAGAAATTTTTAAAAAAATTTACGAAAAAATTTTAAAAAAAATTTTCGAAAAAAAATTTTTGAAAAAATTTTGGAAAAAAATTTTTCGAAAAAAATTTTGTAAAAAATTTTCAAAAAAAAATTCGAAAAAAAATTTCGAAAAAAATGATGAAAAAAAAATTCGAAAAAATTTTTTTAAAAAAATTTTCGAAAAAAAATTTTCGAAAAAAATTTTGAAAAAAAATTTGGAAAAAAAATTTTGAAAAAAAATTTGGAAAAAAAATTTTGAAAAAAATTTTCGAAAAAAATTTCGAAAAAAAGTTTCAAAAAAAATTTCGAAAAAAAATTTTCGAAAAATATTTCGAAAAAAAATTTTCAAAAAAAATTTTGAAAAAAAACTTTCGAAAAAAATTTCGAAAAAAAATATTCGAAAAAAATTTTCGAAAAAAAATTTTCGAAAAAAATTTTCGAAAGAAATTTCGAAAAAAAATTTTCGAAAAAAATTTTGAAAAAAATTTTCGAAAAAAATTTGGAAAAAAAATTTTGAAAAAAATTTTCGAAAAAAATTTCGAAAAAAAATTTTCGAAAAAAATTTTGAAAAAAATTTTCGAAAAAAATTTTCAAAAAAAATTTTCAAAAAAAATTTCGAAAAAAAATTTTCGAAAAAAATTTTGAATAAAAATTTCAAAAAAAAATTTTCAAAAAAATTTTCAAAAAAATTTCCAAAAAAAATTTTCAAAAAAATTTTTCGAAAAAAATTTTCAAAAAAATTTTAAAAAAAAATTTCGAAAAAAAATTTTCGAAAAACATTTTGAAAAAAAATTTGAAAAAAAAATTTTGAAAAAAATTTTCGAAAAAGATTTCGAAAAAAAAGTTTCAAAAAAAATTTCGAAAAAATTTTTCGAAAAAAATTTCGGCAAAAAAATTTCGAAAAAAATTATGAAAAAAATTTGAAAAAAAATTTCAAAAAAAATTTTCAAAAGAATTTTCGAAAAAATTTTGGAAAAAAATTTCGAAGAAAAATTTTCAAAAAACATTTTTAAAAAAAATTTCGAAAAAAAAATTTTCGAATAAAATTTCGAAAAAAATTTTGAAAAAAATTATCGAAAAAAATTTCGATAAAAAATTTTCGAAAAAAATTTCGAAAAAAAATTTTTGAAAAAAATTTAAAAAAAAAATTTTGAAAAAAATTTTTAAAAAAATTTTCGAAAAAAAATTTTCGAAAAAAAATTTCGAAAAAAATGTTGAAAAAAAAATTCGAAAAAATTTTTTAAAAAAAATTTTCGAAAAAAATTTTCGAAAAAAATTTCGAAAAAAAAGTTTCAAAAAAAATTTCGAAAAAATTTTTCAAAAAAAATTTCGACAAAAAAAATTTCGAAAAAAATTATG
This sequence comes from Uropetala carovei, assembly GCA_036926305.1. Taxonomy (NCBI): domain Eukaryota; kingdom Metazoa; phylum Arthropoda; class Insecta; order Odonata; family Petaluridae; genus Uropetala; species Uropetala carovei. Next base: position 566,392 of record JAXCHB010000228.1, on the reverse strand, counting down.
AAAAAAAAATTCGAAAAAAAATTTGAAAAAAAATTTCAAAAAAAATTTTCAAAAGATTTTCGAAAAAATTTTGGAAAAAAATTTTGAAAAAAATTTTCGAAAAAAATTTCGAAAAAAAATTTTCGAGAAAAATTTTGAAAAAAATTTTCGAAAAAAATTTCGAAAAAAAATTTTCGAAAAAATTTTAAAAAAAATTTTCGAAAAAAAATTTTTGAAAAAAATTTGGAAAAAAATTTTGAAAAAAATTGTAGAAAAAAAATTCGAAAAAAAATTTCGAAAAAAATGTTGAAAAAAAAATTCGAAAAAATTTTTAAAAAAAAATTTTCGAAAAAAAATTTTCGAAAAAAATTTTGAAAAAAAATTTGGAAAAAAAATTTTGAAAAAAATTTTCGAAAAAAATTTCGAAAAAAAAGTTTCAAAAAAAATTTCGAAAATAAATTTTCGAAAAAAAATTTGATAAAAAATTTCGAAAAAAAATTTTGAAAAAATTTCGAAAAAAATTTTGAAAAAAATTTTAGAAAAAAATTTTTAAAAAAAATTTTCGAAAAATATTTCGAAAAAAAACTTTGAAAAAAATTTTCGAAAAAAATTTCGAAAAAAAATTTTCGAAAAAAATTTTGAAAAAAATTTTCGAAAAAAATTTTCGAAAAAAATTTTCGAAAGAAATTTCGAAATAAAATTTTCGAAAAACTTTTTGAAAAAAATTTTCGAAAAAAATTTGGAAAAAAAATTTTGAATAAAATTTTCGAAAAAAATTTCGAAAAAAAATTTTCAAAAAAAATTTCGAAAAAAAATTTTCGAAAAAAATTTTGAAAAGAAATTTCGAAAAAAAATTTTCAAAAAAATTTCCAAAAAAAATTTTCAAAAAAATTTTTCGAAAAAGATTTCGAAAGAAAAGTTTCAAAAAAAATTTCGAAAAAATTTTTCGAAAAAAATTTCGACAAAAAAAATTTCGAAAAATATTATGAAAAAAATTTTCGAAAATAAATTTGAAAAAAATTTCGAAAAAAAAGTTTGAAAAAAATTTTTGAAAATAGTTCGAAAAAAAATTTTCAAAAAAAATTTTGAAAAAAAATTTCGAAAAAAATATCGAAAAAAATTTTCGAAAAATTTTGGAAAAAAAATTTTTGAAAGAAAATTTCGGAAAAAATTTTCGAAAAAAATTTTGAAAAAAAAATTTCGAAAAAAATTTTCAAAAAAATTTTCGAAAAAATTTTGGATAAAATATTCTAAAAAAAAATTTTGAAAGAAATTTCCAAAAAAAATTACGAAAAAAAATTTTCGAAAAATTTTTCGGAAAAAATTTCGAAAAAAAATTTTCGAAAAAACTTTTCCAAAAAGAAATACAAAAAAAAATTTTTTTAAAAAATTTCGAAAAAATTTTGGAAAAAAAATTTTCGAAAAAATTTTCGAAAAAAAATTTTCGAAAAAAAATTTGAGAAAAATTTTGAAAATAATTTCGAAAAAAAAATTTCGAAAAAAATTTTGAGAAAAAATTTCGAAAAAAATTTCGAAAAAAAAGTTTCAAAAAAAATTTCGAAAAAAAATTTTCGAAAAAAATTTTCGAAAAAAATTTTGAAAAAAATTTTCGAAAAAAATTTCGGAAAAAAAAAATTCGTAAAAAAATTTTACGAAAAAAATTTTGAAAAAAAATTTCGAAAAAAAATTTTCCAAAAAAAATTTTTCAAAAAAAAATTTTCGAAAAACATTTTGAAAAAAAATTTCAAAAAAAATTTTGCAAAAAAATTTCAAAAAAAATTTCGAAAAAAAAATTTCGAAAAAAAATTTTCGAAAAAAATTTTCGAAAAAAATTTTGAAAAAAATTTCGAGAAAAATTTCGAAAAATAATTTTCGAAAAAAATTTTGATAAAATTTTCGAAAAAAATTTAGAAAAAAAATTTTCAAAAAAAAAAACGAAAAAAATTTTGAAAAGAAATTTCCAAAAAAATTTTTCGAAAAAAAATTTCAAAAAAATTTTCGGAAAAAATTTCGAAAAACAATTTTCGAAAAAAATTTTAAAAAAAAATTTTGAAAAAAATTTTGAAAAAAATTTCGAAAAAAATATGAAAAAAATTTTCGAAAAAAATTTCGAAAAAAAATTTTCGATAAATTTCAAAAAAATTTTGAAAAAAATTTTCGAAAAAAATTTCAATAAAAAATTTTCGAAAAAAATTTCGAAAAAAAATTTTCGAGAAAAATATCGAAAATAAATTTTCGAAAAAAATTTCGAAAAAAAATTTCGAAAAAATTTTGGAAAAAAAATTTTCGAAAAAAATTCGAAAAAAAATTTTCGAAAATAATTTAGAAAAAAATTTTGAAAAAAATTTTCGAAAAAAATTTCGAAAAAAAATTTTGAAAAAAAAAATTCGAAAAAATTTTTTAAAAAAAATTTTCGAAAAAAATTTTCGAAAAAAATTTCGAAAAAAAAGTTTCAAAAAAAATTTCGAAAAAATTTTTCAAAAAAAATTTCGACAAAAAAAATTTCGAAAAAAATTATGAAAAAAAAATTCGAAAAAAAATTTGAAAAAAAATTTCAAAAAAAATTTTCAAAAGATTTTCGAAAAAATTTTGGAAAAAAATTTTGAAAAAAATTTTCAAAAAAAAATTCGAAAAAAAATTTCGAAAAAAATGTTGAAAAAAATATTCGAAATAAATTTCGAAAAAAAATTTTCGAAAAAATTTTAAAAAAAATTTTCGAAAAAATTTTAAAAAAAATTTTCGAAAAAATTTTAAAAAAAATTATCGAAAAAATTTTTAAAAAAATTTTCGAAAAAAAAATTTTGAAAAAATTTTGGAAAAAAATTTTTCGAAAAAAATTTTGTAAAAAATTTTCAAAAAAAAATTCGAAAAAAAATTTCGAAAAAAATGTTGAAAAAAAAATTCGAAAAAATTTTTTAAAAAAAATTTTCGAAAAAAATTTTCGAAAAAAATTTCGAAAAAAAAGTTTCAAAAAAAATTTCGAAAATAAATTTTCGAAAAAAAATTTGATAAAAAATTTCGAAAAAAAATTTTGAAAAAATTTCGAAAAAAATTTTGAAAAAAATTTTAGAAAAAAATTTTGAAAAAAAATTTTCGAAAAATATTTCGAAAAAAAATTTTCGAAAAAAATTTTGAAAAAAAACATTCGAAAAAAAATTTCGAAAAAAAATATTCGAAAAAAATTTTGAAAAAAATTTTCGAAAAAAAATTTTCGAAAATTTTCAAAAGAAATTTCGAAAAAAAATTTTCGAAAAAAATTTTGAAAAAAATTTTCGAAAAAAATTTCGAAAAAAAATTTTGAAAAAAATTTTCGAAAAAAATTTCGAAAAAAAATTTTCGAAAAAAATTTTGAAAAAAATTTTCGAAAAAAATTTTCGAAAAAAATTTTCGAAAGAAATTTCGAAATAAAATTTTCGAAAAACATTTTGAAAAAAATTTTCGAAAAAAATTTGGAAAAAAAATTTTGAATAAAATTTTCGAAAAAAATTTCGAAAAAAAATTTTCAAAAAAAATTTCGAAAAAAAATTTTCGAAAAAAATTTTGAAAAGAAATTTCGAAAAGAAATTTTCAAAAAAATTTCCAAAAAAAATTTTCAAAAAAATTTTTCGAAAAAGATTTCGAAAGAAAAGTTTCAAAAAAAATTTCGAAAAAATTTTTCGAAAAAAATTTCGACAAAAAAAATTTCGAAAAATATTATGAAAAAAATTTTCGAAAATAAATTTGAAAAAAATTTCGAAAAAAAGTTTGAAAAAAATTTTTGAAAATAGTTCGAAAAAAAATTTTCAAAAAAAATTTTGAAAAAAAATTTCGAAAAAAATATCGAAAAAAATTTTCGAAAAATTTTGGAAAAAAAATTTTTGAAAGAAAATTTTGGAAAAAATTTTCGAAAAAAATTTTGAAAAAAAAATTTCGAAAAAAATTTTCAAAAAAATTTTCGAAAAAATTTTGGATAAAATATTCTAAAAAAAAATTTTGATAAAAATTTCCAAAAAAAATTACGAAAAAAAATTTTCGAAAAATTTTTCGGAAAAAATTTCGAAAAAAAATTTTCGAAAAAACTTTTCAAAAAGAAATACAAAAAAAAATTTTTTAAAAAAATTTCGAAAAAATTTTGGAAAAAAAATTTTCGAAAAAATTTTCGAAAAAAAATTTTCGAAAAAAAATTTGAGAAAAATTTTGAAAATAATTTCGAAAAAAAAATTTCGAAAAAAATTTTGAGAAAAAATTTCGAAAAAAATTTCGAAAAAAAAGTTTCAAAAAAAATTTCGAAAAAAAATTTTCGAAAAAAATTTTCGAAAAAAATTTTGAAAAAAATTTTCGAAAAAAATTTCGGAAAAAAAAAATTCGTAAAAAAATTTGAAAAAAATTACGAAAAAAATTTTGAAAAAAAATTTCGAAAAAAAATTTTCCAAAAAAAATTTTTCAAAAAAAAATTTTCGAAAAACATTTTGAAAAAAAATTTCGAAAAAAATTTTGCAAAAAAATTTCGAAAAAAATTTCGAAAAAAAAATTTCGAAAAAAAATTTTCGAAAAAAATTTTCGAAAAAAATTTCAAAAAAAATTTCGAGAAAAATTTCGAAAAATAATTTTCGAAAAAAATTTTGATAAAATTTTCGAAAAAAATTTAGAAAAAAAAATTTCAAAAAAAAAAGAAAAAAATTTTGAAAAAAAATTTCCAAAAAAATTTTTCGAAAAAAAATTTCAAAAAAATTTTCGGAAAAAATTTCGAAAAAAAATTTTCGAAAAAAATTTAAAAAAAAAATTTTGAAAAAAATTTTGAAAAAAATTTCGAAAAAAATATGAAAAAAATTTTCGAAAAAAATTTCGAAAAAAAATTTTCGATAAATTTCAAAAAAATTTTGAAAAAAATTTTCGAAAAAAATTTCAATAAAAAATTTTCGAAAAAAATTTCGAAAAAAAATTTTCGAGAAAAATTTCGAAAATAAATTTTCGAAAAAAATTTCGAAAAAAAATTTCGAAAAAATTTTGGAAAAAAAATTTTCGAAAAAAATTCGAAAAAAAATTTTCGAAAATAATTTAGAAAAAAATTTTGAAAAAAATTTTCGAAAAAAATTTCGAAAAAAAATTTTGAAAAAAAAAATTGAAAAAAAATTTCGAAAAAAATTTTTAAAAAAAATTTCGAAAAAAAAATTTGAAAAAAAGTTTCAAAAAAAATTTTGAAAAAATTTTTCGAAAAAAATTTCGACAAAAAAAATTTCGAAAAAAATTATGAAAAAAAAATTCGAAAAAAAATTTGACAAAAAATTTCAAAAAAAAATTTCAAAAGAATTTTCGAAAAAATTTTGGGAAAAAAATTTTGAAAAAAATTTTCGAAAAAAATTTCGAAAAAAGATTTTCTAGAAAAATTTTGAAAAAAATTTTCGAAAAAAATTTCGAAAAAAAATTTTTAAAAAAATTTTTGAAAAAATTTTGGAAAAAAATTTTTCGAAAAAAATTTTGAAAAAAATTTTCAAAAAAAAATTCGAAAAAAAATTTCGAAAAAAATGTTGAAAAAAAAATTCGAAAAAAATTTTTAAAAAAAATTTTCGAAAAAAGATTTTCGAAAAAAATTTTGAAAAAAAATTTGGAAAAAAAATTTTGAAAAAAATTTTCGAAAAAAATTTCGAAAAAAAAGTTTCAAAAAAAATTTCGAAAAAAAATTTTCGAAAAAAAAATTTGATAAAAAATTTCGAAAAAAAAATTTGAAAAAATTTCGAAAAAAATTTTGAAAAAAATTTTCGAAAAAAATTTGAAAAAAAATTTTCAAAAAATATTTCGAAAAAAAATTTTCGAAAAAAATTTTGAAAAAAAACTTTCGAAAAAAATTTTGCAAAAAAATTTTTCGAAAAAAATTTTCAAAAAAATTTTCAAAAAAAATTTCGAAAAAAAATTTTCGAAAAAAAATTTTCGAAAAAAATTTTGAAAAAAAATTTGGAAAAAAAATTTTGAAAAAAAATTTCCAAAAAAAATTTCGAAAAAAATTTTCGAAAAAAATTTTGAAAAAAAATTTTCGAAAAAAATTTAGAAAAATATTTTCGAAAAAAAATTTTAAAAAAATTTTCGAAAAAAATTTTTAAAAAAAATTTCAAAAAAACTTTTGAAAAAAAATTTCGAAAAAAATTTTGAAAAAAATTTTCGAAAAAAATTTTGATAAACAATTTTTGAAAAAAATTTCGAAAAAAATTTTTCAAAAAAAAATTTTCGAAAAACATTTTGAAAAAAAATTTTGAAAAAAATTTTGCAAAAAAATTTCGAAAAAAATTTCGAAAAAAAAATTTCGAAAAAAAATTTTCGAAAAAAATTTTCGAAAAAAATTTTGAAAAAAATTTCGAGAAAAATTTCGAAAAATAATTTTCGAAAAAAATTTTGAAAAAAATTTTCGAAAAAAAAATTTCGAAAAAAATTTTCGAAAGAAATTTCGAAAAAAAATTTCCGAAAAAAATTTTGAAGGAAATTTTCGAAAAAAAATTTTCGAAAAAAATTTTGAAAAAAAATTTGGAAAAAAAATTTTGATAAAATTTTCGAAAAAAATTTAGAAAAAAAATTTTCAAAAAAAAAACGAAAAAAATTTTGAAAAAAAATTTCCAAAAAAATTTTTCGAAAAAAAATTTCAAAAAAATTTTCGGAAAAAATTTCGAAAAAAAATTTTCGAAAAAAATTTAAAAAAAAAATTTCGAAAAAAATTTTGAAAAAAATTTCGAAAAAAATTTTGAAAAAAATTTTCGAAAAAAATTTCGAAAAAAAATTTTCGATAAATTTCAAAAAAATTTTGAAAAAAATTTTCTAAAAAAATTTCAATAAAAAATTTTCGAAAAAAATTTCGAAAAAAAATTTTCGAGAAAAATTTCGAAAATAAATTTTCGAAAAAAATTTCGAAAAAAAATTTCGAAAAAATTTTGGAAAAAAAATTTTCGAAAAAAATTCGAAAAAAAATTTTCGAAAATAATTTAGAAAAAAATTTTGAAATAAATTTTCGAAAAAAATTTCGAAAAAAAATTTTGAAAAAAAAAATTGAAAAAAAATTTCGAAAAAAATTTTTTAAAAAAATTTCGAAAAAAAAATTTGAAAAAAAATTTGGAAAAAAAATTTTGAAAAAAATTTTCAAAAAAATTTTCAAAAAAAATTTCGAAAAAAAATTTTGAAAAAAAATTTGGAAAAAAAATTTTCGAAAAAAATTTTGAAAAAAATTTTCGAAAAAAATTTTGAAAAAAATTTTCGAAAAAAATTTTCGAAAAAAATTTTCGAAAGAAATTTCGAAAAAAAATTTTCGAAAAACATTTTGAAAAAAATTTTCGAAAAAAATTTGGAAAAAAAATTTTGAATAAAATTTTCGAAAAAAATTTCAAAAAAAAATTTTCAAAAAAAATTTCGAAAAAAAATTTTCGAAAAAAAATTTTGAAAAAAAATTTCGAAAAAAAATTTTCAAAAAAATTTTCAAAAAAATTTTCAAAAAAAATTTCGAAAAAAAATTTTCGATAAATTTCAAAAAAATTTTGAAAAAAATTTTCGAAAAAAATTTCAATAAAAAATTTTCGAAAAAAATTTCGAAAAAAAATTTTCGAGAAAAATTTCGAAAATAAATTTTCGAAAAAAATTTCGAAAAAAAATTTCGAAAAAATTTTGGAAAAAAAATTTTCGAAAAAAATTCGAAAAAAAATTTTCGAAAATAATTTAGAAAAAAATTTTGAAAAAAATTTTCGAAAAAAATTTCGAAAAAAAATTTTGAAAAAAAAATTGAAAAAAAATTTCGAAAAAAATTTTTAAAAAAAATTTCGAAAAAAAAATTTGAAAAAAAGTTTCAAAAAAAATTTTGAAAAAATTTTTCGAAAAAAATTTCGACAAAAAAAATTTCGAAAAAAATTATGAAAAAAAAATTCGAAAAAAAATTTGACAAAAAATTTCAAAAAAAAATTTCAAAAGAATTTTCGAAAAAATTTTGGGAAAAAAATTTTGAAAAAAATTTTCGAAAAAAATTTCGAAAAAAGATTTTCTAGAAAAATTTTGAAAAAAATTTTCGAAAAAAATTTCGAAAAAAAATTTTTAAAAAAATTTTTGAAAAAATTTTGGAAAAAAATTTTTCGAAAACAATTTTGAAAAAAATTTTCAAAAAAAAATTCGAAAAAAGATTTTCGAAAAAAATTTTGAAAAAAAATTTGGAAAAAAAATTTTGAAAAAAATTTTCGAAAAAAATTTCGAAAAAAAAGTTTCAAAAAAAATTTCGAAAAAAAATTTTCGAAAAAAAAATTTGATAAAAAATTTCGAAAAAAAAATTTGAAAAAATTTCGAAAAAAATTTTGAAAAAAATTTTCGAAAAAAATTTGAAAAAAAATTTTCAAAAAATATTTCGAAAAAAAATTTTCGAAAAAAATTTTGAAAAAAAACTTTCGAAAAAAATTTTGCAAAAAAATTTTTCGAAAAAAATTTTCAAAAAAATTTTCAAAAAAAATTTCGAAAAAAAATTTTCGAAAAAAAATTTTCGAAAAAAATTTTGAAAAAAAATTTGGAAAAAAAATTTTGAAAAAAAATTTCCAAAAAAAAATTTCGAAAAAAATTTTCCAAAAAAAAATTTTCGAAAAAAATTTTGAAAAAAAATTTTCGAAAAAAATTTAGAAAAATATTTTCGAATAAGAATTTTCGGAAAAAATTTTTTAAAAAAATATAAAAAAAAATTTTGAAAAAAAATTTCGAAAAAAAATTTTCGAAAAAAAATTTTAAAAAAATTTTCGAAAAAAATTTTTAAAAAAAATTTCAAAAAAACTTTTGAAAAAAAATTTCGAAAAAAATTTTGAAAAAAATTTTCGAAAAAAATTTCGATAAACATTTTTTGAAAAAAATTTCGAAAAAAATTTCGAAAAAAAATTTTGAAAAAAAAAATTCGAAAAAATTTTTTAAAAAAAATTTTCGAAAAAAATTTTCGAAAAAAATTTCGAAAAAAAAGTTTCAAAAAAAATTTCGAAAAAATTTTTCAAAAAAAATTTCGACAAAAAAAATTTCGAAAAAAATTATGAAAAAAAAATTCGAAAAAAAATTTGAAAAAAAATTTCAAAAAAAATTTTCAAAAGATTTTCGAAAAAATTTTGGAAAAAAATTTTGAAAAAAATTTTCAAAAAAAAATTCGAAAAAAAATTTCGAAAAAAATGTTGAAAAAAATATTCGAAATAAATTTCGAAAAAAAATTTTCGAAAAAATTTTAAAAAAAATTTTCGAAAAAATTTTAAAAAAAATTTTCGAAAAAATTTTAAAAAAAATTTTCGAAAAAATTTTTAAAAAAATTTTCGAAAAAAAAATTTTGAAAAAATTTTGGAAAAAAATTTTTCGAAAAAAATTTTGTAAAAAATTTTCAAAAAAAAATTCGAAAAAAAATTTCGAAAAAAATGTTGAAAAAAAAATTCGAAAAAATTTTTTAAAAAAAATTTTCGAAAAAAATTTTCGAAAAAAATTTCGAAAAAAAAGTTTCAAAAAAAATTTCGAAAATAAATTTTCGAAAAAAAATTTGATAAAAAATTTCGAAAAAAAATTTTGAAAAAATTTCGAAAAAAATTTTGAAAAAAATTTTAGAAAAAAATTTTGAAAAAAAATTTTCGAAAAATATTTCGAAAAAAAATTTTCGAAAAAAATTTTGAAAAAAAACATTCGAAAAAAAATTTCGAAAAAAAATATTCGAAAAAAATTTTGAAAAAAATTTTCGAAAAAAAATTTTCGAAAATTTTCAAAAGAAATTTCGAAAAAAAATTTTCGAAAAAAATTTTGAAAAAAATTTTCGAAAAAAATTTCGAAAAAAAATTTTGAAAAAAATTTTCGAAAAAAATTTCGAAAAAAAATTTTCGAAAAAAATTTTGAAAAAAATTTTCGAAAAAAATTTTCGAAAAAAATTTTCGAAAGAAATTTCGAAATAAAATTTTCGAAAAACATTTTGAAAAAAATTTTCGAAAAAAATTTGGAAAAAAAATTTTGAATAAAATTTTCGAAAAAAATTTCGAAAAAAAATTTTCAAAAAAAATTTCGAAAAAAAATTTTCGAAAAAAATTTTGAAAAGAAATTTCGAAAAGAAATTTTCAAAAAAATTTCCAAAAAAAATTTTCAAAAAAATTTTTCGAAAAAGATTTCGAAAGAAAAGTTTCAAAAAAAATTTCGAAAAAATTTTTCGAAAAAAATTTCGACAAAAAAAATTTCGAAAAATATTATGAAAAAAATTTTCGAAAATAAATTTGAAAAAAATTTCGAAAAAAAGTTTGAAAAAAATTTTTGAAAATAGTTCGAAAAAAAATTTTCAAAAAAAATTTTGAAAAAAAATTTCGAAAAAAATATCGAAAAAAATTTTCGAAAAATTTTGGAAAAAAAATTTTTGAAAGAAAATTTTGGAAAAAATTTTCGAAAAAAATTTTGAAAAAAAAATTTCGAAAAAAATTTTCAAAAAAATTTTCGAAAAAATTTTGGATAAAATATTCTAAAAAAAAATTTTGATAAAAATTTCCAAAAAAAATTACGAAAAAAAATTTTCGAAAAATTTTTCGGAAAAAATTTCGAAAAAAAATTTTCGAAAAAACTTTTCAAAAAGAAATACAAAAAAAAATTTTTTAAAAAAATTTCGAAAAAATTTTGGAAAAAAAATTTTCGAAAAAATTTTCGAAAAAAAATTTTCGAAAAAAAATTTGAGAAAAATTTTGAAAATAATTTCGAAAAAAAAATTTCGAAAAAAATTTTGAGAAAAAATTTCGAAAAAAATTTCGAAAAAAAAGTTTCAAAAAAAATTTCGAAAAAAAATTTTCGAAAAAAATTTTCGAAAAAAATTTTGAAAAAAATTTTCGAAAAAAATTTCGGAAAAAAAAAATTCGTAAAAAAATTTGAAAAAAATTACGAAAAAAATTTTGAAAAAAAATTTCGAAAAAAAATTTTCCAAAAAAAATTTTTCAAAAAAAAATTTTCGAAAAACATTTTGAAAAAAAATTTCGAAAAAAATTTTGCAAAAAAATTTCGAAAAAAATTTCGAAAAAAAAATTTCGAAAAAAAATTTTCGAAAAAAATTTTCGAAAAAAATTTCAAAAAAAATTTCGAGAAAAATTTCGAAAAATAATTTTCGAAAAAAATTTTGATAAAATTTTCGAAAAAAATTTAGAAAAAAAAATTTCAAAAAAAAAAGAAAAAAATTTTGAAAAAAAATTTCCAAAAAAATTTTTCGAAAAAAAATTTCAAAAAAATTTTCGGAAAAAATTTCGAAAAAAAATTTTCGAAAAAAATTTAAAAAAAAAATTTTGAAAAAAATTTTGAAAAAAATTTCGAAAAAAATATGAAAAAAATTTTCGAAAAAAATTTCGAAAAAAAATTTTCGATAAATTTCAAAAGAATTTTGAAAAAAATTTTCGAAAAAAATTTCAATAAAAAATTTTCGAAAAAAATTTCGAAAAAAAATTTTCGAGAAAAATTTCGAAAATAAATTTTCGAAAAAAATTTCGAAAAAAAATTTCGAAAAAATTTTGGAAAAAAAATTTTCGAAAAAAATTCGAAAAAAAATTTTCGAAAATAATTTAGAAAAAAATTTTGAAAAAAATTTTCGAAAAAAATTTCGAAAAAAAATTTTGAAAAAAAAAATTGAAAAAAAATTTCGAAAAAAATTTTTAAAAAAAATTTCGAAAAAAAAATTTGAAAAAAAGTTTCAAAAAAAATTTTGAAAAAATTTTTCGAAAAAAATTTCGACAAAAAAAATTTCGAAAAAAATTATGAAAAAAAAATTCGAAAAAAAATTTGACAAAAAATTTCAAAAAAAAATTTCAAAAGAATTTTCGAAAAAATTTTGGGAAAAAAATTTTGAAAAAAATTTTCGAAAAAAATTTCGAAAAAAGATTTTCTAGAAAAATTTTGAAAAAAATTTCGAAAAAAAATTTTTAAAAAAATTTTTGAAAAAATTTTGGAAAAAAATTTTTCGAAAAAAATTTTGAAAAAAATTTTCAAAAAAAAATTCGAAAAAAAATTTCGAAAAAAATGTTGAAAAAAAAATTCGAAAAAAATTTTTAAAAAAAATTTTCGAAAAAAGATTTTCGAAAAAAATTTTGAAAAAAAATTTGGAAAAAAAATTTCCAAAAAAAATTTCGAAAAAAATTTTCCAAAAAAAAATTTTCGAAAAAAATTTTGAAAAAAAATTTTCGAAAAAAATTTAGAAAAATATTTTCGAAAAAGAATTTTCGGAAAAAATTTTTTAAAAAATATAAAAAAAAATTTTGAAAAAAAATTTCGAAAAAAAATTTTCGAAAAAAAATTTTAAAAAAATTTTCGAAAAAAATTTTTAAAAAAAATTTCAAAAAAACTTTTGAAAAAAAATTTCGAAAAAAATTTTGAAAAAAATTTTCGAAAAAAATTTCGATAAACAATTTTTAAAAAAAATTTCGAAAAAAATTTTTCAAAAAAAAATTTTCGAAAAACATTTTGAAAAAAAATTTCGAAAAAAATTTTGCAAAAAAATTTCGAAAAAAATTTCGAAAAAAAAATTTCGAAAAAAAATTTTCGAAAAAAATTTTCGAAAAAAATTTTGAAAAAAATTTCGAGAAAAATTTCGAAAAATAATTTTCGAAAAAAATTTAGAAAAAAATTTTGAAAAAAATTTTCGAAAAAAATTTCGAAAAAAAATTTTGAAAAAAAAAATTGAAAAAAAATTTCGAAAAAAATTTTTAAAAAAAATTTCGAAAAAAAAATTTGAAAAAAAATTTGGAAAAAAAATTTTGAAAAAAATTTTCAAAAAAATTTTCAAAAAAAATTTCGAAAAAAAATTTTGAAAAAAAATTTGGAAAAAAAATTTTGAAAAAAAATTTGGAAAAAAAAATTTGAAAAAAATTTTCGAAAAAGATTTCGAAAAAAAAGTTTCAAAAAAAATTTTGAAAAAAATTTTCAAAAAAAAATTCGAAAAAAAATTTCGAAAAAAATGTTGAAAAAAAAATTCGAAAAAAATTTTTAAAAAAAATTTTCGAAAAAAGATTTTCGAAAAAAATTTTGAAAAAAAATTTGGAAAAAAAATTTTGAAAAAAATTTTCGAAAAAAATTTCGAAAAAAAAGTTTCAAAAAAAATTTCGAAAAAAAATTTTCGAAAAAAAAATTTGATAAAAAATTTCGAAAAAAAAATTTGAAAAAATTTCGAAAAAAATTTTGAAAAAAATTTTCGAAAAAAATTTGAAAAAAAATTTTCGAAAAATATTTCGAAAAAAAATTTTCGAAAAAAATTTTGAAAAAAAACTTTCGAAAAAAATTTTGCAAAAAAATTTTTCGAAAAAAATTTTCAAAAAAATTTTCAAAAAAAATTTCGAAAAAAAATTTTCGAAAAAAAATTTTCGAAAAAAATTTTGAAAAAAAATTTTGAAAAAAAATTTCCAAAAAAAATTTCGAAAAAAATTTTCCAAAAAAAAATTTTCGAAAAAAATTTTGAAAAAAAATTTTCGAAAAAAATTTAGAAAAATATTTAGAAAAATATTTTCGAAAAAGAATTTTCGGAAAAAATTTTTTTAAAAAATATAAAAAAAAAATTTGAAAAAAAATTTCGAAAAAAAATTTTCGAAAAAAAATTTTAAAAAAATTTTCGAAAAAAATTTTTAAAAAAAATTTCAAAAAAACTTTTGAAAAAAAATTTCGAAAAAAATTTTGAAAAAAATTTTCGAAAAAAATTTCGATAAACAATTTTTGAAAAAAATTTCGAAAAAAATTTTTCAAAAAAAAATTTTCGAAAAACATTTTGAAAAAAAATTTCGAAAAAAATTTTGCAAAAAAATTTCGAAAAAAATTTCGAAAAAAAAATTTCGAAAAAAAATTTTCGAAAAAAATTTTCGAAAAAAATTTTGAAAAAAATTTCGAGAAAAATTTCGAAAAATAATTTTCGAAAAAAATTTTGAAAAAAAATTTTCAAAAAAAAAATTTCGAAAAAAATTTTCGAAAGAAATTTCGAAAAAAAATTTCCGAAAAAAATTTTGAAGGAAATTTTCGAAAAAAAATTTTCGAAAAAAATTTTGAAAAAAAATTTGGAAAAAAAATTTTGATAAAATTTTCGAAAAAAATTTAGAAAAAAAATTTTCAAAAAAAAAAACGAAAAAAATTTTGAAAAAAAATTTCCAAAAAAATTTTTCGAAAAAAAATTTCAAAAAAATTTTCGGAAAAAATTTTGAAAAAAATTTTCAAAAAAAAATTCGAAAAAAAATTTCGAAAAAAATGTTGAAAAAAAAATTCGAAAAAAATTTTTAAAAAAAATTTTCGAAAAAAGATTTTCGAAAAAAATTTTGAAAAAAAATTTGGAAAAAAAATTTTGAAAAAAATTTTCGAAAAAAATTTCGAAAAAAAAGTTTCAAAAAAAATTTCGAAAAAAAATTTTCGAAAAAAAAATTTGATAAAAAATTTCGAAAAAAAAATTTGAAAAAATTTCGAAAAAAATTTTGAAAAAAATTTTCGAAAAAAATTTGAAAAAAAATTTTCGAAAAATATTTCGAAAAAAAATTTTCGAAAAAAATTTTGAAAAAAAACTTTCGAAAAAAATTTTGCAAAAAAATTTTTCGAAAAAAATTTTCGAAAAAAATTTGAAAAAAAATTTTCGAAAAATATTTCGAAAAAAAATTTTCGAAAAAAATTTTGAAAAAAAACTTTCGAAAAAAATTTTGCAAAAAAATTTTTCGAAAAAAATTTTCAAAAAAATTTTCAAAAAAAATTTCGAAAAAAAATTTTCGAAAAAAAATTTTCGAAAAAAATTTTGAAAAAAAATTTTGAAAAAAAATTTCCAAAAAAAATTTCGAAAAAAATTTTCCAAAAAAAAATTTTCGAAAAAAATTTTGAAAAAAAATTTTCGAAAAAAATTTAGAAAAATATTTAGAAAAATATTTTCGAAAAAGAATTTTCGGAAAAAATTTTTTAAAAAAATATAAAAAAAAAATTTGAAAAAAAATTTCGAAAAAAAATTTTCGAAAAAAAATTTTAAAAAAATTTTCGAAAAAAATTTTTTAAAAAAATTTCAAAAAAACTTTTGAAAAAAAATTTCGAAAAAAATTTTGAAAAAAATTTTCGAAAAAAATTTCGATAAACAATTTTTGAAAAAAATTTCGAAAAAAATTTTTCAAAAAAAAATTTTCGAAAAACATTTTGAAAAAAAATTTCGAAAAAAATTTTGCAAAAAAATTTCGAAAAAAATTTCGAAAAAAAAATTTCGAAAAAAAATTTTCGAAAAAAATTTTCGAAAAAAATTTTGAAAAAAATTTCGAGAAAAATTTCGAAAAATAATTTTCGAAAAAAATTTTGAAAAAAAATTTTCGAAAAAAAAATTTCGAAAAAAATTTTCGAAAGAAATTTCGAAAAAAAATTTCCGAAAAAAATTTTGAAGGAAATTTTCGAAAAAAAATTTTCGAAAAAAATTTTGAAAAAAAATTTGGAAAAAAAATTTTGATAAAATTTTCGAAAAAAATTTAGAAAAAAAATTTTCAAAAAAAAAAACGAAAAAAATTTTGAAAAAAAATTTCCAAAAAAATTTTTCGAAAAAAAATTTCAAAAAAATTTTCGGAAAAAATTTTGAAAAAAATTTTCAAAAAAAAATTCGAAAAAAAATTTCGAAAAAAATGTTGAAAAAAAAATTCGAAAAAAATTTTTAAAAAAAAATTTTCGAAAAAAGATTTTCGAAAAAAATTTTGAAAAAAAATTTGGAAAAAAAATTTTGAAAAAAATTTTCGAAAAAAATTTCGAAAAAAAAGTTTCAAAAAAAATTTCGAAAAAAAATTTTCGAAAAAAAAATTTGATAAAAAATTTCGAAAAAAAAATTTGAAAAAATTTCGAAAAAAATTTTGAAAAAAATTTTCGAAAAAAATTTGAAAAAAAATTTTCGAAAAATATTTCGAAAAAAAATTTTCGAAAAAAATTTTGAAAAAAAACTTTCGAAAAAAATTTTGCAAAAAAATTTTTCGAAAAAAATTTTCAAAAAAATTTTCAAAAAAAATTTCGAAAAAAAATTTTCGAAAAAAAATTTTCGAAAAAAATTTTGAAAAAAAATTTTGAAAAAAAATTTCCAAAAAAAATTTCGAAAAAAATTTTCCAAAAAAAAATTTTCGAAAAAAATTTTGAAAAAAAATTTTCGAAAAAAATTTAGAAAAATATTTAGAAAAATATTTTCGAAAAAGAATTTTCGGAAAAAATTTTTTAAAAAAATATAAAAAAAAAATTTGAAAAAAAATTTCGAAAAAAAATTTTCGAAAAAAAATTTTAAAAAAATTTTCGAAAAAAATTTTTAAAAAAAATTTCAAAAAAACTTTTGAAAAAAAATTTCGAAAAAAATTTTGAAAAAAATTTTCGAAAAAAATTTCGATAAACAATTTTTGAAAAAAATTTCGAAAAAAATTTTTCAAAAAAAAATTTTCGAAAAACATTTTGAAAAAAAATTTCGAAAAAAATTTTGCAAAAAAATTTCGAAAAAAATTTCGAAAAAAAAATTTCGAAAAAAAATTTTCGAAAAAAATTTTCGAAAAAAATTTTGAAAAAAATTTCGAGAAAAATTTCGAAAAATAATTTTCGAAAAAAATTTTGAAAAAAAATTTCGAAAAAAATTTTGCAAAAAAATTTCGAAAAAAATTTCGAAAAAAAAATTTCGAAAAAAAAATTTCGAAAAAAATTTTCGAAAGAAATTTCGAAAAAAAAATTCCGAAAAAAATTTTGAAGGAAATTTTCGAAAAAAAATTTTCGAAAAAAATTTTGAAAAAAAATTTGGAAAAAAAATTTTGATAAAATTTTCGAAAAAAATTTAGAAAAAAAATTTTCAAAAAAAAAAACGAAAAAAATTTTGAAAAAAAAATTCCAAAAAAATTTTTCGAAAAAAAATTTCAAAAAAATTTTCGGAAAAAATTTCGAAAAAAAATTTTCGAAAAAAATTTAAAAAAAAATTTTCGAAAAAAATTTTGAAAAAAATTTCGAAAAAAATTTTGAAAAAAATTTTCGAAAAAAATTTCGAAAAAAAATTTTCGATAAATTTCAAAAAAATTTTGAAAAAAATTTTCGAAAAAAATTTCAATAAAAAATTTTCGAATAAAATTTCGAAAAAAAATTTTCGAGAAAAATTTCGAGAATAAATTTTCGAAAAAAATTTCGAAAAAAAATTTTGAAAAAATTTTGGAAAAAAAATTTTCGAAAAAAAATTCAAAAAAAAATTTTCAAAAATAATTTAGAAAAAAAATTTTGAAAAAAAAAATTGAAAAAAAATTTCGAAAAAAATTTTTAAAAAAAATTTCGAAAAAAAAATTTGAAAAAAAATTTGGAAAAAAAATTTAGAAAAAAATTTTCAAAAAAATTTTCAAAAAAAATTTCGAAAAAAAATTTTGAAAAAAAATTTGGAAAAAAAAATTTGAAAAAAATTTTCGAAAAAGATTTCGAAAAAAAAGTTTCAAAAAAAATTTTGAAAAAATTTTTCGAAAAAAATTTCGACAAAAAAAATTTCGAAAAAAATTATGAAAAAAAAATTCGAAAAAAATTTGACAAAAAATTTCAAAAAAAATTTCAAAAGAATTTTCGAAAAAATTTTCGAAAAAAATTTTGAAAAAAATTTCGAGAAAAATTTCGAAAAATAATTTTCGAAAAAAATTTTGAAAAAAATTTTTGAAAAAAAAATTTCGAAAAAAATTTTCGAAAGAAATTTCGAAAAAAAATTTCCGAAAAAAATTTTGAAGGAAATTTTCGAAAAAAAATTTTCGAAAAAAATTTTGAAAAAAAATTTGGAAAAAAAATTTTGATAAAATTTTCGAAAAAAATTTAGAAAAAAAATTTTCAAAAAAAAAAACGAAAAAAATTTTGAAAAAAAATTTCCAAAAAAATTTTTCGAAAAAAAATTTCAAAAAAATTTTCGGAAAAAATTTCGAAAAAAAATTTTCGAAAAAAATTTTAAAAAAAAATTTCGAAAAGAATTTTGAAAAAAATTTCAAAAAAAATTTTGAAAAAAATTTTCGAAAAAAATTTCGAAAAAAAATTTTCGATAAATTTCAAAAAAATTTTGAAAAAAATTTTCGAAAAAAATTTCAATAAAAAATTTTCGAATAAAATTTCGAAAAAAAATTTTCGAGAAAAATTTCGAAAATAAATTTTCGAAAAAAATTTCGAAAAAAAATTTCGAAAAAATTTTGGAAAAAAAATTTTCGAAAAAAATTCAAAAAAAAATTTTCGAAAATAATTTAGAAAAAAAATTTTGAAAAAAAAAATTGAAAAAAAATTTCGAAAAAAATTTTTAAAAAAAATTTCGAAAAAAAAATTTGAAAAAAAATTTGGAAAAAAAATTTAGAAAAAAATTTTCAAAAAAATTTTCAAAAAAAATTTCAAAAAAAAATTTTGAAAAAAAATTTGGAAAAAAAAATTTGAAAAAAATTTTCGAAAAATATTTCGAAAAAAAAGTTTCAAAAAAAATTTTGAAAAAATTTTTCAAAAAAAATTTCGACAAAAAAAATTTCGAAAAAAATTATGAAAAAAAAATTCGAAAAAAATTTGACAAAAAATTTCAAAAAAAATTTCAAAAGAATTTTCGAAAAAATTTTGGAAAAAAATTTTGAAAAAAATTTTCGAAAAAAATTTCGAAAAAAGATTTTCTAGAAAAATTTTGAAAAAAATTTTCGAAAAAAATTTCGAAAAAAAATTTTAAAAAAAATTTTTGAAAAAATTTTGGAAAAAAATTTTTCGAAAAAAATTTTGAAAAAAATTTTCAAAAAAAAATTCGAAAAAAAATTTCGAAAAAAATGTTGAAAAAAAAATTCGAAAAAAATTTTTAAAAAAAATTTTCGAAAAAAGATTTTCGAAAAAAATTTTTAAAAAAAATTTGGAAAAAAAATTTTGAAAAAAATTTTCGAAAAAAATTTCAAAAAAAAAGTTTCAAAAAAAATTTCGAAAAAAAATTTTCGAAAAAAAAATTTGATAAAAAATTTGAAAAAATTTCGAAAAAAATTTTGAAAAAAAAATTCGAAAAAAATTTGAAAAAAAATTTTCGAAAAATATTTCGAAAAAAAATTTTCGAAAAAAATTTTGAAAAAAATTTTCGAAAAAAATTTCGATAAACAATTTTTGAAAAAAATTTTGAAAAAAATTTCGAGAAAAATTTCGAAAAATAATTTTCGAAAAAAATTTTGAAAAAAATTTTCGAAAAAAAAATTTCGAAAAAAATTTTCGAAAGAAATTTCGAAAAAAAATTTCCGAAAAAAATTTTGAAGGAAATTTTCGAAAAAAAATTTTCGAAAAAAATTTTGAAAAAAAATTTGGAAAAAAAATTTTGATAAAATTTTCGAAAAAAATTTAGAAAAAAAATTTTCAAAAAAAAAAACGAAAAAAATTTTGAAAAAAAATTTCCAAAAAAATTTTTCGAAAAAAAACTTCAAAAAATTTTCGGAAAAATTTCGAAAAAAAATTTTCGAAAAAAATTTTTAAAAAAAATTTCGAAAAAAATTTTGAAAAAAATTTCGAAAAAAATTTTGAAAAAAATTTTCGAAAAAAATTTCGAAAAAAAATTTTCGATAAATTTCAAAAAAATTTTGAAAAAAATTTTCGAAAAAAATTTCAATAAAAAATTTTCGAAAAAAATTTCGAAAAAAAATTTTCGAGAAAAATTTCGAAAATAAATTTTCGAAAAAAATTTCTAAAAAAAATTTCGAAAAAATTTTGGAAAAAAAATTTTCGAAAAAAATTCGAAAAAAAATTTTCGAAAATAATTTAGAAAAGAATTTTGAAAAAAATTTTCGAAAAAAATTTCGAAAAAAAATTTTGAAAAAAAAAATTGAAAAAAAATTTCGAAAAAAATTTTTAAAAAAAATTTCGAAAAAAAAATTTGAAAAAAAATTTGGAAAAAAAATTTTGAAAAAAATTTTCAAAAAAATTTTCAAAAAAAATTTCGAAAAAAAATTTTGAAAAAAAATTTTGAAAAAAAAATTTGAAAAAAATTTTCGAAAAAGATTTCGAAAAAAAAGTTTCAAAAAAAATTTTGAAAAAATTTTTCGAAAAAAATTTCGACAAAAAAAATTTCGAAAAAAATTATGAAAAAAAAATTCGAAAAAAATTTGACAAAAAATTTCAAAAAAAAATTTCAAAAGAATTTTCGAAAAAATTTTGGAAAAAAATTTTGAAAAAAATTTTCGAAAAAAATTTCGAAAAAAGATTTTCTAGAAAAATTTTGAAAAAAATTTTCGAAAAAAATTTCGAAAAAAAATTTTAAAAAAAATTTTTGAAAAAATTTTGGAAAAAAATTTTTCGAAAAAAATTTTGAAAAAAATTTTCAAAAAAAAATTCGAAAAAAAATTTCGAAAAAAATGTTGAAAAAAAAATTCGAAAAAAATTTTTAAAAAAAATTTTCGAAAAAAGATTTTCGAAAAAAATTTTGAAAAAAAATTTGGAAAAAAAATTTTGAAAAAAATTTTCGAAAAAAATTTCGAAAAAAAAGTTTCAAAAAAAATTTCGAAAAAAAATTTTCGAAAAAAAAATTTGATAAAAAATTTCGAAAAAAAAATTTGAAAAAATTTCGAAAAAAATTTTGAAAAAAAAATTCGAAAAAAATTTGAAAAAAAATTTTCGAAAAATATTTCGAAAAAAAATTTTCGAAAAAAATTTTGAAAAAAAACTTTCGAAAAAAATTTTGCAAAAATATTTTTCGAAAAAAATTTTCAAAAAAATTTTCAAAAAAAATTTCGAAAAAAAATTTTCGAAAAAAAATTGTCGAAAAAAAATTTGAAAAAAAATTTTGAAAAAAAATTTCCAAAAAAAATTTCGAAAAAAATTTTCCAAAAAAAAATTTTCGAAAAAAATTTTCGAAAAAAATTTTGAAAAAAAATTTTCGAAAAAAATTTAGAAAAATATTTTCGAAAAAGAATTTTCGGAAAAAATTTTTTAAAAAAATATAAAAAAAAATTTTGAAAAAAAATTTCGAAAAAAAATTTTCGAAAAAAAATTTTAAAAAAATTTTCGAAAAAAATTTTTAAAAAAAATTTCAAAAAAACTTTTAAAAAAAAATTTCGAAAAAAATTTTGAAAAAAATTTTCGAAAAAAATTTCGATAAACAATTTTTGAAAAAAATTTCGAAAAAAATTTTTCCAAAAAAAAATTTTCGAAAAACATTTTGAAAAAAAATTTCGAAAAAAATTTTGCAAAAAAATTTCGAAAAAAATTTCGAAAAAAAAATTTCGAAAAAAAAATTTCGAAAAAAATTTTCGAAAAAAATTTTGAAAAAAATTTCGAGAAAAATTTCGAAAAATAATTTTCGAAAAAAATTTTGAAAAAAAATTTTCGAAAAAAAAATTTCGAAAAAAATTTTCGAAAGAAATTTCGAAAAAAAATTTCCGAAAAAAATTTTGAAGGAAATTTTCGAAAAAAAATTTTCGAAAAAAATTTTGAAAAAAAATTTGGAAAAAAAATTTTGATAAAATTTTCGAAAAAAATTTAGAAAAAAAATTTTCAAAAAAAAAAACGAAAAAAATTTTGAAAAAAAATTTCCAAAAAAATTTTTCGAAAAAAAATTTCAAAAAAATTTTCGGAAAAAATTTCGAAAAAAAATTTTCGAAAAAAATTAAAAAAAAAAATTTCGAAAAAAATTTTGAAAAAAATTTCGAAAAAAATTTTGAAAAAAATTTTCGAAAAAAATTTCGAAAAAAAATTTTCGATAAATTTCAAAAAAATTTTGAAAAAAATTTTCGAAAAAAATTTCAATAAAAAATTTTCGAAAAAAATTTCGAAAAAACATTTTCGAGAAAAATTTCGAAAATAAATTTTCGAAAAAAATTTGGAAAAAAAATTTCGAAAAAATTTTGGAAAAAAAATTTTCGAAAAAAATTCGAAAAAAAATTTTCGAAAATAATTTAGAAAAAAATTTTGAAAAAAATTTTCGAAAAAAATTTCGAAAAAAAATTTTGAAAAAAAAAATTGAAAAAAAATTTCGAAAAAAATTTTTAAAAAAAATTTCGAAAAAAAAATTTGAAAAAAAATTTGGAAAAAAAATTTTGAAAAAAATTTTCAAAAAAATTTTCAAAAAAAATTTCGAAAAAAAATTTTGAAAAAAAATTTGGAAAAAAAAATTTGAAAAAAATTTTCGAAAAAGATTTCGAAAAAAAAGTTTCAAAAAAAATTTTGAAAAAATTTTTCGAAAAAAATTTCGACAAAAAAAATTTCGAAAAAATTTATATAAAAAAAAAATTCGAAAAAAATTTGCCAAAAAATTTCAAAAAAAAATTTCAAAAGAATTTTCGAAAAAATTTTGGAAAAAAATTTTGAAAAAAATTTTCGAAAAAAATTTCGAAAAAAGATTTTCTAGAAAAATTTTGAAAAAAATTTTCGAAAAAAATTTCGAAAAAAAATTTTAAAAAAAATTTTAAAAAAAATTTTGAAAAAATTTTGGAAAAAAATTTTTCGAAAAAAATTTTGAAAAAAATTTTCAAAAAAAAATTCGAAAAAAAATTTCGAAAAAAATGTTGAAAAAAAAATTCGAAAAAAATTTTTAAAAAAAATTTTCGAAAAAAGATTTTCGAAAAAAATTTTGAAAAAAATTTTTGAAAAAATTTTGGAAAAAAATTTTTCGAAAAAAATTTTGAAAAAAATTTTCAAAAAAAAATTCGAAAAAAAATTTCGAAAAAAATGTTGAAAAAAAAATTCGAAAAAAATTTTTAAAAAAAATTTTCGAAAAAAGATTTTCGAAAAAAATTTTTAAAAAAAATTTGGAAAAAAAATTTTGAAAAAAATTTTCGAAAAAAATTTCAAAAAAAAAGTTTCAAAAAAAAATTTCGAAAAAAAATTTTCGAAAAAAAAATTTGATAAAAAATTTGAAAAAATTTCGAAAAAAATTTTGAAAAAAAAATTCGAAAAAAATTTGAAAAAAAATTTTCGAAAAATATTTCGAAAAAAAATTTTCGAAAAAAATTTTGAAAAAAATTTTCGAAAAAAATTTCGATAAACAATTTTTGAAAAAAATTTTGAAAAAAATTTCGAGAAAAATTTCGAAAAATAATTTTCGAAAAAAATTTTGAAAAAAATTTTCGAAAAAAAAATTTCGAAAAAAATTTTCGAAAGAAATTTCGAAAAAAAATTTCCGAAAAAAATTTTGAAGGAAATTTTCGAAAAAAAATTTTCGAAAAAAATTTTGAAAAAAAATTTGGAAAAAAAATTTTGATAAAATTTTCGAAAAAAATTTAGAAAAAAAATTTTCAAAAAAAAAAACGAAAAAAATTTTGAAAAAAAATTTCCAAAAAAATTTTTCGAAAAAAAACTTCAAAAAATTTTCGGAAAAATTTCGAAAAAAAATTTTCGAAAAAAATTTAAAAAAAAAATTTCGAAAAAAATTTTGAAAAAAATTTCGAAAAAAATTTTGAAAAAAATTTTCGAAAAAAATTTCGAAAAAAAATTTTCGATAAATTTCAAAAAAATTTTGAAAAAAATTTTCGAAAAAAATTTCAATAAAAAATTTTCGAAAAAAATTTCGAAAAAAAATTTTCGAGAAAAATTTCGAAAATAAATTTTCGAAAAAAATTTCTAAAAAAAATTTCGAAAAAATTTTGGAAAAAAAATTTTCGAAAAAAATTCGAAAAAAAATTTTCGAAAATAATTTAGAAAAGAATTTTGAAAAAAATTTTCGAAAAAAATTTTGAAAAAAAATTTTGAAAAAAAAAATTGAAAAAAAATTTCGAAAAAAATTTTTAAAAAAAATTTCGAAAAAAAAATTTGAAAAAAAATTTGGAAAAAAAATTTTGAAAAAAATTTTCAAAAAAATTTTCAAAAAAAATTTCGAAAAAAAATTTTGAAAAAAAATTTGGAAAAAAAAATTTGAAAAAAATTTTCGAAAAAGATTTCGAAAAAAAAGTTTCAAAAAAAATTTTGAAAAAATTTTTCGAAAAAAATTTCGACAAAAAAAATTTCGAAAAAAATTATGAAAAAAAAATTCGAAAAAAATTTGACAAAAAATTTCAAAAAAAAATTTCAAAAGAATTTTCGAAAAAATTTTGGAAAAAAATTTTGAAAAAAATTTTCGAAAAAAATTTCGAAAAAAGATTTTCTAGAAAAATTTTGAAAAAAATTTTCGAAAAAAATTTCGAAAAAAAATTTTAAAAAAAATTTTTGAAAAAATTTTGGAAAAAAATTTTTCGAAAAAAATTTTGAAAAAAATTTTCAAAAAAAAATTCGAAAAAAAATTTCGAAAAAAATGTTGAAAAAAAAATTCGAAAAAAATTTTTAAAAAAAATTTTCGAAAAAAGATTTTCGAAAAAAATTTCGAAAAAAAAGTTTCAAAAAAAATTTCGAAAAAAAATTTTCGAAAAAAAAATTTGATAAAAAATTTCGAAAAAAAAATTTGAAAAAATTTCGAAAAAAATTTTGAAAAAAAAATTCGAAAAAAATTTGAAAAAAAATTTTCGAAAAATATTTCGAAAAAAAATTTTCGAAAAAAATTTTGAAAAAAAACTTTCGAAAAAAATTTTGCAAAAATATTTTTCGAAAAAAATTTTCAAAAAAATTTTCAAAAAAAATTTCGAAAAAAAATTTTCGAAAAAAAATTGTCGAAAAAAATTTTGAAAAAAAATTTGGAAAAAAAATTTTGAAAAAAAATTTCCAAAAAAAATTTCGAAAAAAATTTTCCAAAAAAAAATTTTCGAAAAAAATTTTGAAAAAAAATTTTCGAAAAAAATTTAGAAAAATATTTTCGAAAAAGAATTTTCGGAAAAAATTTTTTAAAAAAAAAAAAAAAAAATTTTAAAAAAAAAATTTCGAAAAAAAATTTTCGAAAAAAAATTTTAAAAAAATTTTCGAAAAAAAATTTTAAAAAAAATTTCAAAAAAACTTTTGAAAAAAAATTTCGAAAAAAATTTTGAAAAAAATTTTCGAAAAAAATTTCGATAAACAATTTTTGAAAAAAATTTCGAAAAAAATTTTTCCAAAAAAAAATTTTCGAAAAACATTTTGAAAAAAAATTTCGAAAAAAATTTTGCAAAAAAATTTCGAAAAAAATTTCGAAAAAAAAATTTCGAAAAAAAAATTTCGAAAAAAATTTTCGAAAAAAATTTTGAAAAAAATTTCGAGAAAAATTTCGAAAAATAATTTTCGAAAAAAATTTTGAAAAAAAATTTTCGAAAAAAAAATTTCGAAAAAAATTTTCGAAAGAAATTTCGAAAAAAAATTTCCGAAAAAAATTTTGAAGGAAATTTTCGAAAAAAAATTTTCGAAAAAAATTTTGAAAAAAAATTTGGAAAAAAAATTTTGATAAAATTTTCGAAAAAAATTTAGAAAAAAAATTTTCAAAAAAAAAAACGAAAAAAATTTTGAAAAAAAATTTCCAAAAAAATTTTTCGAAAAAAAATTTCAAAAAAATTTTCGGAAAAAATTTCGAAAAAAAATTTTCGAAAAAAATTAAAAAAAAAAATTTCGAAAAAAATTTTGAAAAAAATTTCGAAAAAAATTTTGAAAAAAATTTTCGAAAAAAATTTCGAAAAAAAATTTTCGATAAATTTCAAAAAAATTTTGAAAAAAATTTTCGAAAAAAATTTCAATAAAAAATTTTCGAAAAAAATTTCGAAAAAACATTTTCGAGAAAAATTTCGAAAATAAATTTTCGAAAAAAATTTGGAAAAAAAATTTCGAAAAAATTTTGGAAAAAAAATTTTCGAAAAAAATTCGAAAAAAAATTTTCGAAAATAATTTAGAAAAAAATTTTGAAAAAAATTTTCGAAAAAAATTTCGAAAAAAAATTTTGAAAAAAAAAATTGAAAAAAAATTTCGAAAAAAATTTTTAAAAAAAATTTCGAAAAAAAAATTTGAAAAAAAATTTGGAAAAAAAATTTTGAAAAAAATTTTCAAAAAAATTTTCAAAAAAAATTTCGAAAAAAAATTTTGAAAAAAAATTTGGAAAAAAAAATTTGAAAAAAATTTTCGAAAAAGATTTCGAAAAAAAAGTTTCAAAAAAAATTTTGAAAAAATTTTTCGAAAAAAATTTCGACAAAAAAAATTTCGAAAAAATTTATATAAAAAAAAAATTCGAAAAAAATTTGACAAAAAATTTCAAAAAAAAATTTCAAAAGAATTTTCGAAAAAATTTTGGAAAAAAATTTTGAAAAAAATTTTCGAAAAAAATTTCGAAAAAAGATTTTCTAGAAAAATTTTGAAAAAAATTTTCGAAAAAAATTTCGAAAAAAAATTTTAAAAAAAATTTTAAAAAAAATTTTGAAAAAATTTTGGAAAAAAATTTTTCGAAAAAAATTTTGAAAAAAATTTTCAAAAAAAAATTCGAAAAAAAATTTCGAAAAAAATGTTGAAAAAAAAATTCGAAAAAAATTTTTAAAAAAAATTTTCGAAAAAAGATTTTCGAAAAAAATTTTGAAAAAAAATTTGGAAAAAAAATTTTGAAAAAAATTTTCGAAGAAAATTTCGAAAAAAAAGTTTCAAAAAAAATTTCGAAAAACAATTTTCGAAAAAAAAATTTGATAAAAAATTTCGAAAAAAAAATTTGAAAAAATTTCGAAAAAAATTTTGAAAAAAATTTTCGAAAAAAATTTGAAAAAAAATTTTCGAAAAATATTTCGAAAAAAAATTTTCGAAAAAAATTTTGAAAAAAAACTTTCGAAAAAAATTTCGAAAAAAAATATTCGAAAAAAATTTTCGAAAAAAAAATTTTCGAAAAAAATTTTCGAAAGAAATTTCGAAAAAAAATTTTCGAAAAAAATTTTGAAAAAAAATTTGGAAAAAAAATTTTGAAAAAAAATTTGAAAAAAAAATTTTGAAAAAAATTTTCGAAAAAGATTTCGAAAAAAAAGTTTCAAAAAAAATTTCGAAAAAATTTTTCGAAAAAAATTTCGGCAAAAAAAATTTCGAAAAAAATTATGAAAATAATTTTCGAAAAAAAATTTGAAAAAAAATTTCAAAAAAAATTTTCAAAAGAATTTTCGAAAAAATTTTGGAAAAAAATTTCGAAGAAAAATTTTCAAAAACCATTTTCGAAAAAAATTTCGAAAAAAAATTTCGAAAAAAATTTTGAAAAAAAAATTCGAAAAAAAATTTTTAAAAAAATTTTCCAACGGAATTTCGAAAAAAAATTTTCGAAAAAAATTTTGAAAAAAATTTTCGAAAAAAAATTTTCGAAAAAAATCTTGAAAAAAAAATTTGGAAAAAAAATTTTGAAAAAAATTTTCGAAAAAAAATTTCGAAAAAAAAGTTTCAAAAAAATTTTCGAAAAAAAATTTTCGAAAAAAATTTCGATAAAAAATTTTGAAAAAAAATTTTCAAAAAAATTTTGAAAAAAAATTTCCAAAAAAATTTCGAAAAAAATTTTCCAAAAAAAAATTTTCGAAAAAAATTTTGAAAAAAAATTTTCGAAAATAATTTAGAAAAAAATTTTCGAAAAAGAATTTTCGGAAAAAATTTTTTAAAAAAATATAAAAAAAAAATTTGAAAAAAAATTTTGAAAAAAAATTTTGAAAAAAAATTTTGAAAAAAAATTTTCGAAAAAAAATTTTAAAAAAATTTTCGAAAAAAATTTTTAAAAAAAATTTCGAAAAAAATTTCGAAAAAAATTTTGAAAAAAATTTTCGAAAAAAATTTCGATAAACAATTTTTGAAAAAAATTTCGCAAAAAAATTTTCAAAAAAAAATTTTCGAAAAAAATTTTGAAAGAAAATTTCGAAAAAAATTTTGCAAAAAAATTCTTCGAAAAAAAATTCAAAAAAACTTTCGAGAAAAATTTCGAAAAATAATTTTCGAAAAAAATTTTGAAAAAAATTTTCGAAAAAAAATTTTCGAAAAAAAATTTTCGAAAAAAATTTTCGACAGAAATTTCGAAAAAAAATTTTCGAAAAAAATTTTAAAAGAAATTTTCGAAAAAAAAATTTCGAAAAAAATTTTGAAAAAAAATTTTTGAAAAAATATTTTGAAAAAATTTTCGAAAAAATTTTGAAAAAAAATTTCGAAAAAAAATTTTCCAAAAAAAATTTTGAAAAAAAATTTCGAAAAAAATTTTGCAAAAAAATTTTTCGAAAAAAATTTTCAAAAAAATTTTCAAAAAAAATTTCGAAAAAAAATTTTCGAAAAAAAATTTTCGAAAAAAATTTTCGAAAAAAATTTTCGAAAGAAATTTCGAAAAAAAATTTTCGAAAAACATTTCGAAAAA
Source organism: Uropetala carovei (assembly GCA_036926305.1). Classification (NCBI taxonomy): domain Eukaryota; kingdom Metazoa; phylum Arthropoda; class Insecta; order Odonata; family Petaluridae; genus Uropetala; species Uropetala carovei. The sequence goes on along the minus strand of JAXCHB010000228.1, from coordinate 538,323 downwards.
AATTTTCCAAAAAAAAATTTTCGAATAAAATTTTGAAAAAAAATTTTCGAAAAAAATTTAGAAAAATATTTTCGAAAAAGAATTTTCGGAAAAAAATTTTTAAAAAAATATAAAAAAAATTTTGAAAAAAAATTTCGAAAAAAAATTTCGAAAAAAATTTTGAAAAAAATTTCGAGAAAAATTTCGAAAAATAATTTTCGAAAAAAATTTTGAAAAAAATTTTCGAAAAAAAAATTTCGAAAAAAATTTTCGAAAGAAATTTCGAAAAAAAATTTCCGAAAAAAATTTTGAAGGAAATTTTCGAAAAAAAATTTTCGAAAAAAATTTTGAAAAAAAATTTGGAAAAAAAATTTTGATAAAATTTTCGAAAAAAATTTAGAAAAAAAATTTTCAAAAAAAAAAACGAAAAAAATTTTGAAAAAAAATTTCCAAAAAAATTTTTCGAAAAAAAATTTCAAAAACATTTTCGGAAAAAATTTCGAAAAAAAATTTTCGAAAAAAATTTTTAAAAAAAATTTCGAAAAAAATTTTGAAAAAAATTTCGAAAAAAATTTTGAAAAAAATTTTCGAAAAAAATTTCGAAAAAAAATTTTCGATAAATTTCAAAAAAAATTTGAAAAAAATTTTCGAAAAAAATTTCAATAAAAAATTTTCGAAAAAAATTTCGAAAAAAAATTTTCGAGAAAAATTTCGAAAATAAATTTTCGAAAAAAATTTCGAAAAAAAATTTCGAAAAAATTTTGGAAAAAAAATTTTCGAAAAAAATTCGAAAAAAAATTTTCGAAAATAATTTAGAAAAAAATTTTGAAAAAAATTTTCGAAAAAAATTTCGAAAAAAAATTTTGAAAAAAAAAATTGAAAAAAAATTTCGAAAAAAATTTTTAAAAAAATTTTCGAAAAAAAATTTTCGAAAAAAAATTTGAGAAAAATTTTGAAAATAATTTCGAAAAAAAAATTTCGAAAAAAATTTTGAAAAAAAATTTCCAAAAAAAATTTCGAAAAAAAAAGTTTCAAAAAAAATTTCGAAAAAAAATTTTCGAAAAAAATTTTCGAAAAAAATTTTGAAAAAAATTTTCGAAAAAAATTTTGAAAAAAAATTTCGAAAAAAATTTTGCAAAAAAATTTTTCGAAAAAAATTTTCAAAAAAATTTTCAAAAAAAAATTCGAAAAAAAATTTTCGAAAAAAAATTTTCGAAAAAAATTTTGAAAAAAAATTTGGAAAAAAAATTTTGAAAAAAAATTTCCAAAAAAAATTTCGAAAAAAATTTTCCAAAAAAAAATTTTCGAAAAAAATTTTGAAAAAAAATTTTCGAAAATAATTTAGAAAAAAATTTTCGAAAAAGAATTTTCGGAAAAAATTTTTTAAAAAAATATAAAAAAAAATTTTGAAAAAAAATTTCGAAAAAAAATTTTCGAAAAAAAATTTTAAAAAAATTTTCGAAAAAAATTTTTAAAAAAAATTTCAAAAAAACTTTTGAAAAAAAATTTCGAAAAAAATTTTTAAAAAAATTTTCGAAAAAAATTTCGATAAACAATTTTTGAAAAAAATTTCGAAAAAAATTTTTCAAAAAAAAATTTTCGAAAAACATTTTGAAAAAAAATTTCGAAAAAAATTATGCAAAAAAATTTCGAAAAAAAATATTAAAAAAATTTCGAAAAAAATTTTGAAAAAAATTTTCGAAAAAAAGTTTGAAAAAAAATTTTGAAAAAAATTTTCGAAAAAAGATTCGAAAAAACATTTTCGATAAATTTCAAAAAAATTTTGAAAAAAATTTTCGAAAAAAATTTCAATAAAAAATTTTCGAAAAAAATTTCGAAAAAAAATTTTCGAAAAAAATTTTTGAAAAAAAAATTTCGAAAAAATTTAAAAAAAAATTTTCGATAAATAATTTTTGAAAAAATTTTGGAAAAAAATTTTTCGAAAAAAATTTTGAAAAAAATTTTCGAAAAAAATTTCGAAAAAAAATTTCGAAAGAAATGTTGAAAAAAAAATACGAAAAAATTTTTTTAAAAAAATTTCGAAAAAAAATTTTCGCAAAAAATTTTCCAATAGAATTTCGAAAAAAAATTTTCGAAAAAAATTTCGAAAAAAATTTTCGAAAAAAAATTTTCGAAAAAAAATTTGAAAAAAAATTTCGAAAAAAATTTTGAAAAAAATTTTCGAAAAAAATGAAAAAAAATTTTCGAAAAATATTTCGAAAAAAAATTTTCGAAATTTTTTTAATATTTTTTTTTGGAATATTTTATCAAAATTTTTTTCGAAAATTTTTTTTCGAAATTTTTTTTGAAACTTTTTTTTCGAAATTTTTTTCGAAATTTTTTTTCAAAATTTTTTTCGAAAATTTTTTTTTCGAAATTTTTTTTCGAAATTATTTTCAAAATTTTTTTCAAATTTTTTTTTCAAAAATTTTTTTTCGAAATTTTTTTCGAAAATTTTTTTTCCAAAATTTTTTCGAAATTTTAAAAAAAAATTTTTTTTTGTTTCTTTTTGGAAAAGTTTTTTCGAAAATTTTTTTTCGAAATTTTTTCCGAAAATTTTTTCGTAAATTTTTTTTCGTAATTTTTTTTGGAAATTTTTTTCGAAAATTTTTTTCAAAATTTTTTTTGAAAATTTTTTTTCAAAATTATTTCTTAGAATATTTTTTCCAAAATTTTTTCGAAATTTTTTTCGAAAATTTTTTTCAAAATTTTTTTCGAAATTTTTTTCGAAAATTTTTTTTTGGAATTTTTTTCGAAAATTTTTTTCAAAATTTTTTTCGAAATTTTTTTTCAAAATTTTTTTTCGAAATTTTTCTTCAAAATTTTTTACGAAATTTTTTTTTCCGAAATTTTTTTCGAAAATTTTTTTTCAAAATTTTTTTCGAAAATTTCGAAAAATGTTTTTCGAAAATTTTTTTTCAAAATTTTTTTCGAAAATTTTTTTTGGAAAATTTTTTTTCGAAATTTTTTTTGAAACTTTTTTTTTGAAATTTTTTTCGAAATTTTTTTTCTAAATTTTTTCGAAAATTTTTTTTTCGAAATTTTTTTTCGAAATTATTTTCAAAATTTTTTTCAAATTTTTTTTCAAAAATTTTTTTTCGAAATTTTTTTCGAAAATTTTTTTTCCAAAATTTTTTCGAAATTTTTTTAAAAATTTTTTTTGTTTCTTTTTGGAAAAGTTTTTTCAAATTTTTTTGTTTCTTTTTGGAAAAGTTTTTTCAAATTTTTTTGTTTCTTTTTGGAAAAGTTTTTTCGAAAAAAAATTTTCGAAAATAATTTAGAAAAAAATTTTCGAAAAAGAATTTTCGGAAAAAATTTAAAAAAAAAATATAAAAAAAAATTTCGAAAAAAATTTTGAAAAAAAATTTCGAAAAAAAATTTTCGAAAAAAAATTTTAAAAAAATTTTCGAAAAAAATTTTTAAAAAAAATTTCGAAAAAAATTTCGAAAAAAATTTTGAAAAAAATTTTCGAAAAAAATTTCGATAAACAATTTTTGAAAAAAATTTCGAAAAAAAATTTTCAAAAAAAAATTTTCGAAAAAAATTTTGAAAAAAAATTTCGAAAAAAATTTTGCAAAAAAATTCTTCGAAAAAAATTTCAAAAAAAAATTTTCAAAAAAAATTTTAAAAGAAATTTTCGAAAAAAAATTTTCGAAAAAAATTTTGAAAAATATTTGGAAAAAATATTTTGAAAAAATTTTCGAAAAAAATTTCGAAAAAAAATTTTCAAAAAAAATTTTGAAAAAAATTTTGAAAAAAAATTTTCAAAAAAATTTTTCGAAAAAAATTTTCAAAAAAAGTTTCGGAAAAAATTTCGAAAAAAAATTTTCGAAAAAAATTTTCAAAAAAAATTTTGAAAAAAAAATTTTGAAAAAAAATTTTCGAAAAAAAGTTTTGAAAAAAAGTTTCGAAAAGAAATTTTCAAAAAAAATTTTGAAAAAAAATTTTCGAAAATAATTTAGAAAAAAATTTTCGAAATAAAATTTTCCATAAAAATTTTAAAAAAAAATTTTTTTAAAAATTTTCGAAAAAAATTTTGAAAAAAAATTTCGAAAAAAATTTTGAAAAAAAATTTCGAAAAAAAATTTTTAAAAAAATTTGAAAAAAATATTCTTAGGAAAAATTTTGAAAAAAAATTTTCAAAAAAAATTTTAAAAAAAATTTTCGAAAAAAATTTCCAAAAAAAATTACGAAAAAAAATTTACGAAAAAATTTTCGGAAAGAATTTCGAAAATAAATTTTCGAAAAAACTTTTCCAAAAAGAAACAAAAAAAATTTTTTTTTAAAAATTTCGAAAAAATTTTGGAAAAAAAATTTTCAAAAAAATTTTGAAAATAACTTCGAAAAAAAATTTCGAAAAAAAAATTTTCGAAAAATATTTTGAAAAAAAATTTTCGATAAATTTCAAAAAAATTTTGAAAAAAATTTTCGAAAAAAAATTTTCGATAAATTTCAAAAAAATTTTGAAAAAAATTTTCGAAAAAAAATTTCAATAAAAAATTTTGAAAAAAAAAATTGAAAAAAAATTTCGAAAAAAATTTTTAAAAAAAATATCGAAAAAAAATTTTGAAAAAAAATTTGGAAAAAAAATTTTGAAAAAAATTTTCAAAAAAATTTTCAAAAAAAATTTCGAAAAAAAATTTTGAAAAAAATTTGAATAAAAAATTTTCGAAAAAAATTTCGAAAAAAAATTTTCGAGAAAAATTTCGAAAATAAATTTTCGAAAAAAATTTCGAAAAAAAATTTCGAAAAAATTTTGGAAAAAAAATTTTCGAAAAAATTTCGAAAAAAAATTTCGAAAATAATTTAGAAAAAAATTTTGAAAAAAATTTTGAAAAAAAAAATTGAAAAAAAATTTCGAAAAAAATTTTTAAAAAACATTTCGAAAAAAAATTTTGAAAAAAAATTTGGAAAAAAAATTTTGAAAAAAATTTTCAAAAAAATTTTCAAAAAAAATTTCGAAAAAAAATTTTGAAAAAAAATTTGGAAAAAAAATTTGAAAAAAATTTTCGAAAAAGATTTCGAAAAAAAAGTTTCAGAAAAAATTTCGAAAAAATTTTTCGAAAAAAATTTCGACAAAAAAAATTTCGAAAAAAATTATGAAAAAAAAATTCGAAAAAAAATTTGAAAAAAAATTTCAAAAAAAATTTTCAAAAGAATTTTCGAAAAAATTTGGAAAAAAATTTTGAAAAAAATTTTCGAAAAAAATTTCGAAAAAAAATTTTCGAAAAAAATTTGGAAAAAAATTTTCGAAAAAATTTTCGAAAAAAAATTTTTGAAAAAATTTTGGAAAAAAATTTTTCAAAAAAAATTTTGAAAAAAATTTTCGAAAAAAAATTCGAAAAAAAATTTCGAAAAAAATGTTAAAAAAAAAATTCGAAAAAATTTTTTAAAAAAAATTTTCGAAAAAAAATTTTCGAAAAAAATTTTGAAAAAAAATTTGGAAAAAAAATTTTGAAAAAAATTTTCGAAAAAAATTTGGAAAAAAAGTTTCAAAAAAAATTTCGAAAAAATATTTTCGAAAAAAATTTCGAAAAAATATTTTCGAAACAAATTTGATAAAAAATTTCAAAAAAAAATTTTGAAAAAATTTCGAAAAAAATTTTGAAAAACATTTTCGAAAAAAATTTTGAAAAAAAATTTTCGAAAAATATTTCGAAAAAAAATTTTCGAAAAAAATTTTGAAAAAAAACTTTCGAAAAAAATTTCGAAAAAAAATATTCGAAAAAAATTTTCGAAAAAAAATTTTCGAAAAAAATTTTCGAAAGAAATTTCGAAAAAAAATTTTCGAAAAAAATTTAAAAAAAATTTTCGAAAAAAATTTAGAAAAAAAATGTTGAAAAAAATTTTCGAAAAAAATTTCAAAAAAAAATTTTCGAAAAAAATTTTGAAAAAAATTTTCGAAAGAAATTTCGAAAAAAGATTTTCGAAAAACATTTTGAAAAAAATTTTCGAAAAAAATTTAGAAAAAAAATTTTGAATAAAATTTTCGAAAAAAATTTCAAAAAAAAATTTTCAAAAAAAATTTCGAAAAAAAATTTTCAAAAAAATTTTCAAAAAAATTTCCAAAAAAAATTTTCAAAAACGAAAAAAATTTTCAAAAAAATATTCAAAAAAAATTTCGAAAAAAAATTTTCGAAAAAAATTTTGAAAAAAAATTTGGAAAAAAAATTTAAAAAAAATTTTCCAAAAAAAATTTCGAAAAAAATTTTCCAAAAAAAAAAAAATCGAAAAAAATTTTGAAAAAAAATTTTCGAAAATAATTTAGAAAAAAATTTTCGAAAAAGAATTTTCGGAAAAAATTTTCGATAAATTTCAAAAAAAATTTGAAAAAAATTTTCGAAAAAAATTTCAATAAAAAATTTTCGAAAAAAATTTCGAAAAAAATTTTCGAAAAAAAATTTTCGAAAAAAAAATTTGAAAAAAAATTTGGAAAAAAAATTTTGAAAAAAATTTTCAAAAAAATTTTCAAAAAAAATTTCGAAAAAAAATTTTGAAAAAAAATTTGGAAAAAAAAATTTGAAAAAAATTTTCGAAAAAGATTTCGAAAAAAAAGTTTCAAAAAAAATTTTGAAAAAATTTTTCGAAAAAAATTTCGACAAAAAAAATTTCGAAAAAATTTATATAAAAAAAAAATTCGAAAAAAATTTGACAAAAAATTTCAAAAAAAAATTTCAAAAGAATTTTCGAAAAAATTTTGGAAAAAAATTTTGAAAAAAATTTTCGAAAAAAATTTCGAAAAAAGATTTTCTAGAAAAATTTTGAAAAAAATTTTCGAAAAAAATTTCGAAAAAAAATTTTAAAAAAAATTTTAAAAAAAATTTTGAAAAAATTTTGGAAAAAAATTTTTCGAAAAAAATTTTGAAAAAAATTTTCAAAAAAAAATTCGAAAAAAAATTTCGAAAAAAATGTTGAAAAAAAAATTCGAAAAAAATTTTTAAAAAAAATTTTCGAAAAAAGATTTTCGAAAAAAATTTTGAAAAAAAATTTGGAAAAAAAATTTTGAAAAAAATTTTCGAAGAAAATTTCGAAAAAAAAGTTTCAAAAAAAATTTCGAAAAACAATTTTCGAAAAAAAAATTTGATAAAAAATTTCGAAAAAAAAATTTGAAAAAATTTCGAAAAAAATTTTGAAAAAAATTTTCGAAAAAAATTTGAAAAAAAATTTTCGAAAAATATTTCGAAAAAAAATTTTCGAAAAAAATTTTGAAAAAAAACTTTCGAAAAAAATTTCGAAAAAAAATATTCGAAAAAAATTTTCGAAAAAAAAATTTTCGAAAAAAATTTTCGAAAGAAATTTCGAAAAAAAATTTTCGAAAAAAATTTTGAAAAAAAATTTGGAAAAAAAATTTTGAAAAAAAATTTGAAAAAAAAATTTTGAAAAAAATTTTCGAAAAAGATTTCGAAAAAAAAGTTTCAAAAAAAATTTCGAAAAAATTTTTCGAAAAAAATTTCGGCAAAAAAAATTTCGAAAAAAATTATGAAAATAATTTTCGAAAAAAAATTTGAAAAAAAATTTCAAAAAAAATTTTCAAAAGAATTTTCGAAAAAATTTTGGAAAAAAATTTCGAAGAAAAATTTTCAAAAACCATTTTCGAAAAAAATTTCGAAAAAAAATTTCGAAAAAAATTTTGAAAAAAAAATTCGAAAAAAAATTTTTAAAAAAATTTTCCAACGGAATTTCGAAAAAAAATTTTCGAAAAAAATTTTGAAAAAAATTTTCGAAAAAAAATTTTCGAAAAAAATCTTGAAAAAAAAATTTGGAAAAAAAATTTTGAAAAAAATTTTCGAAAAAAAATTTCGAAAAAAAAGTTTCAAAAAAATTTTCGAAAAAAAATTTTCGAAAAAAATTTCGATAAAAAATTTTGAAAAAAAATTTTCAAAAAAATTTTGAAAAAAAATTTCCAAAAAAATTTCGAAAAAAATTTTCCAAAAAAAAATTTTCGAAAAAAATTTTGAAAAAAAATTTTCGAAAATAATTTAGAAAAAAATTTTCGAAAAAGAATTTTCGGAAAAAATTTTTTAAAAAAATATAAAAAAAAATTTTGAAAAAAAATTTTGAAAAAAAATTTTGAAAAAAAATTTTGAAAAAAAATTTTCGAAAAAAAATTTTAAAAAAATTTTCGAAAAAAATTTTTAAAAAAAATTTCGAAAAAAATTTCGAAAAAAATTTTGAAAAAAATTTTCGAAAAAAATTTCGATAAACAATTTTTGAAAAAAATTTCGCAAAAAAATTTTCAAAAAAAAATTTTCGAAAAAAATTTTGAAAGAAAATTTCGAAAAAAATTTTGCAAAAAAATTCTTCGAAAAAAAATTCAAAAAAACTTTCGAGAAAAATTTCGAAAAATAATTTTCGAAAAAAATTTTGAAAAAAATTTTCGAAAAAAAATTTTCGAAAAAAAATTTTCGAAAAAAATTTTCGACAGAAATTTCGAAAAAAAATTTTCGAAAAAAATTTTAAAAGAAATTTTCGAAAAAAAAATTTCGAAAAAAATTTTGAAAAAAAATTTTTGAAAAAATATTTTGAAAAAATTTTCGAAAAAATTTTGAAAAAAAATTTCGAAAAAAAATTTTCCAAAAAAAATTTTGAAAAAAAATTTCGAAAAAAATTTTGCAAAAAAATTTTTCGAAAAAAATTTTCAAAAAAATTTTCAAAAAAAATTTCGAAAAAAAATTTTCGAAAAAAAATTTTCGAAAAAAATTTTCGAAAAAAATTTTCGAAAGAAATTTCGAAAAAAAATTTTCGAAAAACATTTCGAAAAAAATTTTCCAAAAAAAAATTTTCGAATAAAATTTTGAAAAAAAATTTTCGAAAAAAATTTAGAAAAATATTTTCGAAAAAGAATTTTCGGAAAAAAATTTTTAAAAAAATATAAAAAAAATTTTGAAAAAAAATTTCGAAAAAAAATTTCGAAAAAAATTTTGAAAAAAATTTCGAGAAAAATTTCGAAAAATAATTTTCGAAAAAAATTTTGAAAAAAATTTTCGAAAAAAAAATTTCGAAAAAAATTTTCGAAAGAAATTTCGAAAAAAAATTTCCGAAAAAAATTTTGAAGGAAATTTTCGAAAAAAAATTTTCGAAAAAAATTTTGAAAAAAAATTTGGAAAAAAAATTTTGATAAAATTTTCGAAAAAAATTTAGAAAAAAAATTTTCAAAAAAAAAAACGAAAAAAATTTTGAAAAAAAATTTCCAAAAAAATTTTTCGAAAAAAAATTTCAAAAACATTTTCGGAAAAAATTTCGAAAAAAAATTTTCGAAAAAAATTTTTAAAAAAAATTTCGAAAAAAATTTTGAAAAAAATTTCGAAAAAAATTTTGAAAAAAATTTTCGAAAAAAATTTCGAAAAAAAATTTTCGATAAATTTCAAAAAAAATTTGAAAAAAATTTTCGAAAAAAATTTCAATAAAAAATTTTCGAAAAAAATTTCGAAAAAAAATTTTCGAGAAAAATTTCGAAAATAAATTTTCGAAAAAAATTTCGAAAAAAAATTTCGAAAAAATTTTGGAAAAAAAATTTTCGAAAAAAATTCGAAAAAAAATTTTCGAAAATAATTTAGAAAAAAATTTTGAAAAAAATTTTCGAAAAAAATTTCGAAAAAAAATTTTGAAAAAAAAAATTGAAAAAAAATTTCGAAAAAAATTTTTAAAAAAATTTTCGAAAAAAAATTTTCGAAAAAAAATTTGAGAAAAATTTTGAAAATAATTTCGAAAAAAAAATTTCGAAAAAAATTTTGAAAAAAAATTTCCAAAAAAAATTTCTAAAAAAAAAGTTTCAAAAAAAATTTCGAAAAAAAATTTTCGAAAAAAATTTTCGAAAAAAATTTTGAAAAAAATTTTCGAAAAAAATTTTGAAAAAAAATTTCGAAAAAAATTTTGCAAAAAAATTTTTCGAAAAAAATTTTCAAAAAAATTTTCAAAAAAAAATTCGAAAAAAAATTTTCGAAAAAAAATTTTCGAAAAAAATTTTGAAAAAAAATTTGGAAAAAAAATTTTGAAAAAAAATTTCCAAAAAAAATTTCGAAAAAAATTTTCCAAAAAAAAATTTTCGAAAAAAATTTTGAAAAAAAATTTTCGAAAATAATTTAGAAAAAAATTTTCGAAAAAGAATTTTCGGAAAAAATTTTTTAAAAAAATATAAAAAAAAATTTTGAAAAAAAATTTCGAAAAAAAATTTTCGAAAAAAAATTTTTAAAAAATTTTCGAAAAAAATTTTTAAAAAAAATTTCAAAAAAACTTTTGAAAAAAAATTTCGAAAAAAATTTTTAAAAAAATTTTCGAAAAAAATTTCGATAAACAATTTTTGAAAAAAATTTCGAAAAAAATTTTTCAAAAAAAAATTTTCGAAAAACATTTTGAAAAAAAATTTCGAAAAAAATTATGCAAAAAATTTCGAAAAAAAATATTAAAAAAATTTCGAAAAAAATTTTGAAAAAAATTTTCGAAAAAAAGTTTGAAAAAAAATTTTGAAAAAAATTTTCGAAAAAAGATTCGAAAAAACATTTTCGATAAATTTCAAAAAAATTTTGAAAAAAATTTTCGAAAAAAATTTCAATAAAAAATTTTCGAAAAAAATTTCGAAAAAAAATTTTCGAAAAAAATTTTTGAAAAAAAAATTTCGAAAAAATTTAAAAAAAAATTTTCGATAAATAATTTTTGAAAAAATTTTCGAAAAAAATTTTTCGAAAAAAATTTTGAAAAAAATTTTCGAAAAAAATTTCGAAAAAAAATTTCGAAAGAAATGTTGAAAAAAAAATACGAAAAAATTTTTTTAAAAAAATTTCGAAAAAAAATTTTCGCAAAAAATTTTCCAATAGAATTTCGAAAAAAAATTTTCGAAAAAAATTTCGAAAAAAATTTTCGAAAAAAAATTTTCGAAAAAAAATTTGAAAAAAAATTTCGAAAAAAATTTTGAAAAAAATTTTCGAAAAAAATGAAAAAAAATTTTCGAAAAATATTTCGAAAAAAAATTTTCGAAATTTTTTTAATATTTTTTTTTGGAATATTTTATCAAAATTTTTTTCGAAAATTTTTTTTCGAAATTTTTTTTGAAACTTTTTTTTCGAAATTTTTTTCGAAATTTTTTTTCAAAATTTTTTTCGAAAATTTTTTTTTCGAAATTTTTTTTCGAAATTATTTTCAAAATTTTTTTCAAATTTTTTTTTCAAAAATTTTTTTTCGAAATTTTTTTCGAAAATTTTTTTTCCAAAATTTTTTCGAAATTTTAAAAAAAAAATTTTTTTTGTTTCTTTTTGGAAAAGTTTTTTCGAAAATTTTTTTTCGAAATTTTTTCCGAAAATTTTTTCGTAAATTTTTTTTCGTAATTTTTTTTGGAAATTTTTTTCGAAAATTTTTTTCAAAATTTTTTTTGAAAATTTTTTTTCAAAATTATTTCTTAGAATATTTTTTCCAAAATTTTTTCGAAATTTTTTTCGAAAATTTTTTTCAAAATTTTTTTCGAAATTTTTTTCGAAAATTTTTTTTTGGAATTTTTTTCGAAAATTTTTTTCAAAATTTTTTTCGAAATTTTTTTTCAAAATTTTTTTTCGAAATTTTTCTTCAAAATTTTTTACGAAATTTTTTTTTCCGAAATTTTTTTCGAAAATTTTTTTTCAAAATTTTTTTCGAAAATTTCGAAAAATGTTTTTCGAAAATTTTTTTTCAAAATTTTTTTCGAAAATTTTTTTTGGAAAATTTTTTTTCGAAATTTTTTTTGAAACTTTTTTTTTGAAATTTTTTTCGAAATTTTTTTTCTAAATTTTTTCGAAAATTTTTTTTTCGAAATTTTTTTTCGAAATTATTTTCAAAATTTTTTTCAAATTTTTTTTCAAAAATTTTTTTTCGAAATTTTTTTCGAAAATTTTTTTTCCAAAATTTTTTCGAAATTTTTTTAAAAATTTTTTTTGTTTCTTTTTGGAAAAGTTTTTTCAAATTTTTTTGTTTCTTTTTGGAAAAGTTTTTTCAAATTTTTTTGTTTCTTTTTGGAAAAGTTTTTTCGAAAAAAAATTTTCGAAAATAATTTAGAAAAAAATTTTCGAAAAAGAATTTTCGGAAAAAATTTAAAAAAAAAATATAAAAAAAAATTTCGAAAAAAATTTTGAAAAAAAATTTCGAAAAAAAATTTTCGAAAAAAAATTTTAAAAAAATTTTCGAAAAAAATTTTTAAAAAAATTTTCGAAAAAAATTTTTAAAAAAAATTTCGAAAAAAATTTCGAAAAAAATTTTGAAAAAAATTTTCGAAAAAAATTTCGATAAACAATTTTTGAAAAAAATTTCGAAAAAAAATTTTCAAAAAAAAATTTTCGAAAAAAATTTTGAAAAAAAATTTCGAAAAAAATTTTGCAAAAAAATTCTTCGAAAAAAATTTCAAAAAAAAATTTTCAAAAAAAATTTTAAAAGAAATTTTCGAAAAAAAATTTTCGAAAAAAATTTTGAAAAAAAATTTGGAAAAAATATTTTGAAAAAATTTTCGAAAAAAATTTCGAAAAAAAATTTTCAAAAAAAATTTTGAAAAAAATTTTGAAAAAAAATTTTCAAAAAAATTTTTCGAAAAAAATTTTCAAAAAAAGTTTCGGAAAAAATTTCGAAAAAAAATTTTCGAAAAAAATTTTCAAAAAAAATTTTGAAAAAAAAATTTTGAAAAAAAATTTTCGAAAAAAAGTTTTGAAAAAAAGTTTCGAAAAGAAATTTTCAAAAAAAATTTTGAAAAAAAATTTTCGAAAATAATTTAGAAAAAAATTTTCGAAATAAAATTTTCCATAAAAATTTTAAAAAAAAATTTTTTTAAAAATTTTCGAAAAAAATTTTGAAAAAAAATTTCGAAAAAAATTTTGAAAAAAAATTTCGAAAAAAAATTTTTAAAAAAATTTGAAAAAAATATTCTTAGGAAAAATTTTGAAAAAAAATTTTCAAAAAAAATTTTAAAAAAAATTTTCGAAAAAAATTTCCAAAAAAAATTACGAAAAAAAATTTACGAAAAAATTTTCGGAAAGAATTTCGAAAATAAATTTTCGAAAAAACTTTTCCAAAAAGAAACAAAAAAAATTTTTTTTTAAAAATTTCGAAAAAATTTTGGAAAAAAAATTTTCAAAAAAATTTTGAAAATAATTTCGAAAAAAAATTTCGAAAAAAAAATTTTCGAAAAATATTTTGAAAAAAAATTTTCGATAAATTTCAAAAAAATTTTGAAAAAAATTTTCGAAAAAAAATTTTCGATAAATTTCAAAAAAATTTTGAAAAAAATTTTCGAAAAAAAATTTCAATAAAAAATTTTGAAAAAAAAAATTGAAAAAAAATTTCGAAAAAAATTTTTAAAAAAAATATCGAAAAAAAATTTTGAAAAAAAATTTGGAAAAAAAATTTTGAAAAAAATTTTCAAAAAAATTTTCAAAAAAAATTTCGAAAAAAAATTTTGAAAAAAATTTGAATAAAAAATTTTCGAAAAAAATTTCGAAAAAAAATTTTCGAGAAAAATTTCGAAAATAAATTTTCGAAAAAAATTTCGAAAAAAAATTTCGAAAAAATTTTGGAAAAAAAATTTTCGAAAAAATTTCGAAAAAAAATTTCGAAAATAATTTAGAAAAAAATTTTGAAAAAAATTTTGAAAAAAAAAATTGAAAAAAAATTTCGAAAAAAATTTTTAAAAAAAATTTCGAAAAAAAATTTTGAAAAAAAATTTGGAAAAAAAATTTTGAAAAAAATTTTCAAAAAAATTTTCAAAAAAAATTTCGAAAAAAAATTTTGAAAAAAAATTTGGAAAAAAAATTTGAAAAAAATTTTCGAAAAAGATTTCGAAAAAAAAGTTTCAGAAAAAATTTCGAAAAAATTTTTCGAAAAAAATTTCGACAAAAAAAATTTCGAAAAAAATTATGAAAAAAAAATTCGAAAAAAAATTTGAAAAAAAATTTCAAAAAAAATTTTCAAAAGAATTTTCGAAAAAATTTGGAAAAAAATTTTGAAAAAAATTTTCGAAAAAAATTTCGAAAAAAAATTTTCGAAAAAAATTTGGAAAAAAATTTTCGAAAAAATTTTCGAAAAAAAATTTTTGAAAAAATTTTGGAAAAAAATTTTTCAAAAAAAATTTTGAAAAAAATTTTCGAAAAAAAATTCGAAAAAAAATTTCGAAAAAAATGTTAAAAAAAAAATTCGAAAAAATTTTTTAAAAAAAATTTTCGAAAAAAAATTTTCGAAAAAAATTTTGAAAAAAAATTTGGAAAAAAAATTTTGAAAAAAATTTTCGAAAAAAATTTCGAAAAAAAAGTTTCAAAAAAAATTTCGAAAAAATATTTTCGAAAAAAATTTCGAAAAAATATTTTCGAAACAAATTTGATAAAAAATTTCAAAAAAAAATTTTGAAAAAATTTCGAAAAAAATTTTGAAAAACATTTTCGAAAAAAATTTTGAAAAAAAATTTTCGAAAAATATTTCGAAAAAACATTTTCGAAAAAAATTTTGAAAAAAAACTTTCGAAAAAAATTTCGAAAAAAAATATTCGAAAAAAATTTTCGAAAAAAAATTTTCGAAAAAAATTTTCGAAAGAAATTTCGAAAAAAAATTTTCGAAAAAAATTTAAAAAAAATTTTCGAAAAAAATTTAGAAAAAAAATGTTGAAAAAAATTTTCGAAAAAAATTTCAAAAAAAAATTTTCGAAAAAAATTTTGAAAAAAATTTTCGAAAGAAATTTCGAAAAAAGATTTTCGAAAAACATTTTGAAAAAAATTTTCGAAAAAAATTTAGAAAAAAAATTTTGAATAAAATTTTCGAAAAAAATTTCAAAAAAAAATTTTCAAAAAAAATTTCGAAAAAAAATTTTCAAAAAAATTTTCAAAAAAATTTCCAAAAAAAATTTTCAAAAACGAAAAAAATTTTCAAAAAAATATTCAAAAAAAATTTCGAAAAAAAATTTTCGAAAAAAATTTTGAAAAAAAATTTGGAAAAAAAATTTAAAAAAAATTTTCCAAAAAAAATTTCGAAAAAAATTTTCCAAAAAAAAAAAATCGAAAAAAATTTTGAAAAAAAATTTTCGAAAATAATTTAGAAAAAAATTTTCGAAAAAGAATTTTCGGAAAAAATATTTTAAAAAAATATAAAAAAAAATTTTGAAAAAAAATTTCGAAAAAAAATTTTCGAAAAAAAATTTTAAAAAAATTTTCGAAAAAAATTTTTAAAAAAAATTTCAAAAAAAATTTTGAAAAAAAATTTCGAAAAAAATTTTGAAAAAAATTTTCGAAAAAAATTTCGATAAACAATTTTTGAAAAAAATTTCGAAAAAAATTTTGCAAAAAAATTCTTCGAAAAAAATTTCAAAAAAATTTTCGAGAAAAATTTCGAAAAATAATTTTCGAAAAAAATTTTGAAAAAAATTTTCGAAAAAAAAATTTCGAAAAAAATTTTCGAAAGAAATTTCGAAAAAAAATTTTCGAAAAATTTTTGAAGGAAATTTTCGAAAAAAAATTTTCGAAAAAAATTTTGAAAAAAAATTTGGAAAAAAAATTTTGATAAAATATTCCAAAAAAAATTTAGAAAAAAAATTTTCAAAAAAAAAAACGAAAAAAATTTTGAAAAAAAATTTTCAAAAAAATTTTTCGAAAAAAAAATTTAAAAAAATTTTCTGAAAAAATTTCGAAAAAAAATTTTCGAAAAAAATTTTTAAAAAAAATTTCGAAAAAAATTTTGAAAAAAATTTCGAAAAAAATTTTGAAAAAAATTTTCGAAAAAAATTTCGAAAAAAAATTTTCGATAAATTTCAAAAAAATTTTGAAAAAAATTTTCGAAAAAAAATTTCAATAAAAAATTTTCGAAAAAAATTTCGAAAAAAAATTTTCGAGAAAAATTTCGAAAATAAATTTTCGAAAAAAATTTCGAAAAAAAATTTCGAAAAAATTTTGGAAAAAAAATTTTCGAAACAATTTCGAAAAAAAATTTTCGAAAATAATTTAGAAAAAAATTTTGAAAAAAATTTTGAAAAAAATTTTCGAAAAAAATTTCGAAAAAAAATTGTGAAAAAAAAAATCGAAAAAAAATTTCAAAAAAAATTTTTAAAAAAAATTTGGAAAAAAAATTTTGAAAAAAAATTTGGAAAAAAAATTTTGAAAAAAATTTTCAAAAAATTTTTCAAAAAAAATTTTGAAAAAAAAATTTGAAAAAAAATTTGGAAAAAAAATTTTGAAAAAAATTTTCGAAAAAAATTTCGAAAAAAAAGTTTCAAAAACAATTTCGAAAATAAATTTTCGAAAAAAAATTTGATAAAAAATTTCGAAAAAAAATTTTGAAAAAATTTCGAAAAAAATTTTGAAAAAATTTCGAAAAAAATTTTGAAAAAAATTTTCGAAAAAAATTTTGAAAAAAAATTTTCGAAAAATATTTCGAAAAAAAATTTTCGAAAAAAATTTTGAAAAAAAACTTTCGAAAAAAATTTCGAAAAAAAATATTCGAAAAAAATTTTGAAAAAAATTTTCGAAAAAAAATTTTCGAAAAAAATTTTCGAAAGAAATTCCAAAAAAAAATTTTCGAAAAAAATTTTGAAAAAAATTTTCGAAAAAAATTTTCGAAAAAAATTTTCGAAAAAAATTTCGAAAAAAAATTTTGAAAAAAATTTTCGAAAAAAAATTTTAAAAAAATTTTCGAAAAGAATTTTTTAAAAAAATTTCAAAAAAAATTTTGAAAAAAAATTTCGAAAAAAATTTTGAAAAAAATTTTCGAAAAAAATTTCGATAAACAAATTTTGAAAAAAATTTCGAAATAAAATTTTCAAAAAAAAATTTTCGAAAAACATTTTGAAAAAAAATTTCGAAAAACATTTTGCAAAAAAATTTCGAAAAAAATTTCGAAAAAAAATTTTGAAAAAAATTTTCGAAAAACATTTTCGAAAAAAATTTTCGAAAGAAATTTCGAAAAAAAAATTTGAATAAAATTTTCGAAAAAAATTTCAAAAAAAAATTTTCAAAAAAAATTTCGAAAAAAAATTTTCAAAAAAAATTTTGAAAAGAAATTTCGAAAAAAAAATTTCAAAAAAATTTCCAAAAAAAATTTTCAAAAAAATTTTTCGAAAAAAATTTCGAAAGAAAATTTCGAAAAAAATTTCAAAAAAAAATTTTCCAAAAAAATTTGGAAAAAAATTTCGAAAAAAATTTTCGAAAAAAATTTCGACAAAAAAAATTTCGAAAAAAATTATGAAAAAAATTTTCGAAAAAAAATTTGAAAAAAATTTCGAAAAAAAAGTTTGAAAAAAATTTTTGAAAAAAATTTTTCGAAAAAATTTTGAAAAAAATTTTCGAAAAAAATTTCGAAAAAAAATTGTGAAAAAAACAATTGAAAAAAAATTTCGAAAAAAATTTTTAAAAAAAATTTCGAAAAAAAATTTTGAAAAAAAATTTGGAAAAAATATTTTGAAAAAAATTTTCAAAAAATTTTGAAAAAAAATTTGGAAAAAAAATTTTGAAAAAAATTTTCGAAAAAGATTTCGAAAAAAAAGTTTCAAAAAAAATTTCGAAAAAATTTTTCAAAAAAAATTTCGACAAAAAAAATTTCGAAAAAAATTATGAAAAAAAATTCGAAAATAAATTTGAAAAAAATTTCGAAAAAAAAGTTTGAAAAAAATTTTTGAAAAACGTTCGAAAAAAAATTTTCAAAAAAAATTTTGAAAAAAAATTTCGAAAAAAATATCGAAAAAAATTTTCGAAAAATTTTGGAAAAAAAATTTTTGAAAGAAAATTTTGGAAAAAATTTTCGAAAAAAATTTTGAAAAAAAAATTTCGAAAAAAATTTCGAAAAAAATTTTCAAAAAAATTTTCGAAAAAATTTTGGAAAAAATATTCTAAAAAAAAATTTTGAAAAAAATTTCCAAAAAAAATTACGAAAAAAAATTTTCGAAAAATTTTTCGGAAAAAATTTCGAAAAAAAATTTTCGAAAAACTTTTCCAAAAAGACATACAAAAAAAAATTTTTTTAAAAAATTTCGAAAAAATTTTGGAAAAAAAATTTTCGAAAAAATTTTCGAAAAAAAATTTGAGAAAAATTTTGAAAATAATTTCGAAAAAAAAATTTCGAAAAAAATTTTGAAAAAAAATTTCGAAAAAAATTTCGAAAAAAAAGTTTCAAAAAAAATTTCGAAAAAAAATTTTCGAAAAAAATTTTCGAAAAAAATTTTCGAAAAAAATTTCGGAAAAAAAAAATTCGTAAAAAAATTTGAAAAAAATTACGAAAAAAATTTTGAAAAAAAATTTCGAAAAAAAATTTTCGAAAAAAATTTTGAAAAAAAATTTCGAAAAAAATTTTGCAAAAAAATTTTTCGAAAAAAATTTTCAAAAAAATTTTCAAAAAAAATTTCGAAAAAAAATTTTCGAAAAAAAATTTTCGAAAAAAATTTTGAAAAAAAATTTTCGAAAATAATTTAGAAAAAAATTTTCGAAAAAGAATTTTCGGAAAAAATTTTTTAAAAAAATATAAAAAAAAATTTTGAAAAAAAATTTCGAAAAAAAATTTTCGAAAAAAAATTTTAAAAAAATTTTCGAAAAAAATTTTTAAAAAAAATTTCAAAAAAACTTTTGAAAAAAAATTTCGAAAAAAATTTTAAAAAAAATTTTCGAAAAAAATTTCGATAAACAATTTTTGAAAAAAATTTCGAAAAAAATTTTTCAAAAAAAAATTTTCGAAAAACATTTTGAAAAAAAATTTCGAAAAAAATTCTGCAAAAAAATTTCGAAAAAAATTTCGAAAAAAAAATTTCGAAAAAAAATTTTCGAAAAAAATTTTCGAAAAAAATTTTGAAAAAAATTTCGAGAAAAATTTCGAAAAATAATTTTCGAAAAAAATTTTGAAAAAAATTTTCGAAAAAAAAATTTCGAAAAAAATTTTCGAAAGAAATTTCGAAAAAAAATTTCCGAAAAAAATTTTGAAGGAAATTTTCGAAAAAAAATTTTCGAAAAAAATTTTGAAAAAAAATTTGGAAAAAAAATTTTGATAAAATTTTCGAAAAAAATTTAGAAAAAAAATTTTCAAAAAAAAAAACGAAAAAAATTTTGAAAAAAAATTTCCAAAAAAATTTTTCGAAAAATATTTCAAAAAAATTTTCGGAAAAAATTTCGAAAAAAAATTTTCGAAAAAAATTTTTAAAAAAAATTTCGAAAAAAATTTTGAAAAAAATTTCGAAAAAAATTTTGAAAAAAATTTTCGAAAAAAATTTCGAAAAAAAATTTTCGATAAATTTCAAAAAAATTTTGAAAAAAATTTTCGAAAAAAAATTTGACAAAAAATTTCAAAAAAAAATTTCAAAAGAATATTCGAAAAAATTTTGGAAAAAAATTTTGAAAAAAATTTTCGAAAAAAATTTCGAAAAAAGATTTTCGAGAAAAATTTTGAAAAAAATTTTCGAAAAAAATTTCGAAAAAAAATTTTAAAAAAAATTTTTGAAAAAATTTTGGAAAAAAATTTTTCAAAAAAAATTTTGAAAAAAATTTTCAAAAAAAAATTCGAAAAAAAATTTCGAAAAAAATGTTGAAAAAAAAATTCGAAAAAAATTTTTAAAAAAAATTTTCGAAAAAAAATTTTCGAAAAAAATTTTGAAAAAAAATTTGGAAAAAAAATTTTGAAAAAAATTTTCGACAAAAATTTCGAAAAAAAAGTTTCAAAAAAAATTTCGAAAAAAAATTTTCGAAAAAAAAATTTGATAAAAAATTTCGAAAAAAAAATTTGAAAAAATTTCGAAAAAAATTTTGAAAAAAATTTTCAAAAAAAAATTTGAAAAAAAATTTTCGAAAAAAATTTCGAAAAAAAATTTCGAAAAAAATTTTGAAAAAAAAATTCGAAAAAAAATTTTTAAAAAAATTTTCGAAAAAAAATATTCGAACGGAATTTCGAAAAAAAATTTTCGAAAAAAATTTTGAAAAAAATTTTCGAAAAAAAATTTTCGAAAAAAATCTTGAAAAAAAATTTGGAAAAAAAATTTTGAAAAAAATTTTCGAAAAAAAATTTCGAAAAAAAAGTTTCAAAAAAATTTTCGAAAAAAAATTTTTGAAAAAAATTTCGATAAAAAATTTTGAAAAAAAATTTTCAAAAAAATTTTGAAAAAAAATTTCCAAAAAAATTTCGAAAAAAATTTTCCAAAAAAAAATTTTCGAAAAAAATTTTGAAAAAAAATTTTCGAAAATAATTTAGAAAAAAATTTTCGAAAAAGAATTTTCAAAAAAAATTTTTTAAAAAAATATAAAAAAAAATTTTGAAAAAAAATTTTGAAAAAATTTTGAAAAAAAATTTCGAAAAAAATTTTGAAAAAAATTTTCGAAAAAAATTTCGATAAACAATTTTTGAAAAAAATTTCGAAAAAAAATTTTCAAAAAAAAATTTTCGAAAAACATTTTGAAAAAAAATTTCGAAAAAAATTTTGCAAAAAAATTCTTCGAAAAAAATTTCAAAAAAATTTTCGAGAAAAATTTCGAAAAATAATTGTCGAAAAAAATTTTGAAAAAAATTTTCGAAAAAAAAATTTCGAAAAAAATTTTCGAAAGAAATTTCGAAAAAAAATTTCGAAAAAAATTTTGATAAAAATTTCGAAAAAAATTTTCAAAAAAAAAAACGAAAAAAATTTTGAAAAAAAATTTTCAAAAAAAAAATTTCGAAAAAAAATTTCAAAAAAAAATTTTCGAAAAAAATTTTTAAAAAAAATTTCGAAAAAAATTTCGAAAAAAAATTTTCGATAAATTTCAAAAAAATTTTGAAAAAAATTTTGAAAAAAATTTCAATAAAAAATTTTCGAAAAAAATTTCAATAAAAAATTTTCGAAAAAAATTTCGAAAAAAAATTTTCGAGAAAAAATTCGAAAATAAATTTTCGAAAAAAATTTCGAAAAAAAATTTCGAAAAAATTTTGGAAAAAAAATTTTCGAAAAAATTTCGAAAAAAAATTTTCGAAAATAATTTAGAAAAAAATTTTGAAAAAAATTTTCGAAAAAAATTTCGAAAAAAAATTTTGAAAAAAAAAATTGAAAAAAAATTTCGAAAAAAATTTTTAAAAAAAATTTCGAAAAAAAAATTTGAAAAAAAATTTGGAAAAAAAATTTTGAAAAAAATTTTCAAAAAAATTTTCAAAAAAAATTTCGAAAAAAAATTTTGAAAAAAAATTTGGAAAAAAAAATTTGAAAAAAATTTTCGAAAAAGATTTCGAAAAAAAAGTTTCAAAAAAAATTTTGAAAAAATTTTTCGAAAAAAATTTCGACAAAAAAAATTTCGAAAAAAATTATGAAAAAAAAATTCGAAAAAAAATTTGACAAAAAATTTCAAAAAAAAATTTCAAAAGAATTTTCGAAAAAATTTTGGAAAAAAATTTTGAAAAAAATTTTCGAAAAAAATTTCGAAAAAAGATTTTCTAGAAAAATTTTGAAAAAAATTTTCGAAAAAAATTTCGAAAAAAAATTTTAAAAAAAATTTTTGAAAAAATTTTGGAAAAAAATTTTTCGAAAAAAATTTTGAAAAAAATTTTCAAAAAAAAATTCGAAAAAAAATTTCGAAAAAAATGTTGAAAAAAAAATTCGAAAAAAATTTTTAAAAAAAATTTTCGAAAAAAGATTTTCGAAAAAAATTTTGAAAAAAAATTTGGAAAAAAAATTTTGAAAAAAATTTTCGAAAAAAATTTCGAAAAAAAAGTTTCAAAAAAAATTTCGAAAAAAAATTTTCGAAAAAAAAATTTGATAAAAAATTTCGAAAAAAAAATTTGAAAAAATTTCGAAAAAAATTTTGAAAAAAATTTTCGAAAAAAATTTGAAAAAAAATTTTCGAAAAATATTTCGAAAAAAAATTTTCGAAAAAAATTTTGAAAAAAAACTTTCGAAAAAAATTTTGCAAAAAAATTTTTCGAAAAAAATTTTCAAAAAAATTTTCAAAAAAAATTTCGAAAAAAAATTTTCGAAAAAAAATTTTCGAAAAAAATTTTGAAAAAAAATTTTGAAAAAAAATTTCCAAAAAAAATTTCGAAAAAAATTTTCCAAAAAAAAATTTTCGAAAAAAATTTTGAAAAAAAATTTTCGAAAAAAATTTTGAAAAAAAATTTTCGAAAAAAATTTAGAAAAATATTTAGAAAAATATTTTCGAAAAAGAATTTTCGGAAAAAATTTTTTAAAAAAATATAAAAAAAAAATTTGAAAAAAAATTTCGAAAAAAAATTTTCGAAAAAAAATTTTAAAAAAATTTTCGAAAAAAATTTTTAAAAAAAATTTCAAAAAAACTTTTGAAAAAAAATTTCGAAAAAAATTTTGAAAAAAATTTTCGAAAAAAATTTCGATAAACAATTTTTGAAAAAAATTTCGAAAAAAATTTTTCAAAAAAAAATTTTCGAAAAACATTTTGAAAAAAAATTTCGAAAAAAATTTTGCAAAAAAATTTCGAAAAAAATTTCGAAAAAAAAATTTCGAAAAAAAATTTTCGAAAAAAATTTTCGAAAAAAATTTTGAAAAAAATTTCGAGAAAAATTTCGAAAAATAATTTTCGAAAAAAATTTTGAAAAAAATTTTCGAAAAAAAAATTTCGAAAAAAATTTTCGAAAGAAATTTCGAAAAAAAATTTCCGAAAAAAATTTTGAAGGAAATTTTCGAAAAAAAATTTCGAAAAAAATTTTGAAAAAAAATTTGGAAAAAAAATTTTGATAAAATTTTCGAAAAAAATTTAGAAAAAAAATTTTCAAAAAAAAAAACGAAAAAAATTTTGAAAAAAAATTTCCAAAAAAATTTTTCGAAAAAAAATTTCAAAAAAATTTTCGGAAAAAATTTCGAAAAAAAATTTTCGAAAAAAATTTAAAAAAAAAATTTCGAAAAAAATTTTGAAAAAAATTTCGAAAAAAATTTTGAAAAAAATTTTCGAAAAAAATTTCGAAAAAAAATTTTCGATAAATTTCAAAAAAATTTTGAAAAAAATTTTCGAAAAAAATTTCAATAAAAAATTTTCGAATAAAATTTCGAAAAAAAATTTTCGAGAAAAATTTCGAGAATAAATTTTCGAAAAAAATTTCGAAAAAAAATTTCGAAAAAATTTTGGAAAAAAAATTTTCGAAAAAAATTCAAAAAAAAATTTTCGAAAATAATTTAGAAAAAAAATTTTGAAAAAAAAAATTGAAAAAAAATTTCGAAAAAAATTTTTAAAAAAAATTTCGAAAAAAAAATTTGAAAAAAAATTTGGAAAAAAAATTTAGAAAAAAATTTTCAAAAAAATTTTCAAAAAAAATTTCGAAAAAAAATTTTGAAAAAAAATTTGGAAAAAAAAATTTGAAAAAAATTTTCGAAAAAGATTTCGAAAAAAAAGTTTCAAAAAAAATTTTGAAAAAATTTTTCGAAAAAAATTTCGACAAAAAAAATTTCGAAAAAAATTATGAAAAAAAAATTCGAAAAAAATTTGACAAAAAATTTCAAAAGAATTTTCGAAAAAATTTTCGAAAAAAATTTTGAAAAAAATTTCGAGAAAAATTTCGAAAAATAATTTTCGAAAAAAATTTTAAAAAAAATTTTTGAAAAAAAAATTTCGAAAAAAATTTTCGAAAGAAATTTCGAAAAAAATTTCCGAAAAAAATTTTGAAGGAAATTTTCGAAAAAAAATTTTCGAAAAAAATTTTGAAAAAAAATTTGGAAAAAAAATTTTGATAAAATTTTCGAAAAAAATTTAGAAAAAAAATTTTCAAAAAAAAAAACGAAAAAAATTTTGAAAAAAAATTTCCAAAAAAATTTTTCGAAAAAAAATTTCAAAAAAATTTTCGGAAAAAATTTCGAAAAAAAATTTTCGAAAAAAATTTTAAAAAAAAATTTCGAAAAGAATTTTGAAAAAAATTTCGAAAAAAATTTTGAAAAAAATTTTCGAAAAAAATTTCGAAAAAAAATTTTCGATAAATTTCAAAAAAATTTTGAAAAAAATTTTCGAAAAAAATTTCAATAAAAAATTTTCGAATAAAATTTCGAAAGAAAATTTTCGAGAAAAATTTCGAAAATAAATTTTCGAAAAAAATTTCGAAAAAAAATTTCGAAAAAATTTTGGAAAAAAAATTTTCGAAAAAAATTCAAAAAAAAATTTTCGAAAATAATTTAGAAAAAAAATTTTGAAAAAAAAAATTGAAAAAAAATTTCGAAAAAAATTTTTAAAAAAAATTTCGAAAAAAAAATTTGAAAAAAAATTTGGAAAAAAAATTTAGAAAAAAATTTTCAAAAAAATTTTCAAAAAAAATTTCGAAAAAAAATTTTGAAAAAAAATTTGGAAAAAAAAATTTGAAAAAAATTTTCGAAAAATATTTCGAAAAAAAAGTTTCAAAAAAAATTTTGAAAAAATTTTTCGAAAAAAATTTCGACAAAAAAAATTTCGAAAAAAATTATGAAAAAAAAATTCGAAAAAAATTTGACAAAAAATTTCAAAAAAAATTTCAAAAGAATTTTCGAAAAAATTTTGGAAAAAAATTTTGAAAAAAATTTTCGAAAAAAATTTCGAAAGAAGATTTTCTAGAAAAATTTTGAAAAAAATTTTCGAAAAAAATTTCGAAAAAAAATTTTAAAAAAAATTTTTGAAAAAATTTTGGAAAAAAATTTTTCGAAAAAAATTTTGAAAAAAATTTTCAAAAAAAAATTCGAAAAAAAATTTCGAAAAAAATGTTGAAAAAAAAATTCGAAAAAAATTTTTTAAAAAAATTTTCGAAAAAAGATTTTCGAAAAAAATTTTTAAAAAAAATTTGGAAAAAAAATTTTGAAAAAAATTTTCGAAAAAAATTTCAAAAAAAAAGTTTCAAAAAAAATTTCGAAAAAAAATTTTCGAAAAAAAAATTTGATAAAAAATTTGAAAAAATTTCGAAAAAAATTTTGAAAAAAAATTCGAAAAAAATTTGAAAAAAAATTTTCGAAAAAAATTTTGAAAAAAATTTCGAGAAAAATTTCGAAAAATAATTTTCGAAAAAAATTTTGAAAAAAATTTTCGAAAAAAAAATTTCGAAAAAAATTTTCGAAAGAAATTTCGAAAAAAAATTTCCGAAAAAAATTTTGAAGGAAATTTTCGAAAAAAAATTTCGAAAAAAATTTTGAAAAAAAATTTGGAAAAAAAATTTTGATAAAATTTTCGAAAAAAATTTAGAAAAAAAATTTTCAAAAAAAAAAACGAAAAAAATTTTGAAAAAAAATTTCCAAAAAAATTTTTCGAAAAAAAATTTCAAAAAAATTTTCGGAAAAAATTTCGAAAAAAAATTTTCGAAAAAAATTTAAAAAAAAAATTTCGAAAAAAATTTTGAAAAAAATTTCGAAAAAAATTTTGAAAAAAATTTTCGAAAAAAATTTCGAAAAAAAATTTTCGATAAATTTCAAAAAAATTTTGAAAAAAATTTTCGAAAAAAATTTCAATAAAAAATTTTCGAATAAAATTTCGAAAAAAAATTTTCGAGAAAAATTTCGAGAATAAATTTTCGAAAAAAATTTCGAAAAAAAATTTCGAAAAAATTTTGGAAAAAAAATTTTCGAAAAAAATTCAAAAAAAAATTTTCGAAAATAATTTAGAAAAAAAATTTTGAAAAAAAAAATTGAAAAAAAATTTCGAAAAAAATTTTTAAAAAAAATTTCGAAAAAAAAATTTGAAAAAAAATTTGGAAAAAAAATTTAGAAAAAAATTTTCAAAAAAATTTTCAAAAAAAATTTCGAAAAAAAATTTTGAAAAAAAATTTGGAAAAAAAAATTTGAAAAAAATTTTCGAAAAAGATTTCGAAAAAAAAGTTTCAAAAAAAATTTTGAAAAAATTTTTCGAAAAAAATTTCGACAAAAAAAATTTCGAAAAAAATTATGAAAAAAAAATTCGAAAAAAATTTGACAAAAAATTTCAAAAGAATTTTCGAAAAAATTTTCGAAAAAAATTTTGAAAAAAATTTCGAGAAAAATTTCGAAAAATAATTTTCGAAAAAAATTTTAAAAAAAATTTTTGAAAAAAAAATTTCGAAAAAAATTTTCGAAAGAAATTTCGAAAAAAATTTCCGAAAAAAATTTTGAAGGAAATTTTCGAAAAAAAATTTTCGAAAAAAATTTTGAAAAAAAATTTGGAAAAAAAATTTTGATAAAATTTTCGAAAAAAATTTAGAAAAAAAATTTTCAAAAAAAAAAACGAAAAAAATTTTGAAAAAAAATTTCCAAAAAAATTTTTCGAAAAAAAATTTCAAAAAAATTTTCGGAAAAAATTTCGAAAAAAAATTTTCGAAAAAAATTTAAAAAAAAAATTTCGAAAAGAATTTTGAAAAAAATTTCGAAAAAAATTTTGAAAAAAATTTTCGAAAAAAATTTCGAAAAAAAATTTTCGATAAATTTCAAAAAAATTTTGAAAAAAATTTTCGAAAAAAATTTCAATAAAAAATTTTCGAATAAAATTTCGAAAGAAAATTTTCGAGAAAAATTTCGAAAATAAATTTTCGAAAAAAATTTCGAAAAAAAATTTCGAAAAAATTTTGGAAAAAAAATTTTCGAAAAAAATTCAAAAAAAAATTTTCGAAAATAATTTAGAAAAAAAATTTTGAAAAAAAAAATTGAAAAAAAATTTCGAAAAAAATTTTTAAAAAAAATTTCGAAAAAAAAATTTGAAAAAAAATTTGGAAAAAAAATTTAGAAAAAAATTTTCAAAAAAATTTTCAAAAAAAATTTCGAAAAAAAATTTTGAAAAAAAATTTGGAAAAAAAAATTTGAAAAAAATTTTCGAAAAATATTTCGAAAAAAAAGTTTCAAAAAAAATTTTGAAAAAATTTTTCGAAAAAAATTTCGACAAAAAAAATTTCGAAAAAAATTATGAAAAAAAAATTCGAAAAAAATTTGACAAAAAATTTCAAAAAAAATTTCAAAAGAATTTTCGAAAAAATTTTGGAAAAAAATTTTGAAAAAAATTTTCGAAAAAAATTTCGAAAGAAGATTTTCTAGAAAAATTTTGAAAAAAATTTTCGAAAAAAATTTCGAAAAAAAATTTTAAAAAAAATTTTTGAAAAAATTTTGGAAAAAAATTTTTCGAAAAAAATTTTGAAAAAAATTTTCAAAAAAAAATTCGAAAAAAAATTTCGAAAAAAATGTTGAAAAAAAAATTCGAAAAAAATTTTTTAAAAAAATTTTCGAAAAAAGATTTTCGAAAAAAATTTTTAAAAAAAATTTGGAAAAAAAATTTTGAAAAAAATTTTCGAAAAAAATTTCAAAAAAAAAGTTTCAAAAAAAATTTCGAAAAAAAATTTTCGAAAAAAAAATTTGATAAAAAATTTGAAAAAATTTCGAAAAAAATTTTGAAAAAAAATTCGAAAAAAATTTGAAAAAAAATTTTCGAAAAATATTTCGAAAAAAAATTTTCGAAAAAAATTTTGAAAAAAATTTTCGAAAAAAATTTCGATAAACAATTTTTGAAAAAAATTTTGAAAAAAATTTCGAGAAAAATTTCGAAAAATAATTTTCGAAAAAAATTTTGAAAAAAATTTTCGAAAAAAAAATTTCGAAAAAAATTTTCGAAAGAAATTTCGAAAAAAAATTTCCGAAAAAAATTTTGAAGGAAATTTTCGAAAAAAAATTTTCGAAAAAAATTTTGAAAAAAAATTTGGAAAAAAAATTTTGATAAAATTTTCGAAAAAAATTTAGAAAAAAAATTTTCAAAAAAAAAAACGAAAAAAATTTTGAAAAAAAATTTCCAAAAAAATTTTTCGAAAAAAAACTTCAAAAAAATTTTCGGAAAAATTTCGAAAAAAAATTTTCGAAAAAAATTTTTAAAAAAAATTTCGAAAAAAATTTTGAAAAAAATTTCGAAAAAAATTTTGAAAAAAATTTTCGAAAAAAATTTCGAAAAAAAATTTTCGATAAATTTCAAAAAAATTTTGAAAAAAATTTTCGAAAAAAATTTCAATAAAAAATTTTCGAAAAAAATTTCGAAAAAAAATTTTCGAGAAAAATTTCGAAAATAAATTTTCGAAAAAAATTTCTAAAAAAAATTTCGAAAAAATTTTGGAAAAAAAATTTTCGAAAAAAATTCGAAAAAAAATTTTCGAAAATAATTTAGAAAAGAATTTTGAAAAAAATTTTCGAAAAAAATTTCGAAAAAAAATTTTGAAAAAAAAAATTGAAAAAAAATTTCGAAAAAAATTTTTAAAAAAAATTTCGAAAAAAAAATTTGAAAAAAAATTTGGAAAAAAAATTTTGAAAAAAATTTTCAAAAAAATTTTCAAAAAAAATTTCGAAAAAAAATTTTGAAAAAAAATTTGGAAAAAAAATTTGAAAAAAATTTTCGAAAAAGATTTCGAAAAAAAAGTTTCAAAAAAAATTTTGAAAAAATTTTTCGAAAAAAATTTCGAAAAAAGATTTTCTAGAAAAATTTTGAAAAAAATTTTCGAAAAAAATTTCGAAAAAAAATTTTAAAAAAAATTTTTGAAAAAATTTTGGAAAAAAATTTTTCGAAAAAAATTTTGAAAAAAATTTTCAAAAAAAAATTCGAAAAAAAATTTCGAAAAAAATGTTGAAAAAAAAATTCGAAAAAAATTTTTAAAAAAAATTTTCGAAAAAAGATTTTCGAAAAAAATTTTGAAAAAAAATTTGGAAAAAAAATTTTGAAAAAAATTTTCGAAAAAAATTTCGAAAAAAAAGTTTCAAAAAAAATTTCGAAAAAAAATTTTCGAAAAAAAAATTTGATAAAAAATTTCGAAAAAAAAATTTGAAAAAATTTCGAAAAAAATTTTGAAAAAAAAATTCGAAAAAAATTTGAAAAAAAATTTTCGAAAAATATTTCGAAAAAAAATTTTCGAAAAAAATTTTGAAAAAAAACTTTCGAAAAAAATTTTGCAAAAATATTTTTCGAAAAAAATTTTCAAAAAAATTTTCAAAAAAAATTTCGAAAAAAAATTTTCGAAAAAAAATTTTCGAAAAAAATTTTGAAAAAAAATTTGGAAAAAAAATTTTGAAAAAAAATTTCCAAAAAAAATTTCGAAAAAAATTTTCCAAAAAAAAATTTTCGAAAAAAATTTTGAAAAAAAATTTTCGAAAAAAATTTAGAAAAATATTTTCGAAAAAGAATTTTCGGAAAAAATTTTTTAAAAAAATATAAAAAAAAATTTTGAAAAAAAATTTCGAAAAAAAATTTTCGAAAAAAAATTTTAAAAAAATTTTCGAAAAAAATTTTTAAAAAAAATTTCAAAAAAACTTTTGAAAAAAAATTTCGAAAAAAATTTTGAAAAAAATTTTCGAAAAAAATTTCGATAAACAATTTTTGAAAAAAATTTCGAAAAAAATTTTTCCAAAAAAAAATTTTCGAAAAACATTTTGAAAAAAAATTTCGAAAAAAATTTTGCAAAAAAATTTCGAAAAAAATTTCGAAAAAAAAATTTCGAAAAAAAAATTTCGAAAAAAATTTTCGAAAAAAATTTTGAAAAAAATTTCGAGAAAAATTTCGAAAAATAATTTTCGAAAAAAATTTTGAAAAAAAATTTTCGAAAAAAAAATTTCGAAAAAAATTTTCGAAAGAAATTTCGAAAAAAAATTTCCGAAAAAAATTTTGAAGGAAATTTTCGAAAAAAAATTTTCGAAAAAAATTTTGAAAAAAAATTTTCAAAAAAAAAAACGAAAAAAATTTTGAAAAAAATTTTCGAAAAAAATTTCGATAAACAATTTTTGAAAAAAATTTCGCAAAAAAATTTTCAAAAAAAAATTTTCGAAAAAAATTTTGAAAGAAAATTTCGAAAAAAATTTTGCAAAAAAATTCTTCGAAAAAAAATTCAAAAAAACTTTCGAGAAAAATTTCGAAAAATAATTTTCGAAAAAAATTTTGAAAAAAATTTTCGAAAAAAAATTTTCGAAAAAAAATTTTCGAAAAAAAATTTCGACAGAAATTTCGAAAAAAAATTTTCGAAAAAAATTTTAAAAGAAATTTTCGAAAAAAAAATTTCGAAAAAAATTTTGAAAAAAAATTTTTGAAAAAATATTTTGAAAAAATTTTCGAAAAAATTTTGAAAAAAAATTTCGAAAAAAAATTTTCCAAAAAAAATTTTGAAAAAAAATTTCGAAAAAAATTTTGCAAAAAATTTTTCGAAAAAAATTTTCAAAAAAATTTTCAAAAAAAATTTCGAAAAAAAATTTTCGAAAAAAAATTTTCGAAAAAAATTTTCGAAAAAAATTTTCGAAAGAAATTTCGAAAAAAAATTTTCGAAAAACATTTCGAAAAAAATTTTCCAAAAAAAAATTTTCGAATAAAATTTTGAAAAAAAATTTTCGAAAAAAATTTAGAAAAATATTTTCGAAAAAGAATTTTCGGAAAAAAATTTTTAAAAAAATATAAAAAAAATTTTGAAAAAAAATTTCGAAAAAAAATTTCGAAAAAAATTTTGAAAAAAATTTCGAGAAAAATTTCGAAAAATAATTTTCGAAAAAAATTTTGAAAAAAATTTTCGAAAAAAAAATTTCGAAAAAAATTTTCGAAAGAAATCTCGAAAAAAAATTTCCGAAAAAAATTTTGAAGGAAATTTTCGAAAAAAAATTTTCGAAAAAAATTTTGAAAAAAAATTTGGAAAAAAAATTTTGATAAAATTTTCGAAAAAAATTTAGAAAAAAAATTTTCAAAAAAAAAAACGAAAAAAATTTTGAAAAAAAATTTCCAAAAAAATTTTTCGAAAAAAAATTTCAAAAACATTTTCGGAAAAAATTTCGAAAAAAAATTTTCGAAAAAAATTTTTAAAAAAAATTTCGAAAAAAATTTTGAAAAAAATTTCGAAAAAAATTTTGAAAAAAATTTTCGAAAAAAATTTCGAAAAAAAATTTTCGATAAATTTCAAAAAAAATTTGAAAAAAATTTTCGAAAAAAATTTCAATAAAAAATTTTCGAAAAAAATTTCGAAAAAAAATTTTCGAGAAAAATTTCGAAAATAAATTTTCGAAAAAAATTTCGAAAAAAAATTTCGAAAAAATTTTGGAAAAAAAATTTTCGAAAAAAATTCGAAAAAAAATTTTCGAAAATAATTTAGAAAAAAATTTTGAAAAAAATTTTCGAAAAAAATTTCGAAAAAAAATTTTGAAAAAAAAAATTGAAAAAAAATTTCGAAAAAAATTTTTAAAAAAATTTTCGAAAAAAAATTTTCGAAAAAAAATTTGAGAAAAATTTTGAAAATAATTTCGAAAAAAAAATTTCGAAAAAAATTTTGAAAAAAAATTTCCAAAAAAAATTTCGAAAAAAAAAGTTTCAAAAAAAATTTCGAAAAAAAATTTTCGAAAAAAATTTTCGAAAAAAATTTTAAAAAAAATTTTCGAAAAAAATTTTGAAAAAAAATTTCGAAAAAAATTTTGCAAAAAAATTTTTCGAAAAAAATTTTCAAAAAAATTTTCAAAAAAAATTTCGAAAAAAAATTTTCGAAAAAAAATTTTCGAAAAAAATTTTGAAAAAAAATTTGGAAAAAAAATTTTGAAAAAAAATTTCCAAAAAAAATTTCGAAAAAAATTTTCCAAAAAAAAATTTTCGAAAAAAATTTTGAAAAAAAATTTTCGAAAATAATTTAGAAAAAAATTTTCGAAAAAGAATTTTCGGAAAAAATTTTTTAAAAAAATATAAAAAAAAATTTTGAAAAAAAATTTCGAAAAAAAATTTTCGAAAAAAAATTTTAAAAAAATTTTCGAAAAAAATTTTTAAAAAAAATTTCAAAAAAACTTTTGAAAAAAAATTTCGAAAAAAATTTTTAAAAAAATTTTCGAAAAAAATTTCGATAAACAATTTTTGAAAAAAATTTCGAAAAAAATTTTTCAAAAAAAAATTTTCGAAAAACATTTTGAAAAAAAATTTCGAAAAAAATTTTGCAAAAAAATTTCGAAAAAAAATATTAAAAAAATTTCGAAAAAAATTTTGAAAAAAATTTTCGAAAAAAAGTTTGAAAAAAAATTTTGAAAAAAATTTTCGAAAAAAGATTCGAAAAAAAATTTTCGATAAATTTCAAAAAAACTTTGAAAAAAATTTTCGAAAAAAATTTCAATAAAAAATTTTCGAAAAAAATTTCGAAAAAAAATTTTCGAAAAAAATTTTTGAAAAAAAAATTTCGAAAAAATTTAAAAAAAAATTTTCGATAAAAAATTTTTGAAAAAATTTTGGAAAAAAATTTTTCGAAAAAAATTTTGAAAAAAATTTCCGAAAAAAATTTCGAAAGAAATGTTGAAAAAAAAATACGAAAAAATTTTTTTAAAAAAATTTCGAAAAAAAATTTTCGCAAAAAATTTTCCAATAGAATTTCGAAAAAAAATTTTCGAAAAAAATTTCGAAAAAAATTTTCGAAAAAAAATTTTCGAAAAAAAATTTGAAAAAAAATTTCGAAAAAAATTTTGAAAAAAATTTTCGAAAAAAATTTTGAAAAAAATTTTCGAAAAAAATTTCGATAAACAATTTTTGAAAAAAATTTCGAAAAAAATTTTGCAAAAAAATTCTTCGAAAAAAATTTCAAAAAAATTTTCGAGAAAAATTTCGAAAAATAATTTTCGAAAAAAATTTTGAAAAAAATTTTCGAAAAAAAAATTTCGAAAAAAATTTTCGAAAGAAATTTCGAAAAAAAATTTTCGAAAAATTTTTGAAGGAAATTTTCGAAAAAAAATTTTCGAAAAAAATTTTGAAAAAAAATTTGGAAAAAAAATTTTGATAAAATTTAGAAAAAAAATTTAGAAAAAAAATTTTCAAAAAAAAAAACGAAAAAAATTTTGAAAAAAAATTTTCAAAAAAATTTTTCGAAAAAAAAATTTAAAAAAATTTTCTGAAAAAATTTTGAAAAAAAATTTTCGAAAAAAATTTTTAAAAAAAATTTCGAAAAAAATTTTGAAAAAAATTTCGAAAAAAATTTTGAAAAAAATTTTCGAAAAAAATTTCGAAAAAAAATTTTCGATAAATTTCAAAAAAATTTTGAAAAAAATTTTCGAAAAAAAATTTCAATAAAAAATTTTCGAAAAAAATTTCGAAAAAAAATTTTCGAGAAAAATTTCGAAAATAAATTTTCGAAAAAAATTTCGAAAAAAAATTTCAAAAAAATTTTGGAAAAAAAATTTTCGAAACAATTTCGAAAAAAAATTTTCGAAAATAATTTAGAAAAAAATTTTGAAAAAAATTTTGAAAAAAATTTTCGAAAAAAATTTCGAAAAAAAATTTCGAAAAAAATTTCGAAAAAAAATTGTGAAAAAAAAAATCGAAAAAAAATTTCGAAAAAAATTTTTAAAAAAAATTTGGAAAAAAAATTTTGAAAAAAAATTTGGAAAAAAAATTTTGAAAAAAATTTTCAAAAAATTTTTCAAAAAAAATTTTGAAAAAAAAATTTGAAAAAAAATTTGGAAAAAAAATTTTGAAAAAAATTTTCGAAAAAAATTTCGAAAAAAAAGTTTCAAAAACAATTTCGAAAATAAATTTTCGAAAAAAAATTTGATAAAAAATTTCGAAAAAAAATTTTGAAAAAATTTCGAAAAAAATTTTGAAAAAATTTCGAAAAAAATTTTGAAAAAAATTTTCGAAAAAAAATTTTGAAAAAAAATTTTCGAAAAATATTTCGAAAAAAAATTTTCGAAAAAAATTTTGAAAAAAAACTTTCGAAAAAAATTTCGAAAAAAAATATTCGAAAAAAATTTTGAAAAAAATTTTCGAAAAAAAATTTTCGAAAAAAATTTTCGAAAGAAATTCCAAAAAAAAATTTTCGAAAAAAATTTTGAAAAAAATTTTCGAAAAAAATTTTCAAAAAAAATTTTCGAAAAAAATTTCGAAAAAAAATTTTGAAAAAAATTTTCGAAAAAAAATTTTAAAAAAATTTTCGAAAAGAATTTTTTAAAAAAATTCCAAAAAAAAATTTTGAAAAAAAATTTCGAAAAAAATTTTGAAAAAAATTTTCAAAAAAAATTTCGATAAACAAATTTTGAAAAAAATTTCGAAATAAAATTTTCAAAAAAAAATTTTCGAAAAACATTTTGAAAAAAAATTTCGAAAAACATTTTGCAAAAAAATTTCGAAAAAAATTTCGAAAAAAAATTTTGAAAAAAATTTTCGAAAAACATTTTCGAAAAAAATTTTCGAAAGAAATTTCGAAAAAAAAATTTGAATAAAATTTTCGAAAAAAATTTCAAAAAAAAATTTTCAAAAAAAATTTCGAAAAAAAATTTTCGAAAAAAATTTTGAAAAGAAATTTCGAAAAAAAATTTTCAAAAAAATTTCCAAAAAAAATTTTCAAAAAAATTTTTCGAAAAAAATTTCGAAAGAAAATTTCGAAAAAAATTTCAAAAAAAAATTTTCCAAAAAAATTTGGAAAAAAATTTCGAAAAAAATTTTCGAAAAAAATTTCGACAAAAAAAATTTCGAAAAAAATTATGAAAAAAATTTTCGAAAAAAAATTTGAAAAAAATTTCGAAAAAAAAGTTTGAAAAAAATTTTTCGAAAAAATTTTGAAAAAAATTTTCGAAAAAGATTTCGAAAAAAAAGTTTCAAAAAAAATTTCGAAAAAATTTTTCAAAAAAAATTTCGACAAAAAAAATTTCGAAAAAAATTATGAAAAAAAATTCGAAAATAAATTTGAAAAAAATTTCGAAAAAAAAGTTTGAAAAAAATTTTTGAAAAACGTTCGAAAAAAAATTTTCAAAAAAAATTTTGAAAAAAAATTTCGAAAAAAATATCGAAAAAAATTTTCGAAAAATTTTGGAAAAAAAATTTTTGAAAGAAAATTTTGGAAAAAATTTTCGAAAAAAATTTTGAAAAAAAAATTTCGAAAAAAATTTCGAAAAAAATTTTCAAAAAAATTTTCGAAAAAATTTTGGAAAAAATATTCTAAAAAAAAATTTTGAAAAAAATTTCCAAAAAAAATTACGAAAAAAAATTTTCGAAAAATTTTTCGGAAAAAATTTCGAAAAAAAATTTTCGAAAAACTTTTCCAAAAAGACATACAAAAAAAAATTTTTTTAAAAAATTTCGAAAAAATTTTGGAAAAAAAATTTTCGAAAAAATTTTCGAAAAAAAATTTGAGAAAAATTTTGAAAATAATTTCGAAAAAAAAATTTCGAAAAAAATTTTGAAAAAAAATTTCGAAAAAATTTCGAAAAAAAAGTTTCAAAAAAAATTTCGAAAAAAAATTTTCGAAAAAAATTTTCGAAAAAAATTTTGAAAAAAATTTTCGAAAAAAATTTCGGAAAAAAAAAATTCGTAAAAAAATTTGAAAAAAATTACGAAAAAAATTTTGAAAAAAAATTTCGAAAAAAAATTTTCGAAAAAAATTTTGAAAAAAAATTTCGAAAAAAATTTTGCAAAAAAATTTTCGAAAAAAATTTTCAAAAAAATTTTCAAAAAAAATTTCGAAAAAAAATTTTCGAAAAAAAATTTTCGAAAAAAATTTTGAAAAAAAATTTTCGAAAATAATTTAGAAAAAAATTTTCGAAAAAGAATTTTCGGAAAAAATTTTTTAAAAAAATATAAAAAAAAATTTTGAAAAAAAATTTCGAAAAAAAATTTTCGAAAAAAAATTTTAAAAAAATTTTCGAAAAAAATTTTTAAAAAAAATTTCAAAAAAACTTTTGAAAAAAAATTTCGAAAAAAATTTTAAAAAAAATTTTCGAAAAAAATTTCGATAAACAATTTTTGAAAAAAATTTCGAAAAAAATTTTTCAAAAAAAAATTTTCGAAAAACATTTTGAAAAAAAATTTCGAAAAAAATTCTGCAAAAAAATTTCGAAAAAAATTTCGAAAAAAAAATTTCGAAAAAAAATTTTCGAAAAAAATTTTCGAAAAAAATTTTGAAAAAAATTTCGAGAAAAATTTCGAAAAATAATTTTCGAAAAAAATTTTGAAAAAAATTTTCGAAAAAAAAATTTCGAAAAAAATTTTCGAAAGAAATTTCGAAAAAAAATTTCCGAAAAAAATTTTGAAGGAAATTTTCGAAAAAAAATTTTCGAAAAAAATTTTGAAAAAAAATTTGGAAAAAAAATTTTGATAAAATTTTCGAAAAAAATTTAGAAAAAAAATTTTCAAAAAAAAAAACGAAAAAAATTTTGAAAAAAAATTTCCAAAAAAATTTTTCGAAAAATATTTCAAAAAAATTTTCGGAAAAAATTTCGAAAAAAAATTTTCGAAAAAAATTTTTAAAAAAAATTTCGAAAAAAATTTTGAAAAAAATTTCGAAAAAAATTTTGAAAAAAATTTTCGAAAAAAATTTCGAAAAAAAATTTTCGATAAATTTCAAAAAAATTTTGAAAAAAATTTTCGAAAAAAAATTTGACAAAAAATTTCAAAAAAAAATTTCAAAAGAATTTTCGAAAAAATTTTGGAAAAAAATTTTGAAAAAAATTTTCGAAAAAAATTTCGAAAAAAGATTTTCGAGAAAAATTTTGAAAAAAATTTTCGAAAAAAATTTCGAAAAAAAATTTTAAAAAAAATTTTTGAAAAAATTTTGGAAAAAAATTTTTCAAAAAAAATTTTGAAAAAAATTTTCAAAAAAAAATTCGAAAAAAAATTTCGAAAAAAATGTTGAAAAAAAAATTCGAAAAAAATTTTTAAAAAAAATTTTCGAAAAAAAATTTTCGAAAAAAATTTTGAAAAAAAATTTGGAAAAAAAATTTTGAAAAAAATTTTCGACAAAAATTTCGAAAAAAAAGTTTCAAAAAAAATTTCGAAAAAAAATTTTCGAAAAAAAAATTTGATAAAAAATTTCGAAAAAAAAATTTGAAAAAATTTCGAAAAAAATTTTGAAAAAAATTTTCAAAAAAAAATTTGAAAAAAAATTTTCGAAAAAAATTTCGAAAAAAAATTTCGAAAAAAATTTTGAAAAAAAATTCGAAAAAAAATTTTTAAAAAAATTTTCGAAAAAAAATTTTCGAACGGAATTTCGAAAAAAAATTTTCGAAAAAAATTTTGAAAAAAATTTTCGAAAAAAAATTTTCGAAAAAAATCTTGAAAAAAAATTTTCGAAAAAAATCTTGAAAAAAAATTTGGAAAAAAAATTTTGAAAAAAATTTTCGAAAAAAAATTTCGAAAAAAAAGTTTCAAAAAAATTTTCGAAAAAAAATTTTTGAAAAAAATTTCGATAAAAAATTTTGAAAAAAAATTTTCAAAAAAATTTTGAAAAAAAATTTCCAAAAAAATTTCGAAAAAAATTTTCCAAAAAAAAATTTTCGAAAAAAATTTTGAAAAAAAATTTTCGAAAATAATTTAGAAAAAAATTTTCGAAAAAGAATTTTCGGAAAAAATTTTTTAAAAAAATATAAAAAAAAATTTTGAAAAAAAATTTTGAAAAAATTTTGAAAAAAAATTTCGAAAAAAATTTTGAAAAAAATTTTCGAAAAAAATTTCGATAAACAATTTTTGAAAAAAATTTCGAAAAAAAATTTTCAAAAAAAAATTTTCGAAAAACATTTTGAAAAAAAATTTCGAAAAAAATTTTGCAAAAAAATTCTTCGAAAAAAATTTCAAAAAAATTTTCGAGAAAAATTTCGAAAAATAATTGTCGAAAAAAATTTTGAAAAAAATTTTCGAAAAAAAAATTTCGAAAAAAATTTTCGAAAGAAATTTCGAAAAAAAATTTCGAAAAAAATTTTGATAAAAATTTCGAAAAAAATTTTCAAAAAAAAAAACGAAAAAAATTTTGAAAAAAAATTTTCAAAAAAAAAATTTCGAAAAAAAATTTCAAAAAAAAATTTTCGAAAAAAATTTTTAAAAAAAATTTCGAAAAAAATTTCGAAAAAAAATTTTCGATAAATTTCAAAAAAATTTTGAAAAAAATTTTGAAAAAAATTTCAATAAAAAATTTTCGAAAAAAATTTCGAAAAAAATTTCAATAAAAAATTTTCGAAAAAAATTTCGAAAAAAAATTTTCGAGAAAAAATTCGAAAATAAATTTTCGAAAAAAATTTCGAAAAAAAATTTCGAAAAAATTTTGGAAAAAAAATTTTCGAAAAAATTTCGAAAAAAAATTTTCGAAAATAATTTAGAAAAAAATTTTGAAAAAAATTTTCGAAAAAAATTTCGAAAAAAAATTTTGAAAAAAAAAATTGAAAAAAAATTTCGAAAAAAATTTTTAAAAAAAATTTCGAAAAAAAATTTAAAAAAAAAAATTGGAAAAAAAATTTTGAAAAAAATTTTCAAAAAAATT
Organism: Uropetala carovei; assembly: GCA_036926305.1. Classification (NCBI taxonomy): domain Eukaryota; kingdom Metazoa; phylum Arthropoda; class Insecta; order Odonata; family Petaluridae; genus Uropetala; species Uropetala carovei. The sequence goes on along the minus strand of JAXCHB010000228.1, from coordinate 500,280 downwards.
TTCAAAAAAAATTTCGAAAAAAAATTTTGAAAAAAAATTTGGAAAAAAAAATTTGAAAAAAATTTTCGAAAAAGATTTCGAAAAAAAAGTTTCAAAAAAATTTTCGAAAAAAAATTTTCGAAAAAAATTTTCCAAAAAAATTTTTCGAAAAAATTTTCAAAAAAATTTTCCAAAAAAATTTGAAAAAAAATTTCGAAAAAAATTTTTCGAAAAAATTTTCAAAAAAATTTTCGAAAAAAATTTCGAAAAAAAATTTTCGAAAAAAATTTTGAAAAAATTTTCGAAAAAAAATTTTCGAAAAAAATTTTGAAAAAAAATTTCGAAAAAAATTTTCCAAAAAAATTTTTCGAAAAAATTTTCAAAAAAATTTTCGAAAAAAATTTCGAAAAAGACTTCGAAAAAAAATTTTCGAAAAAAATTTTCGAAAGAAATTTCGAAAAAAAATTTTCAAAAAAAATTTTGAAAGAAATTTTCGAAAAAAAATTTTCGAAAAAAATTTTGAAAAAAAATTTGGAAAAAAAATTTTGAAAAAAAATTTCGAAAAAAATTTCGAAAAAAAATTTTCGAAAGAAAGTTTTCGAAAAAAATTTTGAAAAAAAATTTCGAAAAAAAATTTTCAAAAAAATTTCCAAAAAAAATTTTCAAAAAAATTTTTCGAAAAAAATTTTCAAAAAACTTTTCGAAAAAAATTTCGAAAAAAAATTTTTGAAAAAAATTTTGAAAAAAAATTTCGAAAAAAATTTCGAAAAAAAAGTTTCAAAAAAAATTCGAAAAAATTTTCAAAAACATTTTGAAAAAAAAAATTTCGAAAAAAATTTTGAAAAAAATTTCCAAAAAAAATTTGAAAAAATTTTCGAAAAAAAATTTTCGAAAAACATTTTGAAAAAAAATTTCGAAAAAAATTCTGCAAAAAAATTTCGAAAAAAATTTCGAAAAAAAAATTTCGAAAAAAAATTTTCGAAAAAAATTTTCGAAAAAAATTTTGAAAAAAATTTCGAGAAAAATTTCGAAAAATAATTTTCGAAAAAAATTTTGAAAAAAATTTTCGAAAAAAAAATTTCGAAAAAAATTTTCGAAAGAAATTTCGAAAAAAAATTTCCGAAAAAAATTTTGAAGGAAATTTTCGAAAAAAAATTTTCGAAAAAAATTTTGAAAAAAAATTTGGAAAAAAAATTTTGATAAAATTTTCGAAAAAAATTTAGAAAAAAAATTTTCAAAAAAAAAAACGAAAAAAATTTTGAAAAAAAATTTCCAAAAAAATTTTTCGAAAAATATTTCAAAAAAATTTTCGGAAAAAATTTCGAAAAAAAATTTTCGAAAAAAATTTTTAAAAAAAATTTCGAAAAAAATTTTGAAAAAAATTTCGAAAAAAATTTTGAAAAAAATTTTCGAAAAAAATTTCGAAAAAAAATTTTCGATAAATTTCAAAAAAATTTTGAAAAAAATTTTCGAAAAAAAATTTGACAAAAAATTTCAAAAAAAAATTTCAAAAGAATTTTCGAAAAAATTTTGGAAAAAAATTTTGAAAAAAATTTTCGAAAAAAATTTCGAAAAAAGATTTTCGAGAAAAATTTTGAAAAAAATTTTCGAAAAAAATTTCGAAAAAAAATTTTAAAAAAAATTTTTGAAAAAATTTTGGAAAAAAATTTTTCAAAAAAAATTTTGAAAAAAATTTTCAAAAAAAAATTCGAAAAAAAATTTCGAAAAAAATGTTGAAAAAAAAATTCGAAAAAAATTTTTAAAAAAAATTTTCGAAAAAAAATTTTCGAAAAAAATTTTGAAAAAAAATTTGGAAAAAAAATTTTGAAAAAAATTTTCGACAAAAATTTCGAAAAAAAAGTTTCAAAAAAAATTTCGAAAAAAAATTTTCGAAAAAAAAATTTGATAAAAAATTTCGAAAAAAAAATTTGAAAAAATTTCGAAAAAAATTTTGAAAAAAATTTTCAAAAAAAAATTTGAAAAAAAATTTTCGAAAAAAATTTCGAAAAAAAATTTCGAAAAAAATTTTGAAAAAAAAATTCGAAAAAAAATTTTTAAAAAAATTTTCGAAAAAAAATTTTCGAACGGAATTTCGAAAAAAAATTTTCGAAAAAAATTTTGAAAAAAATTTTCGAAAAAAAATTTTCGAAAAAAATCTTGAAAAAAAATTTGGAAAAAAAATTTTGAAAAAAATTTTCGAAAAAAAATTTCGAAAAAAAAGTTTCAAAAAAATTTTCGAAAAAAAATTTTTGAAAAAAATTTCGATAAAAAATTTTGAAAAAAAATTTTCAAAAAAATTTTGAAAAAAAATTTCCAAAAAAATTTCGAAAAAAATTTTCCAAAAAAAAATTTTCGAAAAAAATTTTGAAAAAAAATTTTCGAAAATAATTTAGAAAAAAATTTTCGAAAAAGAATTTTCGGAAAAAATTTTTTAAAAAAATATAAAAAAAAATTTTGAAAATAAATTTTGAAAAAATTTTGAAAAAAAAATTCGAAAAAAATTTTGAAAAAAATTTTCGAAAAAAATTTCGATAAACAATTTTTGAAAAAAATTTCGAAAAAAAATTTTCAAAAAAAAATTTTCGAAAAACATTTTGAAAAAAAATTTCGAAAAAAATTTTGCAAAAAAATTCTTCGAAAAAAATTTCAAAAAAATTTTCGAGAAAAATTTCGAAAAATAATTGTCGAAAAAAATTTTGAAAAAAATTTTCGAAAAAAAAATTTCGAAAAAAATTTTCGAAAGAAATTTCGAAAAAAAATTTCGAAAAAAATTTTGATAAAAATTTCGAAAAAAATTTTCAAAAAAAAAAACGAAAAAAATTTTGAAAAAAAATTTTCAAAAAAAAAATTTCGAAAAAAAATTTCAAAAAAAAATTTTCGAAAAAAATTTTTAAAAAAAATTTCGAAAAAAATTTCGAAAAAAAATTTTCGATAAATTTCAAAAAAATTTTGAAAAAAATTTTGAAAAAAATTTCAATAAAAAATTTTCGAAAAAAATTTCGAAAAAAATTTCAATAAAAAATTTTCGAAAAAAATTTCGAAAAAAAATTTTCGAGAAAAAATTCGAAAATAAATTTTCGAAAAAAATTTCGAAAAAAAATTTCGAAAAAATTTTGGAAAAAAAATTTTCGAAAAAATTTCGAAAAAAAATTTTCGAAAATAATTTAGAAAAAAATTTTGAAAAAAATTTTCGAAAAAAATTTCGAAAAAAAATTTTGAAAAAAAAAATTGAAAAAAAATTTCGAAAAAAATTTTTAAAAAAAATTTCGAAAAAAAATTTAAAAAAAAAAATTGTAAAAAAAATTTTGAAAAAAATTTTCAAAAAAATTTTCAAAAAAAATTTCGAAAAAAAATTTTGAAAAAAAATTTGGAAAAAAAAATTTGAAAAAAATTTTCGAAAAAGATTTCGAAAAAAAAGTTTCAAAAAAATTTTCGAAAAAAAATTTTCGAAAAAAATTTTCCAAAAAAATTTTTCGAAAAAATTTTCAAAAAAATTTTCCAAAAAAATTTGAAAAAAAATTTCGAAAAAAATTTTTCGAAAAAATTTTCAAAAAAATTTTCGAAAAAAATTTCGAAAAAAAATTTTCGAAAAAAATTTTGAAAAAATTTTCGAAAAAAAATTTTCGAAAAAAATTTTGAAAAAAAATTTCGAAAAAAATTTTCCAAAAAAATTTTTCGAAAAAATTTTCAAAAAAATTTTCGAAAAAAATTTCGAAAAAGACTTCGAAAAAAAATTTTCGAAAAAAATTTTCGAAAGAAATTTCGAAAAAAAATTTTCAAAAAAAATTTTGAAAGAAATTTTCGAAAAAAAATTTTCGAAAAAAATTTTGAAAAAAAATTTGGAAAAAAAATTTTGAAAAAAAATTTCGAAAAAAATTTCGAAAAAAAATTTTCGAAAGAAAGTTTTCGAAAAAAATTTTGAAAAAAAATTTCGAAAAAAAATTTTCAAAAAAATTTCCAAAAAAAATTTTCAAAAAAATTTTTCGAAAAAAATTTTCCAAAACTTTTCGAAAAAAATTTCGAAAAAAAATTTTTGAAAAAAATTTTGAAAAAAAATTTCGAAAAAAATTTCGAAAAAAAAGTTTCAAAAAAAATTCGAAAAAATTTTCAAAAACATTTTGAAAAAAAAAATTTCGAAAAAAATTTTGAAAAAAATTTCCAAAAAAAATTTGAAAAAATTTTCGAAAAAAAATTTTAGAAAAATATTTTGAAAAAAATTTCGAAAAAAATTCGAAAAAAAATTTCGAAAAAAAAATTTCGAAAAAAATTTGGAAAAATTTTTTAAAAAAATTTTGAAAAAAATTTTCGAAAAAAATTTCGAAAAAAATTTTCGAAAAAACTTTCGAAGAAAAAATTTTCGAAAAAATTTTTGAAAAAAATTTCGAAAAAAAATTTGGAAAAAAAATTTAAAAAAAAATTTTCGAAAAAAATTTCGAAAAAAAAAATTTCGAAAAAAATTTTGAAAAAAATTTTTGAAAAAAATTTCGAAAAAAAATTTTCAAAAAAAATTTTGAAAAAAAATTTCGAAAAAAATTTCAAAAAAAATTTTCAAAAACATTTTGAAAAAAAAATTTCGAAAAAAATTTTGAAAAAAATTTCCAAAAAAAATTTGAAAAAATTTTCGAAAAAAAATTTTAGAAAAATATTTTGAAAAAAATTTCGAAAAAAATTCGAAAAAAAATTTCGAAAAAAAAATTTCGAAAAAAATTTGGAAAAATTTTTTAAAAAAATTTTGAAAAAAATTTTCGAAAAAAATTTCGAAAAAAATTTTCGAAAAAACTTTCGAAGAAAAAATTTTCGAAAAAATTTTTGAAAAAAATTTGGAAAAAAAATTTGGAAAAAAAATTTTAAAAAAAATTTTCGAAAAAAATTTCGAAAAAAAAGTTTCAAAAAAATTTTCGAAAAAAATTTTCGAAAAAAAAATTTTGAAAAAAATTTCGATAAAAAATTTTGAAAAAAAATTTTCAAAAAAATTTCGAAAAAAAATTTTCCAAAAAAATTTGAAAAAAAATTTCGAAAAAAATTTTGCAAAAAAATTTTTCGAAAAAATTTTCAAAAAAATTTTTGAAAAAAATTTCAAAAAAATTTTCGAAAAAAATTTCGAAAAAAAATTTTCGAAAAAAATTTTGAAAAAAATTTTCGAAAAAAAAATTTTGAAAAACATTTTGAAAAAAAATTTCGAAAAAAATTTTCCAAAAACATTTTTCGAAAAAATTTTCAAAAAAATTTTCGAAAAAAATTTCGAAAAAAAATTTTCGAAAAAAAATTTTCGAAAAAAATTTTCGAAAAAAATTTCAAAAAAAAAATTTCAAAAAAAATTTTGAAAGAAATTTTCGAAAAAAAATTTTCGAAAAAAATTTTGAAAAAAAATTTCGAAAAAAATTTCGAAAAAAAATTTTCGAAAAAAAGTTTTCGAAAAAAATTTTGAAAAAAAATTTCGAAAAAAAATTTTCAAAAAAATTTCCATTAAAAATTTTCAAAAAAATTTTTCGAAAAAAATTTTCAAAAAAATTTTCGAAAAAAATTTCGAAAAAAAAATTTTGAAAAAAATTTTGAAAAAAAATTTCAAAAAAAATTTCGAAAAAAAAGTTTCAAAAAAAATTTCGAAAAAATTTTTCGAAAAAAATTTCGACAAAAAAAATTTTGAAAAAATATAAAAAAAAAGTTTCGAAAAAAAATTTGAAAAAAAATTTTGAAAAAAATTTCGAAAAAAAATTTTCGAAAAAATTTTGGAAAAAAATTTTTCGAAAACAATTTTGAAAAAAATTTTCGAAAAAAATTTCGAAAAAAAATTTCGAAAAAAATTTTGAAAAAAAATTTTTAAAAAAATTCAAAAAATAATTTCGAAAAAAGTTTGGAAAATCTTTTGAAAAAGTTTTGAAAAAAATTTTCGAAAAAAATTTGGAAAAAAAATTTCGAAAAAACTTTCGAAAAAAAAAATTTCGAAAAAAATTTTGAAAAAAATTTTTGAAAAAAATTTCGAAAAAAAATTTTCAAAAAAAATTTTGAAAAAAAATTTCGAAAAAAATTTCGAAAAAAAAATTTCAAAAAAATTTTGGAAAAAAAAATTTCGAATAAAATTTTGAAAAAATTTCCAAAACAAATTTGAAAAAATTTTCGAAAAAAAATTTTAGAAAAATATTTTGAAAAAAATTTCGAAAAAAATTCGAAAAAAAATTTTGAAAAAAAAATTTCGAAAAATATTTGGAAAAAATTTTGAAAAAAATTTTGAAAAAATTTTTCGAAAAAAATTTTGAAAAAAATTTTCGAAAAAACTTTCGAAGAAAAAATTTTCGAAAAAATTTTTGAAAAAAATTTCGAAAAAAAATTTTCGAAAAAAATTTTGAAAAAAAATTTCGAAAAAAATATCGAAAAAAATTTTCAAAAAAATTTTTGAAAGAAAATTCCGGAAAAAAATTTTCGAAAAAAATTTTGAAAAAAAATTTCGAAAAAAATTATGAAAAAAATTTCGAAAAAAATTCGAAAAAAAAATTTCGAAAAACATCTTCGAAAAAAATTTTTTTTTAAAATTTCGAAAAAATTTTTTTTTTAAATTTTTGAAAAAAATTTTGAAAAAAAATTTTCGAAAAAATTTTGGAAAATAAATATTCGAAAAAAATTTTGAAAAAAATTTTCCAAAAAAATTTGGAAAAATAATTTTCCAAAAAAATTTTTCGAAAAAATTTTCAAAAAAATTTTCCAAAAAAATTTGAAAAAAAATTTCGAAAAAAATTTTTCGAAAAAATTTTCAAAAAAATTTTCGAAAAAAATTTCGAAAAAAAATTTTCGAAAAAAATTTTGAAAAAATTTTCGAAAAAAAATTTTCGAAAAAAATTTTGAAAAAAAATTTCGAAAAAAATTTTCCAAAAAGATTTTTTCGAAAAAATTTTCAAAAAAATTTTCGAAAAAAATTTCGAAAAAGAATATTCGAAAAAAAATTTTCGAAAAAAATTTTCGAAAGAAATTTCGAAAAAAAATTTTCAAAAAAAATTTTGAAAAAAATTTTCGAAAAAAAATTTTTGAAAAAAAATTTGGAAAAAAAATTTTGAAAAAAAATTTCGAAAGAAATTTCGAAAAAAAATTTTCGAAAATAATTTAGAAAAAAATTTTGAAAAAAATTTTCGAAAAAAATTTCGAAAAAAAATTTTGAAAAAAAAAATTGAAAAAAAATTTCGAAAAAAATTTTTAAAAAAAATTTCGAAAAAAAAATTTGAAAAAAATTTTCGAAAAAGATTTCGAAAAAAAAGTTTCAAAAAAATTTTCGAAAAAAAAATTTTCGAAAAAAATTTTCCAAAAAAATTTTTCGAAAAAATTTTCAAAAAAATTTTCCAAAAAAATTTGAAAAAAAATTTCGAAAAAAATTTTTCGAAAAAATTTTCAAAAAAATTTTCGAAAAAAATTTCGAAAAAAAATTTTCGAAAAAAATTTTGAAAAAATTTTCGAAAAAAAATTTTCGAAAAAAATTTTTAAAAAAAATTTCGAAAAAAATTTTCTAAAAAAATTTTTCGAAAAAATTTTCAAAAAAATTTTCGAAAAAAATTTCGAAAAAGACTTTTCGAAAAAAAATTTTCGAAAAAAATTTTCGAAAGAAATTTCGAAAAAAAATTTTCAAAAAAAATTTTGAAAGAAATTTTCGAAAAAAAATTTTCGAAAAAAATTTTGAAAAAAAATTTGGAAAAAAAATTTTGAAAAAAAATTTCGAAAAAAATTTCGAAAAAAAATTTTCGAAAAAAAGTTTTCGAAAAAAATTTTGAAAAAAAATTTCGAAAAAAAATTTTCAAAAAAATTTCCAAAAAAAATTTTCAAAAAAATTTTTCGAAAAAAATTTTCAAAAAACTTTTCGAAAAAAATTTCGAAAAAAAATTTTTGAAAAAAATTTTGAAAAAAAATTTCGAAAAAAATTTCGAAAAAAAAGTTTCAAAAAAAATTTCGAAAAAATTTTTCGAAAAAAATTTCGACAAAAAAAATTTCGACAAAAATTATGAAAAAAATTTTCGAAAAAAAATTTGAAAAAAAATTTCGAAAAAAAATTTTCGAAAAAATTTTGGAAAAAAATTTTTCGAAAAAAATTTTGAAAAAAATTTTCGAAAAAAATTTCGAAAAAAAATTTCGAAAAAAATTTTGAAAAAAAATTTTGAAAAAAAATTTTTAAAAAAATTCAAAAAAAAATTTCGAAAAAAATTTGGAAAAACTTTTGAAAAAAATTTTCGAAAAAAATTTTCGAAAAAAATTTTGAAAAAAATTTTGAAAAAAATTTCGAAAAAACTTTCGAAAAAAAAAATTTCGAAAAAAATTTTGAAAAAAATTTTTGAAAAAAATTTCGAAAAAAAATTTTCAAAAAAAATTTTGAAAAAAAATTTCGAAAAAAATTTCAAAAAAAAATTTTCAAAAACATTTTGAAAAAAAAAATTTCGAAAAAAATTTTGAAAAAAATTTCCAAAAAAAATTTGAAAAAATTTTCGAATAAAAATTTTAGAAAAATATTTTGAAAAAAATTTCGAAAAAAATTCGAAAAAAAATTTCGAAAAAAAAATTTCGAAAAAAATTTGGAAAAATGTTTTAAAAAAATTTTGAAAAAAATTTTCGAAAAAAATTTCGAAAAAAATTTTCGAAAAAACTTTCGAAGAAAAAATTTTCGAAAAAATTTTTGAAAAAAATTTCGAAAAAAAATTTGGAAAAAAAATTTTAAAAAAAATTTTCGAAAAAAATTTCGAAAAAAAAGTTTCAAAAAAATTTTCGAAAAAAATTTTCGAAAAAAAAATTTTGAAAAAAATTTCGATAAAAAATTTTGAAAAGAAATTTTGAAAAAAATTTCGAAAAAAAATTTTCCAAAAAAATTTGAAAAAAAATTTCGAAAAAAATTTTGCAAAAAAATTTTTCGAAAAAATTTTCAAAAAAATATTTCGAAAAAAATTTCAAAAAAATTTTCGAAAAAAATTTCGAAAAAAAATTTTCGAAAAAAATTTTGAAAAAAATTTTCGAAAAAAAAATTTTGAAAAACATTTTGAAAAAAAATTTCGAAAAAAATTTTCCAAAAACATTTTTCGAAAAAATTTTCAAAAAAATTTTCGAAAAAAATTTCGAAAAAAAATTTTCGAAAAAAAATTTTCGAAAAAAATTTTCGAAAGAAATTTCGAAAAAAAAATTTCAAAAAAAATTTTGAAAGAAATTTTCGAAAAAAAATTTTCGAAAAAAATTTTGAAAAAAAATTTTCGAAAAAAAGTTTTCGAAAAAAATTTTGAAAAAAAATTTCGAAAAAAAATTTTCAAAAAAATTTCCATTAAAAATTTTCAAAAAAATTTTTCGAAAAAAATTTTCAAAAAAATTTTCGAAAAAAATTTCGAAAAAAAAATTTTGAAAAAAATTTTGAAAAAAAATTTCGAAAAAAATTTCGAAAAAAAAGTTTCAAAAAAAATTTCGAAAAAATTTTTCGAAAAAAATTTCGACAAAAAAAATTTTGAAAAAAATTATGAAAAAAATTTTCGAAAAAAAATTTGAAAAAAAATTTTGAAAAAAATTTCGAAAAAAAATTTTCGAAAAAATTTTGGAAAATCTTTTGAAAAAGTTTTGAAAAAAATTTTCGAAAAAAATTTTGAAAAAAATTTTTGAAAAAAATTTCGAAAAAAAATTTTCAAAAAAAATTTTGAAAAAAAATTTCGAAAAAAATTTCGAAAAAAAAATTTCAAAAAAATTTTGGAAAAAAAAATTTCGAAAAAAATTTTGAAAAAAATTTCCAAAACAAATTTGAAAAAATTTTCGAAAAAAAATTTTAGAAAAATATTTTGAAAAAAATTTCGAAAAAAATTCGAAAAAAAATTTCGAAAAAAAAATTTCGAAAAAAATTTGGAAAAAATTTTGAAAAAAATTTTGAAAAAATTTTTCGAAAAAAATTTTGAAAAAAATTTTCGAAAAAACTTTCGAAGAAAAAATTTTCGAAAAAATTTTTGAAAAAAATTTCGAAAAAAAATTTTCGAAAAAAATTTTGAAAAAAAATTTCGAAAAAAATATCGAAAAAAATTTTCAAAAAAATTTTTGAAAGAAAATTCCGGAAAAAAATTTTCGAAAAAAATTTTGAAAAAAAATTTCGAAAAAAATTATGAAAAAAATTTCGAAAAAAATTCGAAAAAAAAATTTCGAAAAACATCTTCGAAAAAAATTTTTTTTAAAAATTTCGAAAAAAAATTTTCGAAAAAATTTTGGAAAATAAATATTCGAAAAAAATTTTGAAAAAAATTTTCCAAAAAAATTTGGAAAAATAATTTTCCAAAAAAATTTTTCGAAAAAATTTTCAAAAAAATTTTCCAAAAAAATTTGAAAAAAAATTTCGAAAAAAATTTTTCGAAAAAATTTTCAAAAAAATTTTCGAAAAAAATTTCGAAAAAAAATTTTCGAAAAAAATTTTGAAAAAATTTTCGAAAAAAAATTTTCGAAAAAAATTTTGAAAAAAAATTTCGAAAAAAATTTTCCAAAAAAATTTTTCGAAAAAATTTTCAAAAAAATTTTCGAAAAAAATTTCGAAAAAGAATATTCGAAAAAAAATTTTCGAAAAAAATTTTCGAAAGAAATTTCGAAAAAAAATTTTCAAAAAAAATTTTGAAAAAAATTTTCGAAAAAAAATTTTTGAAAAAAATTTTGAAAAAAAATTTGGAAAAAAAATTTTGAAAAAAAATTTCGAAAAAAATTTCGAAAAAAAATTTTCGAAAAAAAGTTTTCGAAAAAAATTTTGAAAAAAAATTTCGAAAAAAAATTTTCAAAAAAATTTCCAAAAAAAATTTTCAAAAAAATTTTTCGAAAAAAATTTTCAAAAAACTTTTCGAAAAAAATTTCGAAAAAAAATTTTTGAAAAAAATTTTGAAAAAAAATTTCGAAAAAAAATTTCGAAAAAAAAGTTTCAAAAAAAATTTCGAAAAAATTTTTCGAAAAAAATTTCGACAAAAAAAATTATGAAAAAATTTTCGAAAAAAAATTTGAAAAAAAATTTTGAAAAAAATTTCGAAAAAAAATTTTGAAAAAAATTTTCGAAAAAACTTTCGAAAAAAAAAATTTCGAAAAAAATTTTGAAAAAAAATTTTGAAAAAAATTTCGAAAAAAAATTTTCAAAAAAAATTTTGAAAAAAAATTTCGAAAAAAATTTCGAAAAAAAAATTTCAAAAAAATTTTGGAAAAAAAAATTTCGAAAAAAATTTTGAAAAAAATTTCCAAAACAAATTTGAAAAAATTTTTGAAAAAAAATTTTAGAAAAATATTTTGAAAACAATTTCGAAAAAAATTCGAAAAAAAATTTCGAAAAAAATTTGGAAAAAATTTTGAAAAAATTTTGAAAAAATTTTTCGAAAAAAATTTTGAAAAAAATTTTCGAAAAAACTTTCGAAGAAAAAATTTTCGAAAAAATTTTTGAAAAAAATTTCGAAAAAAAATTTTCGAAAAAAATTTTGAAAAAAAATTTCGAAAAAAATATCGAAAAAAATTTTCAAAAAAATTTTTGAAAGAAAATACCGGAAAAAAAATTTCGAAAAAAATTATGAAAAAAATTTCGAAAAAAAAATTTCGAAAAACATCTTCGAAAAAAATTTTTTTTAAAAATTTCGAAAAAATTTTTTTTAAAAATTTTTTAAAAAAATTTCGAAAAAAAATTTTCGAAAAAATTTTGGAAAATAAATATTCGAAAAAAATTTTGAAAAAAATTTTGCAAAAAAATTTGGGAAAATAATTTTCGAAAAAAATTTTCCAAAAAAATTTTTCGAAAAAATTTTCAAAAAAATTTTCCAAAAAAATTTGAAAAAAAATTTCGAAAAAAATTTTTCGAAAAAATTTTCAAAAAAATTTTCGAAAAAAATTTCGAAAAAAAATTTTCGAAAAAAATTTTGAAAAAATTTTCGAAAAAAAATTTTCGAAAAAAAATTTGAAAAAAAATTTCGAAAAAAATTTTCCAAAAAAATTTTTCGAAAAAATTTTCAAAAAAATTTTCGAAAAAAATTTCGAAAAAGAATTTTCGAAAAAAAATTTTCGAAAAAAATTTTCGAAAGAAATTTCGAAAAAAAATTTTCAAAAAAAATTTTGAAAGAAATTTTCGAAAAAAAAATTTCGAAAAAAATTTTGAAAAAAAAATTGGAAAAAAAATTTTGAAAAAAAATTTCGAAAAAAATTTCGAAAAAAAATTTTCGAAAAAAAGTTTTCGAAAAAAATTTTGAAAAAAAATTTCGAAAAAAAATTTTCAAAAAAATTTCCAAAAAAAATTTTCAAAAAAATTTTTCGAAAAAAAATTTCAAAAACCTTTTCGAAAAAAAATTTTTGAAAAAAATTTTGAAAAAAAATTTCGAAAAAAATTTCGAAAAAAAAGTTTCAAAAAAAATTTTGAAAAAAATTTTCGAAAAAAATTTCGAAAAAAAATTTCGAAAAAAATTTTGAAAAAAAATTTTTAAAAAAATTCAAAAAAAAATTTCGAAAAAAGTTTGGAAAATCTTTTGAAAAAGTTTTGAAAAAAATTTTCGAAAAAAATTTTGAAAAAAATTTTCGAAAAAACTTTCGAAAAAAAAAATTTCGAAAAAAATTTTGAAAAAAATTTTTGAAAAAAATTTCGAAAAAAAATTTTCAAAAAAAAATTTGAAAAAAAATTTCGAAAAAAATTTCGAAAAAAAAATTTCAAAAAAATTTTGGAAAAAAAAATTTCGAAAAAAATTTTGAAAAAAATTTCCAAAAAAAATTTGAAAAAATTTTCGAAAAAAAATTTTAGAAAAATATTTTGAAAAAAATTTCGAAAAAAATTCGAAAAAAAATATCGAAAAAAAAATTTCGAAAAAAATTTGGAAAAAATTTTGAAAAAAATTTTCGAAAAAAATTTTGAAAAAAATTTTCGAAAAAACTTTCGAAGAAAAAATTTTCGAAAAAATTTTGGAAAAAAATTTCGAAAAAAAGTTTTCGAAAAAAAATTTTGAAAAAAAATTTCGAAAAAAATATCGAAAAAAATTTTCAAAAAAATTTTTGAAAGAAAATTCCGGAAAAAAATTTTCGAAAAAAATTTTGAAAAAAAATTTCGAAAAAAATTATGAAAAAAATTTCGAAAAAAATTCGAAAAAAAAATTTCGAAAAACATCTTCGAAAAAAATTTTTTTTAAAAATTTCGAAAAAATTTTTTTTAAAAATTTTTGAAAAAAATTTCGAAAAAAAATTTTCGAAAAAATTTTGGAAAATAAATATTCGAAAAAAATTTTGAAAAAAATTTTCCAAAAAAATTTGGGAAAATAATTTTCGAAAAAAATTTTGAAAAAAATTTTCGAAAAAAATTTTGAAAAAATTTTGGAGAAAAAATTTACGAAAAAAATTTTGAAAAAAAATTTCGATAATAATTCGAAAAAAAATTTTGAAAAAAATTTCGAAAAAAATTTTAGGAAAAAATTTTGAAAAAAAAAAATTTTTCGAAAAAAATTTTGAAAAAAATTTTCCAAAAAAATTTTAGAAAAAAATTTTCAAAAAAAGTTTTGAAAAAAATTCGAAAAAATTTTCAAAAAAATTTTCGAAAAAATTTTGGAAAAAAAATTTTCGAAAAAAATTTTTAAAAAAATTTTGCAAAAATTTTCGAAAAAATTTTTAAAAAAAATTTGCAAAAATTTTCGAAAAAAATTTCGAAAAAAATTTTCGAAAAAAATTTCGAAAAAAAATTTTCGATAAATTTCAAAAAAATTTTCGAAAAATATTTCGAAAAAAAATTTTCGAAAAAAATTTTGAAAAAAAAACTTTCGAAAAAAATTCCAAAAAAAAATTTTCGAAAAAAAATTTGAAAAAAATTTTCGAAAAAAATTTGGAAAAAAAATTTTGAAAAAATTTTCGAAAGAAATTTCAAAAAAAAATTTTCGAAAAACATTTTGAAAAAAAATTTCGAAAAAAATTTTCGAAAAAAATTTCGATAAACAATTTTTGAAAAAAATTTCGAAAAAAAATTTTCAAAAAAAAATTTTCGAAAAACATTGAAAAAAAATTTCGAAAAAAATTTTGCAAAAAAATTCTTCGAAAAAAATTTCAAAAAAATTTTCGAGAAAAATTTCGAAAAATAATTTTCGAAAAAAATTTTGAAAAAAATTTTCGAAAAAAAAATTTTGAAAAAAATATTCGAAAGAAATTTCGAAAAAAAATTTTCGAAAAAAATTTTGAAGGAAATTTTCGAAAAAAAATTTTCGAAAAAAATTTTGAAAAAAAATTTGGAAAAAATATTTTGATAAAATTTTTGAAAAAAATTTAGATAAAAAATTTTCAAAAAAAAAAACGAAAAAAATTTTCAAAAAAAATTTTCAAAAAAATTTTTCGAAAAAAAATTCCAAAAATTTTTCGGAAAAAATTTCGAAAAAAAATTTTCGAAAAAAATTTTTAAAAAAAATTTCGAAAAAAATTTTGAAAAAAATTTCGAAAAAAATTTTGAAAAACATTTTCGAAAAAAATTTCGAAAAAAAATTTTTGATAAATTTCAAAAAAATTTTGAAAAAAATTTCAATAAAAAATTTTCGAAAAAAATTTCGAAAAAAATTTCGAAAAAAAATTTTCGAGAAAAATTTCGAAAATAAATTTTCGAAAAAAATGTCGAAAAAAAATTTCGAAAAAATTTTGGAAAAAAAATTTTCGAAAAAATTTCGAAAAAAAATTTTCGATAATAATTTAGAAAAAAATTTTGAAAAAAATTTTCGAAAAAAATTTCGAAAAAAAAATTTGAAAAAAAAAATTGAAAAAAAAATTTCGAAAAAAATTTTTTAAAAAAATTTCGAAAAAAAATTTTGAAAAAAAATTTGGAAACAAAATTTTGAAAAACATTTTCAAAAAAAATTTCGAAAAAACATTTTCGAAAAAAATTTTTAAAAAAAATTTCGAAAAAAATTTCGAAAAAAAATTTTCGATAAATTTCAAAAAAATTTTGAAAAAAATTTTCGAAAAAAATTTCAATAAAAAATTTTCGAAAAAAATTTCGAAAAAAATTTCAATAAAAAATTTTCGAAAAAAATTTCGAAAAAAAATTTTCGAGAAAAATTTCGAAAATAAATTTTCGAAAAAAATTTCGAAAAAAAATTTCGAAAAAATTTTGGAAAAAAAATTTTGAAAAAAAAAATTGAAAAAAAATTTCGAAAAAAATTTTTAAAAAAAATTTCGAAAAAAAATTTTTAAAAAAAAATTGGAAAAAAAATTTTCAAAAAAATTTTCAAAAAAATTTTCAAAAAAACTTTCAAAAAAATTTCGAAAAAAAATTTTGAAAAAAAATTTGGAAAAAAAAATTTGAAAAAAATTTTCGAAAAAGATTTCGAAAAAAAAGTTTCAAAAAAATTTTCGAAAAAAAATTTTCGAAAAAAATTTTCCAAAAAAATTTTTTGAAAAAATTTTCAAAAAAATTTTCCAAAAAAATTTGAAAAAAAATTTCGAAAAAAATTTTTCGAAAAAATTTTCAAAAAAATTTTCGAAAAAAATTTCGAAAAAAAATTTTCGAAAAAAATTTTGAAAAAATTTTCGAAAAAAAATTTTCGAAAAAAATTTTGAAAAAAAATTTCGAAAAAAATTTTCCAAAAAAATTTTTCGAAAAAATTTTCAAAAAAATTTTCGAAAAAAATTTCGAAAAAGACTTTTCGAAAAAAAATTTTCGAAAAAAATTTTCGAAAGAAATTTCGAAAAAAAATTTTCAAAAAAAATTTTGAAAGAAATTTTCGAAAAACAATTTTCGAAAAAAATTTTGAAAAAAAATTTGGATAAAAAATTTTGAAAAAAAATTTCGAAAAAAATTTCGAAAAAAAATTTTCGAAAAAAAGTTTTCGAAAAAAATTTTGAAAAAAAATTTCGAAAAAAAATTTTCAAAAAAATTTCCAAAAAAAATTTTCAAAAAAATTTTTCGAAAAAAATTTTCAAAAAACTTTTCGAAAAAAATTTCGAAAAAAAATTTTTGAAAAAAATTTTGAAAAAAAATTTCGAAAAAAATTTCGAAAAAAAAGTTTCAAAAAAAATTTCGAAAAAATTTTTCGAAAAAAATTTCGACAAAAAAAATTTCGACAAAAATTATGAAAAAAATTTTCGAAAAAAAATTTGAAAAAAAATTTTGAAAAAAATTTCGAAAAAAAATTTTCGAAAAAATTTTGGAAAAAAATTTTTCGAAAAAAATTTTGAAAAAAATTTTCGAAAAAAATTTCGAAAAAAAATTTCGAAAAAAATTTTGAAAAAAAATTTTGAAAAAATATTTTTAAAAAAATTCAAAAAAAAATTTCGAAAAAAATTTGGAAAAACTTTTGAAAAAAATTTTGAAAAAAATTTTCGAAAAAAATTTTCGAAAAAAATTTTGAAAAAAATTTTCGAAAAAACTTTCGAAAAAAAAAATTTAGAAAAAAATTTTGAAAAAAATTTTTGAAAAAAATTTCGAAAAAAAATTTTCAAAAAAAATTTTGAAAAAAAATTTCGAAAAAAATTTCAAAAAAAAATTTTCAAAAACATTTTGAAAAAAAAAATTTCGAAAAAAATTTTGAAAAAAATTTCCAAAAAAAATTTGAAAAAATTTTCGAAAAAAAATTTTAGAAAAATATTTTGAAAAAAATTTCGAAAAAAATTCGAAAAAAAATTTCGAAAAAAAAATTTCGAAAAAAATTTGGAAAAATTTTTTAAAAAAATTTTGAAAAAAATTTTCGAAAAAAATTTCGAAAAAAATTTTCGAAAAAACTTTCGAAGAAAAAATTTTCGAAAAAATTTTTGAAAAAAATTTCGAAAAAAAATTTGGAAAAAAAATTTTGAAAAAAATTTTCGAAAAAAATTTCGAAAAAAAAGTTTCAAAAAAATTTTCGAAAAAAATTTTCGAAAAAAAAAATTTTGAAAAAAATTTCGATAAAAAATTTTGAAAAAAAATTTTCAAAAAAATTTCGAAAAAAAATTTTCCAAAAAAATTTGAAAAAAAAATTCGAAAAAAATTTTGCAAAAAAATTTTTCGAAAAAATTTTCAAAAAAATTTTCGAAAAAAATTTCAAAAAAATTTTCGAAAAAAATTTCGAAAAAAAATTTTCGAAAAAAATTTTGAAAAACATTTTGAAAAAAAATTTCGAAAAAAATTTTCCAAAAACATATTTCGAAAAAATTTTCAAAAAAATTTTCGAAAAAAATTTCGAAAAAAAAATTTCGAAAAAAAATTTTCGAAAAAAATTTTCGAAAGAAATTTCGAAAAAAAAATTTCAAAAAAAATTTTGAAAGAAATTTTCGAAAAAAAATTTTCGAAAAAAATTTTGAAAAAAAATTTCGAAAAAAATTTCGAAAAAAAATTTTCGAAAAAAAGTTTTCGAAAAAAATTTTGAAAAAAAATTTCGAAAAAAAATTCAAAAAAATTTCCATTAAAAATTTTCAAAAAAATTTTTCGAAAAAAATTTTCAAAAAAATTTTCGAAAAAAATTTCGAAAGAAAAATTTTGAAAAAAATTTTGAAAAAAAATTTCGAAAAAAATTTCGAAAAAAATTTCGAAAAAAAAGTTTCAAAAAAAATTTCGAAAAAATTTTTCGAAAAAAATTTCCACAAAAAAAATTTTGAAAAAAATTATGAAAAAAATTTTCGAAAAAAAATTTGAAAAAAAATTTTGAAAAAAATTTCGAAAAAAAATTTTCGAAAAAATTTTGGAAAAAAATTTTTCGAAAACAATTTTGAAAAAAATTTTCGAAAAAAATTTCGAAAAAAAATTTCGAAAAAAATTTTGAAAAAAAATTTTTAAAAAAATTCAAAAAAAAATTTCGAAAAAAGTTTGGAAAATCTTTTGAAAAAGTTTTGAAAAAAATTTTCGAAAAAAATTTTCGAAAAAAATTTTGAAAAAAATTTCGAAAAAAAATTTTCAAAAAAAATTTTGAAAAAAAATTTCGAAAAAAATTTCGAAAAAAAAATTTCAAAAAAATTTTGGAAAAAAAAATTTCGAAAAAAATTTTGAAAAAAATTTCCAAAACAAATTTGAAAAAATTTTCGAAAAAAAATTTTAGAAAAATATTTTGAAAAAAATTTCGAAAAAAATTCGAAAAAAAATTTCGAAAAAAAAATTTCGAAAAAAATTTGGAAAAAATTTTGAAAAAAATTTTGAAAAAATTTTTCGAAAAAAATTTTGAAAAAAATTTTCGAAAAAACTTTCGAAGAAAAAATTTTCGAAAAAATTTTTGAAAAAATTTCGAAAAAAAATTTTCGAAAAAAATTTTGAAAAAAAATTTCGAGAAAAATATCGAAAAAAATTTTCAAAAAAATTTTTGAAAGAAAATTCCGGAAAAAAATTTTCGAAAAAAATTTTGAAAAAAAATTTCGAAAAAAATTATGAAAAAAATTTCGAAAAAAATTCCAAAAAAAAAATTTCGAAAAACATCTTCGAAAAAAATTTTTTTTTAAAATTTCGAAAAAATTTTTTTAAAAAATTTTTGAAAAAAATTTCGAAAAAAAATTTTCGAAAAAATTTTGGAAAATAAATATTCGAAAAAAATTTTGAAAAAAATTTTCCAAAAAAATTTGGAAAAATAATTTTCCAAAAAAATTTTCCAAAAAAATTTTTCGAAAAAATTTTCAAAAAAATTTGCCAAAAAAATTTGAAAAAAAATTTCGAAAAAAATTTTTCGAAAAAATTTTCAAAAGAATTTTCGAAAAAAATTTCGAAAAAAAATTTTCGAAAAAAATTTTGAAAAAATTTTCGAAAAAAAATTTTCGAAAAAAATTTTGAAAAAAAATTTCGAAAAAAATTTTCCAAAAAAATTTTTCGAAAAAATTTTCAAAAAAATTTTCGAAAAAAATTTCGAAAAAGAATTTTCGAAAAAAAATTTTCGAAAAAAATTTTCGAAAGAAATTTCGAAAAAAAATTTTCAAAAAAAATTTTGAAAGAAATTTTCGAAAAAAAATTTTCGAAAAAAATTTGAAAAAAAATTTGGAAAAAAAATTTTGAAAAAAAATTTCGAAAAAAATTTCGAAAAAAAATTTTCGAAAAAAAGTTTTCGAAAAAAATTTTGAAAAAAAATTTCGAAAAAAAATTTTCAAAAAAATTTCCAAAAAAAATTTTCAAAAAAATTTTTCGAAAAAAATTTTCAAAAAACTTTTCGAAAAAAATTTCGAAAAAAAATTTTTGAAAAAAATTTTGAAAAAAAATTTCGAAAAAAATTTCGAAAAAAAAGTTTCAAAAAAAATTTCGAAAAAAATTTCGACAAAAAAAATTATGAAAAAAATTTTCGAAAAAAAATTTGAAAAAAAATTTTGAAAAAAATTTCGAAAAAAATTTTGAAAAAAATTTTTGAAAAAAATTTCGAAAAAAAATTTTCAAAAAAAATTTTGAAAAAAAATTTCGAAAAAAAAATTTCAAAAAAATTTTGGAAAAAAAAATTTCGAAAAAAATTTTGAAAAAAATTTCCAAAACAAATTTGAAAAAATTTTCGAAAAAAAATTTTAGAAAAATATCTTGAAAACAATTTCGAAAAAAATTCGAAAAAAAATTTCGAAAAAAAAATTTCGAAAAAAATTTGGAAAAAATTTTGAAAAAAATTTTGAAAAAATTTTTCGAAAAAAATTTTGAAAAAAATTTTCGAAAAAACTTTCGAAGAAAAAATTTTCGAAAAAATTTTTGAAAAAAATTTCGAAAAAAAATTTTTGAAATAAATTTTGAAAAAAAATTTCGAAAAAAATATCGAAAAAAATTTTCAAAAAAATTTTTGAAAGAAAATTCCGGAAAAAAAATTTCGAAAAAAATTATGAAAAAAATTTCGAAAAAAATTCGAAAAAAAAATTTCGAAAAACATCTTCGAAAAAAAATTTTTTTAAAAATTTCGAAAAAATTTTTTTTAAAAATTTTTGAAAAAAATTTCGAAAAAAAATTTTCGAAAAAATTTTGGAAAATAAATATTCGAAAAAAATTTTTAAAAAAATTTTGCAAAAAAATTTGGGAAAATAATTTTCGAAAAAAATCTTCCAAAAAAATTTTTCGAAAAAATTTTCAAAAAAATTTTCCAAAAAAATTTGAAAAAAAATTTCGAAAAAAATTTTTCGAAAAAATTTTCAAAAAAATTTTCGAAAAAAATTTCGAAAAAAAATTTTCGAAAAAAATTTCGAAAAAAAATTTTCGAAAAAAATTTTGAAAAAATTTTCGAAAAAAAATTTTCGAAAAAAATTTTGAAAAAAAATTTCGAAAAAAATTTTCCAAAAAAATTTTTCGAAAAAATTTTCAAAAAAATTTTCGAAAAAAATTTCGAAAAAGAATTTTCGAAAAAAAATTTTCGAAAAAAATTTTCGAAAGAAATTTCGAAAAAAAATTTTCAAAAAAAATTTTGAAAGAAATTTTCGAAAAAAAAATTTCGAAAAAAATTTTGAAAAAAAATTTGGAAAAAAAATTTTGAAAAAAAATTTCGAAAAAAATTTCGAAAAAAAATTTTCGAAAAAAAGTTTTCGAAAAAAATTTTGAAAAAAAATTTCGAAAAAAAATTTTCAAAAAAATTTCCAAAAAAAATTTTCAAAAACATTTTTTGAAAAAAATTCAAAAAAAAATTTCGAAAAAAATTTGGAAAAACTTTTGAAAAAAATTTTTGAAAAAAATTTCGAAAAAAAATTTTCAAAAAAAATTTTGAAAAAATATTTCGAAAAAAATTTCAAAAAAAAATTTTCAAAAAAATTTTGAAAAAAAAATTTCGAAAAAAATTTTGAAAAAAATTTCCAAAAAAAAATTTGAAAAAATTTTCGAAAAAAAATTTTAGAAAAATATTTTGAAAAAAATTTCGAAAAAAATTCGAAAAAAAATTTCGAAAAAAAAATTTCGAAAAAAATTTGGAAAAATTTTTTAAAAAAATTTTGAAAAAAATTTTCGAAAAAAATTTCGAAAAAAATTTTCGAAAAAACTTTCGAAGAAAAAATTTTCGAAAAAATTTTTGAAAAAAATTTCGAAAAAAAATTTGGAAAAAAAATTTTGAAAAAAATTTTCGAAAAAAATTTCGAAAAAAAAGTTTCAAAAAAATTTTCGAAAAAAAATTTTCGAAAAAAATTTCGATAAAAAATTTTGAAAAAAAATTTTGAAAAAAATTTCGAAAAAAAATTTTCCAAAAAAATTTGAAAAAAAATTTCGAAAAAAATTTTGCAAAAAAATTTTTCGAAAAAAATTTCAAAAAAATTTTCGAAAAAAATTTCGAAAAAAAATTTTCGAAAAAAATTTTGAAAAAAATTTTCGAAAAAAAAATTTTGAAAAACATTTTGAAAAAAAATTTCGAAAAAAATTTTCCAAAAACATTTTTCGAAAAAATTTTCAAAAAAATTTTCGAAAAAAATTTCGAAAAAAAATTTTCGAAAAAAAATTTTCGAAAAAAATTTTCGAAAGAAATTTCGAAAAAAAAATTTCAAAAAAAATTTTGAAAGAAATTTTCGAAAAAAAATTTTCGAAAAAAATTTTGAAAAAAAATTTTCGAAAAAAAGTTTTCGAAAAAAATTTTGAAAAAAAATTTCGAAAAAAAATTTTCAAAAAAATTTCCATTAAAAATTTTCAAAAAAATTTTTCGAAAAAAATTTTCAAAAAAATTTTCGAAAAAAATTTCGAAAAAAAAATTTTGAAAAAAATTTTGAAAAAAAATTTCGAAAAAAATTTCGAAAAAAAAGTTTCAAAAAAAATTTCGAAAAAATTTTTCGAAAAAAATTTCGACAAAAAAAATTTTGAAAAAAATTATGAAAAAAATTTTCGAAAAAAAATTTGAAAAAAAATTTTGAAAAAAATTTCGAAAAAAAATTTTCGAAAAAATTTTGGAAAAAAATTTTTCGAAAACAATTTTGAAAAAAATTTTCGAAAAAAATTTCGAAAAAAAATTTCGAAAAAAATTTTGAAAAAAAATTTTTAAAAAAATTCAAAAAAAAATTTCGAAAAAAGTTTGGAAAATCTTTTGAAAAAGTTTTGAAAAAAATTTTCGAAAAAAATTTTCGAAAAAAATTTTGAAAAAAAATTTCGAAAAAACTTTCGAAAAAAAAAATTTCGAAAAAAATTTTGAAAAAAATTTTTGAAAAAAATTTCGAAAAAAAATTTTCAAAAAAAATTTTGAAAAAAAATTTCGAAAAAAATTTCGAAAAAAAAATTTCAAAAAAATTTTCAAAAAAATTTCGAAAAAAAATTTTCGAAAAAATTTTGGAAAAAAATTTTTCGAAAACAATTTTGAAAAAAATTTTCGAAAAAAATTTCGAAAAAAAATTTCGAAAAAAATTTTGAAAAAAAATTTTTAAAAAAATTCAAAAAAAAATTTCGAAAAAAGTTTGGAAAATCTTTTGAAAAAGTTTTGAAAAAAATTTTCGAAAAAAATTTTCGAAAAAAATTTTGAAAAAAAATTTCGAAAAAACTTTCGAAAAAAAAAATTTCGAAAAAAATTTTGAAAAAAATTTTCGAAAAAACTTTCGAAAAAAAAAATTTAGAAAAAAATTTTGAAAAAAATTTTTGAAAAAAATTTCGAAAAAAAATTTTCAAAAAAAATTTTGAAAAAAAATTTCGAAAAAAATTTCAAAAAAAAATTTTCAAAAACATTTTGAAAAAAAAAATTTCGAAAAAAATTTTGAAAAAAATTTCCAAAAAAAATTTGAAAAAATTTTCGAAAAAAAATTTTAGAAAAATATTTTGAAAAAAATTTCGAAAAAAATTCGAAAAAAAATTTCGAAAAAAAAATTTCGAAAAAAATTTGGAA
Organism: Uropetala carovei; assembly: GCA_036926305.1. Classification (NCBI taxonomy): domain Eukaryota; kingdom Metazoa; phylum Arthropoda; class Insecta; order Odonata; family Petaluridae; genus Uropetala; species Uropetala carovei. The sequence continues at coordinate 477,655 of JAXCHB010000228.1, read as the reverse complement.
AAATTTTTTAAAAAAATTTTGAAAAAAATTTTCGAAAAAAATTTCGAAAAAAATTTTCGAAAAAACTTTCGAAGAAAAAATTTTCGAAAAAATTTTTGAAAAAAATTTCGAAAAAAAATTTGGAAAAAAAATTTTGAAAAAAATTTTCGAAAAAAATTTCGAAAAAAAAGTTTCAAAAAAATTTTCGAAAAAAATTTTCGAAAAAAAAAATTTTGAAAAAAATTTCGATAAAAAATTTTGAAAAAAAATTTTCAAAAAAATTTCGAAAAAAAATTTTCCAAAAAAATTTGAAAAAAAAATTCGAAAAAAATTTTGCAAAAACATTTTTCGAAAAAATTTTCAAAAAAATTTTCGAAAAAAATTTCAAAAAAATTTTCGAAAAAAATTTCGAAAAAAAATTTTCGAAAAAAATTTTGAAAAACATTTTGAAAAAAAATTTCGAAAAAAATTTTCCAAAAACATATTTCGAAAAAATTTTCAAAAAAATTTTCGAAAAAAATTTCGAAAAAAAAATTTCGAAAAAAAATTTTCGAAAAAAATTTTCGAAAGAAATTTCGAAAAAAAAATTTCAAAAAAAATTTTGAAAGAAATTTTCGAAAAAAAATTTTCGAAAAAAATTTTGAAAAAAAATTTCGAAAAAAATTTCGAAAAAAAATTTTCGAAAAAAAGTTTTCGAAAAAAATTTTGAAAAAAAATTTCGAAAAAAAATTCAAAAAAATTTCCATTAAAAATTTTCAAAAAAATTTTTCGAAAAAAATTTTCAAAAAAATTTTCGAAAAAAATTTCGAAAGAAAAATTTTGAAAAAAAATTTTCGAAAAAAATTTTGAAAAAAAATTTTCGAAAAAAAGTTTTCGAAAAAAATTTTGAAAAAAAATTTCGAAAAAAAATTTTCAAAAAAATTTCCATTAAAAATTTTCAAAAAAATTTTTCGAAAAAAATTTTCAAAAAAATTTTCGAAAAAAATTTCGAAAAAAAAATTTTGAAAAAAATTTTGAAAAAAAATTTCGAAAAAAATTTCGAAAAAAAAGTTTCAAAAAAAATTTCGAAAAAATTTTTCGAAAAAAATTTCGACAAAAAAAATTTTGAAAAAAATTATGAAAAAAATTTTCGAAAAAAAATTTGAAAAAAAATTTTGAAAAAAATTTCGAAAAAAAATTTTCGAAAAAATTTTGGAAAAAAATTTTTCGAAAACAATTTTGAAAAAAATTTTCGAAAAAAATTTCGAAAAAAAATTTCGAAAAAAATTTTGAAAAAAAATTTTTAAAAAAATTCAAAAAAAAATTTCGAAAAAAGTTTGGAAAATCTTTTGAAAAAGTTTTGAAAAAAATTTTCGAAAAAAATTTTCGAAAAAAATTTTGAAAAAAAATTTCGAAAAAACTTTCGAAAAAAAAAATTTCGAAAAAAATTTTGAAAAAAATTTTTGAAAAAAATTTCGAAAAAAAATTTTCAAAAAAAATTTTGAAAAAAAATTTCGAAAAAAATTTCGAAAAAAAAATTTCAAAAAAATTTTCAAAAAAATTTCGAAAAAAAATTTTCGAAAAAATTTTGGAAAAAAATTTTTCGAAAACAATTTTGAAAAAAATTTTCGAAAAAAATTTCGAAAAAAAATTTCGAAAAAAATTTTGAAAAAAAATTTTTAAAAAAATTCAAAAAAAAATTTCGAAAAAAGTTTGGAAAATCTTTTGAAAAAGTTTTGAAAAAAATTTTCGAAAAAAATTTTCGAAAAAAATTTTGAAAAAAAATTTCGAAAAAACTTTCGAAAAAAAAAATTTCGAAAAAAATTTTGAAAAAAATTTTCGAAAAAACTTTCGAAAAAAAAAATTTAGAAAAAAATTTTGAAAAAAATTTTTGAAAAAAATTTCGAAAAAAAATTTTCAAAAAAAATTTTGAAAAAAAATTTCGAAAAAAATTTCAAAAAAAAATTTTCAAAAACATTTTGAAAAAAAAAATTTCGAAAAAAATTTTGAAAAAAATTTCCAAAAAAAATTTGAAAAAATTTTCGAAAAAAAATTTTAGAAAAATATTTTGAAAAAAATTTCGAAAAAAATTCGAAAAAAAATTTCGAAAAAAAAATTTCGAAAAAAATTTGGAAAAATTTTTTAAAAAAATTTTGAAAAAAATTTTCGAAAAAAATTTCGAAAAAAATTTTCGAAAAAACTTTCGAAGAAAAAATTTTCGAAAAAATTTTTGAAAAAAATTTCGAAAAAAAATTTGGAAAAAAAATTTTGTAAAAAATTTTCGAAAAAAATTTCGAAAAAAAAGTTTCAAAAAAATTTTCGAAAAAAATTTTCGAAAAAAAAAATTTTGAAAAAAATTTCGATAAAAAATTTTGAAAAAAAATTTTCAAAAAAATTTCGAAAAAAAATTTTCCAAAAAAATTTGAAAAAAAAATTCGAAAAAAATTTTGCAAAAACATTTTTCGAAAAAATTTTCAAAAAAAATTTCGAAAAAAATTTCAAAAAAATTTTCGAAAAAAATTTCGAAAAAAAATTTTCGAAAAAAATTTTGAAAAACATTTTGAAAAAAAATTTCGAAAAAAATTTTCCAAAAACATATTTCGAAAAAATTTTCAAAAAAATTTTCGAAAAAAATTTCGAAAAAAAAATTTCGAAAAAAAATTTTCGAAAAAAATTTTCGAAAGAAATTTCGAAAAAAAAATTTCAAAAAAAATTTTGAAAGAAATTTTCGAAAAAAAATTTTCGAAAAAAATTTTGAAAAAAAATTTCGAAAAAAATTTCGAAAAAAAATTTTCGAAAAAAAGTTTTCGAAAAAAATTTTGAAAAAAAATTTCGAAAAAAAATTCAAAAAAATTTCCATTAAAAATTTTCAAAAAAATTTTTCGAAAAAAATTTTCAAAAAAATTTTCGAAAAAAATTTCGAAAGAAAAATTTTGAAAAAAATTTTGAAAAAAAATTTCGAAAAAAATTTCGAAAAAAAAGTTTCAAAAAAAATTTCGAAAAAATTTTTCGAAAAAAATTTCCACAAAAAAAATTTTGAAAAAAATTATGAAAAAAATTTTCGAAAAAAAATTTGAAAAAAAATTTTGAAAAAAATTTCGAAAAAAAATTTTCGAAAAAATTTTGGAAAAAAATTTTTCGAAAACAATTTTGAAAAAAATTTTCGAAAAAAATTTTGAAAAAAAATTTTTAAAAAAATTCAAAAAAAAATTTCGAAAAAAGTTTGGAAAATCTTTTGAAAAAGTTTTGAAAAAAATTTTCGAAAAAAATTTTCGAAAAAAATTTTGAAAAAAATTTTCGAAAAAACTTTCGAAAAAAAAAATTTCGAAAAAAATTTTGAAAAAAATTTTTGAAAAAAATTTCGAAAAAAAAATTTCAAAAAAAATTTTGAAAAAAAATTTCGAAAAAAATTTCGAAAAAAAAATTTCAAAAAAATTTTGGAAAAAAAAATTTCGAAAAAAATTTTGAAAAAAATTTCCAAAACAAATTTGAAAAAATTTTCGAAAAAAAATTTTAGAAAAATATTTTGAAAAAAATTTCGAAAAAAATTCGAAAAAAAATTTCGAAAAAAAAATTTCGAAAAAAATTTGGAAAAAATTTTGAAAAAAATTTTGAAAAAATTTTTCGAAAAAAATTTTGAAAAAAATTTTCGAAAAAACTTTCGAAGAAAAAATTTTCGAAAAAATTTTTGAAAAAATTTCGAAAAAAAATTTTCGAAAAAAATTTTGAAAAAAAATTTCGAAAAAAATATCGAAAAAAATTTTCAAAAAAATTTTTGAAAGAAAATTCCGGAAAAAAATTTTCGAAAAAAATTTTGAAAAAAAATTTCGAAAAAAATTATGAAAAAAATTTCGAAAAAAATTCGAAAAAAAAATTTCGAAAAACATCTTCGAAAAAAATTTTTTTTAAAAATTTCGAAAAAATTTTTTTAAAAAATTTTTGAAAAAAATTTCGAAAAAAAATTTTCGAAAAAATTTTGGAAAATAAATATTCGAAAAAAATTTTGAAAAAAATTTTCCAAAAAAATTTGGAAAAATAATTTTCCAAAAAAATTTTCCAAAAAAATTTTTCGAAAAAATTTTCAAAAAAATTTTCGAAAAAAATTTCGAAAAAGAATTTTCGAAAAAAAATTTTCGAAAAAAATTTTCGAAAGAAATTTCGAAAAAAAATTTTCAAAAAAAATTTTGAAAGAAATTTTCGAAAAAAAATTTTCGAAAAAAATTTGAAAAAAAATTTGGAAAAAAAATTTTGAAAAAAAATTTCGAAAAAAATTTCGAAAAAAAATTTTCGAAAAAAAGTTTTCGAAAAAAATTTTGAAAAAAAATTTCGAAAAAAAATTTTCAAAAAAATTTCCAAAAAAAATTTTCAAAAAAATTTTTCGAAAAAAATTTTCAAAAAACTTTTCGAAAAAAATTTCGAAAAAAAATTTTTGAAAAAAATTTTGAAAAAAAATTTCGAAAAAAATTTCGAAAAAAAAGTTTCAAAAAAAATTTCGAAAAAATTTTTCGAAAAAAATTTCGACAAAAAAAATTATGAAAAAAATTTTCGAAAAAAAATTTGAAAAAAAATTTTGAAAAAAATTTCGAAAAAAATTTTGAAAAAAATTTTTGAAAAAAATTTCGAAAAAAAATTTTCAAAAAAAATTTTGAAAAAAAATTTCGAAAAAAATTTCGAAAAAAAAATTTCAAAAAAATTTTGGAAAAAAAAATTTCGAAAAAAATTTTGAAAAAAATTTCCAAAACAAATTTGAAAAAATTTTCGAAAAAAAATTTTAGAAAAATATCTTGAAAACAATTTCGAAAAAAATTCGAAAAAAAATTTCGAAAAAAAAATTTCGAAAAAAATTTGGAAAAAATTTTGAAAAAAATTTTGAAAAAATTTTTCGAAAAAAATTTTGAAAAAAATTTTCGAAAAAACTTTCGAAGAAAAAATTTTCGAAAAAATTTTTGAAAAAAATTTCGAAAAAAAATTTTTGAAATAAATTTTGAAAAAAAATTTCGAAAAAAATATCGAAAAAAATTTTCAAAAAAATTTTTGAAAGAAAATTCCGGAAAAAAAATTTCGAAAAAAATTATGAAAAAAATTTCGAAAAAAATTCGAAAAAAAAATTTCGAAAAACATCTTCGAAAAAAAATTTTTTTAAAAATTTCGAAAAAATTTTTTTTAAAAATTTTTGAAAAAAATTTCGAAAAAAAATTTTCGAAAAAATTTTGGAAAATAAATATTCGAAAAAAATTTTTAAAAAAATTTTGCAAAAAAATTTGGGAAAATAATTTTCGAAAAAAATCTTCCAAAAAAATTTTTCGAAAAAATTTTCAAAAAAATTTTCCAAAAAAATTTGAAAAAAAATTTCGAAAAAAATTTTTCGAAAAAATTTTCAAAAAAATTTTCGAAAAAAATTTCGAAAAAAAATTTTCGAAAAAAATTTCGACAAAAAATTTTCGAAAAAAATTTTGAAAAAATTTTCGAAAAAAAATTTTCGAAAAAAATTTTGAAAAAAAATTTCGAAAAAAATTTTCCAAAAAAATTTTTCGAAAAAATTTTCAAAAAAATTTTCGAAAAAAATTTCGAAAAAGAATTTTCGAAAAAAAATTTTCAAAAAAAATTTTGAAAGAAATTTTCGAAAAAAAAATTTCGAAAAAAATTTTGAAAAAAAATTTGGAAAAAAAATTTTGAAAAAAAATTTCGAAAAAAATTTCGAAAAAAAATTTTCGAAAAAAAGTTTTCGAAAAAAATTTTGAAAAAAAATTTCGAAAAAAAATTTTCAAAAAAATTTCCAAAAAAAATTTTCAAAAAAATTTTTTGAAAAAAATTCAAAAAAAAATTTCGAAAAAAATTTGGAAAAACTTTTGAAAAAAATTTTGAAAAAAATTTTTGAAAAAAATTTCGAAAAAAAATTTTCAAAAAAAATTTTGAAAAAAAATTTCGAAAAAAATTTCAAAAAAAAATTTTCAAAAAAATTTTGAAAAAAAAATTTCGAAAAAAATTTTGAAAGAAATTTCCAAAAAAAAATTTTTGAAAAAAATTTCGAAAAAAAATTTGGAAAAAAAATTTTGAAAAAAATTTTCGAAAAAAATTTCGAAAAAAAAGTTTCAAAAAAATTTTCGAAAAAAAATTTTCGAAAAAAATTTCGATAAAAAATTTTGAAAAAAAATTTTGAAAAAAATTTCGAAAAAAAATTTTCCAAAAAAATTTGAAAAAAAATTTCGAAAAAAATTTTGCAAAAAAATTTTTCGAAAAAAATTTCAAAAAAATTTTCGAAAAAAATTTCGAAAAAAAATTTTCGAAAAAAATTTTGAAAAAAATTTTCGAAAAAAAAATTTTGAAAAACATTTTGAAAAAAAATTTCGAAAAAAATTTTCCAAAAACATTTTTCGAAAAAATTTTCAAAAAAATTTTCGAAAAAAATTTCATAAAAAAAATTTTCGAAAAAAAATTTTCGAAAAAAATTTTCGAAAGAAATTTCGAAAAAAAAATTTCAAAAAAAATTTTGAAAGAAATTTTCGAAAAAAAATTTTCGAAAAAAATTTTGAAAAAAAATTTTCGAAAAAAAGTCTTCGAAAAAAATTTTGAAAAAAAATTTCGAAAAAAAATTTTCAAAAAAATTTCCATTAAAAATTTTCAAAAAAATTTTTCGAAAAAAATTTTCAAAAAAATTTTCGAAAAAAATTTCGAAAAAAAAATTTTGAAAAAAATTTTGAAAAAAAATTTCGAAAAAAATTTCGAAAAAAAAGTTTCAAAAAAAATTTCGAAAAAATTTTTCGAAAAAAATTTCGACAAAAAAAATTTTGAAAAAAATTATGAAAAAAATTTTCGAAAAAAAATTTGAAAAAAAATTTTGAAAAAAATTTCGAAAAAAAATTTTCGAAAAAATTTTGGAAAAAAATTTTTCGAAAACAATTTTGAAAAAAATTTTCGAAAAAAATTTCGAAAAAAAATTTCGAAAAAAATTTTGAAAAAAAATTTTTAAAAAAATTCAAAAAAAAATTTCGAAAAAAGTTTGGAAAATCTTTTGAAAAAGTTTTGAAAAAAATTTTCGAAAAAAATTTTCGAAAAAAATTTTGAAAAAAAATTTCGAAAAAACTTTCGAAAAAAAAAATTTCGAAAAAAATTTTGAAAAAAATTTTTGAAAAAAATTTCGAAAAAAAATTTTCAAAAAAAATTTTGAAAAAAAATTTCGAAAAAAATTTCGAAAAAAAAATTTCAAAAAAATTTTGGAAAAAAAAATTTCGAAAAAAATTTTGAAAAAAATTTCCAAAACAAATTTGAAAAAATTTTCGAAAAAAAATTTTAGAAAAATATTTTGAAAAAAATTTCGAAAAAAATTCGAAAAAAAATTTCGAAAAAAAAATTTCGAAAAAAATTTGGAAAAAATTTTGAAAAAAATTTTGAAAAAATTTTTCGAAAAAAATTTTGAAAAAAATTTTCGAAAAAACTTTCGAAGAAAAAATTTTCGAAAAAATTTTTGAAAAAAATTTCGAAAAAAAATTTTCGAAAAAAATTTTGAAAAAAAATTTCGAAAAAAATATCGAAAAAAATTTTCAAAAAAATTTTTGAAAGAAAATTCCGGAAAAAAATTTTCGAAAAAAATTTTGAAAAAAAATTTCGAAAAAAATTATGAAAAAAATTTCGAAAAAAATTCGAAAAAAAAATTTCGAAAAACATCTTCGAAAAAAATTTTTTTTAAAAATTTCGAAAAAAAATTTTCGAAAAAATTTTGGAAAATAAATATTCGAAAAAAATTTTGAAAAAAATTTTCCAAAAAAATTTGGAAAAATAATTTTCCAAAAAAATTTTTCGAAAAAATTTTCAAAAAAATTTTCCAAAAAAATTTGAAAAAAAATTTCGAAAAAAATTTTTCGAAAAAATTTTCAAAAAAATTTTCGAAAAAAATTTCGAAAAAAAATTTTCGAAAAAAATTTTGAAAAAATTTTCGAAAAAAAATTTTCGAAAAAATTTTGAAAAAAAATTTCGAAAAAAATTTTCCAAAAAAATTTTTCGAAAAAATTTTCAAAAAAATTTTCGAAAAAAATTTCGAAAAAGAATATTCGAAAAAAAATTTTCGAAAAAAATTTTCGAAAGAAATTTCGAAAAAAAATTTTCAAAAAAAATTTTGAAAAAAATTTTCGAAAAAAAATTTTTGAAAAAAATTTTGAAAAAAAATTTGGAAAAAAAATTTTGAAAAAAAATTTCGAAAAAAATTTCGAAAAAAAATTTTCGAAAAAAAGTTTTCGAAAAAAATTTTGAAAAAAAATTTCGAAAAAAAATTTTCAAAAAAATTTCCAAAAAAAATTTTCAAAAAAATTTTTCGAAAAAAATTTTCAAAAAACTTTTCGAAAAAAATTTCGAAAAAAAATTTTTGAAAAAAATTTTGAAAAAAAATTTCGAAAAAAAAGTTTCAAAAAAAATTTCGAAAAAATTTTTCGAAAAAAATTTCGACAAAAAAAATTATGAAAAAATTTTCGAAAAAAAATTTGAAAAAAAATTTTGAAAAAAATTTCGAAAAAAAATTTTGAAAAAAATTTTCGAAAAAACTTTCGAAAAAAAAAATTTCGAAAAAAATTTTGAAAAAAATTTTTGAAAAAAATTTCGAAAAAAAATTTTCAAAAAAAATTTTGAAAAAAAATTTCGAAAAAAATTTCGAAAAAAAAATTTCAAAAAAATTTTGGAAAAAAAAATTTCGAAAAAAATTTTGAAAAAAATTTCCAAAACAAATTTGAAAAAATTTTTGAAAAAAAATTTTAGAAAAATATTTTGAAAACAATTTCGAAAAAAATTCGAAAAAAAATTTCGAAAAAAATTTGGAAAAAATTTTGAAAAAATTTTGAAAAAATTTTTCGAAAAAAATTTTGAAAAAAATTTTCAAAAAAACTTTCGAAGAAAAAATTTTCGAAAAAATTTTTGAAAAAAATTTCGAAAAAAAATTTTCGAAAAATATTTTGAAAAAAAATTTCGAAAAAAATATCGAAAAAAATTTTCAAAAAAATTTTTGAAAGAAAATACCGGAAAAAAAATTTCGAAAAAAATTATGAAAAAAATTTCGAAAAAAAAATTTCGAAAAACATCTTCGAAAAAAATTTTTTTTAAAAATTTCGAAAAAATTTTTTTTAAAAATTTTTTAAATAAATTTCGAAAAAAAATTTTCGAAAAAATTTTGGAAAATAAATATTCGAAAAAAATTTTGAAAAAAATTTTGCAAAAAAATTTGGGAAAATAATTTTCGAAAAAAATTTTCCAAAAAAATTTTTCGAAAAAATTTTCAAAAAAATTTTCCAAAAAAATTTGAAAAAAAATTTCGAAAAAAATTTTTCGAAAAAATTTTCAAAAAAATTTTCGAAAAAAATTTCGAAAAAAAATTTTCGAAAAAAATTTTGAAAAAATTTTCGAAAAAAAATTTTCGAAAAAAAATTTGAAAAAAAATTTCGAAAAAAATTTTCCAAAAAAATTTTTCGAAAAAATTTTCAAAAAAATTTTCGAAAAAAATTTCGAAAAAGAATTTTCGAAAAAAAATTTTCGAAAAAAATTTTCGAAAGAAATTTCGAAAAAAAATTTTCAAAAAAAATTTTGAAAGAAATTTTCGAAAAAAAAATTTCGAAAAAAATTTTGAAAAAAAAATTGGAAAAAAAATTTTGAAAAAAAATTTCGAAAAAAATTTCGAAAAAAAATTTTCGAAAAAAAGTTTTCGAAAAAAATTTTGAAAAAAAATTTCGAAAAAAAATTTTCAAAAAAATTTCCAAAAAAAATTTTCAAAAAAATTTTTCGAAAAAAATTTTCAAAAACCTTTTCGAAAAAAAATTTTTGAAAAAAATTTTGAAAAAAAATTTCGAAAAAAATTTCGAAAAAAAAGTTTCAAAAAAAATTTTGAAAAAAATTTTCGAAAAAACTTTCGAAAAAAAAAATTTCGAAAAAAATTTTGAAAAAAATTTTTGAAAAAAATTTCGAAAAAAAATTTTCAAAAAAAAATTTGAAAAAAAATTTCGAAAAAAATTTCGAAAAAAAAATTTCAAAAAAATTTTGGAAAAAAAAATTTCGGAAAAAAATTTTGAAAAAAATTTCCAAAAAAAATTTGAAAAAATTTTCGAAAAAAAATTTTAGAAAAATATTTTGAAAAAAATTTCGAAAAAAATTCGAAAAAAAATATCGAAAAAAAAATTTCGAAAAAAATTTGGAAAAAATTTTGAAAAAAATTTTCGAAAAAAATTTTGAAAAAAATTTTCGAAAAAACTTTCGAAGAAAAAATTTTCGAAAAAATTTTGGAAAAAAATTTCGAAAAAAATTTTGAAAAAAAATTTCGAAAAAAATATCGAAAAAAATTTTCAAAAAAATTTTTGAAAGAAAATTCCGGAAAAAAATTTTCGAAAAAAATTTTGAAAAAAAATTTCGAAAAAAATTATGAAAAAAATTTCGAAAAAAATTCGAAAAAAAAATTTCGAAAAACATCTTCGAAAAAAATTTTTTTTAAAAATTTCGAAAAAATTTTTTTTTAAAATTTTTGAAAAAAATTTCGAAAAAAAATTTTCGAAAAAATTTTGGAAAATAAATATTCGAAAAAAATTTTGAAAAAAATTTTCCAAAAAAATTTGGGAAAATAATTTTCGAAAAAAATTTTGAAAAAAATTTTCGAAAAAAATTTTGAAAAAATTTTGGAGAAAAAATTTACGAAAAAAATTTTGAAAAAAAATTTCGATAATAATTCGAAAAAAAATTTTGAAAAAAATTTCGAAAAAAATTTTAGGAAAAAATTTTGAAAAAAAAAAATTTTTCGAAAAAAATTTTGAAAAAAATTTTCCAAAAAAATTTTAGAAAAAAATTTTCAAAAAAAGTTTTGAAAAAAATTCGAAAAAAATTTTCAAAAAAATTTTCGAAAAAATTTTGGAAAAAAAATTTTCGAAAAAAATTTTTAAAAAAATTTTGCAAAAATTTTCGAAAAAAATTTTTAAAAAAATTTTGCAAAAATTTTCGAAAAAAATTTCGAAAAAAATTTTCGAAAAAAATTTCGAAAAAAAATTTTCGATAAATTTCAAAAAAATTTTCGAAAAATATTTCGAAAAAAAATTTTCGAAAAAAATTTTGAAAAAAAAACTTTCGAAAAAAATTCCAAAAAAAAATTTTCGAAAAAAAATTTGAAAAAAATTTTCGAAAAAAATTTGGAAAAAAAATTTTGAAAAAATTTTCGAAAGAAATTTCAAAAAAAAATTTTCGAAAAACATTTTGAAAAAAAATTTCGAAAAAAATTTTCGAAAAAAATTTCGATAAACAATTTTTGAAAAAAATTTCGAAAAAAAATTTTCAAAAAAAAATTTTCGAAAAACATTGAAAAAAAATTTCGAAAAAAATTTTGCAAAAAAATTCTTCGAAAAAAATTTCAAAAAAATTTTCGAGAAAAATTTCGAAAAATAATTTTCGAAAAAAATTTTGAAAAAAATTTTCGAAAAAAAAATTTTGAAAAAAATATTCGAAAGAAATTTCGAAAAAAAATTTTCGAAAAAAATTTTGAAGGAAATTTTCGAAAAAAAATTTTCGAAAAAAATTTTGAAAAAAAATTTGGAAAAAATATTTTGATAAAATTTTTGAAAAAAATTTAGATAAAAAATTTTCAAAAAAAAAAACGAAAAAAATTTTCAAAAAAAATTTTCAAAAAAATTTTTCGAAAAAAAATTCCAAAAATTTTTCGGAAAAAATTTCGAAAAAAAATTTTCGAAAAAAATTTTTAAAAAAAATTTCGAAAAAAATTTTGAAAAAAATTTCGAAAAAAATTTTGAAAAACATTTTCGAAAAAAATTTCGAAAAAAAATTTTTGATAAATTTCAAAAAAATTTTGAAAAAAATTTCAATAAAAAATTTTCGAAAAAAATTTCGAAAAAAATTTCGAAAAAAAATTTTCGAGAAAAATTTCGAAAATAAATTTTCGAAAAAAATGTCGAAAAAAAATTTCGAAAAAATTTTGGAAAAAAAATTTTCGAAAAAATTTCGAAAAAAAATTTTCGATAATAATTTAGAAAAAAATTTTGAAAAAAATTTTCGAAAAAAATTTCGAAAAAAAAATTTGAAAAAAAAAATTGAAAAAAAAATTTCGAAAAAAATTTTTTAAAAAAATTTCGAAAAAAAATTTTGAAAAAAAATTTGGAAACAAAATTTTGAAAAAAATTTTCAAAAAAAATTTCGAAAAAACATTTTCGAAAAAAATTTTTAAAAAAAATTTCGAAAAAAATTTCGAAAAAAAATTTTCGATAAATTTCAAAAAAATTTTGAAAAAAATTTTCGAAAAAAATTTCAATAAAAAATTTTCGAAAAAAATTTCGAAAAAAATTTCAATAAAAAATTTTCGAAAAAAATTTCGAAAAAAAATTTTCGAGAAAAATTTCGAAAATAAATTTTCGAAAAAAATTTCGAAAAAAAATTTCGAAAAAATTTTGGAAAAAAAATTTTGAAAAAAAAAATTGAAAAAAAATTTCGAAAAAAATTTTTAAAAAAAATTTCGAAAAAAAATTTTTAAAAAAAAATTGGAAAAAAAATTTTCAAAAAAATTTTCAAAAAAATTTTCAAAAAAAATTTCGAAAAAAAATTTTGAAAAAAAATTTGGAAAAAAAAATTTGAAAAAAATTTTCGAAAAAGATTTCGAAAAAAAAGTTTCAAAAAAATTTTCGAAAAAAAATTTTCGAAAAAAATTTTCCAAAAAAATTTTTCGAAAAAATTTTCAAAAAAATTTTCCAAAAAAATTTGAAAAAAAATTTCGAAAAAAATTTTTCGAAAAAATTTTCAAAAAAATTTTCGAAAAAAATTTCGAAAAAAAATTTTCGAAAAAAATTTTGAAAAAATTTTCGAAAAAAAATTTTCGAAAAAAATTTTGAAAAAAAATTTCGAAAAAAATTTTCCAAAAAAATCTTTCGAAAAAATTTTCAAAAAAATTTTCGAAAAAAATTTCGAAAAAGACTTTTCGAAAAAAAATTTTCGAAAAAAATTTTCGAAAGAAATTTCGAAAAAAAATTTTCAAAAAAAATTTTGAAAGAAATTTTCGAAAAACAATTTTCGAAAAAAATTTTGAAAAAAAATTTGGATAAAAAATTTTGAAAAAAAATTTCGAAAAAAATTTCGAAAAAAAATTTTCGAAAAAAAGTTTTCGAAAAAAATTTTGAAAAAAAATTTCGAAAAAAAATTTTCAAAAAAATTTCCAAAAAAAATTTTCAAAAAAATTTTTCGAAAAAAATTTTCAAAAAACTTCGAAAAAAATTTCGAAAAAAAATTTTTGAAAAAAATTTTGAAAAAAAATTTCGAAAAAAATTTCGAAAAAAAAGTTTCAAAAAAAATTTCGAAAAAATTTTTCGAAAAAAATTTCGACAAAAAAAATTTCGACAAAAATTATGAAAAAAATTTTCGAAAAAAAATTTGAAAAAAAATTTTGAAAAAAATTTCGAAAAAAAATTTTCGAAAAAATTTTGGAAAAAAATTTTTCAAAAAAAATTTTTCGAAAAAAATTTTGAAAAAAATTTTCGAAAAAAATTTCGAAAAAAAATTTCGAAAAAAATTTTGAAAAAAAATTTTGAAAAAATATTTTTAAAAAAATTCAAAAAAAAATTTCGAAAAAAATTTGGAAAAACTTTTGAAAAAAATTTTGAAAAAAATTTTCGAAAAAAATTTTCGAAAAAAATTTTGAAAAAAATTTTCGAAAAAACTTTCGAAAAAAAAAATTTAGAAAAAAATTTTGAAAAAAATTTTTGAAAAAAATTTCGAAAAAAAATTTTCAAAAAAAATTTTGAAAAAAAATTTCGAAAAAAATTTCAAAAAAAAATTTTCAAAAACATTTTGAAAAAAAAAATTTCGAAAAAAATTTTGAAAAAAATTTCCAAAAAAAATTTGAAAAAATTTTCGAAAAAAAATTTTAGAAAAATATTTTGAAAAAAATTTCGAAAAAAATTCGAAAAAAAATTTCGAAAAAAAAATTTCGAAAAAAATTTGGAAAAATTTTTTAAAAAAATTTTGAAAAAAATTTTCGAAAAAAATTTCGAAAAAAATTTTCGAAAAAACTTTCGAAGAAAAAATTTTCGAAAAAATTTTTGAAAAAAATTTCGAAAAAAAATTTGGAAAAAAAATTTTGAAAAAAATTTTCGAAAAAAATTTCGAAAAAAAAGTTTCAAAAAAATTTTCGAAAAAAATTTTCGAAAAAAAAAATTTTGAAAAAAATTTCGATAAAATATTTTGAAAAAAAATTTTCAAAAAAATTTCGAAAAAAAATTTTCCAAAAAAATTTGAAAAAAAAATTCGAAAAAAATTTTGCAAAAAAATTTTTCGAAAAAATTTTCAAAAAAATTTTCGAAAAAAATTTCAAAAAAATTTTCGAAAAAAATTTCGAAAAAAAATTTTCGAAAAAAATTTTGAAAAACATTTTGAAAAAAAATTTCGAAAAAAATTTTCCAAAAACATATTTCGAAAAAATTTTCAAAAAAATTTTGGAAAAAAAAATTTCGAAAAAAATTTTGAAAAAAATTTCCAAAACAAATTTGAAAAAATTTTCGAAAAAAAATTTTAGAAAAATATTTTGAAAAAAATTTCGAAAAAAATTCGAAAAAAAATTTCGAAAAAAAAATTTCGAAAAAAATTTGGAAAAAATTTTGAAAAAAATTTTGAAAAAATTTTTCGAAAAAAATTTTGAAAAAAATTTTCGAAAAAACTTTCGAAGAAAAAATTTTCGAAAAAATTTTTGAAAAAATTTCGAAAAAAAATTTTCGAAAAAAATTTTGAAAAAAAATTTCGAAAAAAATATCGAAAAAAATTTTCAAAAAAATTTTTGAAAGAAAATTCCGGAAAAAAATTTTCGAAAAAAATTTTGAAAAAAAATTTCGAAAAAAATTATGAAAAAAATTTCGAAAAAAATTCGAAAAAAAAATTTCGAAAAACATCTTCGAAAAAAATTTTTTTTAAAAATTTCGAAAAAATTTTTTTAAAAAATTTTTGAAAAAAATTTCGAAAAAAAATTTTCGAAAAAATTTTGGAAAATAAATATTCGAAAAAAATTTTGAAAAAAATTTTCCAAAAAAATTTGGAAAAATAATTTTCCAAAAAAATTTTCCAAAAAAATTTTTCGAAAAAATTTTCAAAAAAATTTGCCAAAAAAATTTGAAAAAAAATTTCGAAAAAAATTTTTCGAAAAAATTTTCAAAAGAATTTTCGAAAAAAATTTCGAAAAAAAATTTTCGAAAAAAATTTTGAAAAAATTTTCGAAAAAAAATTTTCGAAAAAAATTTTGAAAAAAAATTTCGAAAAAAATTTTCCAAAAAAATTTTTCGAAAAAATTTTCAAAAAAATTTTCGAAAAAAATTTCGAAAAAGAATTTTCGAAAAAAAATTTTCGAAAAAAATTTTCGAAAGAAATTTCGAAAAAAAATTTTCAAAAAAAATTTTGAAAGAAATTTTCGAAAAAAAATTTTCGAAAAAAATTTGAAAAAAAATTTGGAAAAAAAATTTTGAAAAAAAATTTCGAAAAAAATTTTGAAAAAAAATTTCGAAAAAAATTTTGAAAAAAAATTTCGAAAAAAAATTTTCAAAAAAATTTCCAAAAAAAATTTTCAAAAAAATTTTTCGAAAAAAATTTTCGAAAGAAATTTCGAAAAAAAATTTTCAAAAAAAATTTTGAAAGAAATTTTCGAAAAAAAATTTTCGAGAAAAATTTCGAAAATAAATTTTCGAAAAAAATGTCGAAAAAAAATTTCGAAAAAATTTTGGAAAAAAAATTTTCGAAAAAATTTCGAAAAAAAATTTTCGATAATAATTTAGAAAAAAATTTTGAAAAAAATTTTCGAAAAAAATTTCGAAAAAAAAATTTGAAAAAAAAAATTGAAAAAAAAATTTCGAAAAAAATTTTTTAAAAAAATTTCGAAAAAAAATTTTGAAAAAAAATTTGGAAACAAAATTTTGAAAAAAATTTTCAAAAAAAATTTCGAAAAAACATTTTCGAAAAAAATTTTTAAAAAAAATTTCGAAAAAAATTTCGAAAAAAAATTTTCGATAAATTTCAAAAAAATTTTGAAAAAAATTTTCGAAAAAAATTTCAATAAAAAATTTTCGAAAAAAATTTCGAAAAAAATTTCAATAAAAAATTTTCGAAAAAAATTTCGAAAAAAAATTTTCGAGAAAAATTTCGAAAATAAATTTTCGAAAAAAATTTCGAAAAAAAATTTCGAAAAAATTTTGGAAAAAAAATTTTGAAAAAAAAAATTGAAAAAAAATTTCGAAAAAAATTTTTAAAAAAAATTTCGAAAAAAAATTTTTAAAAAAAAATTGGAAAAAAAATTTTCAAAAAAATTTTCAAAAAAATTTTCAAAAAAAATTTCGAAAAAAAATTTTGAAAAAAAATTTGGAAAAAAAAATTTGAAAAAAATTTTCGAAAAAGATTTCGAAAAAAAAGTTTCAAAAAAATTTTCGAAAAAAAATTTTCGAAAAAAATTTTCCAAAAAAATTTTTCGAAAAAATTTTCAAAAAAATTTTCCAAAAAAATTTGAAAAAAAATTTCGAAAAAAATTTTTCGAAAAAATTTTCAAAAAAATTTTCGAAAAAAATTTCGAAAAAAAATTTTCGAAAAAAATTTTGAAAAAATTTTCGAAAAAAAATTTTCGAAAAAAATTTTGAAAAAAAATTTCGAAAAAAATTTTCCAAAAAAATTTTTCGAAAAAATTTTCAAAAAAATTTTCGAAAAAAATTTCGAAAAAGACTTTTCGAAAAAAAATTTTCGAAAAAAATTTTCGAAAGAAATTTCGAAAAAAAATTTTCAAAAAAAATTTTGAAAGAAATTTTCGAAAAACAATTTTCGAAAAAAATTTTGAAAAAAAATTTGGATAAAAAATTTTGAAAAAAAATTTCGAAAAAAATTTCGAAAAAAAATTTTCGAAAAAAAGTTTTCGAAAAAAATTTTGAAAAAAAATTTCGAAAAAAAATTTTCAAAAAAATTTCCAAAAAAAATTTTCAAAAAAATTTTTCGAAAAAAATTTTCAAAAAACTTTTCGAAAAAAATTTCGAAAAAAAATTTTTGAAAAAAATTTTGAAAAAAAATTTCGAAAAAAATTTCGAAAAAAAAGTTTCAAAAAAAATTTCGAAAAAATTTTTCGAAAAAAATTTCGACAAAAAAAATTTCGACAAAAATTATGAAAAAAATTTTCGAAAAAAAATTTGAAAAAAAATTTTGAAAAAAATTTCGAAAAAAAATTTTCGAAAAAATTTTGGAAAAAAATTTTTCGAAAAAAATTTTGAAAAAAATTTTCGAAAAAAATTTCGAAAAAAAATTTCGAAAAAAATTTTGAAAAAAAATTTTGAAAAAATATTTTTAAAAAAATTCAAAAAAAAATTTCGAAAAAAATTTGGAAAAACTTTTGAAAAAAATTTTGAAAAAAATTTTCGAAAAAAATTTTCGAAAAAAATTTTGAAAAAAATTTTCGAAAAAACTTTCGAAAAAAAAAATTTAGAAAAAAATTTTGAAAAAAATTTTTGAAAAAAATTTCGAAAAAAAATTTTCAAAAAAAATTTTGAAAAAAAATTTCGAAAAAAATTTCAAAAAAAAATTTTCAAAAACATTTTGAAAAAAAAAATTTCGAAAAAAATTTTGAAAAAAATTTCCAAAAAAAATTTGAAAAAATTTTCGAAAAAAAATTTTAGAAAAATATTTTGAAAAAAATTTCGAAAAAAATTCGAAAAAAAATTTCGAAAAAAAAATTTCGAAAAAAATTTGGAAAAATTTTTTAAAAAAATTTTGAAAAAAATTTTCGAAAAAAATTTCGAAAAAAATTTTCGAAAAAACTTTCGAAGAAAAAATTTTCGAAAAAATTTTTGAAAAAAATTTCGAAAAAAAATTTGGAAAAAAAATTTTGAAAAAAATTTTCGAAAAAAATTTCGAAAAAAAAGTTTCAAAAAAATTTTCGAAAAAAATTTTCGAAAAAAAAAATTTTGAAAAAAATTTCGATAAAAAATTTTGAAAAAAAATTTTCAAAAAAATTTCGAAAAAAAATTTTCCAAAAAAATTTGAAAAAAAAATTCGAAAAAAATTTTGCAAAAAAATTTTTCGAAAAAATTTTCAAAAAAATTTTCGAAAAAAATTTCAAAAAAATTTTCGAAAAAAATTTCGAAAAAAAATTTTCGAAAAAAATTTTGAAAAACATTTTGAAAAAAAATTTCGAAAAAAATTTTCCAAAAACATATTTCGAAAAAATTTTCAAAAAAATTTTGGAAAAAAAAATTTCGAAAAAAATTTTGAAAAAAATTTCCAAAACAAATTTGAAAAAATTTTCGAAAAAAAATTTTAGAAAAATATTTTGAAAAAAATTTCGAAAAAAATTCGAAAAAAAATTTCGAAAAAAAAATTTCGAAAAAAATTTGGAAAAAATTTTGAAAAAAATTTTGAAAAAATTTTTCGAAAAAAATTTTGAAAAAAATTTTCGAAAAAACTTTCGAAGAAAAAATTTTCGAAAAAATTTTTGAAAAAATTTCGAAAAAAAATTTTCGAAAAAAATTTTGAAAAAAAATTTCGAAAAAAATATCGAAAAAAATTTTCAAAAAAATTTTTGAAAGAAAATTCCGGAAAAAAATTTTCGAAAAAAATTTTGAAAAAAAATTTCGAAAAAAATTATGAAAAAAATTTCGAAAAAAATTCGAAAAAAAAATTTCGAAAAACATCTTCGAAAAAAATTTTTTTTAAAAATTTCGAAAAAATTTTTTTAAAAAATTTTTGAAAAAAATTTCGAAAAAAAATTTTCGAAAAAATTTTGGAAAATAAATATTCGAAAAAAATTTTGAAAAAAATTTTCCAAAAAAATTTGGAAAAATAATTTTCCAAAAAAATTTTCCAAAAAAATTTTTCGAAAAAATTTTCAAAAAAATTTGCCAAAAAAATTTGAAAAAAAATTTCGAAAAAAATTTTTCGAAAAAATTTTCAAAAGAATTTTCGAAAAAAATTTCGAAAAAAAATTTTCGAAAAAAATTTTGAAAAAATTTTCGAAAAAAAATTTTCGAAAAAAATTTTGAAAAAAAATTTCGAAAAAAATTTTCCAAAAAAATTTTTCGAAAAAATTTTCAAAAAAATTTTCGAAAAAAATTTCGAAAAAGAATTTTCGAAAAAAAATTTTCGAAAAAAATTTTCGAAAGAAATTTCGAAAAAAAATTTTCAAAAAAAATTTTGAAAGAAATTTTCGAAAAAAAATTTTCGAAAAAAATTTGAAAAAAAATTTGGAAAAAAAATTTTGAAAAAAAATTTCGAAAAAAATTTTGAAAAAAAATTTCGAAAAAAAATTTTCAAAAAAATTTCCAAAAAAAATTTTCAAAAAAATTTTTCGAAAAAAATTTTCAAAAAACTTTTCGAAAAAAATTTCGAAAAAAAATTTTTGAAAAAAATTTTGAAAAAAAATTTCGAAAAAAATTTCGAAAAAAAAGTTTCAAAAAAAATTTCGAAAAAATTTTTCGAAAAAAATTTCGACAAAAAAAATTATGAAAAAAATTTTCGAAAAAAAATTTGAAAAAAAATTTTGAAAAAAATTTCGAAAAAAATTTTGAAAAAAATTTTTGAAAAAAATTTCGAAAAAAAATTTTCAAAAAAAATTTTGAAAAAAAATTTCGAAAAAAATTTCGAAAAAAAAATTTCAAAAAAATTTTGGAAAAAAAAATTTCGAAAAAAATTTTGAAAAAAATTTCCAAAACAAATTTGAAAAAATTTTCGAAAAAAAATTTTAGAAAAATATCTTGAAAACAATTTCGAAAAAAATTCGAAAAAAAATTTCGAAAAAAAAATTTCGAAAAAAATTTGGAAAAAATTTTGAAAAAAATTTTGAAAAAATTTTTCGAAAAAAATTTTGAAAAAAATTTTCGAAAAAACTTTCGAAGAAAAAATTTTCGAAAAAATTTTTGAAAAAAATTTCGAAAAAAAATTTTTGAAATAAATTTTGAAAAAAAATTTCGAAAAAAATATCGAAAAAAATTTTCAAAAAAATTTTTGAAAGAAAATTCCGGAAAAAAAATTTCGAAAAAAATTATGAAAAAAATTTCGAAAAAAATTCGAAAAAAAAATTTCGAAAAACATCTTCGAAAAAAAATTTTTTTAAAAATTTCGAAAAAATTTTTTTTAAAAATTTTTGAAAAAAATTTCGAAAAAAAATTTTCGAAAAAATTTTGGAAAATAAATATTCGAAAAAAATTTTTAAAAAAATTTTGCAAAAAAATTTGGGAAAATAATTTTCGAAAAAAATCTTCCAAAAAAATTTTTCGAAAAAATTTTCAAAAAAATTTTCCAAAAAAATTTGAAAAAAAATTTCGAAAAAAATTTTTCGAAAAAATTTTCAAAAAAATTTTCGAAAAAAATTTCGAAAAAAAATTTTCGAAAAAAATTTCGAAAAAAAATTTTCGAAAAAAATTTTGAAAAAATTTTCGAAAAAAAATTTTCGAAAAAAATTTTGAAAAAAAATTTCGAAAAAAATTTTCCAAAAAAATTTTTCGAAAAAATTTTCAAAAAAATTTTCGAAAAAAATTTCGAAAAAGAATTTTCGAAAAAAAATTTTCGAAAAAAATTTTCGAAAGAAATTTCGAAAAAAAATTTTCAAAAAAAATTTTGAAAGAAATTTTCGAAAAAAAAATTTCGAAAAAAATTTTGAAAAAAAATTTGGAAAAAAAATTTTTAAAAAAAATTTCGAAAAAAATTTCGAAAAAAAATTTTCGAAAAAAAGTTTTCGAAAAAAATTTTGAAAAAAAATTTCGAAAAAAAATTTTCAAAAAAATTTCCAAAAAAAATTTTCAAAAAAATTTTTTGAAAAAAATTCAAAAAAAAATTTCGAAAAAAATTTGGAAAAACTTTTGAAAAAAATTTTGAAAAAAATTTTTGAAAAAAATTTCGAAAAAAAATTTTCAAAAAAAATTTTGAAAAAAAATTTCGAAAAAAATTTCAAAAAAAAATTTTCAAAAAAATTTTGAAAAAAAAATTTCGAAAAAAATTTTGAAAAAAATTTCCAAAAAAAAATTTGAAAAAATTTTCGAAAAAAAATTTTAGAAAAATATTTTGAAAAAAATTTCGAAAAAAATTCGAAAAAAAATTTCGAAAAAAAAATTTCGAAAAAAATTTGGAAAAATGTTTTAAAAAAATTTTGAAAAAAATTTTCGAAAAAAATTTCGAAAAAAATTTTCGAAAAAACTTTCGAAGAAAAAATTTTCGAAAAAATTTTTGAAAAAAATTTCGAAAAAAAATTTGGAAAAAAAATTTTGAAAAAAATTTTCGAAAAAAATTTCGAAAAAAAAGTTTCAAAAAAATTTTCGAAAAAAAATTTTCGAAAAAAATTTCGATAAAAAATTTTGAAAAAAAATTTTCAAAAAAATTTCGAAAAAAAATTTTCCAAAAAAATTTGAAAAAAAATTTCGAAAAAAATTTTGCAAAAAAATTTTTCGAAAAAATTTTCAAAAAAATTTTCGAAAAAAATTTCGAAAAAAAATTTTCGAAAAAAATTTTGAAAAAAATTTTCGAAAAAAAATTTTTGAAAAAAATTTTGAAAAAAAATTTCGAAAAAAATTTTCCAAAAAAATTTTTCGAAAAAATTTTCAAAAAAATTTTCGAAATAAATTTCGAAAAAAAATTTTCGAAAAAAAATTTTCGAAAAAAATTTTCGGAAGAAATTTCGAAAAAAAATTTTCAAAAAAAATTTTGAAAGAAATTTTCGAAAAAAAATTTTCGAAAAAAATTTTGAAAAAAAATTTCGAAATAAATTTCGAAAAAAAATTTTCGAAAAAAAGTTTTCGAAAAAAAATTTCGAAAAAAAATTTTCAAAAAAATTTCCAAAAAAAATTTTCAAAAAAATTTTTCGAAAAAAATTTTCAAAAAAATTTTCGAAAAAAATTTCGAAAAAAAAATTTTGAAAAAAATTTTGAAAAAAAATTTCGAAAAAAATTTCGAAAAAAAAGTTTCAAAAAAAATTTCAAAAAAATTTTTCGAAAAAAATTTCGACAAAAAAAATTTTGAAAAAAATTATGAAAAAAATTTTCGAAAAAAAATTTGAAAAAAAATTTTGAAAAAAATTTCGAAAAAAAATTTTCGAAAAAATTTTGGAAAAAAATTTTTCGAAAAAAATTTTGAAAAAAATTTTCGAAAAAAATTTCGAAAAAAATTTTGAAAAAAAATTTTTAAAAAAATTCAAAAAAAAATTTCGAAAAAAGTTTGGAAAATCTTTTGAAAAAGTTTTGAAAAAAATTTTCGAAAAAAATTTTGAAAAAAATTTTCGAAAAAACTTTCGAAAAAAAAAATTTCGAAAAAAATTTTGAAAAAAATTTTTGAAAAAAATTTCGAAAAAAAATTTTCAAAAAAAAATTTGAAAAAAAATTTCGAAAAAAATTTCGAAAAAAAAATTTCAAAAAAATTTTGGAAAAAAAAATTTCGAAAAAAATTTTGAAAAAAATTTCCAAAAAAAATTTGAAAAAATTTTCGAAAAAAAATTTTAGAAAAATATTTTGAAAAAAATTTCGAAAAAAATTCGAAAAAAAATTTGAAAAAAATTTTCGAAAAAACTTTCGAAGAAAAAATTTTCGAAAAAATTTTTGAAAAAAATTTCGAAAAAAATTTTTCGAAAAAATTCTTCGAAAAAAATTTCAAAAAAATTTTCGAGAAAAATTTCAAAAAATAATTTTCGAAAAATATTTTGAAAAAAATTTTCGAAAAAAAAATTTCGAAAAAAATATTCGAAAGAAATTTCGAAAAAAAAATTTCAAAAAAAATTTTGAAGGAAATTTTCGAAAACAAATTTTCGAAAAAAATTTTGAAAAAAAATTTGGAAAAAATATTTTGATAAAATTTTTGAAAAAAATTTAGAAAAAAAATTTTCAAAAAAAAAAACGAAAAAAATTTTGAAAAAAAATTTTCAAAAAAATTTTTCGAAAAAAAATTCCAAAAATTTTTCGGAAAAAATTTCGAAAAAAAATTTTCGAAAAAAATTTTTAAAAAAAATTTCGAAAAAAATTTTGAAAAAAATTTCGAAAAAAATTTTGAAAAACATTTTCGAAAAAAATTTCGAAAAAAAATTTTTGATAAATTTCAAAAAAATTTTGAAAAAAATTTCAATAAAAAATTTTCGAAAAAAATTTCGAAAAAAAATTTTTGAGAAAAATTTCGAAAATAAATTTTCGAAAAAAATTTCGAAAAAAAATTTCGAAAAAATTTTGGAAAAAAAATTTTCGAAAAAATTTCGAAAAAAAATTTTCGAAAATAATTTAGAAAAAAATTTTGAAAAAAATCTTCGAAAAAAATTTCGAAAAAAAAATTTGAAAAAT
Organism: Uropetala carovei; assembly: GCA_036926305.1. Classification (NCBI taxonomy): domain Eukaryota; kingdom Metazoa; phylum Arthropoda; class Insecta; order Odonata; family Petaluridae; genus Uropetala; species Uropetala carovei. Next base: position 454,424 of record JAXCHB010000228.1, on the reverse strand, counting down.
AAAATTGAAAAAAAAATTTCGAAAAAAATTTTTTAAAAAAATTTCGAAAAAAAATTTTGAAAAAAAATTTGGAAACAAAATTTTGAAAAAAATTTTCAAAAAAATTTTCAAAAAAAATTTCGAAAAAAAATTTTGAAAAAAAATTTGGAAAAAAAAATTTGAAAAAAATTTTCGAAAAAGATTTCGAAAAAAAAGCTTCAAAAAAATTTTCGAAAAAAAATTTTCGAAAAAAATTTCGATAAAAAATTTAAAAAAACATTTTCAAAAAAATTTCGAAAAAAATTTCGAAAAAAATTTTGAAAAAAATTTTCGAAAAAAATTTTGAAAAAAATTTTTAAAAAAATTTTGAAAAAAAATTTCGAAAAAAATTTTCGAAAAAAATTTCGAAAAAAAATTTTCGATAAATTTCAAAAAAATTTTCGAAAAAAATTTCAATAAAAAATTTTCGAAAAAAATTTCGAAAAAAAATTTTCCAAAAAAATTTCGAAAAAAATTTTCCAAAAAAATTTGTAAAAAAAATTTTGGAAAAAAAAATTTCGAAAAAAATTTTGAAAAAAATTTCCAAAAAAAATTCGAAAAAAAATTTCGAAAAAAAAATTTCGAAAAAAGTTTGGAAAAATTTTTTAAAAAAATTTTGAAAAAAATTTTCGAAAAAACTTTCGAAGAAAAAATTTTCGAAATAATTTTTGAAAAACATTTCGAAAAAAAATTTGGAAAAAAAATTTTGAAAAAAATTTTCGAAAAAAAAATTTCGAAAAAAATTTTGAAAAAAATTTCCAATAAAAATTTGAAAAAAAATTTCGAAAAAAATTTTGAAAAAAATTTTCGAAAAAAATTTTGAAAAAAATTTTGAAAAAAAATTTTCGAAAAAAATTTCGGAAAAAAAATTTTCGAAAAAATTTTGAAAAAAAATTTCGAAAAAAATTTTGAAAAAAAATTTCGAAAAAAATTTTCGAAAAAAATTTCGAAAAAAAATTTTCGATAAATTTCAAAAAAATTTTCAAAAAAAAATTCATTAAAAAATTTTCGAAAAAAATTTCGAAAAAAAATTTTCCAAAAAAATTTCAAAAAAAAATTTTCCAAAAAAATTTGAAAAAAAATTTCGAAAAAAATTTTGCAAAAAAATTTTTCGAAAAAATTTTAAAAAAAATTTCGAAAAAAAATTTTCTAAACAAATTTTGAAAAAAATTTTCGAAAAAAAATTTTCGAAAAAAAATTTTCGAAAAAAATTTTGAAAAAAAATTTCGAAAAAAATTTTCCAAAAAAATTTTTCGAAAAATTTTCAAAAAAATTTTCGAAAAAAATTTCGAAAAAAAATTTTCGAAAAAAAATTTTCGAAAAAAATTTTGAAAAAAATTTTCGAAAAAAAATTTGAAAAAAAATTTTGAAAAAAATTTCGAAAAAAAATTTTGGAAAAAATTTTGAAAAAATTTTGGAAAAAAAATTTACGAAAAAAATTTTGAAAAAAAATTTCGATAATAATTCGAAAAAAAATTTTGAAAAAAATTTCGAAAAAAATTTTAGGAAAAGATTTTGAAAAAAAATTTTTCGAAAAAAATTTTGAAAAAAATTTTCCAAAAAAATTTTAGAAAAAAATTTTCAAAAAAAATTTTGAAAAAAATTCGAAAAAAATTTTCAAAAAAATTTTCGAAAAAATTTTGGAAAAATAAAATTTTCGAAAAAAATTTTTAAAAAAATTTTGCAAAAATTTTCGAAAAAAATTTCGAAAAAAATTTTCGAAAAAAATTTCGAAAAAAAATTTTCGATAAATTTAAAAAAAATTTCGAAAAATATTTCGAAAAAAAATTTTCGAAAAAAATTTTGAAAAAAAAACTTTCGAAAAAAATTTCGAAAAAAAATATTCGAAAAAAATTTTCAAAAAAAAATTTTCGAAAAAAATTTTCGAAAGAAATTTCGAAAAAAAATTTTAGGAAAAAAATTTTGAAAAAAATTTTCGAAAAAAATTTGGAAAAAAAATTTTGAAAAAATTTTCGAAAGAAATTTCGAAAAAAAATTTTCGAAAAACATTTTGAAAAAAAATTTCGAAAAAAATTTTCAAAAAAAATTTCGATAAACAATTTTTGAAAAAAATTTCGAAAAAAAATTTTCAAAAAAAAATTTTCGAAAAACATTTTGAAAAAAAATTTCGAAAAAAATTTTGCAAAAAAATTCTTCGAAAAAAATTTCAAAAAAATTTTCGAGAAAAATTTCGAAAAATAATTTTCGAAAAAAATTTTGAAAAAAATTTTCGAAAAAAAAATTTCGAAAAAAATATTCGAAAGAAATTTCGAAAAAAAATTTTCGAAAAAAATTTTGAAGGAAATTTTCGAAAAAAATTTTCGAAAAAAATTTTGAAAAAAAATTTGGAAAAAATATTTTGATAAAATTTTTGAAAAAAATTTAGAAAAAAAATTTTCAAAAAAAAAACGAAAAAAATTTTGAAAAAAAATTTTCAAAAAAATTTTTGGAAAAAAAATTTCAAAAAAATTTTCGGAAAAAATTTCAAAAAAAAATTTTCGAAAAAAATTTTTAAAAAAAATTTCGAAAAAAATTTTGAAAAAAATTTCGAAAAAAATTTTGAAAAACATTTTCGAAAAAAATTTCGAAAAAAAATTTTCGATAAATTTCAAAAAAATTTTGAAAAAAATTTCAATAAAAAATTTTCGAAAAAAATTTCGAAAAAAATTTCGAAAAAAAATTTTCGAGAAAAATTTCGAAAATAAATTTTCGAAAAAAATTTCGAAAAAAAATTTCGAAAAAATTTTGGAAAAAAAATTTTCGAAAAAATTTCGAAAAGAAATTTTCGAAAATAATTTAGAAAAAAATTTTGAAAAAAATTTTCGAAAAAAATTTCGAAAAAAAAATTTGAAAAAAAAAATTGAAAAAAAATTTCGAAAAAAAATTTTTAAAAAAATTTCGAAAAAAAATTTTGAAAAAAAATTTGGAAAAAAAATTTTGAAAAAAATTTTCAAAAAAATTTTCAAAAAAAATTTCGAAAAAAAATTTTGAAAAAAAATTTGGAAAAAAAAATTTGAAAAACATTTTTGAAAAAGATTTCGAAAAAAAAGTTTCAAAAAAATTTTCGAAAAAAAATTTTCGAAAAAAAATTTTCGAAAAAAATTTCGATAAAAAATTTTAAAAAAAATTTTCAAAAAAATTTCGAAAAAAATTTTGAATAAAATTTTCGAAAAAAATTTTAAAAAAATTTTAAAAAAAATTTCGAAAATAATTTGGAAAAACTTTTGAAAAAAATTTTGAAAAATATTTTCGAAAAAAATTTTCGAAAAAAATTTTGAAAAAAATTTTCGAAAAAACTTTCGAAAAAAAAAATTTTGAAAAAAATTTTTCAAAAAAATTTCGAAAAAAAATTTTCAAAAAAAAATTTGAAAAAAAATTTCGAAAAAAATTTCGAAAAAAAATTTTCAAAAAAATTTTGGAAAAAAAAATTTCGAAAAAAATTTTGAAAAAAATTTCCAAAAAAAATTCGAAAAAAAATTTCGAAAAAAAATTTCGAAAAAAGTTTGGAAAAATTTTTTAAAAAAATTTTGAAAAAAATTTTCGAAAAAACTTTCGAAGAAAAAATTTTCGAAATAATTTTTGAAAAACATTTCGAAAAAAAATTTGGAAAAAAAATTTTGAAAAAAATTTTCGAAAAAAAAATTTCGAAAAAAATTTTGAAAAAAATTTCCAATAAAAATTTGAAAAAAAATTTCGAAAAAAATTTTGAAAAAAATTTTCGAAAAAAATTTTGAAAAAAATTTTGAAAAAAAATTTTCGAAAAAAATTTCGGAAAAAAAATTTTCGAAAAAATTTTGAAAAAAAATTTCGAAAAAAATTTTGAAAAAAAATTTCGAAAAAAATTTTCGAAAAAAATTTCGAAAAAAAATTTTCGATAAATTTCAAAAAAATTTTCAAAAAAAAATTCAATAAAAAATTTTCGAAAAAAATTTCGAAAAAAAATTTTCCAAAAAAATTTCAAAAAAAAATTTTCCAAAAAAATTTGAAAAAAAATTTCGAAAAAAATTTTGCAAAAAAATTTTTCGAAAAAATTTTAAAAAAAATTTCGAAAAAAAATTTTCTAAAAAAATTTTGAAAAAAATTTTCGAAAAAAAATTTTCGAAAAAAATTTTGAAAAAAAATTTCGAAAAAAATTTTCCAAAAAAATTTTTCGAAAAATTTTCAAAAAAATTTTCGAAAAAAATTTCGAAAAAAAATTTTCGAAAAAAAATTTTCGAAAAAAATTTTCGAAAGAAATTTCGAAAAAAAATTTTCAAAAAAAATTTTGAAAGAAATTTTCGAAAAAAAATTTTCGAAAAAAATTTTGAAAAAAATTTTCGAAAAAAAATTTGAAAAAAAATTTTGAAAAAAATTTCGAAAAAAAATTTTCGAAAAAATTTTGAAAAAATTTACGAAAAAAATTTTGAAAAAAAATTTCGATAATAATTCGAAAAAAAATTTTGAAAAAAATTCCGAAAAAAATTTTAGGAAAAAATTTTGAAAAAAAATTTTTCGAAAAAAATTTTGAAAAAAATTTTCCAAAAAAATTTTAGAAAAAAATTTTCAAAAAAAATTTTGAAAAAAATTCGAAAAAAATTTTCAAAAAAATTTTCGAAAAAATTTTGGAAAAATAAAATTTTCGAAAAAAATTTTAAAAAAAATTTTGCAAAAATTTTCGAAAAAAATTTCGAAAAAAATTTTCGAAAAAAATTTCGAAAAAAAATTTTTGATAAATTTAAAAAAAATTTCGAAAAATATTTCGAAAAAAAATTTTCGAAAAAAATTTTGAAAAAAAAACTTTCGAAAAAAATTTCGAAAAAAAATATTCCAAAAAAAATTTTCAAAAAAAAATTTTCGAAAAAAATTTTCGAAAGAAATTTCGAAAAAAAATTTTCGAAAAAAATTTTGAAAAAAATTTTCGAAAAAAATTTGGAAAAAAAATTTTGAAAAAATTTTCGAAAGAAATTTCGAAAAAAAATTTTCGAAAAACATTTTGAAAAAAAATTTCGAAAAAAATTTTCGAAAAAAATTTCGATAAACAATTTTTGAAAAAAATTTCGAAAAAAAATTTTCAAAAAAAAATTTTCGAAAAACATTTTGAAAAAAAATTTCGAAAAAAATTTTGCAAAAAAATTCTTCGAAAAAAATTTCAAAAAAATTTTCGAGAAAAATTTCGAAAAATAATTTTCGAAAAAAATTTTAAAAAAAATTTTCGAAAAAAAAATTTCGAAAAAAATATTCGAAAGAAATTTCGAAAAAAAATTTTCGAAAAAAATTTTGAAGGAAATTTTCGAAAAAAATTTTCGAAAAAAATTTTGAAAAAAAATTTGGAAAAAATATTTTGATAAAATTTTTGAAAAAAATTTAGAAAAAAAATTTTCAAAAAAAAAAACGAAAAAAATTTTGAAAAAAAATTTTCAAAAAAATTTTTGGAAAAAAAATTTCAAAAAAATTTTCGGAAAAAATTTCAAAAAAAAATTTTCGAAAAAAAATTTTAAAAAAAATTTCGAAAAAAATTTTGAAAAAAATTTCGAAAAAAATTTTGAAAAACATTTTCGAAAAAAATTTCGAAAAAAAATTTTCGATAAATTTCAAAAAAATTTTGAAAAAAATTTCAATAAAAAATTTTCGAAAAAAATTTCGAAAAAAATTTCGAAAAAAAATTTTCGAGAAAAATTTCGAAAATAAATTTTCGAAAAAAATTTCGAAAAAAAATTTCGAAAAAATTTTGGAAAAAAAATTTTCGAAAAAATTTCGAAAAAAAATTTTCGAAAATAATTTAGAAAAAAATTTTGAAAAAAATTTTCGAAAAAAATTTCGAAAAAAAAATTTGAAAAAAAAATTGAAAAAAAAATTTCGAAAAAAATTTTTTAAAAAAATTTCGAAAAAAAATTTTGAAAAAAAATTTTGGAAAAAAAATTTTGAAAAAAATTTTCAAAAAAATTTTCAAAAAAAATTTCGAAAAAAAATTTTGAAAAAAAATTTGGAAAAAAAAATTTGAAAAACATTTTTGAAAAAGATTTCGAAAAAAAAGTTTCAAAAAAATTTTCGAAAAAAAATTTTCGAAAAAAATTTCGATAAAAAATTTTAAAAAAAATTTTCAAAAAAATTTCGAAAAAAATTTTGAATAAAATTTTCGAAAAAAATTTTTAAAAAATTTTAAAAAAAATTTTGAAAAAAAATTTCGAAAAAAATTTTCGAAAAAAATTTCGAAAAAAAATTTTCGATAAATTTCAAAAAAATTTTCGAAAAAAATTTCAATAAAAAATTTTCGAAAAAAATTTCGAAAAAAAATTTTCCAAAAAAATTTCGAAAAAAATTTTCCAAAAAAATTTGTAAAAAAAATTTCGAAAAAAATTTTTCGAAAAAATTTTCAAAAAAATTTTCGAAAGAAATTTCGAAAAAAAATTTTCGATAAAAATTTTGAAAATAATTTTCGAAAAAAAATTTTCGAAAAAAATTTTGAAAAAAAATTCCAAAAAAAATTTTCCAAAAACATTTTTCGAAAAAATTTTCAAAAAAATTTTCGAAAAAAATTTCGAAAAAAAATTTTCGAAAAAAAATTTTCGAAAAAAATTTTCGAAAGAAATTTCGAAAAAAAATTTTCAAAAAAAATTTTGAAAGAAATTTTCGAAAAAAAATTTTCGAAAAAAATTTTGAAAAAAAATTTGGAAAAAAAATTTTGAAAAAAAATTTCGAAAAAAATTTTGAAGAAAAATTTCGAAAAAAAATTTTCAAAAAAATTTCCAAAAAAAATTTTCAAAAAAATTTTTCGAAAAAAATTTTCAAAAAACTTTTCGAAAAAAATTTCGAAAAAAAATTTTTGAAAAAAATTTTGAAAAAAAATTTTTCGAAAAAAATTTTGAAAAAAATTTTCGAAAAAAATTTCGAAAAAAAATTTTGAAAAAAATTTTGAAAAAAAATTTTGAAAAAAAATTTTTAAAAAAATTCAAAAAAAAATTTCGAAAAAAATTTGGAAAAACTTTTGAAAAAAATTTTGAAAAAAATTTTCGAAAAAAATTTTGAAAAAAATTTTCGAAAAAACTTTCGAAAAAAAAAATTTCGAAAAAAATTTTGAAAAAAATTTTTGAAAAAAATTTCGAAAAAAAATTTTCAAAAAAAAATTTGAAAAAAAATTTCGAAAAAAATTTCGAAAAAAAATTTTCAAAAAAAATTTGGAAAAAAAAATTTCGAAAAAAATTTTGAAAAAAATTTCCAAAAAAAATTTGAAAAAATTTTCAAAAAACAATTTTAGAAAAATATTTTGAAAAAAATTTCGAAAAAAAATTCGAAAAAAAATTTCGAAAAAAAAATTTCGAAAAAAATTTGGAAAAATTTTTTAAAAAAATGTTGAAAAAAATTTTCGAAAAAAAAATTGAAAAAAATTTTCGAAAAAACTTTCGAAGAAAAAATTTTCGAAAAAATTTTTGAAAAAAATTTCGAAAAAAAATTTTCGAAAAAAATTTCGAAAAAAAAGTTTCAAAAAAATTTTCGAAAAAAAATTTTCGAAAAAAATTTCGATAAAAAATTTTGTAAAAAAATTTTCAAAAAAATTTCGAAAAAAATTTTGAAAAAAATTTTCAAAAAAAATTTTGAAAAAAATTTTGAAAAAAAATTTTCGAAAAAAATTTCGGAAAAAAAAATTTTGAAAAAATTTTGAAAAAAAATTTCGAAAAAAATTTTGAAAAAAAATTTCGAAAAAAATTTTCGAAAAAAATTTCGAAAAAAAATTTTCGATAAATTTCAAAAAAATTTTCGAAAAAAATTTCAATAAAAAATTTTCGAAAAAAATTTCGAAAAAAAATTTTCCAAAAAAATTTCAAAAAAAAATTTTCCAAAAAAATTTGAAAAAAAATTTCGAAAAAAATTTTGCAAAAAAATTTTTCGAAAAAATTTTCAAAAAAATTTTCGAAAAAAATTTCGAAAAAAAATTTTCTAAAAAAATTTTGAAAAAAATTTTCGAAAAAAAATTTTCGAAAAAAAATTTTCGAAAAAAATTTTGAAAAAAAATTTCGAAAAAAAATTTCCAAAAAAATTTTTCGAAAAAATTTTCAAAAAAATTTTCGAAAAAAATTTCGAAAAAAAATTTTCGAAAAAAAATTTTCGAACAAATTTTCGAAAGAAATTTCGAAAAAAAATTTTCAAAAAAAATTTTGAAAGAAATTTTCGAAAAAAAATTTTCGAAAAAAATTTTGAAAAAAATTTTCGAAAAAAAATTTGAAAAAAAATTTTGAAAAAAATTTCGAAAAAAAATTTTGGAAAAATTTTGGAAAAAAATTTTTCGAAAAAAATTTTGAAAAAAATTTTCGAAAAAAATTTCGAAAAAAAATTTCGAAAAAAATTTTGAAAAAATATTTTGAAAAAAAATTTTTAAAAAAATTCAAAAAAAAATTTCGAAAAAAATTTGGAAAAACTTTTGAAAAAGTTTTGAAAAAAACTTTCGAAAAAAAAATTTCGAAAAAAATTTTGAAAAAAATTTGAAAAAATTTTCGAAAAAAAATTTTAGAAAAATATTTTGAAAAAAATTTCGTAAAAAATTCGAAAAAAAATTTCGAAAAAAAAATTTCGAAAAAAATTGAAAAAATTTTGAAAAAAATTTTGAAAAAAATTTTCGAAAAAAATTTTGAAAAAAATTTTCGAAAAAACTTTCGAAGAAAAAATTTTCGAAAAAATTTTTGAAAAAAATTTCAAAAAAAAATTTTCGAAAAAAATTTTGAAAAAAAATTTCGAAAAAAATATCGAAAAAATTTTTTAAAAAATTTTCGAAAAAAATTTTGAAAAAAATTTTCAAAAAAAAATTTGAAAAAAAATTTTGAAAAAAATTTCGAAAAAAAATTTTCGAAAAAATTTTGGAAAAAAATTTTTCGAAAAAAATTTCGAAAAAAAATTTTCGAAAAAATTTTGGAAAATAAATATTCGAAAAAAATTTTGAAAAAAATTTTCCAAAAAAATTTGGGAAAATAATTTTCGAAAAAAATTTTGGAAAAAATTTTCGAAAAAAATTTTGAAAAAAATTTTCGAAAAAAATTTTGAAAAAAATTTTCGAAAAAAATTTTGAAAAAATTTTGGAAAAAAAATTTACGAAAAAAATTTTGAAAAAAAATTTCGATAATAATTCGAAAAAAAATTTTGAAAAAAATTTCGAAAAAAATTTTTGGAAAAAATTTTGAAAAAAAATTTTTCGAAAAAAATTTTGAAAAAAATTTTCGAAAGTTACCGAAAAAATATTTTCGAAAAAAAATTTCCAAAAAAAAAAAAAAATTCAAAATAAATTTCGAAAGAATAATTTTTAAAAAAAATTTTTCCGGAAAAAATTTTTAACAATATAAAACAACTTGAGCAATAATAAAAGTCTAGTCTAAAAATTTCATAGTAAATAATTTATGTAGAGTTCATTTCCATTTTAACAATCCGATTAAATATTTTATAGAAACTCATTGGCAAATTATTATCTCATGCCTGATCCTTTGTGTTTTTCAATAGCTATATGCATATGCACAAGACCAGTACACATGTCTGTGCGTGCACATTCATATATGCCTAATTTACGTATAAGGTTTGACTCTGTAAACCACAAGTTGAAAGTGCTTTCAGATTTGATAAAATTTAGCATATCAAACAAACCAAAGATTTGCTAAATGCTGATGATATCCATAGTTGACCCATCAAGCATGTATGAAAGACTCACCATTTCTTAATACAGTGCTTCTCAAACTGTGAGAGGAATGCCTCCCTCTGGAGGAAAGAGCCTAATGATGAGATGGCAAAAAAATTTTTAAATTTCACCATAAAAACTATTTATCCCAGATTTATAAGTGTTGGCGATTTGTGGAAATACTATCACACAGCCAATAGAGATAATAACAGATAATAACTTATGAACTTGTATCACATGCGTATTTATGTGAAGCTGGCTTTTCTGTGGTGGCTGCCGAGAGGCAATGCTTAGGCCTTCGTTGCTCTTTATTTTTAGCATGGCGAGCTTGCCAAGGTATACACCATAGCCCTACTACCATGACAGGTCGGAGCCACTGGCACTCAACCCAGGTGGAATAGGAAATTGTGTGGCGCCGCATAAGACACGCGGCAGGCTGAGACAGAGTGCCCCTTAAAAAGAGACACTCAGTATAAAGTGGCCCTACATAAAGAAATGACCTACGACCATGCTTATGCTAAACTGAAATAGTTCAAATCAATTAATTACACTCAATGAATACCTATCAATATCCTCAACTGGTCACATCTCAAACCTAGCATTAATAACCTAGCACTAATAACCTAGCATCTAACTGCTGCAAACTGTGATGGAATAACACTTTCATACCTACACAAAAAAACACACAAGCACACAACTACACTACACTACATTCGCGCTAGCGCATTCAATCACTCGATCAAGCACACAACACATTCAAACCCTATTACCTATTCGCCTAAGCCTATTCCCTACTCTCCTAAGATCTCTACACATTCCTAACTAACATCTGTTCTTCCTCCAGTCCCATGGTGTTGGCCACCCTTTAAAATTATTTAAATTGTTCCAAGGTACCTTCGATACAATCCATATGTTTAGCATGTCCAAAATTATTACGGAATGGCAATTTACTTTCTCCATAGGAAAAAGTATTTTATTCGCAAATAAAAAAATCAAGATTTCAATGGAAACACGTTTTGAGGTTCCCTGAGGATATTTTCACTATTGTGTGTGTATGATAGGAATATTTTGGGCATTACAACTCAAAAACGAATTATCAGATCAGGGCAAAGCTTTATGTTCAAAGACTCTATCAATAGTCGACAAGCGAATGTGTTATTTTTCTATTTTTTCTAAATTAACTCTTTTAAAATTCAACTCACGTAAACATATCTTATCAATGTTGCAGACATTTTAAGGGAGATGTATGCGTTTTCCATGTAAATGCCTTTGATACAATACAAAACAATTATCATTATATTAAAGTACCAATTTTATGTGAGATGGTATTAAATATCAAGATTTCTACACGAGTTACAAGCACGATAATATAGCAAAAACAAAGAAACATTTTGGTCTAAAGATTCCTTTGTTATGTAAAAAAAATTGAAAATGAAAAAATTACAAAAGCTTATTTTGAAATTTAGTCATATAATTTGATGTATTGTCATTCGATAATATTAGTATTCGATTTTAATATTAGATTATAGAAATAATTAATTAGTTTTCGTGGTATATAGATTAATGATTATCGGGTGCCGGGCCAACAAAACGGAACAAAGTAACGAATAAATAGTGCTATCACTATAATAGATTTTTCTGAAGTAGTATTTTTGGTTCAAAATACAAAAAAAGGCAATGCTTAGGCCTTTAAAATTACTAAGAACAAATTTTAATAATTATATTAAGCAACTGTTTCGCATTCTAGGTGTATGTCCAATTGCCGCAAAAATTTGGAAGACATTCATATAAAAAAGGATTTAAAACTTTCCCAGTGAATATTATTAGTGAATTGTTCTCGGGTTTCACACCGGGTGATGTCTTCAATAGAATTCAACGTTTCGGCGTATGTCACATCCGCCATCTTCAGGAAAACTGAGTGCCGTTTCAGGTTGGGTCCCGGTTTATATCCCCTGGGTGGTTCGTCTGTTGGTCTCTGGTTGGTTCTTGCGTTGGCCAATGGCGTTTGGACTCCTGGGTCATAATGGGAAAGATGGGATCCCATCATATGCCTAATCATGTATTTTCATCCAAAAAAGCAGGTCTACTTATTCGCTGGAATATAGGGTAAATAATATTTTCAAAAAAATTTTTAAAAAATAAAAAAAAAATAAAACTATTTTCAAAAAAACATTCTCTTATAAAATATTTTTTTTAAATTTTCGAAAAACTTATGATAAAAAATTTCGAAAAATTTTCCAAAAAATATAAAAATATTCGAAAAATTTTTTTAAAAGTCGGGGGCGGAAAAAGGCGGGGGCGGGAAAGAGTCGGTGGCGGGAAAAAGCCGGTGGCGGGAAAAAAGTGGGGGACAGGAATAATGTCGTGGCGAGAATAATGTCAGGGGCGGGAATAATGTAGGGGGTGGGAATAAAGTCGGGGGAGGGAATAATATCGGGGGCGGGAATAATTTCGGAGGCGGGGAAAAAGTCGGAGTCGGAGATAAAGTCGGGGGCGGGAATAACGTTGGGGAGGGGAAAAAGTCGGAGGAGGAAAAAATGTCTGGGGTGGCAAAAATGTCGGGCTGCATAAATTTCGGGGGCGGGAAGAACGTTGGCGCCAGGAAAAACGTTGGGGCCGGAAAAAACGTCGGGGGTGGGAAAAACGTCGGGGCGGGAAAACCATCGGGAGAAGGAAAAACCTCGGGGACGGGAAAAATAGCGGGGTCGGGAAAAATTTCGGGGGCGGGAAAAAGGTCGGGGAGGGGGAAATGTCGGGGATAGGAAAAATGTCAGGGCGGGAAAAATGTCGGGGGAGGGAAAAATGTCGGGGAGGGAAAAATTTCGGTAGCGGGAAAAATGTCGGGGGCGGGAAAAATGTGGGGGGGGGGGGGAAATGTCGGGGGCGTGAATAATGTCGGAGGGAAAAATATCGGGGCAGGAAAGATGTCGGGTGCGGGAAAAATGTCGGGAGCGGGAAAAATGTCGGGAGCGGGAAAAATGACGGAAGCGGCAAAAATGTAGGAGGCGGGAAGAAAGTAGGCGGCGGTAAATTTCGGGTGCGGAAAAATGTAGGGGTCGATAATAAAGTCGGGGGCGGAAAGAGGCGGGGACGGAAGAAAGTCGGGGGCGGAAAAAAGTAGAATGCGGAGAAAAGTAGTGGGTGGGAAAAAGTCGGGATCGGGGAAAAAGTCGGGAGCGGGAAAAAGTCGCGGGCGAAGAAAATGTCGGAGTCGGCAAAAATGTAGGGGTCGGGAAAAATGTCGGGGCGAGAAAATTATCGGGGGCGGGAAAAATGTCAGGGGCGGGATAAATGTCGGGGGCGGGATAAATGTCGGGGGCGGGATAAATGACGGGGGCGGGAAAAATGTCGGAGGCGGGAAAAATGTCGGGGACGGGAAAAAGTCGGGGGCGGAAAAAATCTCGGGGGCGGAAAAATGTCGGGTGCGTGAATGTCGGAGGGAAAAATATCGGGACAGGAAAAAATTTTGGTAAAAAATTTTCAGAAAAAAAGGACAAAAAATTTCGGAAAAAAATAATAAAATTGGAAAAATTTTGAAGGAAATTTTCGAAAAAATTTTGAAAAAAAATGTTGACATGAATTTTCGTAACAAAAATTTAAAGTTTTCGAAAATATTTTTCAAAAGCAATTTACAAAAAAATTTTCAAAAAAATTTTCTGAAAAAATTTACAAAACATTTTATAAAAAGCAATTTCAAAAAACTCGAAATATCGCGACATTTGGTGTCAGAAATGGGATGGCGATGGTAATAACGCCCTTTTTTTGTAGTTATTCGTGTATGGTTCGCTATTTTTATTCCCGGACATTGACCACGTGGTCGCTCGAGTCTGTGCATCAGGCTTAGGAGTGGACGGAGTAACGATTCTAATCCGGCTGTGGATCCATCAGTGTTTCGGGAGATGAGCAAGGCGTTTCTGGGGTAGTTCTGTGCTCAGCGAGACCTTTATGCTCTCTCGCGCGCCCCCGTCCTCCGTGCACTTAGCGCGTCGGTTTTGGCCGCCATTCCCACGTTTTCCGGTGCCCACGATGAGGACGCGAGCGGGTGGATCGAGAAATTTCGCCATTACGTGTTCGACAGGCCGTTCATGGTTGTCACGGACAACTCTGCCGTCGCGTGGTTACACCAGAAGCAAGCGGTGAGTGGGATGCTTGGCCGATGGGTGATGGCGCTACAGGAGCACGAGATCAATTTCGTGCACCGGAAACGGGAATCCCAGAGGAGTTGCTGGTTGGTGCCTTTGTCCCGAACGGCATGCAACCAGGGGAATTAATGCTGCGGCAGCGTGCTGACGACAGTTTGGCGACGGTGTTCCGGGCCATGGCACATGGCGCAAGAACGGACAGCGAGAGAGACGAGGGTCAGACTGCGAAGGATATCTATATCTATAGTTCACCCTGCAAGCCACCGCAATGGTGTGTGGCAGGGGGTGCAATAGCACCAAGGTAAAGCGCGTAATAATGTATAGTATCACTCTACGTCGGCTGATTTCTTTTCGTAACTTCTGTTCTGCTCAGCTTTCGTTCTAGGGAAAAACGAGCCTTTATACCTCTCAGTCCTACAGGCTATCTCTCTTATTTTACGAGGATGGTCCATTCTACCAATATATGTTGGTGCTCTTATTATTTCAGTTTTAACTGCCACTCTTTACACCACTCGAGAATTGCATTTAAGTCGTCAGTAAGTAATAATTGATCATTAGGACTGTTAATCTCTCTGTAAACTACTGTATCATCCGCGAATAACTTGATTTTACTTTTTATAACCTTATCTAAGTCGTTTATATATAAAAGGAATAGTAGGGGGCCGATTACACTTCCCTGTGGAACGCCTGAGGCTACGCTGACTGAATCTGATTTAAATCCATCTATAACTACTATTTGTTCACGCTCATTAAGAAAGTCCCTGATCCACTCGATTATCTTTCGATTTATTCCACAGTCATTTAATTTCTTCACTAACTTACTGTGCGGGACTTTATCGAAAGCCTTCTTGAAGTCGAGGAAAACCGCATCTAACTGAGTCTTACGGTCTCCTGATCTTAGTATATCGTGAACGAGCAGAGCGAGCTGTGTTTCACAAGATCTCGTCTTCCTGAAGCCATGCTGATATTTACTTAGCAAGTTCTGACTATCTAAGAAGTCCATCACGGAGCTAACGATAATGTGCTCGAGAACCTTGCAAGATAGGGAGGTAAGCGAAATTGACCTCTAATTTTCTCTGTCGTCTTTTTTCCCACCTTTGTGTAACGGCGTTATAAAGGCTAATTTCCATTCCTTAGGTACAACGCCATGACTAAGTGACTTATTGAAAACTATTTCGAGATAAGGTGCTATTTCCAGTGCTAACTCTTTGAATACTCTAGCTGGTATCTCTTCTGGACCCGGAGATTTATCTGACTTGATATTTTTAAGCTGTTGACTATAATATATATATAATATGACATTATCGTTCATTTTTTCCTTGCCTGGTTCGTGCGCCACGACCTTCGCTCTCACGTCTTCGGTAGTAAATACGCTCTGAAAAAATAAGTTTACCAAATTTCCTTTATCTGTGCTATCGCTAACTACCTCTCCTTGGTCGTTTATTAACGGGGCTACGGTTGGGCGTCGACCGTGAACTTCTCTAACATTTGAACAAAAGCATTTGGGATTTTCACTTAGATGTTCACTAAGAGTCTTTTTTTTTGAAGTCCGTTAATGCTTTGCGATAACCTTCTTGGTCTTAGTCCGACAATCTCTGTACTTAAGTGAAATTGAAATTACTTCCTCCTGTGACTTACAGTTATTGATGCGTTTAAATTTGGAGTGAAGCTTTCTTTGGTGTCTGAGGGCACATCTAACCTGCCGATTATACCACCTTGGTTCCCCATTATCGCTAATAAATTTACTTGGTATATACGTATTAATACCCACTCTAATTTCTGATAGAAATGCTTTCCAAGTTTCCTCAACGTTTTTTGTGCTTGTCGATTTGCTGAAATCGCCGTAATCCTTGATGAGTTTCTCTTTGAAATCCTCAAAGTTAGCATTTTTATACATGTACACTTTTCGCTTAGGCTTGCGATATTTTGCGACAGTTATATCCAAAAGTACTCGAACTGATTTGTGATCACTGATTCCTTCTTCAACAGTTACTTCGGAAACACACTCGGGGATGTTAACTGCTAGTAAATCTAATATATTGTTCGCTCTCGTAGGTTTTTTGACTACCTGGATGAGGGAATGTTTATTGAAGATGTCTATTAGCGCTTCGCATGACTCGCGATTCCTACCGGATGGTATGAAGCTACAACCCTGCCAATTTATCGAGGGTAGATTGAAGTCTCCTCCTACTATGATAATGCTTTTACTATTCTTCTTCATTAGTGAATTTATTTAAGCCTCTAGATCGTATATTTCTTCTGCGTTTGAAGCTGGCGGTCTATAATATGCACATACATGAATGTTTCCCAAACCTTCACTGTTTATAGTACACCAAGTGCTTTCAATATTGTTTTCAGCAAACTTGACCGGAGAACTTATTAGTGTATTATTCACTACTATAAACACCCCTCCACCGCTCCTATTTGTCCTATCTCGTCTGTGAATAATATATCGTAAGGGGAAAATTTCACGGTCGTGAATATCCGAGGTTAGCCAACTCTCTGTGCCTATCACTATATCTGCCTCTGTTTGTTCTAGTAAATTCTGAAGTTCCGCAGCCTTATTCCTGATACTCCGGCAATTTAGAGTTAAAATTTTTAGGGAGTCACTTATGTGTCGCTTCGGAATTATTTCAGCGATTTGGAGGGTGCATCCCTCATTTCTAATAGCGGCTTTATTACTGATAGCATTATCGCATGGTTTATTGTGCCCTAAAGCAGACCTACATATTGATCTACGGTCAGAGTTAATAAATTTATTATGATAGTTAGCGTAAGTCTTTAATTTCCCCGTATATGACCTGCTCACTAACCTACTCTCTAATCTAAAAAAACTCTACTATGTTCGTATATCCTAACACCTACCCTCTGTGCTGCCCCGGCGGTATAGTGAACTCCCGAGCGGTTAAGGGGTACCTTGCACGATTCGAGAACCGGCCCGAGGTCCACGAAATCTACTCCGATGCCCCCACAGAACTTCCAGATTCTCCGGTTCAAGCCGATCACTCGACTCCAAACCGTCGAACCCCGGTCGGTCCGCGGGACCATGCTGCATACGGTCAGACGCATGTCGATCCCCATGACCCGCCGAAGTCGGTGTACTTCGGAGCATAGATCCCTGAAGGAATCCAATATCTCCTCAGAACCCCGATCCTGCGCGTCATTGGTGCCCACATGCGCCACTATCCGCAGCTTGGAGCATCCCGTGCCACTTGCCGCCGCCCGAACCGCCTTCGTCACCTGAGGTACTGTTCCGCCTGGAATACACGAGGAGAACACCCGCTCATCACCCTCCCGAGGAGCCCTTTCCCTCACCGGTGCCACCAAACACTGAACGTTTGAGCTACCTATTAACAAGATTCCCCCCTCCCAGCCCGACTTCCCCTAGGTGCAGCGTCCCTCGAGGCGGAGGGAGCGGATGCGGCCACAGAATTCGTCGTGCTATCCTCCGAGAGCACTTCGAATCTCTTTTTGACGGAGATAGGGTCACCTTCCACCTTCCCATCTCCCCGCCATGACCGCCCCACTCCCCCGCGACCTCGGGTAGCCACCTTCCAATCGTCGGGTTTTGGACATGAAGCCATCCCTTCCGGGTTAGTGTCGACCACGACTCTCTCTTCGACAACCCAGCCAGCATTCGCTCTCGAGCTAGCCCGAGGTACCACCTTGGTACGACAAGGCGTCTCAGAAGTCCCCGCATCTTCACTCCCCTTCCGAACAGCATCCAAATCCGCAACCTTAGAGAGGAGCTTCTCCGAAATCCTCTCAAGTTCTGTGATGCGCGCTTGGAGCAGCTCACATTCAACAGAGCTTTTGAAAAGAGCAACAGAAGACCTATGGGAAGCCATACCTAACTAATTGTAAGATTTATAAATTTCATTTATATGTGTACTTGAGAGCTAGATAGGAAATAGGAGCGCGAGGATTGGAAAAGGATTACTTTTTGTTGCGAGAAAGCGACTTGGGACTGTCTACGGTGAAAAGAGTTAATTGGCCTGACAATGAGACGAGTTAAACGGCAACTCCAGTAGAAAAGGGGGATGAGTTTGGCGATAAGAGGACTGAGCTCGGTGAACCGCGCGGTAGGGGTCTTACTTGGTGACAAACAACCTATGGGTCTTGCCTGAAGGCCTTGAGTCAAGGTCAACTACAAGAATAGGAAGTGACAGGAGGGTGCTGAAGTACACAAGTAAAAATATAATACTTTTGCTTTACTAAATTTTATGCACAGGAATAAAATATGTTTGTTAAACTAAATATTACATCGACGAGAACGAAAATAAACTCGTGAATGTTTTATAAAATAACTTATCCCTAAAGTAGGTGTTAGTAGAGCTTAAGCACTTAACTCCTAAACACTTAAAAGGTAAAGAAAAAAAAACGGTGTATCAGAACTTTAGGATAGTAGAGCTAATAAAACAATAAAGATCGTGTATAAAATTCAGAAGGGAAAAAACGACAATTGAGTCACGAAAGTGAATAAACAGCACTACATAAAATAAGTAAAAAACGAAGTTGAAACTGAATTAGCCTTAAATTAACGAAACGAAAGCTTAAGTTACGAAAGTGAATAAACAGCACTACATATAATAAGTAAAAAACGAAATTGAAACTGAATTAGCCTTGAATTAACGAAACGAAAACTTAGGTCACGAAAGTGAATAAACAGCACTACATATAATAAGTAAAAAACGAAATTGAAACTGAATTAGCCTTGAATTAACGAAACGAAAACTTAGGTCACGAAAGTGAATAAACAGCACTACATATAATATATAAACAACAAAAGTTGAAACTAAATTAGCCTTAAATTAACAAGGTTAGTTAAATATTAGATAATAATATGAAAGAATCTATTTAAATTTGGTAATGTGAGATATTATAAGTAGGAGCACTAAGAATAAACGTGGACTCCGGATATTCTCCGAATAAGGATTACAATTAAGACGAATAATCTAAGACATGCAAAATAATAATAAAACTAAATTATAATATAACTAAAGGTACTTAAACTATAGCTACAGCAAGCCAAAGACAGCTATACTACGGGATACGGCAGGTAACAGCGCAGATGCGGGAGCAAAAGAGAAAGGCTGCTTCCACATCTCCAATGGGAATTTATACAGGAGAGGGGGACGCAACAGCCGTAAGTTACGGTTAACGGTCTCTCGTTGTTTAAGGCAGAAGGTGATGGAGATGTACCATGAAGGGGATACGTGGGGCACGAGGGAGTAAACAAGACGCTGGAGCGGGAAAAGGAAAGATTCTGGGGGCAAGGGTTGGCAAGGCAGGTTCGCCGTTTTGTTGGAGCCTGTTCTGGCTGTCAGATGCGGAAACAGCCTCCTGGGAAACCATCTGGGTTTGTACAGCCGGTCCCAACGGTGTCCAAGCCTTTCGACACACTAGG
Source organism: Uropetala carovei (assembly GCA_036926305.1). NCBI lineage: Eukaryota > Metazoa > Arthropoda > Insecta > Odonata > Petaluridae > Uropetala > Uropetala carovei. Next base: position 435,223 of record JAXCHB010000228.1, on the reverse strand, counting down.
GATAGGCTATGTAGGACCCTTGCCGCGCACAGGGCGTGGTAATCGGTACTTGCTGCTGTGTGTGGATTATGCAACCCGTTGGGCGGAGGCTAAGCCCGTGCCGGACACTACAGCCGTCATAGTAAAGGACTTCATTGTGAATGACATCATCCTTAGGCACGGCACACCCAGCAAAATCATTACCGATCGGGGAACTGCGTTCACCGCGGAATTGCTGAAGAGTGCGCTGGGCATCCTGGGGGTCGAGCACGCCATGGCCGCTGCATACCACCTGCAGACCAACGGCCTCTGCGAAAGGACTAACCGGACTCTGACGGAGGCCCTAGCTGGATTCGCCGATGGTCAACAAGCTTGCTGGGAGACTTCGTGCAGCATGCGGTGTTTGCTCTCAACACCGCCAGGCAGGAGACGACTGGGTATAGTCCATTCCAGTTGGTCTACGTACGCCTACCAGTCCTACCAGAGGAGACAAGGTTACCTTGGCCGGAGGAAGGGTAGGGGTCCTACGCCCAGTTACTGCATCGGATCGAGAGGATACGAAAGAATGCGGCCGCCAGGACGAATGGACGAAAGAATCTCCAGCAGGCTCACTACAACCGGAAGCACGGGGCGTCCCCTTCGTACAAAGTTGGTGACCTTGTGCTGGCACGACGTCCCAAGTTCCTCCCTAAATATATCGGGCCGTATAAGGGGGCTGACACCTGTCACCTTTTGGGTGTCGGATCCACCCGGCTGTCGGTCACGGCGGCAATGGAACGTGTTCCCTGTGCACGTGTCACAGATGAACAGATACAGGCCTGGGTACTATAGCGGTGAGTCGAGTAGCGGGGAGGGTCGTAGCCCTGGTGATAGTTCCACTAGCTGAGCCGACGACGATGGGTCGTCAGGGGACGATTGGAGTGAAGCGGGAGAGGGCCAGAGCAGAGGCGAATGGGCGGCTCGTGGAGGACGAAGCACGCCTGCCGAGCCAGAAGTATCACACCCAAGTCGCACGACCAGGATGGCGGACTACCGGGTCGGATCCAAGTGATGGGTGGTTTGCCCACTTGGGGACAAGTGGGATGATCAGGAAGGGCCGCGTGTAGCGAGTCGATAAACATTGTAGCTGCAATGTCTCGGGCGGGTGCGCCGCTAGATGTAGGGACTATCGCAGGCGGGCAGGGAGAGAGTGAGGTCGCACGGGTGACACGCGAGGTCCAGAGGGAGGGCTGTGGTGTGCCGAGTGTTTATTCCGCGGTCAATATCGCGACAATATGAACTATTTGGTATTACTGAAGACGTAAACTCAAGTAACTGTAAGAAATTTGATCAAAAACGCCGTTTTTGAGAAAATCAAATTGTTAAAAATGCTTAAAATAAACTTCCCTTACTATTGAGCCAAAAACCATTTCTTCGTAGCTTCTACTCTGTATGTTAATATGCTTAAGTACGAGATGTCATTCATTTTCGCTCTACCGTTTAGGCCAGGGGTCGGCAACCTTTTTGACAAGAAGAGCCATTTTTTCCTAAATCTGTATAGAATCCAATATAAGATGAGCCGCAGAGCATTTATAATGAAAAAATACGTATTAAATACCGTCAAGCCATATTATATGACTTCTATTTACTTAAAAGCTGCACACATATACCCATACAATGATGTTTTGGAGATATTTCAACTTGAGAAACAAAAGAATATCTTACATAAGTTTATAGTAATCAATGAAAATATAAATAAACATTCTAATGATAATGAGAATGATGCGACGAAATAATTTTTCTTTATGGCGACAAACTTCACTGTGTCAGAAATTGCCAGAAGACTACGTTGAAAATTGGTCTAAGAAAAACCAGTAATTACCTTTTGAGCCAAATAGGAAATGCCGATGAAACTCCGGTTTTCTTCGACATGCCATCTAATTACACTGTGAACGAAAAAGGTGCAAAGTCCATCTTAATTAAAACTACAGGCAAAGAAAAAGTGCGAGTCACGGTAATGTTGGCGGTTTTAGCAGATGGGGCTAAATTACCACCATATGTGATTCTAAAGCAGAAAACAATGCCTAAGGACGATTTGCCAAGTGGAATAATAGTTAGGTGTCAAGAAAAGGGGTGGATGACTAAAGAACTAATAAGAGATTGGTTACGTGTGGTGGAATAGACGGCCAGGAGCTTTACTTAAACAAAGAGCAATGCTTTCACTGGATGCATTCAAAAGACACATCTCCTGAAATTAAAAACATAATGAGTGTGATGAATACTGATCTTATTGTAATACCTGGAGGAATGACATCGCAACTTCAAGTTTTAGATGTTGCTGTCAATAAGTGTTTTAAAAATAATTTAAAGGTTTGTATTCTGAGTGGTTACAAAGTGGAACTCACACTTTAACACCAGTAGGAAATCTTAAGAAACCTGAAGTTGCAATGCTCTGCCAATGGATCAAGGCATCGTGGCAACAAATAAATGCAAAAGTAATAGTGAAAGGATTTAAGAAATGCTGCTTATCTAATGCCATTGATGGGAGTGAGGATGATGTTTTGTGGGAGACTGATGATGAAGTTGAGAGTGGTAAAGATAGTGAGCGTGAGGAAAATATTGAAGGTTGCATAGACAGTGATGATGACTAACACAATAAAATGATTTTATGCAGCACTTGGATTGAAATGTTTTTTGTTGTCCTGAAATGAGTATATTCTGTCAATGTATTTACTTTATTTTTAATGTTATCTTCAAATGAATGCTACCATTTAATTTGTTTGAAAACCTGAATGGTTCTATTTGTGATGTGATCTTATGATTTTAAAATGTTAAAACATAAGAAAAGTATAGAAGAAAATAAATATTTGACAAGATTTATAAATTTTGTAGTAATGAAGGTCAATTGAAGCTTTTTTCTGTTTTGGAATCATCAAAATGGAAGGTCGTCTTAGATTCAGGGCCGTCTTGGATTCAGGTGAATATGGTACTTTCCTTCGAGAAGTAGCGAGGGCTTTAACTTTACCTTTTATAAAGAAAAGATCGAGCATGAAAATGCTGTCAAAAGAATTAAACGAAAGACTGAAAAATATGGAGAGACATCTACGGCAGAAGAACGAAAGAATCCAAGAAAGGGTAGTAGTAGCAATGTGTAATTTGTCCTCGAAATCTTATATAATAAAAGTAAATGTCTGTCCGTGTGTTCCTTATACATTCCCACGCCCTTTGAGCTATCGGGACCAAACTTTGCAAATTGACTTCATATGACTCTACGAGTAACATAGGGTACCTGGGATTTCCAAAATCGACCCGGGTTTGATTCCAGGATACAATTTTATTTTCCCATAAGTTTACACGGGATTTTCGATTTTTCAAAGTGCAAGGTTTTTTTCCTTCAATCGTTAAAATACGTAAATATGAACCGATTTTCTTCGTTTTTGCTTTATTCGATGGCTAAAACTCTATACTATCTTATTCTTGCGATGTTTACATGTTACACGGTCGAATCATTCAGAAATATGCAATTGTTTTCGAAATTTTACGGATATTTCGTACTCTTTCCGACATTGTCAAGGCGACCGTAATTGTTGTCTCCGATTCAATTAATGCCAATTAAACCTTCAAATAGGTGAAAGAATAGCATTTTTGCTTCGAACTGTTGTTTAAGCATCGAAATTAATTATGTATATCAACGTACATAGTCTGTTGACTGTGTATGGGAAGCGTTTATAACGACAATTCATCGTGTGTATGCTGGAATCTTACCTTTCAGTAAGTAAAACCTTTATATTATACATCTGTAATGCTTACTGACGCACATTTATAATACTCTCCATAGAAGCCACTCGACATCAGTTTGTGGTTGTGAATAAAACGTCTAATCTATACAAGTTTTTCTAGGACGCCAGCATTTCCCCAGAAAGAGTCAAACGCTTCTTTGGTTAGTAAATGACACACATACCGCGCAGCAAAATATGGGGCATTTGCTGTAATTAGAAGGTAAGTATGCTTTATTAAAGGTTCGATCCCATTTTGATTGTTCTTACAAGTTAAAATTCTTAAGATTTATGGATTACAGTGTAAAGGCGTCTTTCTCTTGGTCACTTAGTTAGGTGTCTGGCATAACCCGGGCATCGCCGGGTACTTTCAGCTAATAAAGACATAAAAACAAAATCATTTTGTGAATTGTGTAATAGATGGATGTGTGGAACCTACATGATGAAAGTTTGTAGCGACTGTTTCAGAAATAAATAATGTGATCTTATTACCAGTTTACCTTTTCATTTCATTTAGATTACAAAATATAAAATTTCATAAAGTAAGAACAAACATTGTATTTTCCACAGTTATTATTTTTCTCCCGGTTTTGCTAAATAATTGAATCTTAAAATAAATTTCAATTAATTCAACATACATCAAGAGACATATACAGGTGATGCATGATTTACGCCATAGATGCATTCCTGAGGATTACAGCATAGATCGAATTGGCATAAATCGAAAGTGATTTTCCAATATCATACACGTCAATTAATGGAGTTGCGTTCCCAAACCTGGCCAAATTATTTAGTTAGTTTTAGTTTAGTTTTATGCAATGTTTTGAATACACTGAAATATTATAGGAAAGGAGATTCACGTGTACGAAACTGAAGAAAAATTACGAATATCAGCGAATTCGTTGAGCGCATAAGCTTCCTTCCGATTGCGAGCATCGTGAGACTTTTATGAATAGTTTTCTATACAGAACTTAGCTGGTGTTCATTCTAGTAGATGTTAACTTCAACTGTCTAAACTAACATTCTTCTAACACTGCATTGTTTTTAAGTCATACTTAGGAATATCGAATGCTGGACCCATGGAATCTTCAAGAGTAAACAAAGCTGATATGAAACCTTCATAAATTTCACTTCATAGTGTCTTCATGTTGAAATGAAAGTTTGTCTCGTCGGTCTCGTCGTAAATTTAGAGAATTGAAAGCATATGAGCAAAATATTACTGCTGCTATAAGAATACGAGATAATAAGAAAACAAATCGCTAAACATGCAATAAAAATAGAGGTGCTGAATTAAACAATAAAGGCAAGACCAAACATTATTTTATTAAAACACGTAATGAATTCAGATATTAAAAAATTATTTATGCAAAATATAAATAAAGCTTGCAATATTCCAGTTGTCCAGTGTACATGGGACAACTGCAACAATGAGTTCGGTGCCACAAATTGAATGTTATATCTTCATTATAAATGGCATTAAAATGAAAGCACATAAATTGAATTGGTGTATAACGAGTATCACCTGTATAAAATGAAAAATTTATTGAAAATCGACGATAAATTTTTAAACAAAAATATCCGTGGGCTGTCGGAGACACCCCATGTGACCTCTAACGTTACAAAAATGTGCGCGAGTACTGCCGGGTTTGTGTTTGCCTATTTCTGGAAAACTATACATGACGAACACATCTGAATATTTATGCCTGAGAGAATTACCAATATAACCTAGAAAACTACAATTCCCATTACACCACAGTTTAAAGGAAATGTTCTTACTGATTAAAACTGATTAAATGTATCTCAGCTTTCCATATGTGAAGTCCATTTCAAAACTTTCATCTGGTGTCTGCAAATCTTCTTTATGGCACAATGAAACATATGGAGCAATTAATGGAAACAATATCCACAATGCTCGTTCTAAAATGGATTTTCTGATTTTGCCCGTAATGGCGCTATGATCTAAACATAACGCCGAATTTCTAAACAACTGTAGGTATCATAGTCGTGCAGGAAAGCAATCAGGGATGCTATTAAGAATTAGAAGTACTTGGTGCAATTTTGCCAGGGGGCTGTTTGTACCGATCTGCGATAAAAATTCTAATTTTCATTTTCAAAATATTAATTTACTTTATTGATTTTATTTAGAATAAAATATAGGATGTGTAAATAGAGGAAGAATCAATTATTGGCATCGATTCCAATGGTTATGTACACAAAGGCTAGCTTCTGAGCAAGAATCGACATGCAGGCCTCGCCATCCATGAATAACTTTAGGGTTCCCAATAAGACATTCCAATGCACCAACGTTAAAAACACCCCTGAACCACTATGAACAGTACTGCCACTAAATCTGGTTAGCTGGCCATCATTAACTTTTTCACTTACATTCAATACAACACCTTCCTTTCAGTTTTAAGATTCTTTCATTTTTGCAAAAAAAAAGTCTAACTTGACAACTTTGCAATGATTTCCAATTCCTCTTTCATGACTTTTCTCTTTCGATAAGCACTTTTATGTTTATATGCTGACATTTTAAGGTTATTCAGTTGTATATAAAGTAACCCAGTGAGAGCCTGTACTCATCTATTATGAATTTATTATTTTTGTAACAGTGAATCAAGTGACGGGTTTCATTATATATGAGAATACAAAGGAAAATATGACTTTTATTATCATCATTATAAAGATCGTTTTCTATCCATGTGGATGTCTAAATGACATTATTTATTATCAACATGCATACCACTAAATTTATTATGGAAGTTTGTAACAACATAAAAGAAATTTAATTTTTATTATTGAATTTATCACATCCAGTATTAAAGAAACAAACTTTTCAGAGAAATTTTCGACATTTCAAATTATACCCAGAATTGAAATGTTACAATAACAATTCAACTGAATTTATTTAACTCAAGCCTCTTAAAATCTTAAAAACTGGTTATTTGTAAACGAAATGTAGAATTTGATTAACTTCTTTTAATGAAGTCGTCATCACAATAAAATACAACAATTTCCAAAAACTTACAGAAAGTCACTATTACAGAAACATTCATGAACAATATTTTATAGTAATTCACAAATCTTATATTACACCCTAATAAATTCCATACACTTAAAATGCTTACACCGAGAACAGTCATTTTATTCGCACTTTGCCACAGCCTGTATTAAACTCTTGAGAAAATACATTAAAGCTAAGAAAATTGCAGTGTGTGCTGATATAAATAAAAGCAAGCTTAGAAGCTGGTCTTCAGAGTAATCTTCATTCTTAAAGATTTTTCTAGCATAAATACAAGAATTCTGATAATCAAATGAAATTTTGATGAAAATGTGTTATAGTCTAATCCCAAAAACTAATCAACTATTTGATTAAGTGTCAAAAGAAAATATCAATGTCTATTATATTTACATAAAAATGACAGTATAATAGCTTAGAAACTAGTAGTTCTTACCACAAAATTAATCACCTGATCCACAAGCACTTACACAATTTGGGGATAAGAAAGAACCAATCTAAAACTTAATTAGGTCCTAATGTAAGAAAAAGCACACCTCTGCACGTCTGTATCACAGAGACTTTGACATCAATTCCAGGTATTTCGATTTTTCAAGCGATCACTAGTGGTTCATCATCAGAAAAGCCACGAATTACAGGAGAATCTTCTTCATCTGCAAAATGCAAAAGTTAAGGTCAAGAGCAAAGACTTAATCGTATCTAAATCAAAATTTTAAACCAGAATACATGCAATAATAAAAATATATAATCTGGATGTTATTACAAACATTTGTTGAAACAATGCTTGTATTTCTTCATATTCCACGAACAGAGACCTGCAATTATCATTATTCTCCTGCTTCATAGTTAAAATGAAACATCTCACAAAAATCAAAGTAAAAATAATGAAACTTTATGCTATAATTAAACAAACATTTCAATAAACAATATGTCGTAAAAACACAATCCAGGATTAATTGTAGCTCTTCAATTCTGGAAAGACATTCTATCTTTTGGCCATCAAATTACATTTTTAGAAACCACAGAGAAAATAATTTTTCTGGAATTCAGAACATTTTTCTAGGTAAAAATAACAGATCAAAATTCTAGTAGCGTATTAAAAAGAGAAACAAAAAGGCAGAGATGTTATCGTGTTTTCCATGAATTAAACTTAGGTTGGGCAACCTTTTCCACATTATATCAGTGATTGTGAATCCTTCAGTAGGGCCACATTGGAATTTGAAATTCATCCACATATATATTGATGTGCCATATAAGGTTTTTATGGTAAACATTTCAATATTAAAAGTTTTATTATCAAAATTTTCACAAAAATTAATGAATCTGTATGTGAAAATTTCAGATGCCTTTTTCATCATAGCTTCTGAATTAAACTATAACTGCTGACACAATAAAACAAAAATTGTGAAACGTCAAAATAGCAACGATCAATAAAAATTTAATTTTCAGATGACACCTAAACATTTTTAATAAAAAAATATATAACAATTTAGCAAGATCAGAAGAAAAAATATTAAGTCAAGCATATATACAGAGCAAAAGATAGATGATAAGGTTATATCTAACAATTATTTACGCCATATCAAATGTTAGGAAAGGATTTAAATAAGCATATTACAACAAGGTACAGTAAACTCCCAGTTATCCAACACTCACGCAACCAGAATTCTCAAGCAACTGGAATCTCATACCTCTCGATTTTTTACTACATCTAGTTCAGAATTTTACCGCTAAAATTGGTGCTTTCATAAATTTTTTGTTTACATTTAATTCATAATGATACCACCAAAATTGGTGTTTTCGGCAGTCGCAATATGTAATTGTGGATTTTTCTTGGACTCGGTGTTAATAATAAAATATTTCACACACCTTTTCTAAATGCCTCCTAAAACTCCAATATGAGCTAAAGGTGATAAAAGGAAATGGGTTCTGCTAACCTTAACCCATGAACTTAATAAAACGTTTAGAGAAAGATGAGAACTTCAATGTTTTAATGAAAGAGTTCAATGTCTGTTCTTTCACTGTTTATGATATTAAGGCACAGAAATCACAGTTAATGAAATTCGTTACATCTTCTGAGACAACTAGAGGAAATGTTTTGACTTTACTAATTGCACTGTTGTAATGGTGTCATGATTGCATGTCACTATTTGCTTCCCTTTTGTTTAATATCAATTTGCCTCAAGAATTTCTGCTAATACATTGTGTTGGGTATGGATAATTTCTCTCCTTTTCTTGGACAAGGAGACAAGTTTTTTGGTTAGAAAATCCTAAAGGTTAGACTATGTTAACCCTTATCTTCAGTTGTTATTAGAACAAAAGAGAAGCTAACAGCGATATCCATACAAGAAACTATGTAGGATGTAATGTAGTCAGTAAATATTAAAATGTTACAGTTAAACGTGTTGAATACTTGTATATATTTAAGAACAATAGTGAGTAGATTATCTTGTCTACAGGTTAGCAATTCCAAGGTGAATGTACAGTTCTGCATGTGTTTCTTATTTTGTTATCCAAATTCTTTATTGAGGCTTATCCAATAAAACTCTCAAGCAACCGGAATATTCACTTAACCAGAAAACCTAATTCCCTAGGCATTCCGGATAACTGGGAGTTTACTGTATATTGTAATAAGGTTTATCTCTCTAAAGAACAATAACTGGTTTTTCTAATCAGTCTATCATGCATTACAACTGATAACCATAAATGCAAAATTACTATAACATTGAATCACTTTGAATTTGGCATATAATTATTAAGTTTAACTTAAATTCTCTACTATAATGCATACAAAGAATTCCAAAATTAATAAAAGTGCATCAAGTCTCTAAAAGGTTTAAATTTCTAAAGTTAGAAGTGTTTAACCATTTCCAATCAACTGTTCAACTGAGTATTACAGCTATTTTAATATTCCAGTCGAACGTCTAATCCAGTGGTTTCCAAACTTTTTGTAGACGTGGCACACTTTCAACGATAAACAGAATTTCGTGGCACCCCAGCTTTGAAACAAGGTTTTTACATTTTCACATAGGAGTATTACAATCTTTTTTGGTACTGTACCCAATCTACTTATTATAAGAAACATGATTGCTGTAATTACCCAACAACACATCCAAATCATTGATTTATTTACAAAAACAAATTTTTTCATGGCACGCCTATAATCAAATGTGGCACCCCAGTATGCAGCAGGGCATCCAAGACATTGTTCATTCCTACCCATAATTTCTGATTTACAAAATACAAAAGAACTGATGATACTCAACTGCAACAACAAAAAAATATGAACAAGAGAATATTTCATGCATTGCAAAATGGCATGCAATTTTAATCTTTTACAACTATTATAAAATTTTAGTAAAGCTTTAAAGGTTTGTTCTTCAGCTTACCAATAAAATCTCCCACTGAAACATGAAAGGAAGAAAACAAGAAGGAAAATGATACATAGAGCTTAAGCAAATTTAGCTAACATTTCTAAATTGAAAGGCCAATAGAATATCAAAACACAAATGTTTAAAAATAAATAATTAGTTTTGTTAGAAATATAGTAGAACCCTCCTGGAAAGTATTCCACTGAAAAAGTTAATTTTTTTAAGTCTTGCCATAACTCACACAAAATGTATGTGAAATTTTCCAACTGAAGAAGTTTACCAGCAAAAGAAATAAATTTAAAATTACACAAATCTGAAAGCTAATTTAGCTAATCAGATAATTTTTTGACACAGACACCTGCTCAAGCATGCATGCACATACACACTGGGGGTGGCTGAAAAGTTCTCGGCCTAAGTGGCAAGGGAGAGAAGGGGGGGAAGGAGAGGAGGGGGGAAAGGAGAGGAGGGGGGGAAGGAGAGGAGGGGGGAAAGGAGAGGAGGGGGGAAGGAGAGGAGGGGGGGAAGGAGAGGAGGGGGGAAAGGAGAGGAGGGGGGAAAGGAGAGGAGGGGGGAAAGGAGAGGAGGGGGGAAAGGAGAGGAGGGGGGAAAGGAGAGGAGGGGGAAAAGGAGAGGAGGGGAGAAAGGAGAGGAGGGGGGAAAAGGAGAGGAGGGGGGGAAAGGAGAGGAGGGGGGGAAAGGAGAGGAGGGAGGAAAGGAGAGGAGGGGGGGAAAGGAGAGGAGGGTGGGAAGGAGAGGAGGGGGGAAGGAGAGGAGGGGGGAAAGGAGAGGAGGGGGGAAGGTGAGGAGGGGGGAAGGTGAGGAGGGGGGAAGGTGAGGAGGGGGGAAGGTGAGGAGGGGGAAGGAGAGGAGGGGGGAAGGAGAGGAGGGGGAGAAGGAGAGGAGGGGGAAAAGGAGAGGAGGGGGAAAAAGGAGAGGAGGGGGGAAAAGGAGAGGAGGGGGGGAGGAAGAAGGAGGGAGTGGAAATTTTTTATGTACACTGTAGCTTAACATCTTGCGGCAATGTATATGCAGTCTAACGAACATATTCACTGCAGTTCATTCTCATCAAATCATTTAGTGTAGTCATGCAAATCCTAAAATGAAGAATTTTTTTAAAAATGTACAATAAAACCTCACTAATTCAGACCCCTTATAATTTGGACTGCCTTCTGTAGATGAAGTAGGAAATGAAGAAGAAGCAAGTAAAGAAGAAAAAGTTAAATTACACTAAGCCAGAAGCTGCCTCGATACACTTCTATTAACTTTGCTAAATCAGACGAGAAATTTGAAAAATATTTTTATGCTCTAAGAGAAATGAAGTATGACTTTTCATGATACGGCAATACAATAGAAAATTTAAGATTTCTTCAAAAAAGAGAATAATACGATTGTGGAGGGACAGTCTACATAGGATTAAATTTGTAGTTATTAAAGTTTAACAAATTAATTAAAGTTTATTGTTTAAAAAAGTTGTATTCTTTGTGTTCTGTTTGATTTGAACTCTTTCTATTCAATTGTTTGTGCAATAAAGTAATGCATTTTCTACTAGAAACAAGTAAGATAATGTGACAGATGTTCATGATAAGAAATCAAAAAATGATATATGAATAACCTCAGTATGAGAAAATGAGATTATTAACATACGTTGCTGGATTATGGATAAATTTGCTAGTTTTGTGAACTTCGACTTGAAAATACATAATTATGTTCTACAGTTCAGACTTTTCACTAATTTGTACTACCCCTTCCCCCTATTAGTCTGAATTATAGTCGGTTCACTACCTAAAGTCTCTTGGCCTTGGCCAGTTAGCAGCAGCCAATAGGAGACGGTTTGTTTGGGAAGGTATTGGGGAGGAACCCAGTCTCACTCCTGCTCTGGAAGAGTTCACATCGGCTTGCGTTGCCATTTCTACCGCCGTCCAAAGTCTGGATCAAAAAGAAGGATGGGAAGTATTTTATTTAGAAATTGCGTAGTATTTCAGCTGAAGGCGAAAATCCGCAAGAGCTGGCAATGCGCACCGGTATCTGCTCTCCTGCACGAAAGTTGTGAGGGGCGATGGAAGGGGAAACGTTCGTGATTGGCTACATGCTCTAAGAAGGCCAAGAGACTTTAGGTAGTGAACAGACTATAGTGAGGTTTTACTGTATCTTATTTTGGGTTGATCCAGACCAGGGATCAGCAACCTTTCCAAAGGTGGCATGGCCTCACATGCAACTAATAAAATTTAATTGAAATTAACAACAATTTTCAATATTTGATTACCCCCACACTTATAGGATTACATTATAAACAATATATGTGCCTACTGATCATAATGTCTGTATTTTGTGTTCGTCATTTATAAAACTAAAACTTCGACCATGTAACATGTAAACATCATAAGAATAAGATAGTATACAGTTTTAACCGTCGAATAAAACAAAGCAAGATAGAACATGTGACAGCAAACATTTACTATGTGGGAGCAGTATTACAGAATTAGAATATGCAGACTTTAGAGATGAGTACTTACTATAAAATATAACACGAGGTCACTAAATTCCTGAAAATACTTTGTGCTACATAATCGCAATAAACATAAAATATGGATTACTAGCAGAACTGCTTGTTGAATTTCAACGGATTTAGTGAATCTAAAACTTGGACCATGTAACATGTAAACATCATAAGAATAAGATAGTACACAGTTTTAATCGTCGAATAAAACAAAAATGAAGAAAACCTGTTACCTAACACCAATTACCTATTTAGATGAATGAAAGGAGAAAATTTTGGCACTCTGAAAAATCAAAAATTACGTGTAAACTTATGAGAAAATAATTATTGAATTAAGCACCCCCCCCCCCCCCCCCCCAAATTTTTTAACACCATATAGCCTATGCTATCTGCTGGATAAAATTATTTACCTATGCGAAGTTTTCTGATGAAATCTTCAAATGTTTGAAAATCACAATTTGTGGAAAATCTACGTCTAATTATTTAATTTACTTACGTAGTTTTAAAAACAGTTTGCTTTGGAGAACTCTATGCCACATTTTGTGTTTCTTTCTTTGCTACTTTATATCAGGTATATATTATTTCTTTTAGTTAATATTACGTATTGTTTATAACAGTTGTCACGTTAACTGTTAATCCAACAATATGCTCATTCCCGTGTTATTTAACTGGGAAAAATTAAAAGAGAAAAACACTTTTTATATAAAAAAATGTAGTTCAAATTACTTTAAAAAACCTCCCATTTTGCTTAACTTTTTATTGCAGTTAAAATGGCACCTTCTTCTTGCTTCTATGTTATGTAGTTGTTGCGCTATAAATGCACAAACACACAAACACATTCTTCAAAATATTTATAGTAGAGATTTATTTTCATCATCATTTATTCTTTTGCATGCATTCAAAACTAACTCGCATGCCATAGGTTGCCGATCCCTGATCCAGACTAATCCTGCAACTAAAAGTAACTTCATTATTGCCTTTTTCATCTCATGATTCATTGGTTAAAAAAGCATCAACTCAACATGTACTTTTGCCCTTGATTTTCAAAGGCTGAAATTTGGATAAAAACACCTTGGAATCTAGCAATTACCGTATTTAATTGATTATAAGCTGACCCTTTTTTATGTTTCTACCATCTCAGAAATCGCCACTCGGCTTAGAATCAGTGTAAAAAAAGTAGTCAATGAATTTATGTCCGTAGTTACATTATAACGTGAGATATAAGTTTATTAAAGTGGAAGTAAACTATCTACTTTAAATGTATGCAAAAAGAATCAAAATGACTGAACACCTACGAAGAAATAAATTATGTAAATAATACGTGGTGCGTCAAAGTCGTAAAAAAATGCAGCAATAGCGCTCGTATGCGTAAGAAGCTACATATGTACACAATGTTTCATTTTACTCATGAATCGAAACATTTGCCTTTCCTACCCCCCTCCCCTCCTACCTATCTTGTTTCAGTGTGTCTAGCACGTGCGTACTGGGATTTCCCGAGCGAACTGTTACTTCCTCGCAGAGCTGCAAACCGAACCAAACCGCTGAACCAAACCACAGCCATTTTGCTGAACCGCAAACCGAAACCACTGATTAATTTTTCAATGAACTGAAAACCGAACCGTAATTTTTTGCAAAAATGGTTCGGTTTCGGTTCGATCTCAATCCACAAAGTACGGATGAACGAAAAGACCAGGAATTTCCATTGCAAAAACCAGCGGGTTTGCTTCAAAGGAAAGAGTGCCTAACTCTTTCCTCTCTGATACTGTTGTTATCCACATAAAAATCATGTTAGGATCAAAAATACCATTTTTTAATACAAATAAATGAAGATGATGATGGGATTGTAATATATTTAAAATATAAATTTTTCCTTTCTTTAAATAAATTCTTCTTTCATTTAAAATAATAATGACTGCTGACTGATTTACTTAAAGATTGATACTGAATGTGTAATGCTTATATTGGATAAATTATTTCTGGATAGTATTTCAAATGATTAATTTAGTTGAACTGAACCGAATCGCAAACCGAACTTGTCAAAATTCACGTCTGAACCGAACCACTTCCAAAAATTTAGAACTGAACCGCAAACCAAACCACTTCCAAATTTTGAAGTGGTTTGCAGCTCTGCTTCCTCATGCCTTAGCGGCATAGCAGCCAACTCGGGAGAATAGTTTAAGAATAAAAGTGAAAAGGAATGTCCAGGTGATACTAATGAAGTACTAACATATGTAATATGGTGTCCGTATTTGATTGACGAGAAACGGCTATTTTTTTTACGAGAATAAGATCTTGGGGGATAACGAGGTCAAATTACTCTTTTAGTAGAAGTTGTTATGAATAAGTGAATAAAATGTATTTTATGTAGCTGTAATTTTAGTTAATACTCTTTATTTAATTACGAACTGAAAATCTGAGGCGTTCATACTTGGTATTTTGAAATAAATGACCCCTGCTGTCTAATCACTTTAAAATCAAAATTTTTCCTTGCGTGGCCTTGTGAAAAGTGGGGATTGGCTTATAATTGGTGTCGGCTTAGAATCAATTAAATACAGTAATGTAGAATGGTTATGTATGAGGCTTTGGTAGCCCATATAAAACTCATGCTAGTGTTATTCAAATCTGAGTAGTTAAAGGATGGCTAGCAGTGATAAAAACAGAGTTCCTTTATCATCAAAATATGAAAAAATACCATTTGTCCTGACAACAGCTTTTTGTTAAATTGGCTCAGAATTCCATATATTAATTTCTGTTCCATCCAAGTTGCTTGTTTAATAAACATAATGATTTAGTCTTTCAGTTGTATGCTGACTCAAAGTGCCACTTAGATTTATACATTTATTAGGTAATTAAATCATTTTTTTGTTGGAACGAATTTAAATTACAAATGACTGCAAGTATCACTATTCCTGAAAATTTCACTTTATTAACTGACTATGGCTACTAGGCATTGCTGTACATTAAGCTTCAAGCATAGAATTGATGAAGAAATCACCTAAAAATATGTAATTTGACTTTGAATACACAAAGTTAAAAAGACTTTGTGAGCAAGGTATAGAAGAGATGTTAGTATACGTAAGTAGTATATTTGTTCAATGAAAGCTGGATCACGAATGCTTTAGTAATACAGGAATACAAGAAAAGGTATAAACTATTCTTTGTCAATATGGATAAATCCCACCTAACTACAGTGAAACCTCGATTTAATGCCCCCCTATACAGTGCCACCCCCACACAGCACCAACTAATCCTTGTGAACAGAACTTCCGCATTATGATTACATAGAGAACCTCTCTTTAAATTGCCACACCCCACTAGCCACAAGTATAGGTTTTTGCATCAAAAGTGAGTTCGTTTTAACACCATAACTACTTAGGCAAAGCTTTAAATAAAACATATAAGTATAGAACCTATAAGTCAGCGCTGTGCTAGAGACATTCTGAGTGAAAAAGATAAGTGGGTGAATCAAATGAGAGCAAATGTGAAACAGCTTAAGGGCCAAAAACATGAAAATCTGGAGGATGCGTTAGTTATTTGGATAGGGCAAGTGAATGCAAAAAACAGTACAGTAACTGACGAAGTAATTAAGAAACTGGCAAAATTAATGGGAAATCAGATGGGCATCACAGACTTAGTGTACAGTAGTGGGTAGTTGCATCATTTTAAGCAGCACCATGAACTGACGCAACAAAGGAGACATAGCGGAGGTTGACAAAGAAGCAGTGGAAAGAAGTTTAAAAGGAATTTATGACATTTAAAGAATATATGATCAAAGAGATGTTTACAATATGGATGAGACCGTTCTCTTTTATTGAATGCAACTGGACAAAACAATCTCAGGTGGGTCTGTGAAAGGATGTAAAAAAGTAAAAGCCAGAGTCACTCTTGCATTCTGTACTAATGCTGATTTTTACTGTGCAGGGCCGGTTTCAGGCATAAGCGACCTAAGTGGTCGCTTACAGGCGCCACTTCAGAGAGGCGACAAAATCAATATTTCAGATTTTTAAATTTTCATTTTCTTCAAGGTTTATTGCACAGAACTTGAAAACATTGCGAAAAAATTATATTTTACGCCATGATATGTCATTTACACTCACGGTCGGTTCAAGGTGTAAGCGACATAACCTACCGCTTACAGGTGTCACCTAAGAAGGGTGGCAAGTGAACGTTTTAAAGTTTTACGCTGTCTAAAACACGCCGATGTGCCGTGCACTTTCCTTAACCTCTTTAGCGGAATATATACATGCAAAAGCAATAACTATACTGCTAAGTTTCATGTGCTTTTAGGGAATAAGCATTGTAATTTCAAATAACCTTCCCGCCCCAAATACAGTGAACCTTCAATACTAGAGATTTTGATTACTCGGGGTTTGTATCTTTGTGCAACTATTTAACATTCGAGATATCTACTTTTTGCACGTAGCTTCCCTCTCTGATCCCTGATAAATGACTTTGCAAAGCAAAAAGCTCGAAAAAACTTAATCTCGCCCTTTTCGAAAAGTGGGTTCGTAAAGTTGCAATGTAAAAATATTCGGTAATATAATCATTACATTAAGGTCAGTGAATGTTTTATTTCTATTTTCTGAAAATATTTAGCTGAATATTTTTTGGAATAATAAAACAGTAAAATATTTATTTTCTTTGTTTAGTATATGATTAATATTATTTCATGCCTTTGATATCCAGAGGGGCGGCAAATTTTTACCTCTCTTACAGGTATTTTTTAACTGAAACCGGCCCTGTTACTATGATTGTAAGGGCTGCAAAGCCTCGATGCTCTTAAGAATTTCAATCCATCACTTAACGTGAATTACAGACACAATAGTAAAGCATGGACAACTACTATTGAATTTTGTGAGTGGATACAAAATTTCAACAAGGAGATCAAATTAAGAAGCGTGCTGTGATTATGCTTATAGACAACACAACTTGTCTCAATGCCTTGGATCTTAGTAATGTGAGACAAGTTCCTACTGCCTCTTAATGCAAGTATTATTAACAGCTTTAACCCCTCCGGCCAGTTCAACGTACCCGTATATGTCTCACTCTGCCTACTACTGCGGCAGTTGTACATAAAGATATGTATACAGTAGACTCTCGATTATCCGGGATCAGCTTAACCGGAATGCAGATTAACCGGGATGTAAAAAAACGTAATATGAAAATAATTTACAATACATAGTACGAGAAATCGGCCGCTGAAAAACGATGCAACAGCATAACTGAAACCACGGGCGACGTGCAGAGTGAAGGAATGAAGAGGAGAGGAGGGAGAAAGGCGAGTAACGAGATACCTACATAGTTCCCGCTACTCCGTGTGAGCTAGAGATACATACATATTATCACATTATATGCATTTCACTTATAAAAACATCGCGTAGACGGTGCGTGATCGCCGTGAAGTAGATCCTCATCGCTCGCGCTGAATTGGATTAGAATATTTCGAGTGTTCACTTTATTTTCATGTGTCATAACGGGTGCATGTCATTTTGATCTTATTAATTTGAAATTCGAATAGCCCTTACGTGATCATGTCAAAAAATAAAAGAGTTGTTCTTACTATAGAACAAAAACTTGACATAATTAAAAAATCTGAAAAAGGCGTGACGGTGAAGTCGTTAATGAACGAGTACAGTGTGGGCGACCAAACAGTGCGTGATATTGTGAAAAACAAACATAAGCTGATTGAGTTTGCTGGAATTTCTGATAGTGCAAGTGGCATGTCTATGTGGAAAACCTTGAAGACGTCAACCTCCGACGATTTGGACAAAGCAATGGTTTTGTGGTTTAACCAACAGAGAGCTGAGGGAATACCGGTTTCAGGAACTGTTTGTACAGTGAAAGCAAAGTTTTTTTTTGATGAACCGAAATTGAAAGGGGACTTTAATGCATCATGTGGGTGGTTGACAAGATTTAAGCAAAGGCACGGGATTCGTCAGATTGCTGTCGAAGGAGAAAAACTTAGCTGTGACAAGCCGGCAGCTGAGGAATTTAAGTCTCAGTTTCAACATTTCGTCGATAATGAAGGATTCACGTCAGAACAAATTTATAATGCTGATGAAACTGGTTTATACTGGAAGTGTGTACCACAAAAAACTTTAGCTCATGAAAATGAAAAAAGTGCTGCAGGGCATGAACGTCAGAAACAACGCCTAACAGTTTTGTGCTGTGGTAATGCCGCCGGGTCTCATTTTTTGAAACCGTGTGTTATTGGGAATGCAAAGAAACTTTGAGGTTTCTCAAACGTTAAAGTTTTATCGAATTTACCTGTCGATTACTACAGTAATAAGTCAGCACGGACGGACAGAGAAATTTTTACGGACTGGTTTAAAACAAAATTCATTCCAGCAGTGCGTCAAACTTAGAATCTTTAGATCTGCCAAAAAACGCGATTTTACTCTTAGACAATGCCCCTAGTCACCCAAATGAAGCCACTTTAATGTCTGAAGATGGAAATATATTTGTGAAATGCTTACCTCCGAATGTGGCAGCTCTGAT
Source organism: Uropetala carovei (assembly GCA_036926305.1). Classification (NCBI taxonomy): domain Eukaryota; kingdom Metazoa; phylum Arthropoda; class Insecta; order Odonata; family Petaluridae; genus Uropetala; species Uropetala carovei. The sequence goes on along the minus strand of JAXCHB010000228.1, from coordinate 416,104 downwards.
TCAGCCTATGGATCAAGGAGTGATACAAAACATGAAAACAATTCATCGAAGAAACTTGCTGTTCAAGTTCCTAAAGGATGACGGTGATGATTTGCTGTTGTTTTGGAAAAAGTCTACTGTATTGGATGCTATTTATGAAATTTCTGCTGCTTGGAAAACAGCGAAAAGTTCGACATTAAAAAACTCATGGCGAAAAATTTTACCAGGAAACGACAAGGAATTTCTTGGTTTTGAGGAGTTTCAATGAAACGGTGCCTAAACTACAGCACAATTTACACAGCATTAGTGGATGTGCAAATGTTGATGAGGAAACAGTGCGCGAGTGGTTAAATGCAGACCAAAATTTGGCCGGTCATGAAGTTTTGAGTGACGAAGAAATTGTGGAACGTATCAATACTGTCGATGTTGACGATGTAATGGTGGTCGATGATTTGGACCAGGAAGAGGACAACCTAATACCAGAGCAAAGTATCAGTCACAGCACTGCTTTAACTCACACCGAAGCTCTGCTGGATTATTTGGAGGGACAGTAAGACAGCACCCTGGCTGAGAAACTAATTCTGAGAAATCTGCATAGCACCATTTGCCGAAAGGTTAACATATCGAAAAAGCAAACTTCTTTGCTATTGTATTTTGAATAAAATAGGAATAAGTAAGTACATATTTTTCATTGAAATTTTTTCTATAATCTTATTGTTTTAATACTGTAAAACCAGAATTACACGGAAATACGGAGTAACTCATGAGCACGTTTAATCGCAGTAGGTTAACTGCCGTATGTTAGACAGTCGCCCAATACATAGCGCTACGCGCAGGAAAAGCAGCAGGCAAGTGATATTGTTAACTTCGTTTTTTTTTAATCAAGTGCGTGACGTTTATCTTGCAACTGTATTAAAACAAATTTGTTGAATTGCCGTACAAATCAGGTTAGTTGAACTGACGCTCAAACGATCGCGTTTGCCGTACGTTTCCGCTAAAGCTCTCTTTAAATTTCTGCAAGTACTGCACAGCTGACTGCATTGCTTTCAAAATGGTACTGGTTTATTTATTGTTTGATTTACATGATTTTCGACTTGCGTGGGAATTTTGTGAACGAATTAACCTTGTTAGTCATGGACTTATATCAAATGGATGTTAAATTAACCGGGATTAGTTTATTCCCTACCATCCCTGATAATCGGGAGTCTACTGTATATTTATAGTTAGTGGGCATTTAATCACCGGCTTGAGGGGTTAAGGAACACATCAAGTGAAAAAGATAGTTTGGCCGCAGCAGATGATTGTCCAAGCGAACTTGAATTTTGTTTCAGCACATTTATAGAAGCGCTTCTGTGTATTAGGAAAAAAGTAAACACAGATAGGCAACTGTAATATAACCGAAATGAAAAAAACAAATGAAACTGAATATTATTCGCTAAAGTTGCTAGGCAGGTGTGCGTCGCAACAAAGTAACTGTCGCTTTATGGATGCACGCGCGACCCTGCATCTGCTTAAATAGGCCTACCACCGCCCACACCATGCATGTGCAAATCGACCCTCTCCTCCCCGTTGGAGAGGAGAGAGCGAGAGGGGAGGGCAGGGATAGGAGGAACAACCTAGTTCCAAAGGAGGCAAAGTAGATGGCGCAATAAGTGGCGAACTCTGACACTGAAAAAATTCGCACTTCGTTCGTTTGTATGGTTACTGCTCAGCCCCCTGAAGAGATAGCGTGATGATATATTGCTTAAAACCTTCACAGAAAGATGCTGAATCTTAATAAGAAACCACATCCAAATCGGTTCAGTAATTTTTGAGTTATAAGCGAACATACATACATACATACAGAAACTGTGCTTTATATAGATGTATAGATTGAGCTCGTTGCCATGGTAGTAGATTGTTGGGACCAAGATAAATTCCCACCTTTTTCCGATAACAACTATAAATTTAAGCTAAATCTACAGGGTTTTGAATTCCGTCTTATAAAATATGAAACCACAATTTCTAAACTTTCCAATAGTTTAAGTCATGAGTTCAAATCTTTACAGGAAATAATTTTAAAAAGCAAATATAAAAACCTCATTACCAATTTACGTGCTTTTCTTATGGGACAATAATAATGGGTCAAAATTAGCCCCTGAAAATTGGAATTAAAAATAAATTGGATTGCCACATGTAGCTCTTATATGTAGTAACTTATCCTGAAAATTTGGTTTCTCTAGGTTGAACCGTTTCAGAGATATCTTCTGCACAGTGGTACAGACAGACAAAGTGAATACATAAGCTATTTGTAAAAAAAAATGCTAAAAAGGAAACAAACAGCAACTAAAAGATAGAAACAAAATTTTAGCTTACCGAGGCCATCTCCACCTGAGAAGGTGGCTGCTCCTGACCGAGTGTCATAATGGCTGTTTGCAAATGAAACAAACGAGCGTTGCAGACGCCTGTGGCGGTACACAAGGAATGCAAGAGTGGCTGTTAGGGCAAGAACCACACAAACAATAGGCACCACGACACTGACTAGGTTTCCAGTGGACAGTACAGCTGACCATGGATCTGTGAAGTTAATAGAACACAAAATATTAACACTAGCACAATATGCATTTACGTACCACGCGCACCTTTTTTCCCTGAAATCACTGTCGAAAAACAGGGTGCGCATCTTACATTGAAACGCGATGTATTATACCGAATTTGTGTAATGTATTACATCAAAAAATCATCTTTTAGTATGACAGTGGCGCAGTTAGTGCTGATTACCTAATCCATAAATGATCCATGATTATGTTGCCGGATGTAGCGGTAGCGTGACAATACGCCCGGCATATACGACATCGTAAGCACTAACATTGAGACAGTCTGACTCTACATGTAATTTGACACGTCCTAGCACCTGCATGGCTTGTGCCCCTCAGATTTTGTTTTGCAAATAAACTAAAGATTCACCATCTTGAAGGTACTGGGAGTGGTAGGGTGTGATCCTAAAATGAAACAGAGTTAAAATATGTAACATTTCACGTGGAATCATGCAGGCTCAATGTTAGTACTTATTAGAGTTACCACCTTTCCATGATCTCTGATCCTGAGATTTTGGATCCAAATGATGGTAATCATACCATATTGCTCTTCAAATCTTTTCCTGCGTTCGCAAGATTACAGAAGTACCAGTGTAAGAAGTTAACCAGTCTCCTTCGACCATTGTTAAAATTTCTATTACCATCGGTGCTAACTGCCATTCGCATTACTGCCCTCTACCAGAGTTACTTTATATTGAGTTTTACTAGCGTAAGATGTTAGTAATGCGAACAGGGCATTAGTAGCAACTTAGTATTTTCTGTCGTCTTTTCTTTTGAAATTCATAATTTGCTACACTAATCACTTGAATAATTCAAGTCTAATATCAAAATTTTGAATAATTTTACATTAATTAATAAAACTCAAAAACCTGGAGAATTAATAACTAAACCTGGAGCCCGGAGACAATGTGTCAAAACCCGGAGACTCTGGGTCAAACCCAGAGAGGTGGCAACTCTAGTACTTATAGGTTAAGATGACCTGGGATAACTACATTGTCTCTTCCTGAATGAGATAAAGAGATGGTCCATGATTCATAAGCACCCTTTCACTTCTCTTATTCAGTACGTCCTAATTGCTTGGTAAACATAGTTTACGTGCTTTTGTTAGTGACCACAAATTTAAGTGTTCTATTCATTCACCTCCCTTTGGCACGTAGCCCCTAAAATGAATGGGAATAAAAGGTTACGGTCTTTTACTGCAAGCGAGAAACTGAAAGTGATCAAAGATGGAGAAGAAATGGGAAATCGTGCTGCAGGACGAAAGCACGATGTACCTGAATCATGCATAAGAGATTGAAAAAAGAACATGGATAAACTTCTTGCCACTAACAGGGAAAGAAGAGCCTTTAGGGGAAAATCTGCTAGATACCCCGTAATAGAAGAACGTCTCGCCGAGTACGTAAGGGATAGACGGCAATTCGCCTATGCAGTATCGACAGAAATGTGTATCATTAAAGCGCTACAAATAGCTAGAGAGTTGGGTATTAGTCATGGTGAGTTCAAGGCCAGCAGGGGATGGGTGCATAAGTTTCATTATCGGAATGGCCTTTCGATAAGGAGAAAGACAACCATTTCTTAACGGCTGCCCGAAACTTATGGGAAAAAAATTACAGCAACAATGGCAAAAATCAATTTTTTTATTTGAAAGTAAAAGCATTCGTATCAGAAGCAAACAATTTTCTGACGAAATTAAATTATTTACGGCTACGTCATTTTCTTACACCAAAAACAATTGATGAACAGCGAAATCAGTTGCCTCTCTCTGGTCAATTTAGATATTTCTCCTGTGGTAGAAACAATTACATGCGATTTAGAATTTTCTTAAAATTGGGATAAACGCAGAAGAATATATAAATGAATATAAGAAATATTTTTATTCTGACCTTCAATCTTCGTGACTCATGCTATCATCCTCTCCAGCAGAACTCGCACCTTCTTCGTCGCTAGTTTCCCAAACAATACTGTCTTCACTCCCATCCAGTTTATTCGTGATGCAACATTTCTTGAAGCTTTTAACTATCAAGTCCTCTTTAATTAGTTTCCATGATGTGATGACGCATTGGCATGTCTGCATCAATCCTGGCTTCTTCATCCTGTCTGTCTGCGTAGTTTCATGAACGGTACTCGCCATCCATTCCGTATACTGTCTCTTCATATTATTTTTAAAGGGACGATTGATGCAGACATCCAGCGGCTGAAGCATGGACGTCATTCCTGCCGGAATGATCACCTGGTTAGTTTTTCGTTCTCTTCTGTCAAGTGGCCACGAAAACTGTCCAGCAATAACATATTGTGAAGATTGAGAAGGGCACCTGGACGACGTTCCCACACACACTTTATCCAGTCCAGAACTAGATCATTGTTCATCCACCCATTTTCCTGCGCCCTTACTATAATTCCTGCTGGAAACTTTACATTTTTTGGAAGAGTTTTCCTTTTAAATATTATATACGTAGCCAGTTTCGTTCCATCTGCTAAAACTGCAAGCATGACAGTGCATCGTTGTTTTTTTCCCCCACCAGTAATGACTTGAACAGTTTTTGTGCCCTTTTCATCAACTTGTGTTTTCAAAATACAAAGGTGTCTGATCTGTGTTGCCAATTTGTCCTAATAAGTATGAGGCCTATAATGTACCGCTGAAAACTTAACAGTTTCTTCTCGTAAGTTTCGGGCAGCCGTTAAGAAATGGTTGTCTTTCTCCTTATCGAAAGGCCATTCCGATAATGAAACTTATGCACCCATCCCCTGCTGGCCCTGAACTCACCATGACTAATACCCAACTCTCTAGCTATTTGTAGCGCTTTAATGATACACATTTCTGTCGATACTGCATAGGCGAATTGCCGTCTATCCCTTACGTACTCGGCGAGACGTTCTTCTATTACGGGGTATCTAGCAGATTTTCCCCTAAAGGCTCTTCTTTCCCTGTTAGTGGCAAGAAGTTTATCCATGTTCTTTTTTCAATCTCTTATGCATGATTCAGGTACATCGTGCTTTCGTCCTGCAGCACGATTTCCCATTTCTTCTCCATCTTTGATCACTTTCAGTTTCTCGCTTGCAGTAAAAGACCGTAACCTTTTATTCCCATTCATTTTAGGGGCTACGTGCCAAAGGGAGGTGAATGAATAGAACATTTATATTAATTTCGCTGCGATATATAGTTGTATGTATAGATAGATGTATGCAGGGTTCTGCTGCAGACAGCCCAGTCCAGCTCGCGCGAGCCGGACCGTCTGCAGCCTTTGCTCTAATCATGGTCTCATTAACCCTTAGAGTGCCAGGCAACTATCTGTAGTCATTTCATTCTCATGCCAAAAGTGCCAGCGACTAAATATAGTCGTGCTGCAGTAGACTATTTTTTCTTCAAATGGTTCATCTCATTTGTCAGATGGCAGCACCTTATGGTATCCTGACATAGTAGATGGATCGTAGTTTCCAAATCTGCCACCAGCTGGTAGATTTGGCACTGTTTTCTGTGAAAATTTATTTTAGCAAAGTCACGTTTTTTTCATATTCGATACTTGCAAGATGGCGTCGAGCTCGAAGGAAGTTTTTGTTCCTGGCGATGATGATGAGCTTTTAGCTCAGTATATTAATTCTGTCACTGATGATGATGATTCAATTGAATTAAGTGAGTATGAGGAATCTATGACAGGTAAGCCATGCCTTTCAAATTCGTCTTCTGAGTCAGAGGACAGAGTTGTTTTTCAGCCACATTCTGTTAGACGGAATGTTATTGAAAGTGAAGGTACGAGTGCTGAGAACATGGGAATGAACGAAGATGGTAGCCGTGACCGGTCAATTAATCATCCTCCTCACTATGAAGAAGTGAAATACGGTTATGACCACCTGCTTTCTCATTCATTTTCCTTTATGGAGCATACTGGACCCAGGCATACTCCTCCACCTGAAGCATCACTAATTGCCTATTTTAATTTGTTTTTTACCATTTCTCTCTTGAAGAGACAAACAGATATGCGGAACAATTTTTGGAAGCACACCAGCAGCAGTCTCCACATAGCAGGACCAGAATGTGGCGGAGAGTAACTGTAACTGAGATAACGGCATTTATTGCTGTATTGCTTGAAATGGGTATAACCAGGAGGCCTACAATATTTTCATACTAGTCGACAAACTCACGCTGTATTCCCTGGCTTGGTAATATGTTCTCCCGAAACGGGTATCAGTTAACTTAAAGTTTCTTCATCTCGTAGATAATTCAAAAATTCCCCCAACTACACATGAGAATTTTGATCTATGTTGTAGTTTTCAACCGCTAGTAGAGCATGCTAATCGTGTCTTCTGTTTGCACTATTCCTCTCATCAACATTTGAGTGTTGACGAGACTCTTGTAGGTACTAAAAGCCACACTCAACTGTTGCAGTATCTACCAAAAAAACAGCACCATAAGTGGGGAATAAAATTTTGGATGCTGTGTGACTCCGTAGTAAATTATTGCCTGGCATTTTATTGCTACCGTGGGGCTAGGAGCAAGGAGGACAAGGAGGAGATAAAGAAGCATGGACTCAGTTATGTAGTAGTTAATAAGCTTTTGAATATTGGCAACTACCTAATGAAAGGTTTTCATGTTGTTATGGACAATTTTTTCACAGGCATACAGCTTGCTTCAGATCTTTATAAAAAATCAACCTACATGACAGTAACATTGAGAAGGAACAGAAAGGGTATTCCAGAGGGTCTGAAAAGGAAATTTGGTGTTGGAGAAATAAACTATTTCAGAAGCAATGAGATACTTCTGGCTGGATACAGGGAGAAGAAGTCACAAAAAAATCCTGTACTCCTCCTTTCAACAAATGCTGAGGCAGATGAGGAACCAGTAAAAAGGAAACGACATGGGCGTGTAAGGGAAACGGTTAAACCAAAGGTTGTAAAAATATATAATAATTTCATGGGAGCTATAGATTCATCAGATATGATGGTCTATACCTATTTGGATGAGAGGACGACATTAAAATTTTAGAAAAAAGTTATTTTTAGTATTTTTGCTAGAATGGTGTCTAATGCTTATATTATATACAAGGAAAATTCATCTGGGAGGAAAATGACTCGACTACAGTTCATTTATAGTATAATAGAGTCTATAGAAAACGAGTGGCTTGAAGTGAAAGATGAGGGTAAAACAGGTATTCCAGTTTCTGCAAGGAGTGGAAATGCTGTGCCAACAGGAGCAATTGTTATCTGTAAACTGCCAGGACATCTGCAAAAGGTATGCGTTGTTTGCAGTCGTAAGGATGGGAGACCTGTGCACAGAGCCAGAACAATTTGTAGTAGATGTGACAAGGGCCTTCATGGAGAATGCACAGTACACCACCACTGCTGAATATGGAAAGTATAATTATATATTGCATTTTTCTTGTTTTTTCATATAATATTTTTATTACCTAATTAATGAAATCAATATCTTTAAATGAATTAACGACTTTCTTTGATCATATCTAAAATAATGCATCATTGTATACATTAGGAATATTGTGGACTGCTATGCATGCCAGTGTGGAGATCAAAACATCAAAAGCAGAAAATGTTTAATGTCATTCAAAAAACCAAGATTTCATACACAATCTTTGTAACTGTTTATATGTGAAGTAATTATTGTTCTAGGATTAAAATTATGAAGTAAACAATTATTTTTTACTGTAAATATTTTTTTCAAATATAAATTGTTTTCTTAAATGTTTCACTGTAATTTTGCTAGTGTAAGCTTTTACTAAAAATGTAGGGGAGATGGGGGCACATTTGAACAAGGGGCACATTTTAACAAATTAAATATCCCACCATACAGTTGAAAGTATATGTAGGTATTTTCATATTTCGAGAGTGGTACTCCTGTTTAGCAGCTGACATCCACTTTCCCTCCATTTTAGTGTATGCTCTGCTGTAGGCAAAGTGACAAGCACTCGGTTGTTCACAAAGTAGTTTTCTGAATTTTAGACTTCTAACAAGGGGAAGGCACTACTGACCCCCAACTGATTTGGCTGAAACTTCATAGAGATAATGTCCATGACGTCCGATTAACGAAAATATATACATATCAGGGCCAATACTCAGCCGTTTTTATTTTATTAATAAAAATAAGTTAATATTTCCCGATTCACTACCATACACGGTCAATAATCACGTAACAATCGGCGCTGGCATAGTGGTTAGCGAGCTTGGCTGTAAATCTCAAGATCTGTTGTTCGAGTCCTCGTTCCGAAATTTATTTTCATTTTTTCCCACATTTTCACTTTCCTCATTTTAAATGCTTATTTCTTAATAATGCTATATATTTTTATTTTTTAATAGTTAATATTTTTAATATATTGATGTGCCGTTTTGAAGAATTATTTGTAGCATACATAGAGGTTGGTTTTCCTCGTCAATAAATTTTTCATTGTAAAGCGATTTATTAGTTTCTCCTCCCCATGAATAAACAATGAAAAGAAACTTATTGTCTTGCACGTATCGTTTCACAATCATGACATTGTCGAAAAATACTTTGAAAGGATTTGGAAAAGAATTGGAGAGGAACAATTTCAAGTGCTACAAGATCAGTATTGCTTCTTTCATCTGAGCATTGTGAGCATTTTAACTAGTGTGTTTCGAAGAGTATTTTTAACATACTGCAGTTTTTGCTGTTTCAAAAATGGAATATACTGCTTCAATATCTTCAGCGGGGAATCCTGTAACGAGCAAAAATGTTACATCTTTTACGTCTCCTCCTTTGGACGACAAAACAGCGAAAGATGTGTTGAACACCGCCATGCATTACTGCATGAAGCTCCTCTGAAAAAATGGATTGATGTCGGATAAAGAAGTTCCCAAAAGTGAATGTGGCCGTAGTGTTGTAATGGCCCAAGAAATTTATACGCGTGTTGTGGATATGCTTGGCGAGATGAACTTCCTTGAAGATTACGATCTGGTGGGGCCCGATGAAGTCGACGAAATTCACGGATGTGAGGAAATCGAGTTAGCTTATAGTTATATATACTAACATTGCGATTAGGAATTTTATTTAGAAATAAATGGATATTTAAACTTAAAGCAATATTAGGTAATTAGTTAATAAATACTTTAAATGAGGAAAGTGAAAATGTGGTAAAAAATGAAAATAAATTTCGGAATGAGGACTTGAACAACAGATGTTGATATTTACAGCCAAACTCGCTAACCGCTATGCCAGCGCCAATTGTTACATTATCCTTTACTGTGTATGGTAGTTAAGCAGTGACTCGGGAAATATTAATTTATTTTTATTAATAAAATAAAAATGGCTGGATATTGGCCCTGATATGTATATATTTTCGTTAATCAGACGTCATGGACATTATCTCTACAAAGTTTCAGCTAAATCGGTTGGGGGTCAGTAGTGCCTTCCCCTTGTAAGCATTTTGTGGATGCATTGTATTTGTAGAGGTAAGTTTGATTATGTCATATTATATCCCAATAGGTCTTTTATCTTGTAGTATGTGTATATCTTTTGTAATTATTCCTTGTTTATTGTAACAAAAGTTTATGTTTCGTGGTTGCATGTGGGGGAAGATTTGAACATTGCATTGGGGGCACATATGAACAGTGTTCAAATGTGCCCCATACCATATCCATGATTTTTATTTTTTTAGGAAGAAACTGATTAAGCTTATAATTATTTTAGGACAGAGAAATGGTTCGCTCGTACATTAAGAACAGAAATAAACCTGCTGTGCCAGAAGAGGTTATACAAGAAGCCGTTAGAGCTGTACAAGAAAGGAGGCTTTCCCTAAGAGACGCAGCTTCCAGATATGGAATGACCCATACAGCATTACAGAATTTAAAAAATTAGAAATCGTGACGAGTGTAATCGGCCCAATGTGTTTACTTCAAGTTACACAAGTCAGCAAGTGTTCAATGAAAACCAGGAGTTAATGTTAGTGGGCTACATAAGAAAATGTTCCAAACTGAATTACGGAATGACATACAAACAAATTCGTCAGCTGGCATACGATTATGGCAGAAGACTGGAGTGTGAATTTCCCACTAGTTGGAATGATAACGAGATTGCAGGAATTGACTGGTTACAGGGCTTTATGAAAAGACACAAGAGCCTTACGCTTCGCAAGCCCGAAAATACAAGTCTATTCAGGGCCAATGCGTTCAATAAAACAAATGTAATGGAATTTTTTGACAATTATGAGCATGCACTTAAATCTTGGAAATTTACTGCTGACAGGGTGTATAACCTTGATGAAACAGGAGTGTCTACAGTTGTACAGTCTCCTAACATTGTTGCTCAGCTTGGGACGAAACAGGTTGGACAAGCTGTCTCAGGTGAACAGGGAACAATGATTACTGTGTGTATGATCATCAATTCTGTTGGTAATACTGTACCACCAGTTTTCATCTTTCCAAGAGCAAGACTTCATGACTCACTGATGTTTGGTGCACCACTTGGAAGCTTGGGGTTAGTGAATAGACCTCAAATTAGCTGGATGACAGGACCTTTGTTCTTGAAAGTTCTCAAACATGTGATGAAACATACCAGAAGCTCTACAGAAGATCGTATCATTCTACTAATGGACAATCATGAAAGTCATTGCACTCTTGCTTCCATTCTCTATGCCAGAGAAAACGGTATCACCTTAGTAACTTTTCCACCCCACTGCACTCATCGATTACAGCTGCTGGCTGTAGGAGTAATGGGACCATTTAAAGGAAAACTATGCATGGTGCAACATGATTGGATGAGTGCTAATCCCGGTAAAGTGATAACAATCCATGACCTGGCATCATTAACAGATGCTCCATATCAAGCTTCCTTTACTGCGAAGAATATAACAGCAGCTTTCGCTAAGTCTGGTATATGGCCATTCTCCAGACTTGCCTTCAGCGATGAGGATTCCTTCTGCTAGCAGCTCTGTAGCACGAGAAATTCCTGGGACTAGCAAAGATAGCCTTTCACCAGAAGATGTGAGTCCCTTCCCAAAAGCTGGATCAAGATGTGAGAGAAGAAAGTAAAGTCTCGCATTTTAACCGATTCTCTGATAAAGGATCGCATTGAACAAGAAACATAGCAAGGGGACTAAAAATTATAGAAATAAAAAATGGCAGAAGAATGCTACAAAAAATCAACAATTTCGTCTTCAAGTGAATGTGATGAAGAAATTTCAATTCATGATCAGTCTGACTATGAAACTACTGAGGATTTATTAGAGGCACCCGAGATAAATGAAACTCAAGAAATAACAGCAGATGATTTTATGTTGGTTCGATTTGCTACTAAGAAAACCAAGGTGCTGTATGTTGGGCAAGTCGAAGAAAAGGAAGGTTTCACGTATAAGGTGAAGTTTATGCAGAGACATGGTGAGACATGGAAGTTTGCTTTTCCTGATAAAGATGACATGAGTGAAATCGAAAGGGACGACATTGTGGCGAAACTTCCACGACCAATTTCTTCAGGTGGGACTGCACGCACTACAACACTGAAATACTTTGGTGTTAATTTCAGTTTGTTTGAGGAAAAAATTATGTAGATAGAGTAACAGTGTACTTTTCAGGACATTAAGTTCATTTACATTCATTTATTTTCAATAATTTTATTTGTGTTCAGAAGTGCCCCATGGCTGTTAAAATGTACCCCAATCATGGGGCAGATTTTTACATGATACATTGTCACAGATGAATATTAATTATGTACAACTGTGACTTAGTTTTGGGGTTTAAATATATTTAATTTATGTAAGATACTATGCCCTTTCAGCATCACACCATTTATAGTAAATAAAATGTCTTGCATAGGCTTGAGAAAATGTATTCTGAATTTTGTTCAAATGTGCCCCCATCTCCCCTATATACCATCTTCTGTAAAACTTGCTGTTGTGAATTTTTTTCAGTGTATTCATAATAAAACTGTCATTAAGGAAATAATAACTAAAATTGATTGTCATTAGGTTATAAAATAAGTTTCAGTGCTAGAAAAATCAATATTTTTTTTCAAAATAAAAGTTTACAACATCTGTTATTGCAAAATTATTTGAAAATTTACTATATTTCTTTAATTCCTGCAAACAATAGACCATATTCAACATTTGTGGAAAAAATCACAGTTAAATATTGAAAACTGGGTGAGATATGAATTTATTTCTATAGCCTTGCAAAACAGGTAAAAAACCCGTGGCACTTTTAGCAAAACCTACGTCAGGAGGCCTGGCACTAAAAGGGTTAATAGGAATGTGTTTCTGAAACTGATCATCTACCCAAAGTTTTAAAAGTTTTTCCATTTTAGGAATCACAACACCATGCCTAGGACTGTTTATTGTTGTTATCAAATTACGTGAATTTATCACGTTCTAGAATTTTCTCCGTTTCACATAACTGCTAATAGTTGAACGACACATTCCCAATGATCGTGCAATTTCAGTATGGCTTTCACCTTTCTCAACACACTTTAAAATTTCTAATTTCAATTCATAACTATGAGTCTTATGCACTCTTTTATTTGATTCACTTACATTATCACTATTACATTTCCTTTTAGATGCCATGTCAAATGATAAATTTATAAATAAATCAATAAAATAAATAAATAAAAGATTAAAAAGAAAAAAGAGTGAAATCAGCACAAATTCAAACAATTAGAGCAGATATAACTATGTCTACACTAAAACTAAACCTCGCATGGTTGGTCGGAACCAATTACTCTGCGAAAATTACTCCACGTAAATAGTTCCCAATTTGATCAGCTGTGACGAAATCTCGAATTTGTCGAATCTCAAATGGTCGAATCTCGTGAGCCGCCTGTACAATACTTTCTCCTAAAGTAAAAATGAGCATTTCAAAATATATTTAACATGGGAAAAAACTTACGTGCTGCCATTTTGACTGATTTCACTTCTGATATCAGGGAATTATAACCATCAGCTGTAACCAACTGAACAGCAACAGAGTAATTAGTACTATCCTGAATATCATTCAGAATAAATGGAGGACCAGAGGTCTCATACTGCTTGGCTGTAGACATGTTGATATTAAGGCCCTCAGAAACATACACCTTATATTTGTACCTGGAAAAATGGGCAACATGAATTAAGAAAGCTTAATAAATTATAAAACAACAATAATTATAAAAATATTGATAAAACAAATTCTGTATTTACTCATGTAGCCCACACACATTTTTTCTCAAAATGTGTCTTACACAAGGATTTCTGAACAGGTTATATAAATTGTATTGATAGTAAATTCTCTGCAATATGCTTGCATCTACATTTATCTATAATATATAGACGCTTCTTACACATGATATATATATATCTATAAAATAAAGACGCTTCTTACACATGATATATATATCTATAATATACAGATGCTTCTTACACATGATATCTATAATATATAGATGCTTCTTACACATATTATATATCTATAATATATAGATGCTTCTTACACATGATATATATATATATATACTAGTTAATGTGTGCTTGCATTCTGCAAGCATTAAGAGCGGAAAAATATTTTTTAAACGCAAAAGTTTGGACCTCTTCACCGATTTACGTGTTTTCTTTACTGAAAAACTTTGGGGTAAAAACAAACCCTAAATTTATAATTATACAACATGTATAGGTTTTTAGAATTTGTTACTAATACCTCACATGTATGCGAAATTTCATCGACGTAGCACCTCAAGAAGTGCATTTATAAAAATTTATTGTTTAAAATTTTTGAATTTTCAGCAGCCGCAATAAGAAACTTTAGGGAAATTTTCAATGGTAATTGTCACTGGAACATTATTTCCTAACTTTCTTAATATTTTCAGCTTCCTGGCACTTCTGAAAGTACATAAATATTAGTCAGTTTGTTTAACATTCAAGAGATTATTACGGTCGAACAATTAAAAATTTACAAATTTCTGTAATCCCGTTATCATTATATGGAAAATTCTATCAATGGAAAAAATTTCAGCTTCATAGCTCATTTAGAAGTACCTAAACCATGAAAAGATACTAAATAGTTTATAATTTTTAACGGCCAAGAAAATACATATTGTTGAAATTTTTCCTCCGATTATTTTTTCGATTCACCTATGTATTAAATTTCAGCTATCCAACTATTGTAGTTTGGGCTGAACAATTGTATCCTCCTATATCCTAAGTAAGACTGTCAATATATAATGAATAGGCATTTTTAAGTGTTGGGATTTTTACAATTTCAAATTATTCCCTTTCCTTTTTCAAAAAAAATCATATAAGCGTGTCAAATTTGAAGTTTGTTGCTCATTTAGAAGTGCCTTATAATTTTATTCCTCGTATGGGGCAATAAAAGGTCAAAACAGCAATAACGTTACAAATTTTTACAACATCGGATTTTTCATTCTGTGTTAAACAAAAACCCATAATTCTGTCAAATATCAAGTTTCTATCTAATTAAGAAGTGCATTATAATTTTCACACTCGTATTGGGCAGAAATGGGACAAAACCGCAACTAAAAAATCTGAATTTTTGCTATTTTTCTATTTCATCTTCGGTTGTAAGAAAATTTCTATAATCATGACAAATTTCGAGTGTCTAGGCCATATGGAGCTACCTCAGTGCCTTATAATTATCACACTCGTATGGGGCCGAAAAGGGGAAAAACCACCCATTAAAAATGAGAATTTTAAAAATTTTATAATTTCATCTTAGGTTGCAATGAAATTTCTATAACCGTGCCAAATTTCAAGTCTCTGGGTCCTATGCAGCTGCATCGCCTTTTTTGTTCTCAAATTGGGCAATAATGGGGCAAAACAGCCCCAAAAATGATTATAAAAATATCGGATTTCCTTCATTAGGTGTAGTTTAACATTAACAGCATTAAAATATAAGCCTCTGATTCCCATTAAATGCTTACCCATATGAAAGGATAGAGCTTGTTACCAAGGAAGCCTATTGTTAGACCCAGAAAAATTAGCAATTTTTTGTGATAAAAACTATAAATTTACATTAATTCTACTCGGATTTGAATTCTGTCTTCAAAAATAAGAAACTACAATTTATATCCTATCCGACAGTTTAAGTCTCGAGTTCGTATCTTTATGGGAAGTAATTTTAAAATGCAAATATAAAAACCTCTACACCAATTTACATGTTTGCTTATGGGCAAAAAATGGGGCAAAAAATGGGGGAAAAAGGGGCCAAAATAGCCCTTCAGAATAGGAATTTCAGAAGTTTCGGATTTTTTCCTTCGGTTGTGACCAAAAACCTATAATCCTACCAAATTTCAAGTTTCTGGCACATCTGGAAGTGCCTCATAATTTTGTATCCTCCTATATCTATAATATATAGATGCTTCTTACACATGATATATCATATATATAGGAGGATACAAAATTATGAGGCACTTCCAGATGTGCCATAAACTTGAAATTTGGTAGGATTATAGGTTTTTGGACACAACCGAAGGAAAAAATCCGAAACTGTCAAAATTCCCATTTTAAGGGGCTATTTTGGCCCCTTTTTGCCACATTTTTTGCCCATAAGAAAGCATGTAAATTGGTGTAGAGGTTTTAATATTTGCATTTTAAAATTACTTCCCGTCAAAATACGAATTCGAGACTTCAACTATTGGACAGGATATAAATTGTAGTTTCTTATTTTTGAGACAGAATTCAAATCCGAGTAGAATTAGCGTAAATTTATAGATTTTATCGGAAAGAAGTGGTAATTCTTCTGGGTCTAACAATAGGCTTCCTTGGTAACAAGCTCTATCCTTTGATATGGGTAAGCTTTTAATGGAAATCAGAGGCTTATATTTTAATGCCATTAATGTTAAACTATGCTTAATGAAGGAAATCCTACATTGCAATTATCCTCATTTTTTGAGCTCTTTTGCCCCAGTATTGCTCCATACGAGAACAAAAAAGGGTAGGCCGCTCAGTATGAGCTACAGACTTGAAATTTGGCACCATAATAGAAAATTCATTGCAACCGAATATAAAATAAAAACTGCAACAATTCCAATTTCTAAGGGGCGGTTTTTCCCCCATTTCTGCCCTATACGAATGTGAAAGTTATACGGCAACTCTTAATCAGATACAAACATGAAATTTGGCAGTATTATGGGTTTTTAGTTACAACAGAAGGAAGAAATCCTATATAGTAAAAATTCGAATTCTTAGCGGCTGTTTTGCTACATTCTTGCCCTAGGCGACGAATAAAATTATAAGGCATTTCTAAATGAGCAACAAACTTGAAATTTGACACGGTTATATGATTTGGTATGTAATTGATTGGAAATAATTCTAAATTGTAAAAATGCTGATATTTAAGAATGCTTGCAGGATGCAAGCACATATTACTAGTATATATATATATATATATCATGTGTAAGAAGCATCTATATATTATAGATATATGAGGATACAAAATTATGAGGCACTTCCAGATGTGCCAGAAACTTGAAATTTGGTAGGATTATAGGTTTTTGGTCACAACCGAAGGAAAAAATCCGAAACTTCCGAAATTCCTATTCTGAAGGGCTATTTTGGCCCCGTTTTGCCCCATTTTTTGCCCATAAGAATACATGTAAATTGGTGTAGAGGTTTTTATATTTGCATTTTCAAATTACTTCCCGTCAAGTTACGAACACGATACATAAACTGTCGGATAGGATATAAATTGTAGTTTCTTATTTTTGTAGACAGAATTCAAATCCGAGTAGAATTAACGTAAATGTACAGTTTTTACCTCAAAAAAGTGGTAATTTTTCTGGGTATAACAATAGGTTTCCTTGGTAACAAGCTCTATCCTTTCATATGGGTAAGCCTTTAATGGGAATCAGAGGCTTATATTTTAATGCTGTTAATGTTAAACTACACCTAATGAAGGAAATCCGATATTGATATAATCCTCATTTTTGGGGCGGTTTTGCCCCATTATTGCCAAATTAGAGAACAAAAAAGGCGGTGCAGATGCGTTGGACCCAGAGACTTGAAATTTGGCACGGTTATAGAAATTTCATTGCAACCTAAGATGAAATTATAAAATTACAAAAATTCTCATTTTTAAAGGGCGGTTTTGCCCCTTTTCGGCCCCATACGAGTGTGATAATTATAAGGCACTTCTTAATAAGATACAAACTATAAATTTGGCAGAATTCTTGGTTTTTACTTACAACAGATGGAAAAAATCTGAGTGTAATAATTCATAATGTTAGGGACTGTTTTGTTCCATTATTACCCCACACGAGGATTAAAATTATAAGGCACTTCTAAATGAGCAACAAACCCCAAATCTGAAATGGATATATGATTATGTACAACATCGATTGGAAATAATTTGAATTTGTAAAAATGCAAAAATATGAATTGCTTGCAGATGCAATCACATATTAACTAGTATATCATATACTAGTTGTTATGTGCTTGCATTCTGCAAGCATTTTCAAATTTTACCATTTTTACAAATTCACATTACTCCCAAGCGATGTTGTACATAATCATATAACCATGTCAAATTTGGAGTTTGTTGCTCATGTAGAAGTGCCTTATAATTTTAATCCTCGTATGGAGTAATAATGGAGCAAAACAGCCCCTAACATTAAGAATTATTACACTCTCAGATTTTTTCCATCTGTTGTAACTAAAAACTTAAACTGTCGGATAGGATATAAATTGTAGTCTCTTATTTTTGATGACGGAATGCAAATCCGATTAGAATTAACGTAAATTTATAGTTTTTATCTCAAAAAAGTAGTAATTTTTCTGGGTCTTACAATAGGTTTCCTTGGTAACAAGCTCTATCCTTTCATATGGGTAAGCTTTTAATGGGAATCAGAGGCTTATATTTTAATGCTGTTAATGTTAAACTACACCTAATGAAGGAAATCCGATATTGATATAATCCTCATTTTTGGGGCTGTTTTGCCCCATTTGAGAACAAAAAAGGCGATGCAACTGCATAGGACCCAGAGACTTGAAATTTGGCACGGTTATAGAAATTTCATTGCAACCTAAGATAAAATTATAAAATTACAAAAATTCTCATTTTTAAAGGGCGGTTTTGCCCCTTTTTGGACCCATGCGAGAACAAAAAATGCAAGGCAGCTGCATAGGACCTAGAGACTTGAAATTTGGCACAATTATAGGATTTTCATAACAAACTAAGATAAAATTGTAAAATTGCAAAAATTCCAATTTTTAATGTGTGGTTTTGCTCTTTTTCGGCCCCATACGAGTGTGATAATTATAAGGCACTTCTTAATGAGATACAAACTTTAAATTTGGCAGAATTATGGGTTTTTAGTTACAACAGATGGAAAAAATCTGAGAGTGTAATAACTCATAATGTTAGTGGCTGTTTTGCTCCATTATTGCCCTATACGAGGATTAAAATTATAAGGCACTTCTAAATGAGCAACAAACTCCAAATTTGACATGGTTATATGATTATGTACAACATCGATTGGGTATAATTTGAATTTGCAAAAAGGCTAAAATTTGAAAATGCTTGCAGAATGCAAGCACATATTAACTAGTATATATATATAGATACTAGTTAATGTGTGCTGGCATTCTGCAAGCATTAGGAGAGGAAAAATAATTTAGGAACGGAAACGTTTGTACCCCTTTATCGATTTCCTTATTGAAAAATTTTGAGGTAAAACAAACCCCTAAATTAATAATCATAAATCATTTATAGGTTTTTAGCATTTGTTACATTTATGCGAAATTTTATTGATGTAGCACCCGTAGAAGTGCATTTATATAAATTTAATTGTTTCAAATTTTTGAATTTTTAACAGCCACAATAATAAACTAAATTATAATGGTAACTTTCACCGGAACATTACTTCCTAACTTTCTTAAAATTTTCAGCTTCCTTACTCATCAGAAAGTACATCAACATTAGTCAATTTGTTTAACATGAAAGAGATTATTACGGTCGAACAAATAAAAATTTACAAATTTCTATAATCCCGTTTCCATTATATGGCAAATTCTACCAATGGAAAAAATTTCAGCTTCATAGATCATTTAGAATTACCTAAACCATGAAAAGTTAGTAAATAGTTTATAATATTCAATGGTCAAGAAAATACATATTGTTGCAATTTTACCTCCAATTATTTTTTTAGATTCACCTATGTATTAAATTTCTGCTCTCCAACTATTGTAGTTTGGGCTGAACATTTGTATCCTCCTATATCCTTCTATATCCTAATTAAGACCCGTCAATATATAATGAATAAGCTTTTTTAAATGTTAGGATTTTTACAATTTCAAATTATTCCCTTTCATTTTTTAAAAAAAATCATATAAGCGTGTCAAATTTGAAGATTGTTGCTCATTTAGAAGTGCCTTATAAATTTATTCATCGTATGGGGCAATAATAGGTCAAAACAGCCATAACGTTACGAATTTTTACAAATCCGAATTATTCCAAATCGATTATCTCCAAAACCATATAATCGTGTCAAATTTCAAGTTTGTATCTCATTAAGAAGTGCCTTATAATGTTCACACTCGTATTGGGTAGAAATGGTGCAAAACCACACTTAAAAAATTGAATTTCTGCTATTTTTTTATTATATCTTCGGTTTCAATGAAAGTTCTATAATGGTGCCATATTTCAAGTCTGTAGTTCATATGGAGCTGTCTCATCATTTTTGTTCTCGTATGGAGCAATACTTGGGCAAAAGTGCTCCAAAAATGAGGATTATTACAATATAGGTTTCCTTCATTAGGCATAGTTTGACATTAACAGCATTAAAATATAAGCCTCTGATTCCCATTAAAAGCTTACCCATATGAAAGGATAGAGCTTGTTACCAAGGAAACCTATTGTTAGACACAGAAAAATTAGCAATTTTTTGCGATAAAAACTATTAAATTAAGCTAATTCTACTAGGATTTGCATTCCGTCTTCAAAAATTAGAAACTACAATTTATATCCTATCCGAAAGTTTAAGTCTCGAGTTCGTATCTTGACGGGAAGTAATTTTAAAATGTAAATATAAAAACCTCTGCACCAATTTACATGCTTTCTTATGGGCAAAAAATGGGGCAAACAGGGGCCAAAATAGCCCCTCAAAATAGGAATTTTGCCAGTTTCGGATTTTTTCCTTTGGTTGTGACTAAAAACCTATAATCCTACCAAATTTCAAATTTCTGGCACATCTGGAAGTGCCTCGTAATTTTGCATCCTCATATATATATATATATAATATATCATGTGTAAGAAGCATCTATATATTATAGATATACTAGTTAATATGTGCTTGCATTCTGCAAGCATTTTCAAATTATAGCCTTTATGCAAATTCAAATTATTCCCAATCGATGTTGTACATAATCATATAACCATGTCAAATTTGGAGGTAGTTGCTCATTTAGAAGTGCCTTATAATTTTAATCCTCATATGGGGCATTAATGGAGCAAAACAGCCCCTAACATTATGAGTTATTACACTCTCAAATTTTTTCCATCAGTTGTAACTAAAAACCCATAATTCTGCCAAATTTCAAGTTTGTATCTCATTAAGCAGTGCCTTATAATTATCACACTCGTATGGGGCCGAAAAGGGGCAAAACCGCCCTTAAAAAAATAAGAGAATTTTTGTAATTTTATCTTAGGTTGCAATGAAATTTCTATAACCGTGCCAAATTTCAAATCTCTGGGTCCTATGCAGTTGCATCGCCTTTTTTGTTCTCGAATGGGGCAATAATGGGGCAAAACAGCCCCAAAAATGAGGATTATATCAATATTGGATTTCCTTCATTAGGTGTAGTTTGACATTAACAGCATTAAAATATAAGCCTCTGATTCCCATTTAAAGCTTACCCATATGAAAGGATAGAGCTTGTTACCAAGGAAACCTATTGTTAGACCCAGAAAAATTAGCACTATTTAGTGATAAAAACTATAAAATTACGCTAATTCTACTCGGATTTGCATTCCATCTTCAAAAATAAGAAACTACAATTTATATCCTATCCGACAGTTTAAGTTTCGAGTTTGTATCTTGACGGGAAGTAATTTTAAAATGCAAATACAAAACCCTCTACACAAATTTACATGTATTCTTATGGGCAAAAAATGGGGCAAAAAGAGGCCAAAATAGCCCTCAGAATAGTATTTTGCCAGTTTCGGATTTTTTCCTTTGGTTGTGACTAAAAACCTATAATCCTGCCAAATTACAAGTTTCTAGCACATCTGGACGTCCCTCATAATTTTGTATCCTCCTATATCTATAATATATAGATGCTTCTTACACATGATATATATATTATACTAGTTGTTATGTGCTTGCATTCTGCAAGCATTTTCAAATTTTACCATTTTTACAAATTCACATTACTCCCAAGCGATGTTGTACATAATCATATAACCATGTCAAATTTGGAGTTTGTTGCTCATGTAGAAGTGCCTTATAATTTTAATCCTCGTATGGAGTAATAATGGAGCAAAACAGCCCCTAACATTAAGAATTATTACACTCTCAGATTTTTTCCATCTGTTGTAACTAAAAACCCATAATTCTGCCAAATTTCAAGTTTGTATCTCATTAAGAAGTGCCTTATAATTATCACACTCGTATGGGGCCGAAAAAGGGCAAAACCAAACATTAAAAATAGAAATTTTTGCAATTTTGCAATTTTATCTCAGTTTGCCATGAAAATTCTATAATCGTGCCAAGTTTCAAGTCCTATGCAGCTGCCTCGCATTTTTTTTCTCGCATGGGTCCGAAAAGGGGCAAAACCGCCCTTTGAAAATGAGAATTTTTGTAATTTCATAATTTCATCTTAGGTTGCAATGAAATTTCTATAACTGTGCCAAATTTCAAGTCTCTGGGTCCTATGCAGTTGCATCGCCTTTTTTGTTCTCGAATGGGGCAATAATGGGGCAAAACAGCCCCAAAAATGAGGATTATATCAATATCAGATTTCCTTCATTAGGTGTAGTTTGACATTAACAGCATTAAAATATAAGCCTCCGATTCCCATTGAAAGCTTACCCATATGAAATGATTGAGCTTGTTACCAAGGAAACCTATTGTTAGACCCAGAAAAATTAGCAATTTTTTGCGATAAAAACTATAAAATTAAGCTAATTCTACTCGGATTTGCATTCCGTCTTCAAAAATAAGAGACTACAATTTATATCCTATCCGACAGTTTAAGTCTCGAGTTTGTATCTTGACGGGAAGTAATTTTAAAATGCAAATATAAAAACCTCTACACCAATTTACATGCTTTCTTATGGGCAAAAAATGGGGCAAAAAGGGTGCAAAACAGCCCCTCAAAATAGGAATTTTGCCAGTTTCGGATTTTTTCCTTTGGTTGTGACTAAAAACCTATAATCCTACCAAATTTCATGTTTCTGGCACATCTGGAAGTGCCTCATAATTTTGTATCCTCATATATATATATATATATATATATATATATATATATATCTATAATATATAGATGCTTCTTACACATGATATATATATTATACTAGTTGTTATGTGCTTGCATTCTGCAAGCATTTTCAAATTTTACCATTTTTACAAATTCAAATTACTCCCAAGCGATGTTGTACATAATCATATAACCATGTCAAATTTGGAGTTTGTTGCTCATTTAGAAGTGCCTTATAAGTTTAATCCTAGTATGGGGCAGTAATGGAGCAAAACAGCCCCTAACATTATGAATTATTACACTCTCAGATTTTTTCCATCTGTTGTAACTACAAACCCATAATTCTGCCAAATTTCAAGTTTGTATCTCATTAAGAAGTGCCTTATAATTATCACACTCGTATGCGGCCGAAAAAGGGCAAAACCAAACATTAAAAATAGAAATTTTTGCAATTTTGCAATTTTATCTTAGTTTGCCATGAAAATTCTATAATCGTGCCAAGTTTCAAGTCCTATGCAGCTGCCTCGCATTTTTTTTCTCGCATGGGTCCGAAAAGGGGCAAAACCGCCCTTTGAAAATGAGAATTTTTGTAATTTCATAATTTCATCTTAGGTTGCAATGAAATTTCTATAACTGTGCCAAATTTCAAGTCTCTGGGGGGCAATAATGGGGCAAAACAGCCCCAAAAATGAGGATTATATCAATATCAGATTTCCTTCATTAGGTGTAGTTTGACATTAACAGCATTAAAATATAAGCCTCTGATTCCCATTGAAAGCTTACCCATATGAAATGATTGAGCTTGTTACCAAGGAAACCTATTGTTAGACCCAGAAAAATTAGCAATTTTTTGCGATAAAAACTATAAAATTAAGCTAATTCTACTCGGATTTGCATTCCGTCTTCAAAAATAAGAGACTACAATTTATATCCTATCCGACAGTTTAAGTCTCGAGTTTGTATCTTGACGGGAAGTAATTTTAAAATGCAAATATAAAAACCTCTACACCAATTTACATGCTTTCTTATGGGCAAAAAATGGGGCAAAAAGGGTGCAAAACAGCCCCTCAAAATAGGAATTTTGCCAGTTTCGGATTTTTTCCTTTGGTTGTGACTAAAAACCTATAATCCTACCAAATTTCAAGTTTCTGGCACATCTGGAAGTGCCTCATAATTTTGTATCCTCATATATATATATATACTAGCTTTTCGTACCCGGCTTCGCCCGGGTGCATTTCGGACTGCAAATAGTTATACCTTTTCCCGCTTAGAAGACAGAGTTAGAAAATCATACATACTAAAACTTCTCCTCTCCTTTCTGTAAACTACATTAGGAGTCTTGAAATAATGTGGAATGAAAATGAAACTAACCAATGCGAAAACTACAAAAACCACCAAGAAAAAAGAAGTGAATTAAACTCTAACCAATAGCCGGCATAAAAGGTGTAAAACGACAAATAAGTAATCAAGGAACAAAAATCAAGAGCACACCCAAAGAATACAAAATGAACAACTAAGATCGAAAACAAAGAAAACAAACAAAGAACACAAAAAATGGACACGAAACGAAAGCAAATGAAAACAACAAACTAACCGAAACCAACCAACGAATAATCTCCTAAAGCTCAATGTATCTAATGATGGCGACTGACGCTTTCTATTCACTTGCTAAATAAACAACCAACAATCACAAAATAGCGTGTCGTAGTGATGAGTAAATATTGATTACGCGGAATATGAGTTTGTATGTCAACATAATAACAGGAGAAACTAAATAAGAATACCTATTATTACTCTAAATAGATATAAAATTATTGATCTTAATTGTGTTTTCCATCGTAATTAATTGAATAATAGATTGAGATATTCGAACGAATCAATTTTAAATAATGTAGTAAAATGTTTTACTTTTCTAACGTAATTAATTACGTGAGTGTATCGGTAGTGTTTACATTTTACCCATGGAACCGCAGACACGAATTCTTATTTTAGTTCAGAAGATATAATAAAGTTCAACAAAAGTATTATTCAAATAAAATCTTTCGAAATTCACTGCGTTACGTGTTCAAAATATTAATCTAATTTAGTTCTCGTATTAAAATAACAATTATTCAAGAGTGAACCTTATTTCCAATTGATAAAACTCTTTTAATTCAAAACGATATTATATATTACAAAAAAGTATCTAATTATTATTGAAACGCAAAATGGATGAGCATAGGAAAAAACTTGCGTGTTAGCATGAAACACTCAATTCAGTTTTTATTGATAAACTGTTACCTAAAACAAAACACAAAAACTTTAACGTAGTAATTGAATTATATATCTTCAGTAATTTTCACTTAAAAAAAATATGAAATAAAATAAGACAAAAGCATATAAAAACAATTTAACTTATATCCAAACATACCTATAATGCGAATGACACGATTACAGAAAAAGAAACAGTTCACTAATGTTTATTCGCAGAATTAACCTGTGTATAGAAGACCATAGATAATGAAAGAAAAACATACAATCAAATCAGAAGATATTAAATGAGTATTTCATCAACTATTTCTACGTTTACGATATGTTTAACTAAAATAAGACAAAAGGCATGTTAAAACCAATTTAACTTATATCCAAACATACCTATAATGCGAATGACACCATTACAGAAAAAGAAACAGTTCACTAATGTTTATTCGCAGAATTAACCTGTGTATAGAAGACCATAGATAATGAAAGAAAAACATACAATCAAATCAGAAGATATTAAATGAGTATTTCATCAACTATTTCTACGTTTACGATATGTTTATAGTTCAAACGTAATTTGTTTACATCGGTTGCTAAGTATATCCAAATGCTGAGCAATAATGAAAAATAAGATTTTCCCTTCAATTCGTCTTATTTGATCTGCAAGCCCCTCTTTTAAAAAATTATTCCAAAAGAGGAGATAATTTACCACAAAAAAGTCTGCGAGAGCATATGTCTGCGATATATATATAAGGAGTTAAAAATTCGAGAAATTTACGAAAAAATTTTAAATGGAAATCCCATATAAACGAAAATATTTTATTATAATTAAATAGTACACCGAATCGATTTAAAAACCTTACTACACCACCGTAGACATGATAACGGTTAATATGACAGCTTCCTCTTTTTTCTGCGTGTTGTCGTTTCTGAGCCTTAGCAGAACAAACATACACACACACACACACACACACACACACACACACACACACACACACACACACACACACACACACACACACACACACACACACACACACACACACACACACACACACACACACACACACACACACACACACACACACACACACACACACACACACACACACACACACACACACACACACACACACACACACACACACACACACACACACACACACACACACACACACACACACACACACACACACACACACACACACACACACACACACACACACACACACACACACACACACACACACACACACACACACACACACACACACACACACACACACACACACACACACACACACACACACACACACACACACACACACACACACACACACACACACACACACACACACACACACACACACACACACACACACACACACACACACACACACACACACACACACACACACACACACACACACACACACACACACACACACACACACACACACACACACACACACACACACACACACACACACACACACACACACACACACACACACACACACACACACACACACACACACACACACACACACACACACACACACACACACACACACACACACACACACACACACACACACACACACACACACACACACACACACACACACACACACACACACACACACACACACACACACACACACACACACACACACACACACACACACACACACACACACACACACACACACACACACACACACACACACACACACACACACACACACACACACACACACACACACACACACACACACACACACACACACACACACACACACACACACACACACACACACACACACACACACACACACACACACACACACACACACACACACACACACACACACACACACACACACACACACACACACACACACACACACACACACACACACACACACACACACACACACACACACACACACACACACACACACACACACACACACACACACACACACACACACACACACACACACACACACACACACACACACACACACACACACACACACACACACACACACACACACACACACACACACACACACACACACACACACACACACACACACACACACACACACACACACACACACACACACACACACACACACACACACACACACACACACACACACACACACACACACACACACACACACACACACACACACACACACACACACACACACACACACACACACACACACACACACACACACACACACACACACACACACACACACACACACACACACACACACACACACACACACACACACACACACACACACACACACACACACACACACACACACACACACACACACACACACACACACACACACACACACACACACACACACACACACACACACACACACACACACACACACACACACACACACACACACACACACACACACACACACACACACACACACACACACACACACACACACACACACACACACACACACACACACACACACACACACACACACACACACACACACACACACACACACACACACACACACACACACACACACACACACACACACACACACACACACACACACACACACACACACACACACACACACACACACACACACACACACACACACACACACACACACACACACACACACACACACACACACACACACACACACACACACACACACACACACACACACACACACACACACACACACACACACACACACACACACACACACACACACACACACACACACACACACACACACACACACACACACACACACACACACACACACACACACACACACACACACACACACACACACACACACACACACACACACACACACACACACACACACACACACACACACACACACACACACACACACACACACACACACACACACACACACACACACACACACACACACACACACACACACACACACACACACACACACACACACACACACACACACACACACACACACACACACACACACACACACACACACACACACACACACACACACACACACACACACACACACACACACACACACACACACACACACACACACACACACACACACACACACACACACACACACACACACACACACACACACACACACACACACACACACACACACACACACACACACACACACACACACACACACACACACACACACACACACACACACACACACACACACACACACACACACACACACACACACACACACACACACACACACACACACACACACACACACACACACACACACACACACACACACACACACACACACACACACACACACACACACACACACACACACACACACACACACACACACACACACACACACACACACACACACACACACACACACACACACACACACACACACACACACACACACACACACACACACACACACACACACACACACACACACACACACACACACACACACACACACACACACACACACACACACACACACACACACACACACACACACACACACACACACACACACACACACACACACACACACACACACACACACACACACACACACACACACACACACACACACACACACACACACACACACACACACACACACACACACACACACACACACACACACACACACACACACACACACACACACACACACACACACACACACACACACACACACACACACACACACACACACACACACACACACACACACACACACACACACACACACACACACACACACACACACACACACACACACACACACACACACACACACACACACACACACACACACACACACACACACACACACACACACACACACACACACACACACACACACACACACACACACACACACACACACACACACACACACACACACACACACACACACACACACACACACACACACACACACACACACACACACACACACACACACACACACACACACACACACACACACACACACACACACACACACACACACACACACACACACACACACACACACACACACACACACACACACACACACACACACACACACACACACACACACACACACACACACACACACACACACACACACACACACACACACACACACACACACACACACACACACACACACACACACACACACACACACACACACACACACACACACACACACACACACACACACACACACACACACACACACACACACACACACACACACACACACACACACACACACACACACACACACACACACACACACACACACACACACACACACACACACACACACACACACACACACACACACACACACACACACACACACACACACACACACACACACACACACACACACACACACACACACACACACACACACACACACACACACACACACACACACACACACACACACACACACACACACACACACACACACACACACACACACACACACACACACACACACACACACACACACACACACACACACACACACACACACACACACACACACACACACACACACACACACACACACACACACACACACACACACACACACACACACACACACACACACACACACACACACACACACACACACACACACACACACACACACACACACACACACACACACACACACACACACACACACACACACACACACACACACACACACACACACACACACACACACACACACACACACACACACACACACACACACACACACACACACACACACACACACACACACACACACACACACACACACACACACACACACACACACACACACACACACACACACACACACACACACACACACACACACACACACACACACACACACACACACACACACACACACACACACACACACACACACACACACACACACACACACACACACACACACACACACACACACACACACACACACACACACACACACACACACACACACACACACACACACACACACACACACACACACACACACACACACACACACACACACACACACACACACACACACACACACACACACACACACACACACACACACACACACACACACACACACACACACACACACACACACACACACACACACACACACACACACACACACACACACACACACACACACACACACACACACACACACACACACACACACACACACACACACACACACACACACACACACACACACACACACACACACACACACACACACACACACACACACACACACACACACACACACACACACACACACACACACACACACACACACACACACACACACACACACACACACACACACACACACACACACACACACACACACACACACACACACACACACACACACACACACACACACACACACACACACACACACACACACACACACACACACACACACACACACACACACACACACACACACACACACACACACACACACACACACACACACACACACACACACACACACACACACACACACACACACACACACACACACACACACACACACACACACACACACACACACACACACACACACACACACACACACACACACACACACACACACACACACACACACACACACACACACACACACACACACACACACACACACACACACACACACACACACACACACACACACACACACACACACACACACACACACACACACACACACACACACACACACACACACACACACACACACACACACACACACACACACACACACAACACACACACACACACACACACACACACACACACACACACACACACACACACACACACACACACACACACACACACACACACACACACACACACACACACACACACACACACACACACACATACACACATACACATACACACATACACACATACACACATACACACATACACACATACACACATACACACATACACACATACACACACACATACATAAATACATACATACATACATACATACATACATACATACATACATACATACATACATACATACATACATACATACATACATACATACATACATACATACATACATACATACAAACACCTTACTTTATAGATATGTATAGATATCTATAATATATAGATGCTTCTTACACATGATATATATATTATACTAGTTGTTATGTGCTTGCTTTCTGCAAGCATTTTCAAATTTTAGCATTTTGTAAATCTAAATTATTCCCAATGGATGTTGTACATAATCATATAACCATGTCAAATTTGGAGTTTGTTGCTCATTTAGAAGT
Organism: Uropetala carovei; assembly: GCA_036926305.1. NCBI lineage: Eukaryota > Metazoa > Arthropoda > Insecta > Odonata > Petaluridae > Uropetala > Uropetala carovei. The sequence goes on along the minus strand of JAXCHB010000228.1, from coordinate 384,540 downwards.
GCCTTATAATTTTAATCCTCGTATGGGGCAATAATGGAGCAAAACAGCCCCTAACATTAAGAATTATTACAGTCTCAGATTTTTTCCATCTGTTGTAACTAAAAACCCATAATTCTTCCAAATTTCAAGTTTGTATCTCATTAAGAAGTGCCTTATAATTATCACACTCGTATGGGTCCGAAAAAGGGCAAAACCACACATTAAAAATAAAATTTTTGCAATTTTACAATTTTATCTTAGTTTGCCATGAAAATTCTATAATCGTGCCAAATTTCAAGTCTCTAGGTCCTATGCAGCTGCCTCCCATTTTTTGTTCTCGCATGGGTCCAAAAAGGGGCAAAACCGCCCTTTAAAAATGAGAATTTTTGTAATTTCATAATTTCATCTTAGGTTGCAATGAAATTTCTATAACTGTGCCAAATTTCAAGTCTCTGGGTCCTATGCAGTTGCATCGCCTTTTTTGTTCTCGAATGGGGCAAAATGGGGCAAAACAGCCCCAAAAATGAGGATTATATCAATATCGGATTTCCTTCACTAGGTGTAGTTTGACATTAACAGCATTAAAATATAAGCCTCTGATTCCCATTGAAAGCTTACCCATATGAAAGGATTGAGCTTGTTACCAAGGAAACCTATTGTTAGACCCAGAAAAATTAGCAATTTTTTGCGATAAAAACTATAAAATGAAGGTAATTCTACTCGGATTTGCATTCCGTCTTCAAAAATTAGAAGCTGCATTTTATAACCTATCCGACAGTTTACGTCTGGAGTTCGTATCTTGACGGGAAGTAATTTTAAAATGTAAATATAAAAACCTCTGCACCAATTTACATGCTTTCTTATGCACAAAAAATGGGGCAAACAGGGGCCAAAATAGCCCCTCAAAATAGGAATTTTGCCAGTTTCGGATTTTTTCCTTTGGTTGTGACTAAAAACCTATAATCCAACCAAATTTCAAGTTTCTGGCACATCTGGAAGTGCCTCATAATTTTGTATTCTCATATCTATAATATATAGATGCTTCTTACACATGATATATATATATCATATATATAGGAGGATACAAAATTATGAGGCACTTCCAGATGTGCAACAAAGTTGAAATTTGGTAGGAATATAGGTTCTTGGTCACAACCAAAGGAAAAAATCCGAAACAGGCAAAATTCCTATTATGAGGGGCTATTTTGGCCCTTTTTTGCCCATTTTTTTCCCATAAGAAAACATGTAAATTGGAGTAGAGGTTTTTATATTTGCATTTTAAGATTACTTCCCATCAAGATACGAACTCGAGACTTAAACTGTCGGATAGGATATGAATTGTAGTTTCGTATTTTTAAAGACAGAATTCAAAACCAAGTAGAATTAGCGTAAATTTATAGTTTTTATCGCAAAAAAGTGGTAATTTTTCTTGGTCTAACAATAGGCTTCCTAGCAACAGGCTTAATACTTTCATATGGGTAAGCTTTTAATGGGAATCAGAGGCATATATTTTAATGCCTTTAATGTTAAACTACACCTAATGAAGGAATTCCGATATTGTAATAATCCCTATTTTTGGGGCTGTTTTGCCCCAGAATTGCTCCATACGAGAAGAAAAATTATGAGGCAGCTCCATATGACATAGAGACTTGAAATTTGGCCTGGTTGTAAAAATTTTATTGTAACTGAAGTTAAAATAAAACACTGCGAAAATAGCAAATTTTAAGTGCGGTTTTGCCCTATATATGACCCATACCGGTGTGAAAATGATATGGTAATTCCTAATGAGATACAAACATGAAATTTGGCAAAATTATGTGTATTTAGTTACAACAGAAAGACGAAATCCAATGATGTTATTATTTGAATCTTAGCGACTGTTTTGCCAAATAATTGTCCTATGCGACTAATAAAATTATAATGCAGTTCTAAATGAGCTACAAAGATAAAATTTCATAGAGTTATATGTTGTTGCACAAAATTCATTGGCAATATTTTTAAATTGCAAATATGGTAAACCTTTAAAATGCTTGCAGAATGCAAGCACACATTAACTAGTATATATATATCTATAATATCTAGATGCTTCTTAAACATGATATATATATTATACTAGTTGTTATGTGCTTGCTTTCTGCAAGCATTTTCAAATTTTAGCATTTTGTAAATCTAAATTATTCCCAATGGATGTTGTACATAATCATATAACCATGTCAAATTTGGAGTTTGTTGCTCATTTAGAAGTGCCTTATAATTTTAATCCTCGTATGGGGCAATAATGGAGCAAAACAGCCCCTAACATTAAGAATTATTACAGTCTCAGATTTTTTCCATCTGTTGTAACTAAAAACCCATAATTCTTCCAAATTTCAAGTTTGTATCTCATTAAGAAGTGCCTTATAATTATCACACTCGTATGGGTCCGAAAAAGGGCAAAACCACACATTAAAAATAAAATTTTTGCAATTTTACAATTTTATCTTAGTTTGCCATGAAAATTCTATAATCGTGCCAAATTTCAAGTCTCTAGGTCCTATGCAGCTGCCTCCCATTTTTTGTTCTCGCATGGGTCCAAAAAGGGGCAAAACCGCCCTTTAAAAATGAGAATTTTTGTAATTTCATAATTTCATCTTAGGTTGCAATGAAATTTCTATAACTGTGCCAAATTTCAAGTCTCTGGGTCCTATGCAGTTGCATCGCCTTTTTTGTTCTCGAATGGGGCAAAATGGGGCAAAACAGCCCCAAAAATGAGGATTATATCAATATCGGATTTCCTTCACTAGGTGTAGTTTGACATTAACAGCATTAAAATATAAGCCTCTGATTCCCATTGAAAGCTTACCCATATGAAAGGATTGAGCTTGTTACCAAGGAAACCTATTGTTAGACCCAGAAAAATTAGCAATTTTTTGCGATAAAAACTATTAAATTAAGCTAATTCTACTCGGATTTGCATTCCGTCTTCAAAAATTAGAAACTACAATTTATATCCTATCCGACAGTTTAAGTCTGGAGTTCGTATCTTGACGGGAAGTAATTTTAAAATGTAAATATAAAAACCTCTGCACCAATTTACATGCTTTCTTATGCACAAAAAATGGGGCAAACAGGGGCCAAAATAGCCCCTCAAAATAGGAATTTTGCCAGTTTCGGATTTTTTCCTTTGGTTGTGACTAAAAACCTATAATCCTACCGAATTTCAAGTTTCTGGCACATCTGGTAGTGTCTCATAATTTTGTATCCTCATATATATATATATATATATATATAATATATCATGTGTAAGAAGCATCTATATATTATAGATATATAGTTCTTATTTTTGAAGACAGAATTCAAATCCGAGTAGAATTAACGTAAATTTATAGTTTTTATCACTAAATAGTGCTAATTTTTCTGGGTCTAACAATAGGTTTCCTTTGTAATAAGCTCTATCCTTTCATATGGGTAAGGTTTTAATGGGAATCAGAGGCTTATATTTTAATGCTGTTAATGTTTAACCATACCTAATGAAGGAAATCCGATATTGATATAAGCCTCATTTTTAGGGCTGTTCTGCCCCATTATTGCCCAATTCGAGATCAAAAAAGACGATGCAGCTGCATAGGACCCAGAGACTTGAAATTTGGCATGGTTATAGAAATTTCATTGTAACCTAAGATAAAATTATTAAATTACAAAAATTCTCATTTTTAAGGGGCGGTTTTGCTCCTTTTCGGCCCCATGTGAGAACAAAAAATGCGAGGCAGCTGCATAGGATCTAGAGACTTGAAATTTGGCACAATTATAGAATTTTCATGGCAAACTAATAAGGGGACGTTGTCAAGTCCTTGTCAAGGATCCGGTTGAAACTTCTTGAGGTGAAACTAGAGACAAAATAAGCGGACACGTGTCCCGGCTTTCTTCGAGAAAAAATGGGCAAAATAGATTTGCACGTAAAACGTTTACCGGTATTTAACGCGCCCATTTCATATAGCGCCGTGGCTGCGGTCGCTAAGGCGTTAGTATTGTTAAACATAAAGTCGGTGGTTCAAATCCCACCATCTGCGAACTTCTTTTTCAATTTTATTTCAGTCTATTTTTTCAAATACCAAGCTGGGTATGTTTCTCAACTTCGTTATTTGTGATTAAATGTTTTTTATAGTAATAAAATAATTTTTCATATTTTAATCTTTCATTTTTTATTTGCCAGCGGTAAAAAGAAGTGGTCCTCTCACTATTAACCATTCAACTGAATATTTTTAAGGCAAAGGCTTGGATGGTATTTATCGTAAAAACAAGGTAAGCACAGATATTCCTTGCACCACGCGCATCTTACGAAACTTATTGCGAAACATATGCACTTCCGTTTGCGTAGGTCTTGGGGAAAACAATCCTCCCGAACGTTCATGAAAACACTTCTGGTTTCCGCTAATTTCGATGCATACCATGCATTCTGGAGCATTTCTCGGAATGCGGGTGAAGACAGCCACAAGATGCCATATTAATGTAAATTGCTTGCCCATAAAAAATCGAACAGCCCCCGTTATATTTTGTTTATCGTGATTATCTGATAAAAACGAAGCATTGACGACGTCTTCATCGTCCGGTGCAAGGCTACTTCCGGAGGGTCCGGCAACTGGATCGATCTCTATCGATAAAGCGAAATGATTCATGAAGGCAAAAGTCGAAATCAGGGAGGTAATCAGGACTCGTAAAATATTACGATAATCGTAAAAAAACGAAAAATCGCAATACTGAACGATCAAACAGCTAAATCGTAATCCAAAAAGAGCGCAGAGGTCGTTAACGGTAGAGTAAGTGATCCGGGTGAGCAGAGGTCGATATCAAAAAAGCAAATCAAAGGAGTAAAGCGAGAGAAGCACGTAGCAAAAGCAGCGAACGGCAATAACTGAATTGGTGATGATCTGCGGCCTTTAATTGTAAGAGCGATCAACAATAGCACGTGTATTGCAACATCGTCGCGGGGAAATATGTAGAGTTTTAGCATGCGCTTAGGCAATGTGAAACATTTTCAAAAAACCGGAATTTTCTAAAATCCGGCTCGCGCTGGGTCCCGAGGGTGCCGGATTTATGAGGTTCTACTGTATTACCAAAAGACGCTGAATTCTACAAAGTATATGCCTATTTATGTGACCAAGCAAATGTTTGGACTTGTTTGTTCCTAGCCTTCCAATATTTACTCATGAGACGCTACGCAAAAAAATTCCCCATCTGCGTAGGGAAGTTCCTGTTCATAGATGACAGAAGTTAGAAATATTTTGGGCTTAGTGTGTGACTAGCGTTGCCCCCTCTGTGGGTTTCACCCAGTCTTCAGGTTTAGCATGCTTCGAATAGCACTAATTAAACTCAATGGCTGAAATTAATGCTGAAAACCATCAAAATTAATTAATTTTAGCCACAATTTGTGATGATATATGTTGCATTTAATTAAAAATAAAAATGATATAAAATTAATTTTATATCATATTTTTATATAGATAGGGGCCCAAAAATCGTACTTATGCCCCTGTGTGCATCATATACAAACGGACGGAGATTAAAGTGCCTTTACAATTTAAAAAATCATTAGTCCTCGAATATAACACAAATGATACTTTTACAATGTTGTTTCAGGAAAAAAACATCACATTATATTCGGACTAATATGATAATTTTCTTTACGTAATAACATAGTAATATCATCTATTTACTGGGGCTGCCATTTCTGCAGAATGTGAATTAGTTCTTTTTTTGTAACTTCCATTCGCTACATCCAATAATCTTGTAATAGATACCATTTCCTTTTATTGAGGGTATCACTGTACAGGCTATCGATGCTGAATGGCATATTATGTCAAAAAAAGCAATACTTGAAGCTCCGCATCAGTGTGTAATGTTGCATGAAAAACAGTGAAGTGTGGACAAAGTTGCGTAATATTATAACAAAAAGAGTTAAGGGGTTAACAAAAGAGGACTATCGAGGACATTTCTGCTAGTATCAGCATAAAGAGATCACCCAATAAAATTTCATCACGTAGGAGGGAGCATGAACTACCTCTTTGATACACATTGTGCATAGGTAAGCGGGAATAAGCAGGTTGTAATAAAAAAATAAAGATGCTTAACTTGAGCAGAATTGGTTCAGGGAGTGGGAATCGATGAAGATTCTGGTTCAAATTAATTTTTTCCCCTCTGAACCGGCCCAGAAATGAGTGCATGGGATACATGAGTGTGCAGGTTCCACAAGCAAATACGGTATTGTGTAAGGCCAATCAAAGGGTATCAATCAAGAATAATTTTAGAGATAAATGGTCATCTCCCTCCTTCCCTTTCTCACTCAAAGACAAAGAGAAAATACACCATATGTTGTTCACGTGTACTGCGCTCACCTTTTTTCCCTGAAATCACCATCGAAAGACAGGGTGCACGTCTTACACGAGTACACCATCAAAGCCATTGAAACGCGATGTATTATACCAAATTTGTGCAATGTATTATATCAACAAATCATCTTTTAGTATGACAGTGGCGTTGTTGGTGACGATTACTCCATAAAATCTCAGAGAAAAAGTACCGATGTAATAGCTACGAAAATTTTGATTTTGTTGATTTCACTAAAACAAAATACGTAAAAGCCGGCATCAGTAGGTTATAAGTTGAAAGTATATACGTAGTAGTTGTCTTTAGAATGTGTGGGACAGCAAATATAAAATTCAAAGAAATAGGGTAAACACCGTAAGCACTAACATGGAGACAATCTGACTCTACACGTAATTAGGCACGTCCTAGAACTCGCACGCCTTGCGCCACTCTGATCTTGATTTGCAAATAAACTAAAGATCAACCAACTTGAAGGTACTGGGAGTGGTAGGGTGTGATCCTAAAATGAAACAGTTAAAATATATAACATTTCACGTGGAACCAGACAGAATCCACGGTAGTACTTATAGGTTAAGATGACCTAGCAACGAGAAAGGTGCGAGTTCCACTGGAGGGGGTGATAGCATGAGTCATGAAGATTAAATGTCAATATATAAATCTTTCTTATATTCATTTATATATTCTTCTGCATTTATCACAATTTTTTAAATTTCTAAATCTAGATTCAGGGTCGTCTTGGATTCGGGTGAATACGGTAATTGTTATATAATACAAGAAAACTGAAAACAAAACACTAACAATAGGTGAATAGCACATATGACTTGAGCGTACTCCTTCCATATAAACTCTTTCACGTCTGTCTTCTCAGGCCTCCCTAGCTTAGAGAATAAACCATTCGTTTGTTTACTAAAGGACCAAATCTTTCTATTAATGCCTTAAAAGAGAGAAGAATTCTCTAAGAAGTTATGGGACGTTCTCGGCCGAGAATTATAGTCAATAACTTTCCCTTAGTGTGTATAGAGGGGCATCTGGATCGTATCTGTATGTACCGGACAAGGGACTATTCATTCGGTGGGTCCAGTTGCAATGTTGCTCTCAAGTCTAGACTCTTGAAGGCTTCGAACAAATTACTGGGTTGAAGAATGGCGTTGACGGCGCCGAACGTGGTGACCGCACCAAAATTTCTTGGTGGCCACACTTGAGAATAGCTGCCCTAGGCTACGGTCTATAGTGAACGTAAGAGCAAAGTTAATGTGATTTATTAAGATTGGCCAATTTTTGTACTTTTTAATTAATTATTTCTCTTAAACTAAAAGGCGTAGGCCCCTAATTCCGAAATGGTATTTTTTTTTTGACCTAAACTTTCCACTGGTAGAAGATGAATCAAATCTGAGGGTTACACTCCGTAGCCTCTCCTTGTCAGTCTTCCATATTTCTCAATATGCTCTTTCCCATTTAAAATGTCGATCAGCTGAAACCTTTCCATTTTCTGCACTCAAACTCTTCTACTTTTCATTTTTCAAGTTCTATGTTTGTTTCTATGTCCCACAGTCATAAATAAAGTAAAAAAATCATACTTAGGTTAATTCTTCTGGATATGGGAACCAAGCCCCATTTTCTCTATTACTTTATGGACTTGTTGTTCACGGGATCTCAAGGAAAGTAACCCCCTACAAACGGTGAGGGATACCTGTATTAGTAACTTGAGGTTAAATCAGGAACAAAGGAGGGATGTCTGATAAAATTCTTATCCAACCTATAAACAACTTGTATTCTCACTTTCATATACCGTATGTTCACATGTAAGATGCGCACCCCGTTTTTGAGCATCAAGATATAGGAAAAAAATTAATTTGGAAAAAAACCGGCAAAAAATTACAACAACGACGGCAAAAATTAAATTTTTTTATATGAAAGGAAAAGCATTCCTTTCAGAAGATATTTCAAGAAGCAACAAATTTTCCGAGGAAATTAAATTATTTACAGCTACGTCAATATTTAGGTGCATTTTGCTTCCAGCATGAGTGACTATTATCGTCGGTCTGTCTGTCCGTCCGCATGTACAATGCCGGAAGAAAAAACTGGGACACCTTAACGTTCTCCTAACGGCGAATTGGGGAACTTTTTCGAGAGTACAAACTGAATGACAACACTGCAGGAGAGAAGAGGGGAAAGGGGGGGAGGAGAAGAGTGGTCCCGCCAGTATTCGTCTCTCTGCTAAGCAAATCAACCGACCTAACACTTGTGTGAGGCCGAGTCCCCACTTGAAACGAGTTCCTCATTCCTTTGCTTCACTTATCCACAAATGAATCACCTAGGTAGCTTTTAAACCTTTCGTTCCTCAGCTGTTTCTTTTCGTCATATCTGGTATGATATGAAATTATTTTAACAATTTTTTTTCGCCAATTTTTAGCAGAAAATGTCACGGTTTTACTGTATTTTTATCAATTTGGCAGCATGGTTTGATGCATTTTGGGTCGGACTTTTAATGAAATATTACAATTTTGTTCGCATAGGATAATTCACGGGTCCATACTTGCCGGTTGTCCAAGGCATGGTTTGAAGAAAAAAATATTCAACTATTGGATTGGCCGGCCAAAAGTCCGGACTTGAATCCAATAGAAAACGTCTGGGCGGTGATGGCGAGAGGGGTCAATGAAGCCGAAAGACCGAGAAACGCCACTCAGCTTTGGGAGGCGATAGAGGATGCCTGGGAGGGTATTACAGAAGGCTTATGCCATAAACTAATTTCCTCCATGCCGAGGAGGCTGGCATTAGTCATAGAGAACGATGGAGGGTGGATTAAATACTAAAACAATTAATGGGTACTTACAAAAATAACTTTTTATAAGTAACTTTTATATTTTAACATTTATTATGATCGTTACTTCAAATTTGGTGAGATTATCTGCATAAGTTACCTTTTACAGGTGGAGGCGGTGTTATATTCAAATAATCTGGATATCAAGGCTGAAGACATTTCTTGTATGCAAATCAACGAAACGCAACACGAGTAATATCAAAGGTAAGTAATCGGTACTATTTCACAATCATTATTGGCGTAAAGGTGCTTTCATTGCTTGTAATACGAGAGAGAGGGAGGGAGGGTGAGAGAGGGAAATGACTTTCAATACAATTAATGTTTCTGATGCCAATTTGATCTCCATAAATAGGTTGAACGATCGAATCTTTACTCCCGTTGATATTTCAGTGGGCATTACACTAGTAAGGTTTTAAAGGAGAAATATAAGACTCTGATTCCCATTAAAAATTTACCCATATGAAAGCATTAAGCTGGTAGCCTAGGCCGAAGTAAGGGAGATAGCACGGCAAATGAACATACCGCGTGCAACAATAGGCCGTCTACATAAAAGTTGGAAGACGGAATTATCTTTTGAATGTATCCATGCACGTTGATCATCCCAATAAAAGATTTGTTATCGTGGTTGTTACCGTTTTTAAAGGGATTAGCGTTTACGAAAATGCTGTCGGGTTAATAGCGATCATGAGTCAGTGCCCGATTATTAAGTGTCAATTGCACTTAGGATACTTTAAGGACCCTAGCACAGTTTTTATTTCAACGTTCAGGTAACTTACCTCGAAAATACTGGTTCACACATTGTTGATTGATTGCTTGAGTAATTTTCAGTGAATATAATGACAATTTTCGATTCATTTTCCGTGAAAAAAATTACTTGAGCGTCACGATTCCGATTAATAACGCAATTTCCGTAGCAGCGCCAATGCACCGCTGAGCTTCTTTCTATGTTGCCACAATCAGGGATCAATATGTAGGCTAAAGTAATCCCTTGAAGTCATATCCATGCATGTGGATCATCCCAATAACAGACATGTTAGCGTGGTTATAACCGTTTTTAAAGAGAGAGAATAAAAGTTACGAAATTACGTTAGTGATAATAGCGATCATGAGTCAATGCCCGATTATTAAATATCAATTACACTTAGGGTATTTTACGGACACTAGCACAGTTGTTTTTATTTCACCGCATCATTTGGATCACAACAAGACTTATTCGAAGCTCGCTCACAGGCCTTGATGCTAGAATAAGAACTCGTTTCAAGTGGGGACTCGGCCTCACACAAGTGTTAGGTCGGTTGATTTGCTTAGCAGAGTGACGAATACTGGCGGGACCACTCTTCTCCTCCCCCCCTTTCCCCTCTTCTCTCCTGCAGTGTTGTCATTCAGTTTGTACTCTCGAAAAAGTTCCCCAATTCGCCGTTAGGAGAACGTTAAGGTGTCCCAGTTTTTTCTTCCGGCATTGTACATGCGGACGGACAGACAGACCGACGATAATAGTCACTCATGCTGGAAGCAAAATGCACCTAAATATTGACGTAGCTGTAAATAATTTAATTTCCTCGGAAAATTTGTTGCTTCTTGAAATATCTTCTGAAAGGAATGCTTTTCCTTTCATATAAAAAAATTTAATTTTTGCCGTCGTTGTTGTAATTTTTTGCCGGTTTTTTTCCAAATTAATTTTTTTCCTATATCTTGATGCTCAAAAACGGGGTGCGCATCTTACATGTGAACATACGGTATATGAAAGTGAGAATACAAGTTGTTTATAGGTTGGATAAGAATTTTATCAGACATCCCTCCTTTGTTCCTGATTTAACCTCAAGTTACTAATACAGGTATCCCTCACCGTTTGTAGGGGGTTACTTTCCTTGAGATCCCGTGAACAACAAGTCCATAAAGTAATAGAGAAAATGGGGCTTGGTTCCCATATCCAGAAGAATTAACCTAAGTATGATTTTTTTACTTTATTTATGACTGTGGGACATAGAAACAAACATAGAACTTGAAAAATGAAAAGTAGAAGAGTTTGAGTGCAGAAAATGGAAAGGTTTCAGCTGATCGACATTTTAAATGGGAAAGAGCATATTGAGAAATATGGAAGACTGACAAGGAGAGGCTACGGAGTGTAACCCTCAGATTTGATTCATCTTCTACCAGTGGAAAGTTTAGGTCAAAAAAAAAATACCATTTCGGAATTAGGGGCCTACGCCTTTTAGTTTAAGAGAAATAATTAATTAAAAAGTACAAAAATTGGCCAATCTTAATAAATCACATTAACTTTGCTCTTACGTTCACTATAGACCGTAGCCTAGGGCAGCTATTCTCAAGTGTGGCCACCAAGAAATTTTGGTGCGGTCACCACGTTCGGCGCCGTCAACGCCATTCTTCAACCCAGTAATTTGTTCGAAGCCTTCAAGAGTCTAGACTTGAGAGCAACATTGCAACTGGACCCACCGAATGAATAGTCCCTTGTCCGGTACATACAGATACGATCCAGATGCCCCTCTATACACACTAAGGGAAAGTTATTGACTATAATTCTCGGCCGAGAACGTCCCATAACTTCTTAGAGAATTCTTCTCTCTTTTAAGGCATTAATAGAAAGATTTGGTCCTTTAGTAAACAAACGAATGGTTTATTCTCTAAGCTAGGGAGGCCTGAGAAGACAGACGTGAAAGAGTTTATATGGAAGGAGTACGCTCAAGTCATATGTGCTTTTCACCTATTGTTAGTGTTTCGTTTTCAGTTTTCTTGTATTATATAACAATTACCGTATTCACCCGAATCCAAGACGACCCTGAATCTAAGACGACCCCCCATTTTGATGATTCCAAAACAGGAAAAAGCTCAAATTGACCTTCATTACTACAAAAATTATAAATATTCTGAAATATTTATTTTCTCTTATACTTTTCTTGAATGTCATTGTCTTTTAACATTTTAAAATCATAAGATCTCATCACAAATAGAACCATTCAGGTTTTCAAACAAATTAAATGGTAGCATTCATTTTAAGATAACATTAAAAATAAAGTAAATACATTGAAAGAATATACTCATTTCAGGACAACAAAATAACATTTCAATCCAAGTGCTGCATAAAATCATTTTATTGTGTTAGTCATCATCACTGTCTATGCAACCTTCACTATTTTCCTCATGCTCACTATCTTTATCACTCTCAACTTCATCATCAGTCTCCCACAAAACATCATCCTCACTCCCATCAATGGCATTAGATAAGCAGCATTTCTTAAATCCTTTCACTATTACTTTTGCATTTATTTGTTGCCACGATGCTTGATCCATTGGCAGAGCATTGCAACTTCAGGTTTCTTAAGATTTCCTTTTGGTGTTAAAGTGTGAGTTCCACTCTGTAACCACTCAGAATACAAAACCTTTAAATTATTTTTAAAACACTTATTGACAGCAACATCTAAAACCTGAAGTTGCGATGTCATTCCTCCAGGTACTACAATAAGATCAATATTCATCGCACTCATTATGTTTTTAATTTCAGGAGATAAGTGTCCTTGAATGCATCCAGTGAAAGCATTGCTCTTTGTTTTAGTAAAGCTCCTGGCCGTCTATTCCACACCACATATAACCACAATCTCTCATTAGTTCTTTAGTCATCCACCCCTTTTCTTGACACCTATTATTCCACTTGGCAAATGTTTCTTAGGCATTGTTTTCCGCTTTAGAATCACATATGGTGGTAATTTAGTCCCATCTGCTAAAACCGCCAACATTACCGTGACTCGCATTTTTTCATTGCCTGTAGTTTTAATTAGGACGGACTTCGCACCTTTTTCGTTCACAGTATAATTAGATGGCATGTAGAAGAAAACCGGAGTTTCATCGGCATTTCCTATTTGGCTCAAAAGGTAATTATTGCTTTTTCTAAGTCCAATTGCGTATTTCTGGTAAGCGAGAAGTTTTTCAACATAGTCTTCTGGCAATTTCTGAAACAGTGAAGTTCGTCGCCGTAAAGAAAAATTATTTCGTCGCATCATTCTCACGCCCCAACTTCTCCTGGCCTTGAATTCTTGCAATGATATATTAAGTCCTCTAGTAATTTCATTAGCTTTAAGTATAATACTTTCAGTCAAAACAGGCATACCGTTCTTCCTCATGGTGCGCACAAACTTGACTACTTCTTCAATGCCATGAAATCGGCCTAATTTTGGACCACTGAGCGACTTCCTTGTGGCTTTGGCTTTTTCTAGTTCCTGTTTTGAGAGTTTCCATCGACGCACATTTGCCTCAGATACACCGAACTTTCTACTCGCATCACAGTTATTAGTTTTTTCGGCGTAATTTATCACGATCAGCTTAAAATTTGTATCTTAGCTCCGTCTAATTCCTTTGTTAACTTTCCCTTTGCACTCGTGCCACGTACTTCAACATGATCTGTCATTTTAACTTAAGGGTTGTGCATTTAAATCAAGAATGCACAACTCAAAATTACTGTCACACTTAGTGAATCGCGGTGCGTCGTTTCAAAGGGGAATCCCAATAATTTCCGCTCTCATTTGTTTTGACATTACGGTTGACATTACGTGCAAGATGAAAGTACGTCGTCTGTGTTATGATCGTCGACGATGATTATTAGTCTAAATAATTATTATTCCCGTCATGTTTTTCTTATTGTTATTACTATTTGTTTATTTCACTTCTTTATGTACGTACTTGAATTTGCTGTTGTGAATTGTTTACTCTAATATACCATTTGTTGTAAAAACCATTGATTAAATGCTTAAATATACTTCGTATTCGAATGTAAGACGACTCTTGATATTTACAGCTGAAAATTTGGAAAAAAAGGTCGTCTTAGATTCAGGTGAATACGGTATTTGATTAATTTAAGGCGTCTTTTGTGTTCATCCCACTTTTTCATTGTGTCTATCTTTTAATAATACACTAATAATTACAGTGATCATCAGTGATGGTGCAGCGTGAAGTGTTTCTGTAAGTGTGATCATAAGTCTGATTGTAAGTGAAATACAGCGTGTTCCAGAAATTCAGTGATGATTTTCTAGTGAAATCTTAATTTAGTTTGCTTTTCCGCAGTGAATTCAGTATTTTTAAAATACTTTAAAAGTTACCATAATAAGTCTTAAATTATTTAAGAAAAAGGTGCAAAAGGAGAGTAATGAAACAAATCTGAGCACCAGCTGAGATTTCAGCGCTCCACCTACCCTGAAATGGAGCCGTGATTTTAGAGATGAAAAAAGAAAATTTAATCCCGAGTGGGAAGGAAATTATTTAGTGTTTTTAAAGCCTGGTTCGGCAGAAAGCGTAATGATATGCGCAATATGTAAAACTGAAATTCGCCAAATAAAAACTTAGGCAGTACAGCGTCATTTCAGTATACACGAATCGGAAGTTGAGAAATAATTTAATGATCAGTGTGAGCGCAGAGAACTGGTAAACGCCAGTAGGAATGATCGGCTTCAAAAACAAAAATTACTGAAAGTATTCCTTTCTCGTGAGGACGAGCTAAAATGAGCTACACTTAAAGCTTGCTATTGCATCGGGAAGTACAAAAAGCCTTTCACAGACGGTGAATTTATTAAAACATTGGTTCTTTCCATACAACCAGATAATCAGTTATTCAGGGACATTCTTCTTAGCAATGACACAGTTCAAAGACGATTTATAGAGCTTGGTAATTTCTTAGGAAATGAGATTGCAGGTATTATTTCAAAAAGCCTATATTTCAGTTTGTCACTTGATGAAAGTAATGTTCCTGTTTCCTTGATATTGACAAAGGCAGTTTTTCAGAAAAACTCGTTTGGTTTCTTTGAAAGAACGCCCAAATACCAAAAACATTTACGAAGCCGTAAAGTTTCGATTGTATGCTTTAGGAATTTCATTTAACAATCTGTGCAGCATCACTGCTGATGGAGCAGCCGCAATGCAGAGCGAGGCAAATGGTGTATTAAGGCTATTCAGGAATGATTGTAGAAATGAAATTTTCAGATTAAATTGTTTTGTTCACCAGGAAGTTCTCATTTGTAAGGCTGTAAGTAAAACAATGGAAGATGTTGAGAATGTTGTAAAGAAAACTATTAATACGATAAATACATGCAGTATCCTTAAAAATAGCTTTCAGTCGCTTTGTGAAACGACAAGCGAGAAACATGATGTGCTCCTCAACTATAATGCAATTCGTTGGTTGAGTTTTGGGTCAAGTATCCAGCGTCTATGTGAACTTTACGACAACGTAGTGAATGCTTTGAAATCTGTTAATATGGAACTGGTTCACCAACTGCAAGACAGTGCTGTGCGATCGCGTATTTTATTTTTGAACGACTTTTTGCCTAAATTCAGTTCCGTAAATCGCCAACTGCAGCAACCCGATTTAACAATAGTTGATACTGTTTACACAATTGAGAAATTCCAAAATACGATAACAGATATCAGTTTACATGTGAAAGAAGAAAAAGATTTAACCATTTTTCCAACCGTCTAGTTTCCTTGATTCCCAGCCACAAAAATTCCAAAGCAGAATGTGCGAAAGAATTACAAGATATTTAGAAACTGTGCATCATGAACTTGGGGTAAGATTTATAGAAGCAAAATTTTTCACTAAGTTTTCTTTCCTCTCAAACCCTTTTTCCGAACTGAATGTTGAAAATTTTAAAGACATTCAAGTTCGTTTATCTTCTTTTCCCTCTCTATCGTCCCTCGATTGGTCCAACATTAGATATTCCAAAATGGAACTTCGTCGAGACGAACACATGAGACGCAATTTTCATGAAAATAAAGTGAGAGTTGAAAATTTTTGTCGTGATATTTTTAAAAATTCCGACAATTATAAAGATCTGGCACGTGTGGCTCTGCTAGTTTTAACTATTTTTCCGACTACAGTGATGTGTGAAAGGACATTCAGCTCACTTCATTTCCTAAAATCTAAACACCATAACAAACTGAAGGATGAGCATCTTGAAGCTGCACTCAGCTTAGCAGAAGAGGAGAGAGGTATGGATGAATTTCCAAATAATAAACGTTTTTGACAGTAAGAGGTATATACATTATTGATTTTATCATATTTTTAAAAAAATATTTAAAATAAATATTGGAATGTAAAAAAACACGTGCGGCCATGGAAAAATTTTTCCTGAGAACCCCTGGCCTAGGGGATAATGAGTAGGACTTTCGGTGCATGGTCTCGTGGTTCGAGACCAGCGTTGTTCAACTTTTTTTCCGTGTAAAATTTCATTTTTCGTGCTAGTGTTTCTCCAATTTTTCGGAAAATAATTATTCACTGCAATTTTTATTTTTTTCACGCAGGATAATTGTTTTTAATCACTAGACCACTATTTTCCCCCATTTTTCAGAAAATATTTATACACTACGCTATTTGCGTATTTTATTCCCAACCTACTCCCTCAAGAAAATTAGCCGCATCTGTCCATCACTACATTGACACACTCCGTAGACATTGGCATATTCTTTAATCTGTGATATTCCACCGTAATTGCACTTCCACCCTTTACATCTAGTTTGCGATTCCTGCGCATTCCTTTGGATAG
The DNA here is from genome assembly GCA_036926305.1 of Uropetala carovei. Lineage (NCBI taxonomy): Eukaryota > Metazoa > Arthropoda > Insecta > Odonata > Petaluridae > Uropetala > Uropetala carovei. Next base: position 367,836 of record JAXCHB010000228.1, on the reverse strand, counting down.
TAATCATCGAAAAAAACGATAATATAAATATTCATGGAAATATATATAAATAGCTAGATAGCTAGCTAGAATTATTTCTTAATGTACATGAAGTTTCGTTCACAGACGAAATTAAAATAAATTGCTGCAACTGTGGCAAGCGTTCATATTTATGTTTTCTGTGTTTCTTCGACAATTATCATCCAAAGGAATGCGCTGGAAATTCATACTAATTTTGAAAGGTGGAGGGTGTCAACTCAGCGACGGGCAGATGCAGAGCGAGGAGCTCACAGAAATTATTCTTTGTGATCATACCTTCAGATGCTATATGCCTGTACCAATAATAACTAATAAGATGGGTTACTTTATTATTATCTGCAAATATATTCTTTATCTTTAGCTCTCGCAATAATCTTCTTCACGCAGAAGAAATGATTAAAACTTACAATAATAAATTCACGGGATTTTTGAGGGTGTAAGTTGGGAATAAAATACGCAAATAGTGGTGCATAAATATCTTCTGAAAAATGGGGGAAAATAGTGGTCTAGTGATTAAAAACAATTACCCTGCATGAAAACAATAAAAATTGCGGTAAGTATTTTCCGAAAAATTGGAGAAAAACTAGCACGAAAAATGAAATTTTACACGAGAAAAAAAGTTGAACAACGCTGGTCTTGAACCCTGAGACCATTCACCGAAAGTTCTACTCATTATCCTTTAGGCTACGGTCGCTAGTGAACATAAGAGAAAAGTTAATGTGATTTATTAAGATTGGCCAATTTTTGTACTTTTTAATTAATTATTTCTCTTCAACTAAAAGGCGTTGGTCCCTAATTCCGAAATGGTATTTTTTTTTGACCTAAATTTTCCACTGGTAGAAGATGAATCAACGATGAGAGTTAAACTCCGTAGCCTCTCCTTGTGAGAAGGAAATGAGATTCTGAATAACATATATGACATAACATATAATCACAGACTGATGACTATGAAAACCAAGACATGCAGACATCTAAATTAAGAGCAACACAATGCCGTTATGCTAATAGACAGTACTTACTCTCCTTCTTTCAGTTGCCAGGCTAAGTCTTTGTTTTCATTCCAATACACTATGTAGCTACCATTCTTTCCAGGTAACACTAGAACTTGATGAGGTGGCAGTATTGCTGGTGCATTGTAATAAAATGGTTTACTGATCATTGACGTTAAACCTGACTTCTCATCATTCCATGTTGGGATGGTCTGAATCCTAAATTCATACTTTCCACCATAATGACCCTCAAGACGTAGTTCCATAGCTGTCTCTGCTGTTGCTGCCAATTTCAAATATGATGTTTTCTGGAGATTCAGCTCTTTGGCCGATATCTATTAATTTAATAGAATAAATAGCCTTTGAACAAACCAAAACTAATACTCTTACATGCTAAATATCATAAATAATGATACTTTTGTATTTATAAGGCCACACTACTGAGGTCTACGTTACTCCGCTACATGGCACAACTTATGTGTGCCGGTCTGCCTACATAGAACTTCCAATTTTGACCGGCACGTGGCAATGTGTGCATTACTTGATGTATCTGCAATGTTTCTACGTTCTCATTCCTAGCAGGATGGGATTTCCCTGAGTTCAGGGCCACCACAACCCAACCATTACTATGAAACTCTTACATGCGACAATAGTGCCATCACAATAACATCAGGCATATAAGTCATTATGGGTGCCTTTAATGGAACCTATCCCTCAGTCCCAGTTTGCAAGCTAAATTGGCTTGCAAGATACATTGGTTTTCAGGCTTTTTTATAACAATTACGTTTAGTGAAAATGTTATGAGTGCCTTAAATGGAACCTATCCCTCAGTCCCGATTTGCAAGCTAAATGGGCTTACAAGCTTTTTTAAAGCAATTATGTTTAGCGAAGAAGTTCTAATGGGTGCCTAAAATGGAACCTATCCCTCAGTCTGGGTTTGCAAGGTAAATTGGCTCCATATGCAGTGCAACAGTCAGGCGAGATAATTCGCACCTTAGTCACCAATTTTCCTTTGCATATAAAAAAAGAGTAGAGAAAAATGCAGTGTCGCGTGCACTCGGGGAAATCCTATACCGCCTGGAATGAGAACGTAGAAACATTGCAGATACATCAAGTAATACACACAGTGCCACATACTGGTCAAAATTGGAAGTTCTAAGTAGGGAGACCGGCACAAATAAGTAGTGCCATCTAGCAGGGTAACGTAGAGCTCAGTAGTGTGGCCGTATAAATACAAAAGCAAGCTACAACAGAAAAGATGTACAAGCATCCGTTTAGAGACAATCTTAGACATTCAAATAGTTTTAACCATAATATTTCAAAATCAACATTTTCTTTTGCCATTCCAAGCAAATGCTCATATTTTTAAATGGACTTGACAAAAACCCTTTAATAAGAATAACAATTCATACACACCATATATCCAACTTTCCCAGTCATTGTTGGGCATGATGAACTCCACGATACCACCATTACAGTTTGATTTTTAGGGTCAGCAGTCACCCTGAGGTCCTTGGGAGGGGCCAACTCATCAAACTGCGTGATCAAATTTCGGGGAAAACTAGATAGAGGACCATGCCCAAGTGGCCCCACTAATGCCACGTCAAAAATGTATGACTCACAAGCTTCAAGTCCCCTCACAGTTAAGCTCAATTCTGTTGTTGTGTTCTTTGGTCCTGTAATTTCAAGTAGAAATTTAGCTATTAAAAAAATATTTATGAAATAAGAATAAATCAAATCAAAGAAATGAAAGGTGCAATATACAGGAAAATTTTAGTAATTCAAACTGAAAAATTAATAAGCCAAAGTCAGAGCAGCCAAACAAAGGGCACAAATACAAACGAGGAACAAACACAACACCTGCATTCATTAATATAAATTGCCACAGATACAGATCAACACGGCCGCCCACAATGAGGACAGCTACGATAGATGACCTTGTAAAAGAAAAACTGTAGGCATTTAATGAGTTAAACAGAATGAAAGGAGCAAAAGAGGGAGAACAAGACCAACATTTCAAAGCAATCATATTAAAATAAATTGATGTGCCCAACACATGAATTTCTCCATACATAAGTTGTCAACTAAAATCAAATATATACGGCAATAGGAACAGTTCAACTTCACGCTTCAGTGCTAGTGAATAAATTGTTTTGTAAATCCACCTTTACCGTCATTACCACACTCGCAAACTGCCCAGTAACCATCAATTTCGAAGAAAATTGAATATCTCTTGAAATATTCCACATATGAAAATTTATTTCAAACAAGAGTTGTAGAAAAAAATAATATCTACAACTTACATATATATGTTAACAAAAGTTTTAGGCGAAATATTTAAGAAAAACAAAAATTTGATAGGGGTAAACCGCTACTTCTGGCTAACCAATTGTTATAAAAATCTTTTCAAAACTTAAGAATATATATAAAATCACAAATATAGAATTTCATGCTGTTCTGGTGAATAGTTTTTGAGTTACAGTACCCACAAAATACCTGTCACACATACAGACATCATCGAGAAAATGGTCAAAATGTGTTCAGGGGACCATAAAACATTATTTCCATTGAAATCTCGAATTCCTATTATTACATGAAAACAATACTTTCTCTATACTCTATAACAATATAATCAATAACAATCTAATCAATAACAATATAAACAAGGAAAAATTAACTCCGAACAACAGTGGAATGCAGATGCAAATGAGAATGCTAGACGTGTTTGCTCAAGAGGACAGCGAATAACTAACTAACAATGAACATTCACGAAGTGATACCGCCCGATTTCATTCATACTCTTTTAAATAAGAGTATATGGTGACTTAATATAATCTGTGAAGTTATACGTACCCTCGTGACCTATGAGCCGAAATATGTGCATTCGTATTTTGGCGCATTTACCACCCGGGCCCCTTTGCGCTCCGTCGTGTTTGTGGCCACGTTACTGCAGGCACACGCGCTGAGACCGCCGCGATCGCCATGAAGGCAGGATGCACAAAAATATATATATATATATTGTAACGATCCGAGTTCGGTAACTCAAACCCCACACGTTACATAAGGATATGAATGTTTTCTAGTGTCGAAGAAAGGGGCACAGCATTCCCTCCTCGTGGGTTTTGACAGTCTTGGTAGCTATCCCTCCAAGTCGGTGGGTGGAGTAATGGCGGGGCGAGAGGGGAAACCCTTTAAATAGGATGTCTCGGGGGTTTCAAAGAGGAGTTCCTTTTTGCACTCGGTTCCGGTCTGCTCTTCGCTCTCTTGTGCCTTTTCGCTGTCTCGCTAGCGGGAGGGAGTAGGAAATCCATACTGCTATATATTGGCACCCAGACAGAGACCAGATAGGGTCAATTAATTAGAAAATACTTTGTTTTTGTTTAAACTTTTAAAATATGGAAGTAGTCAAAAATCAGCCGCATGCCATTCTTCAAACTGGTATTTAATAGGCTATCAGTCGTTAGACCTACGGTCTGAACCTGTTAAAATTGCTAGAGAGCAGGGGGGGGGGCAGTCAGTGAGGTAAGGATCTAAATACTCAAACCTTCTACAAAACCTTCCATGGTCCACCCTACTCCTTAAAAAAAAAAAAATTCAGAATCCCCATTGGACCTCGGTGACAATAAAAAAAATATTTTTACCTTCAACCCTTACTGGAGATGATGGACAAAGCACGAAAGGAAAACGCAGAAATGTATAGGAGAAGTGAAGAACAGCGGGCCATGGAAAAGAAAGAGAATGAGATAGAGAGGACGAAATTTAAAGAAAGTCTGATGAGCGAGTTACAAGCTTGGAACGAAAGTCTTACTAAACACTGGGATAACAAAATAGGAACAGTAGAAACCGATATCTTTAACAACTCTGCTAGAATAGAAGCAGCTGAATGTAGCATTCAAAGGGCAGAAAAGCATATCGAAGAAACGAACGCTAAAGTTAAGATAATAGAAGAGGTCAGACAGAAGGAACATAAAGAACGCGAAGGAGCTAAACCTCGATTTGAAAGGAAGAAAGGGAGTGTCTAAGCATATTGGAAAAGCAAATTCACGACCTTAAGGGTCGAATCGACACCTTAAGTATGGGAACGCCCAATGCAGTTTTAGGAGAAAGGGGGCCAGGCGTCCCACTACATTCCATTAGCAAGCCGATATTTAAAGGAAAACCAGAGGAAAACCCGGCACATTTTATGCATAAGGCTGAGAAGTACCGTATTCACCCGAATCCAAGACGACCCTGAATCTAAGACGACCCCCCATTTTGATGATTCCAAAACAGAAAAAAGCTCAAATTGACCTTCATTACTACAAAAATTATAAATCTTGTGAAATATTTATTTTCTCTTATACTTTTCTTGAATGTCATTGTCTTTTAACATTTTAAAATCATAATATCACATCACAAATAGAACCATTCAGGTTTTCAAACAAATTAAATGGTAGCATTCATTTTAAGATAACATTAAAAATAAAGTAAATACATTGAAAGAATATACTCATTTCAGGACAACAAAATAACATTTCAATCCAAGTGCTGCATAAAATCATTTTATTGTGTTAGTCATCATCACTGTCTATGCAACCTTCACTATTTTCCTCATGCTCACTATCTTTATCACTCTCAACTTCATCATCAGTCTCCCACAAAACATCATCCTCACTCCCATCCATGGCATTAGATAAGCAGCATTTCTTAAATCCTTTCACTATTACTTTTGCATTTATTTGTTGCCACGATGCTTGATCCATTGGCAGAGCATTGCAACTTCAGGTTTCTTAAGATTTCCTTTTGGTGTTAAAGTGTGAGTTCCACTCTGTAACCACTCAGAATACAAAACCTTTAAATTATTTTTAAAACACTTATTGACAGCAACATCTAAAACCTGAAGTTGCGATGTCATTCCTCCAGGTACTACAATAAGATCAATATTCATCGCACTCATTATGTTTTTAATTTCAGGAGATAAGTGTCCTTGAATGCATCCAGTGAAAGCATTGCTCTTTGTTTTAGTAAAGCTCCTGGCCGTCTATTCCACACCACATGTAACCAATCTCTCATTAGTTCTTTAGTCATCCACCCCTTTTCTTGACACCTATTATTCCACTTGGCAAATGTTTCTTAGGCATTGTTTTCTGCTTTAGAATCACATATGGTGGTAATTTAGTCCCATCTGCTAAAACCGCCAACATTACCGTGACTCGCATTTTTTCATTGCCTGTAGTTTTAATTAGGACGGACTTCGCACCTTTTTCGTTCACAGTATAATTAGATGGCATGTAGAAGAAAACCGGAGTTTCATCGGCATTTCCTATTTGGCTCAAAAGGTAATTATTGGTTTTTCTAAGTCCAATTACGTATTTCTGGTAAGCGAGAAGTTTTTCAACATAGTCTTCTGACAATTTCTGACAAAGCGAAGTTCGTCGCCGTAAAGAAAAATTATTTCGTCGCCGTAAAGAAAAATTATTTCGTCGCATCATTCTCACGCACCAACTTCTGCTGGCCTTGAATTCTTGCAATGATATATTAAGTCCTCTAGTAATTTCATTAGCTTTAAGTATAATACTTTCAGTCAAAACAGGCATACCGTTCTTCCTCATGGTGCGCACAAACTTGACTACTTCTTCAATGCCATGAAATCGGCCTAATTTTGAACCACTGAGCGACTTCCTTGTGGCTTTGGCTTTTTCTAGTTCCTGTTTTGAGAGTTTCCATCGACGCACATTTGCCTCAGATACACCGAACTTTCTACTCGCATCACAGTTATTAGTTTTTTCGGCGTAATTTATCACGATCAGCTTAAAATTTGTATCTTAACTCCGTCTAATTCCTTTGTTAACTTTCCCTTTGCACTCGTGCCACGTACTTCAACATGATCTGTCATTTTAACTTAAGGATTGTGCATTTAAATCAAGAATGCACAACTCAAAATTACTGTCACGCTTAGTGAATCGCGGCACGTCGTTTGAAAGGGGAATCCCAATGATTTCCGCTCTCATTTGTTTTGACATTTGACATCTGTGTTATGATCGTCGACGATGATTATTAGTCTAAATAATTATTATTCCCGTCATGTTTTTCTTATTGTTATTACTATTTGTTTATTTCACTTCTTTATGTACGTACTTGAATTTGCTGTTGTAAATTGTTTACTCTAATATACCAATTGTTGTAAAAACCATTGATTAAATGCTTAAATATACTTCGTATTCGAATGTAAGACGACTCTTGATATTTACAGCTGAAAATTTGGAAAAAAACGTCGTCTTAGAATCAGGTGAATACGGTATTTAGAAATGTTCTATCTATCAGAATCACAGAAGGTTACACTTTTCTTGAGCATGTTGGAGGAGGAGGCTCAATTATGGGGAGAGACGTTGATTCCCATCCCGGACGATTTTAGCGCTGTGAAAGATATATTTCTTAATCGGTATTGGGACTCCAATACCCAGTACACTCATAAATTATCCGTGTTGACGGGAGAATATAGAGTAGGAACGCGCAAGAAAATGGCTGAATATTTTTCAAAAAAATGGCCGCTGCTTGGTTATGCACCCCTCCCCTTAGCGAAGCCGAGATAGTCCTTGCAATTATGAGGCAATTCCCATCTCACATTCAAAATCTCCTGAATAGTGCTAACATTCGAACAACGGAAAATATGGTTAAGTTATTGGCGCAATACGACCAAGTGTATGCCAAGAATACAACGAGCCACAGGGAGCAACCCATGGTCAACTACATGTCAACCCAAAGAGTATGGGAGCGTTCCGGTGGACGACCACAGGAAGAACGACCTGATGCACCGTCACCATCGCATGGACAAGCGGGGAGCTCAATGAGTGCCGGACGCAGACAAGAGGGGAGGGAGGAATCCCAGGTGCCTTTTCACTCAAGGAGACTTCCCACCCCTTCCCAGACACTCACCGACGGAGGATCGCAGCAAGCCGACGTGCCGGAAAACTACAGGCGTTCGAATGGCAAGGGTCCACAACTTCGAACAACCTAAACACAGTGGACTTCTGCATTCTCAGTCTCGTGGATTTCGACGGCGACCGCACGCATGACCTGCTGTATGAGAAAGAAGAGCCAACGAAGGTACGAGTGTGTCCAACAAATCTAGTGACCGTCGGTAATGTAAACATTGAAACTTTACTCGATACGGGAAGCCAAGTATCGGCTATCTCAGAAGAATTGTATGATAAATTGGTAGAAACTAATTTAAATTTGCCTACTTACCCATTGAAAAAATCTTTTGTGAGGTGTGCAAATAAGAAAAAGTCTGTACCCATCACTAAACAAGTGTACTTGACTATAGCAATTAATAATTGTACTAGTCATGCGGTATGTCTAGTTATCAAAAATTTGATAAGACCTTCGATTTTGGGAATTGATTTTCTCCAGTCGTACAATGTCGCAATTGATTTTGAAAGATGTAACGTTAGTTTAAAATTGCCGATGGGAAAAGTAACAGAAGAAAAATTAAAGAGTAACAATTTTAACCAACCTATAATTAATGTAATAGAAAATGAAAGTCTAAAACTAAACGAAGTACGGGAGTGTATTAATGAAATAAAACAGTTGAATAATATTGAACGAAAATCGCTGATTGAACTCGTGTGGAAATTTCGGGATATATTTTTGCCGATACCAGGCGTGGTTTCACAATATGCCCATCGAATTAAACTTTTGGACAGTGAGCCATTTAAACAGAAAATTTACCCTATACCTATTTCGTATTGAGACGCAGTAGACGAGCAAATTAACCGTATGTTAGATTGGGGGATAACAGAAAAAGCAGCTAATCCCTATCTAAATCCATTAATTGTGGTGACAAAGAAGGATGGAGGAGTCAGATTTTGTCTGGACGCTTGAAAACTTAACAGTAAAACTATAGCTGACCGCGATGAGCCGCCCCATATTGACGATATAATCTTAAAGTTTGAAGGCACAAAATTTTTCACGTGCACGGATTTTTCCTCGTCGTGTTGGCAAATTCCTCTTCATCCAGCAGACCAAAAATACACAGCATTTTTGTATAAATCATGCACGTTTGTATTCCGTTGTGTCCCATTCGGACTAAAAATAGTGGGGCAGCGTTAATACGATGTCTGAGTGAAGTCTTTAAAAATAGCTTCGATGATTTCCTTTCCATTTATGTCGACGACATTTTAATTGCCTCTAAAGATTTCACATCCCATTTGCAACATTTGCATTCGTTTTTTCACAAAGTAAGAGAAGCTAAGATGACTTTGAATTTTAAGACATCCAAATTCTGTGTGGAGCAAGTCCCATTTTTGGGGATGATTTTAACGCCTGAAGGTATTTGTCCAGATACCGATAAGCTCAAAGCCATACACCTTTAGAATTACATTTTGGAAAAAAAACCAATAAGAGAGATTTACAAGTTGTTAGATAATCCTTCAGAGTCAGTTACTCCTAGGGAAGTGCAATTGGAATTAGCCTTTGGAAATTAAAGAAAGGTGGGAGATCACAGAAGAAGTCGACAAAAAAGTCGCACGCATGAATTCAAGTCTTATTACGGACACCAAAGGTGTCTCACCCAGAATCAAAATTGTTTCACAAGTTTTTTCATTTGTATACTGGTCCATTTCAAATTACTAGCAAGGTTTAAGGTAGCGAAAGAAGATCGTCTAATTGTGCATGACAGTGATTTACGAAGATGGGCGCAGGAGGAAAATAAAAAACAAGATCAACCACTTGATAACTTTAAGGCCTCAATAGGATGGTTGTGGAAGTGGAAAAAGTGCAATAAATTGTTTCACGAAAAAGTGACGAAAGTGATAACAAAAAAATATTCATTGGTCCAACAGTTCAATATAGATAAAGGGAATAAATTTGTAGAAGAGGTTAAAGATAGGGTGAAAACATGTGCATACAAGATGTTTAATACAGACCAAGGTGGATTTAAAAAGGAGCTCCATTCTGGCCGAACTTTGGATTTTCGAGGGAAAAAATGCATGGAATCTGCCGCACAATCTCTGCATGCTACCAAGCATTCCTACGCTATACAACCAACCACTATGATTGAAGGTGAGCTTCTTTCTCCACTTTTTGTCTCCAAGAGAAAGATGGAAAATTCCCCAAGAATGCTACTTTGTTTGCAGATCCCAATATTTATGCTGTAGCATCAAATTCAGGACTTTTAAACTAAGGATATGTTAATAAATGAATACTTTAAAACTGTTTTTCCCTAAAGTTGGTGGACTCCTGGGGACCATATAAAGATCATGAATCAATTTTAAGTGTCAAACCTATAGACAAGACAGTACATATAATGGTGATTCCTCCGAAAACCACAGACCTTATTCAGCCATTAGATGTGTATTTCTTTAGGATGTGGAAAGACTTCGTTCGAAAAGTTTCCGATTGTTACTTTTGGATCGACTGGACATTGACTTATTCCAAAGAAATAATATTTTAAAATTACAGTCCCTCACCCACAGACAATTCTCTGCTCCGAGATTTAAAAATTTCATCAAATATGCATGGTTTAAGGCAGAGTATTTAGAACAAAAGCCCGAAGCGCACATCACAACAGTGCAGTATTGATTTCATGTGGACGTATATAAAGGAAATTGTGAATTTAAAGTAGAGGAAATAATTTGCAATGACACAACATTTATAAAGTGTGCCCATTGTGAACTGTGACTGTTTTTTCATCATTTTTACAATTATTTCCATTATTGTATTTAAAAAGTTTTGATGATCTTACAAATAAATAATTGTTAAATAAATAATTAATTTAATTTTCAATTATTTTTTCAGTTAATACTAACAAAATTTCTGCCAAACTATGATATACATAAACTATCTTTTACCCATTCCTCTTGTCTAACTTTTGGCGTGGTTCTTCTATTACGTTAATCTGTTTTAAAAATACTACCTTCTATCGTCTTTCAATTCTTCTAGCGAAACGTCATTCCCCCCTTCGCTTAGCAGACTCCGCTTCTCTTTGAATTATGGCTTAACGAAATATTTTGAAACTATAAGTGTATGGCGTCAATGTGTAACGAATAATGTTACTGAATCCCATTTAGGGAATAACCATTGTACGAGATTCACTAGATCTGAACTGAGTGTTTCGTAGTTTTTGTTTGTTTTTTTTTTCATGATATTAAACTCTGCTTTGTTTGGTGAATGCAGTGCATTTTAGGTGTGTATGACCTCCTCACCTCACCTCTCCTTCTCTCTCAAGTCGATTCAGGGCGTTGTTCAGGCGCGTGGCCCACACGCATTCGCGTTTTGGTTATGTAAAACCAGGAGGCAGGAACCCAACGCCACTGGTTTTCCGGTCTCCTCTCTCAACTGGTAACCCCCGCCTTTTAAAATAAACTAAAATTGAGAGTAATCTGCTCTTTGTTAATGTCAGCCCAAATAAGTGAAAATTCCACCCTCCTCTTTACCAGAGGAACGGAAGTTTGGGTTACTATATATATATATATATATATATATATATATATATATATATATATATACATATATATATACATATATATATACATATATATACACATATATATACACATATATATACATATATATATACATATATATATACATATATATATACATATATATATACATATATATATACATATATATATACATATATATATATACACATATATATACACATATATATACACATATATATATACATATATATATACATATATATATACATATATATATACACATATATATATACACATATATATACACATATATATACACATATATATACACATATATATACACATATATATATACATATATATATACATATATATATACATATATATATACATATATATATACATATATATATACATATATATATACATATATATATACATATATATATACATATATATATACATATATATATACATATATATATATATATATATATATATATATATATATATATATATATATATATATATATATATATATATATATATATATATATATATATATATATATATATATATATATATATATATATATATATATATATATATATATATATATATATATATATATATATATATATATATATATATATATATATATATATATATATATATATATATATATATATATATATATATATATATATATATATATATATATATATATATATATATATATATATATATATATATATATATATATATATATATATATATATATAGGTGTGGTGACCCCAAACTCAAACATTGCTCAAATATGCCTCCCCACTCTCGACACAACCCAGACCTAGAGGACTTAGTTAACCTATCAATGCATGACCTCAGTCCCCCAGAACATAAATTAATCTCCCTGGGACTCTCTTTCTCTCCAACTCCGAAGTTCGACCACTTCCGCCTCCTAGCGGACACACAGTCCTACGCCCGTTCCCTCCGACTGAAGTTAACATTAAAAACTCCTACACCATCCTCCGTGAACCCATCCACACCCATCAACCAAGCCGAGCCCCTTTCTCACTTCAAACTGCCATCTCAACACATATCCTCTGCACAACCCCTCCACCACCCCCTACAACAATACATCTCTTATATTTCCAATGCCATCTCTCATCTGGACTTCCCAAAATCCCTCGACCACCAAGACAACCTTTCCAGAGATGAAAGACACGCTATGGCCCAACTCAGGTCCAATAAAAATATTACAATTTTACCTGCAGACAAGGGCTTCACCTTGGTCATCCTCGATAGGGAGGACTACAACCAAGAAGCTCTCCGCCAACTTTCAGATGAAACATATTACTGCTCCCTCAACTCTAATCCCACAGACCTCCACGCCTCCGATATTTCCGCTTTCCTCCACACAGAGGGGCCACGAGAAGGGCTATCGAAGGATTTTATCGCCTGACTTGTGCCTCCCAACCCCCGCACACCCAACTTCTACCTCCTTCCCAAAATTCACAAAACCGGAAATCCAGGTTGCCCAATAGTCGCGAGTTTCGACTCACCAACTGAGCGAATCTCCGCCTTCGTCGACCTTCACCTCAAGCCCCTTGTCCAACAGCTACCTTCCTACATCAAGGATACGAACCACTTCCTCCATCGACTAAAATCACTTCCTTCCCCCCTCCCATCAAACACCATCATGGTCAGCATAGATGTGTGCTCCCTCTACACAAATATTCCCCACCCGGAAGGACTTGCCACTCTTCGAACCTCTCTTGACAAGAGGTCAGAGGAGAAGAAACCATCTACTGCCTTCCTCACCACACTGGCAGAGATGGTTCTCAACAAAAATAATTTCGCGTTTGGAGGGCGCCATTACCTACAAACCAAGGGAAATGCAATGGGCACCCGGATGGCGCCTTCTTACGCTAACTGCTACCTGGGAGAATGGGAGTCCCAGCTCCTCCAATCCTCCCCCCAAAAGCCTCTCATCTGGCTCCGCTTCATCGATGACATCTTCTTACTGTGGACCGATGGGACGGAATCTCTTGATTGCTTCCTCCATACAATCTCCACCCACACCACCCTCTCCTTCACCCACCACTCCTCCACGACAGAATCTACGTTCCTCGACGTAAATCTATGTTTTAGAAATGGACACATCAGCACCTCGGTGCACATCAAAGACACCAACCACCAAAAATACCTCCATTACACCAGCTGCCACCCACACCACACCAAAACATCCCTTCCTTATTCCTTCGCCCGCCGAGGATATAGAATATGTTCGGATAGCACTTCATACGCCTAATTCGGACTTTCGTATGTCAGCGAAATGACGAATGAACATTTCAAGTTACCGCATGGTGGTGCTGCATGCCAGCCAACGGTTTCAGAAGCGTCGCCATCTTTGTCTGTCTGTACAGCAGTGTTTATTTGTGCAATTATTTAAATATTTTATTGCATTTTGCCCTATCTCTCTATATTATAAAGTCGTAATGGTCATCAGCATGGTCATGTGTAACGCTCTAATTTTGTGAATAACTCGATTAGAAATAAATGTAGAAGCCTGATATTTCTCAGTATTTCAGTGTTGATGAATCTTTACATTATGACTAAAAATATTTCGAAATAGGTTACAGGTTTGACTCCAGAGGATGAACGTTGTTTCCCATACGGTAACACGTAAAAATCACCTTTTTGGTTTGAAGGCTTTCATCCTTTTACTCTTTAAAATATCTTAAAATTAAGTTATCGAAGCAAAATTTGCACTAAAACACGCCAAAATGAATGAGGATTCTTATTCTTACTGTAGAATACTCTATCTCATTCGAAATCGCTCATATTTTGAATTTATACTCAAGTTTTGGTAATTTTTTTAACATTTCAATAATAAGATTCCATGGTTACCGGTATTATTGTCCTCTGTATTTTCCATAAATATGCACTTAAATAAAGGTTTAAAGATCGAAAATAAGATTAAAACTTCCTCCAAATGACCAAAGATATGAATTTATGAATGAAGCAGTGAATCTTTAGCTTCAATCGGTCGCTCATTCGACTTAAGCCGGTGGATTGTGTGTCCAATTGTGAAGGAAAAGAACAAAATTAAAGAACGTACGAAATGCTGGAAATATATCGTTGACTATTGTGTCTAAAAGGCCCCTGCTCAAAAAAACTAAACATTTATAACATAATTAGAGATTTTATAATATTTTTTGGCTCTCTGGGAATGGAACCCACATTATAACATGTAAGTCTATTGTTCGACTTTCGTACATGTTTTCAGGAACACGTTACGTAAGAAAGTAGGAGACTGCCTGTAATAGAAATACAGGTGACTCCTGAGATTGGACCATTCGAGAATGGACCATTCCAGATTCGACCATTCAAGATTCGACCAACTCAAGAATTGGACCACTTATTCGACCCAGCCGATCGATCGGTTGAATTAGAAACTAGTTTACATGAAGTAATTTTTGGTCTGTCCAACCCGCAGAGGTTTAGTTTCAGTCTAGACATCGATATTTCTGCTCTAATTGTTTGAATTTGTTCTGATTCGACATTCGACGGTTCGAGATTCGACCACGTTATCAGGAACGCATCCCCCTCGAATCTTGGGAGTCGCCTGTATTGTATTCCAATTATTGGCAAAACTGTTTTTTAAATTCATTTCAAACATTCTGTGAATGAATAACGCTTTATTATTTGTTAATATAACGATTTTCATGAAAATTCTATCAGCATAAGTCAAGTTATGCAACATGCACGAACGACCAGACAGATGGAAAAACAGATGGCTAGAAGAAAGACTATAAAGGCTCACAGAGTAGCGATAACCACCTACAAAGTAAGTAAAAGATAGCATATATAATAATAATGATAATCCGTCTTTATTTAGAGCAATATTTGGGCAATCATATCCATTTATACATATAACAATCCCTTGACGAACACAAACATGCATGTCCTAGGCGGGATTCGAACCAGCAACCTTATTATCCAACAGCAGATACTCTTACCACCCAACTACCAATGCTTGACATAATATAAAAGATTTGCGACAATGTACGAGGTGCTACCCAAAAGTTCTGGGACTGGCCGCGTGGAGTGCTAACTGGAAGTAGTAGGGACTTCTGCCGCTAGGATGTGCTGAAGACATCCTTTATGAAGCAGTGTGTAAAGTTTCAGGTATGTGTATGTGCACGTGTTTTCTTTTCACGGGAGTTTTTTCAACCCATTGTTACCGGCGTTCTGCGATTTTCTTGTGTAGTGAAATGGCAGACTTGAAGGAGAAGCACGTCTGCATCAAGTTTTGCATCAAGCTTGACAAAACCGTGTCCGAGACACATGAAATGCTTAAGCAAGCATTCGGTGATGAGGCCATGAGTAGAACCCAGACTTTCGAGTGGTTCTCGCGTTTCAAACGTGGACAAATGTCTGTTGAAGATTCCGAACGTTCTGGTCGGCCTTCAACCAGCACAATGGACGAAAACATGGAAAAAGTGCGACAGGTCTTTCGCAAGGATCGTCGGCGTACCATCCAAGATGTCAGCAGCATTGTTAGCCTGTCCTATGGGACATGTCAACAAATTCTGTCTGATGAACTAAACATGAGGCGGATTGCAGCCAAATTCGTGCCCCGTGTGTTGACCCAGGACTAGAACCAACATCGACTGACTGTTTGCAGGGAACTCAAGGAGCACGTTAGAAACGATCCAAACTTTCTTTCAAGTTCATTACCGGTGATGAAAGCTGGTTTTATGGCTATGACCCCGAAACCAAGCAGCAGTCTTCCCAGTCGAAGACTCCATCTTCTCCGCGACCGAAAAAAGCAAGGCAGGTCAAGAGCAATGTCAAGAGCATGTTGATCGTCTTCTTTGACATGGAGGGAATTGTCCATAAGGAATTTCTTCCCCAATGTCAGATGGTAAATCAGTAGTTCTACACCAAAGTCCTGAGGTGTTGTTTGAGAGAGGATGTGAGATGGAAACGGCCTGAGAAGTGGCGCACACAAGATGCTCCTGCATCACGACAACGTGCCTGCACACAATGCTCTGTCTGTGCAGCAGTTCTGGGCCAAGAACAACATGGCAGTGGTCCCCCATCCTCCCTACTCTCCCGACTTAGCCCCCTGCAACTTCTTCCTGTTCCCCAAGATGAAAATTCGTATGAAGGGATGGAGATTACACCGCTGAGGACATCCAGGCAGAATCGCAGGAAGTGCTGAACAGCATTTCAAAATCACAGTTCCAGAGGTGCTTCCACGACTGGCAGAGGCGCTGAGATCGTTGTAGCAACTCCCAAGGGGACTACTTCGAGGGTGATGGTGGCGATTAGAACCTCAGGGAAGCCTACGGTAGTTCATGGCTATAGTCCCGGAACTTTTGGGTAGCACCTCGTATTCATTCAATACTATTCATTCTTTGATAATATTATGTTTTGCGCATGTAAAAAATACGAATAGATCTTCGAGCTTTCACCTTCGATGATACACTGAAGATAACCTTGAAAAAACTGCCTAGGGACAATGAAAATCCACCCCATGTGTCCTCTGGTGACGAAAATGTGAACTTCTACAAGGAGACCAGAAAACTCAGTTGGAACAGGGAAAGAGAGGGAAAAGTGGCATAGGACGAGTTAACTCGACCGTGCCAGAATTTGCACAACTTGTTGGGATGAGATAACTCGGCCGCATCAGGGAAGTGGTTAAGTGAACATGCATGGGTCGGCAGTATATTTTAAATAGATAAGATTATAAGGGATTACTTTTATTAGGAAACAATTCAAATTTTATCAAGACAAAAAACAAAAATGCTTACCCATTAACAATTCCTTCATGTTAAGACCATAATAAATCCCATACACCCACTTTTCTTTCCTGCTATCCTTTGGTGGATCCCAGCTCAATTTAACCGTAGTGCCCTGCGATTTCAGAATTTCTGCTTTGAGACTTAGAATTGCAGGAAGAGGAAGATCTGCAATAAATGAATTAAATGTTGACAGACTGAAGATTTGAATCTCAAGAGTATTTAGGAGTAAGCCCAGGGTATTTATAACTCACCATCAGTTGTCACTGCTATCGTACTGGTAGGACCAATGAAATTCTTCCTATAAGCATATACCTCAAAAGTATATAAAGTTCCAGGAGCCAAATTTTTCACTGCGGAAAATATTTAAACACAATTTTTTCTTTAAAAACCATAATGATTTCAGAGAATAAACTGTCATTAATTAGAAAACAAGTTAGGAAAGTGTACAACGTATCACAAATGGGCATGTTTCGTGCAATGGAGTATTAGGAAGAAATTATATACCTGTACGTGAGGGAAATAGCATTTTAAAGTTCTTATATTCTTCAAAAATGATCCATTTTCTTCCTATTTAATAATATTGCATGCATACGAAAGGAAATTAAACGTTTGTTTGTGAGATTGTTTGTGATAGCAACAATGAAGAAGTAACCATGCAAGAAATTTTAAGTTCAACTTGAATTAAGACATTCTTATTTGATTTTCTCATTAACGGCTACTCTTACGATAAAAATGTATAGGAAAGAAAATACTCTTCTTTACAAGTTCTACAACTTTTAT
Organism: Uropetala carovei; assembly: GCA_036926305.1. NCBI lineage: Eukaryota > Metazoa > Arthropoda > Insecta > Odonata > Petaluridae > Uropetala > Uropetala carovei. The sequence continues at coordinate 349,809 of JAXCHB010000228.1, read as the reverse complement.
TTGAAAAATATTTTGATATGAGCAATACTTTACGAGATATGACAAAAATTTAATATTTTGTCACCAGTAAAGTGGTACCCCTGATTGGCATACGTGATTCATTTTTGCGATTTTCTTATTATATTTGATTGTAAGTCCTTAATATCAAATTTCATGAAAATCTGTTTGGTAGAAGCCGAGAACGAACATGCAGACGGACGGACAGACCGACGATAATAGGCACTCACGCTGGAAGCGAAACGTGCCTAAAAATGCAGGATGAATCAAGGTACTTAATGAAAATCAATCATATAATTATGAAACAAATTAATAACAAAAAATACGTTAAATTGAAGAAAAACCATTAATGGTAAAAAAGAAAATAATTTACATAAACCTGACAGAATGATTTACAGATAATTAGATGCGGTAAACAGCAGTTTATTGCTCATGTTGAATTTTAAGATGCCGATATGTCACTGAATCTTAGGGTAATGTTGTTAGAGAAAATATAATCTGGTTTGGAGGGCAGTCTGTTCAAATAGATTTTTTCAAATTAAGCATGAAAACCCAACATTGGGTACTATAAAAATGGCCTCACCTGTAATTTTATTCTCAGTAGTACTGCTCTCGTTCAGTTTTGGATACGGAGGAAATACTTTAGGATTTACGTGATAACCTTCCACATCTGTCAACTTGTTCCATGTCAAAGTAACACTCTTTCGATCTTTCTCTACAACCTTCAGGCCTGACACCACATCGATGATAGCACTTTTGTCAAACTCCAAAATGACAACCTTTGAACTATTGCTGTCACACTTAGCATTTCTTGCTGTAACCTATAAAAGCAATAATTATGCCTATCAAAGTACAGTCAATGTGGGTAATTTAATCTATGCTAAACTAATTCTATAGCAGTTATAAAGAGCATTCGTGTATATTGATCCTTCTCCACCAGAAAAATCTTTACATTTAAATTTCACTGAAAAGTATGAATGCTAATAACTTTTAGGTTTGAGGTGACTGAAAACTTAACAAAATTATCTATCAATAATATGGATATAGCTTCTAGAAAAATGCAATTAGCCACATGTACATACCCAGAATGAATAATTATATCCTCCAACAAATTCTGAGTTAATGGTGACTTTTGTCCGTGAACTGTGAAGACTCTTCTTAAGGGGTGGAATCGGAGGAGTCATGCTCACGGTATAATCTAGAATGTGGCCATTGGGCTGAAGAGGAGGACTCCAACTAACTTCCACTTCAGTTGCACTCTTCTGAATAACTGACACATTATATGGTTCACTGGGAACTTTGTTAACAAGTAAAAAAAAGAAAAATTAATCAATTGCAGACATTCCATCCCATGACATTATGTAACATGAATGTCATGACATTTTCATTATTTGTTTCACTAAACAGATCATATTCCAATAAATAGACCCCTTTTGTGAACTTGTTAGCTTTAACCCTTATCATACATGCAGAACATAGTTGTGATTTTTTAAGTGTTAAATGCAGTGGTGAGTTGCCAAAAATTTAACAACTGGTTCTCTCACATCATATAGAACTGCCAGAAATTTAACAAACGGTTCTTTCTATTATTTCTTAATGAGAAAACAAAAACTATTTTTGAAAATGTGCACATTTTTGTTTATTACTGATATTGTTACAGTCAAAAGTCTATTTACATATAAAAATACAATTTTCACAATAAGTTGTGGGTCTTGTACAATAAATATATAATTTAATTTTATATACATAACATAATTTTAAATTTGGGTTTAATTGCAAAATTTAGTGCACATAAAGGTAAAAATGACTATTATAATTTTTTCACATCAAGCACTTAATGTATATACTATACTAGCAGAATTTCCCGTTGAATTTCAACGGATTTAGTGAAGCTACTACAGCACAACATACAAACTCTTTAAAATACCTATATAGTAGATACTTTTAAAATTACAAGTAGCTTTTCTTAACTATTAATCATATTTGCTTGTAACAATCCGTTTCCGAACGTATTGCATTCAAATATAACGATAATTGTATTTCCTATCATATATATCACTTTCGCCAAATCCAGCTTCATTTCTTGTGTAATCATGCCTATGAAATGTTTACACATATGTATTGTAAGCAAGAAACCCGTGAAACAGTTGTCCATGATTGAACACCGACTGGTAAATGTACACCAGATACGTGAGCTTATTTACGTTAATAAACATTATAATATAGAATATAATTATTTTACTTACAAAAATTGTAAGATTCCAGTATTCAATAGACGAAAGAAGGTTCAATTACTTTCATCAATAAACGCTTCTTGAATAATAATCAGTATCTATTTAAGTTGCAATCCATAAACATTGATCGTTTCGTTGCTTAAACAAAAGTGCGACTCAAATAACGCTAAACTTTCGTCTATTTGTAAGTTTCATTGAAGCTAACTGAATCGGAGGTAACAATGACAGCCGCCTTGGTAATGACCGGAAAGAGTACGAAAAATCCACAAAATTTTGAATCAAATAGTGTATTTCTGAAAACTTGGACTGTGTAACATGTAAACTTCGCAGGAATAAGATAGTATAGTTTTATTCGTCAAATAAAGCAAAAATGAAAAAAAATTGGTCCATATTTACATATTTTAATGCTTAAAGGAAGAATACCTTGCAAGTCAAGAAATGGATTCATACGTGTTATCTTATGGAAAAATATTAATCCCCTATATTGACCAAACCTTGCTCATTCACTAAGTTAGGATGTAAGGAAGAACTGTACCAAATTTGGTTATTCCAGCTTTTATCGTTTAGGAGGAGTTCCATGAACAAACACACACTTCAAAATATATTATAGTAGATTACTTTTATTTAAAACAAGGATACAAAAAGTATTCGTTAAAAATGTTATGATAAGTATGCAGCAAGAAATTAACATCTTTCTGTATTAACGCAAGATATTTTATGAAAGCTTACCATTTCAAATACAGGTAACCTCCGATTTACGTCGGGGATGTGTTCCTAGAACCGGCGAAGTATATCGAAACAACGTAAATCGGACATGTTTTTCTCATATATTTATCTCTTATATATTTATGAAAGATGTTTTGTTTGTTTGTTTATTTGTGCATCTATACATTTCCACACCATTAAAGCTAGAGTAATCAAACTTTCAACAGATACTTTCTTCACTAATAGGAAGGCCATATGCTACTTTTTAATCCCAAATGTTTTATATTAATTGTGCAAAAAGCAAAATAACTTTGTATGTCAGAAAGAATGGAACAGTTCTTTTCGAACTGTTCTGATGTCTAAACTGTTCAATAAAATAACTGTTCTCATAAACGTCCTCTTCTCAAAGAACAGCTAACTCTACATCTTCTACACAGTAAGAAAGGTGGGAAACGACTACTTCCTTATCCGTAATTGGACGGCGGGGACTGATTAAACTACACGTATTTTCCCAACTCCTACTATTGATTTGAATCAAATTTGGTACGATTGTGGAGGGCTTCCAGAAATAATTCATACGTGGTTTTTGCTTCTCTCTGCCTGTTTTATTCAAAACGGCGGCCGAGTGGATTCTTAAATACCATGCATCATCTAGAATTCTGATCGGATTTCAACCAAATTTCCCCGGTCAACGCCGGTTATTTCTGCTAGTATTTTATAAAGGGATTAACTAATTAAATGATTAACTCGAATTGTCCATCTGCCTAGCAATAATTTAAATTGATTTTGTAATAAAATGTATCTTAATATAGTTAATCGTCCACTAACTGTTGTTTCTTCTAAAATTCCCAAAGTTAACAGTTTTAAAAGTTTTTAAAAATTTTATTAACCTGTTTATTTACATTCGTTTCTATGACTTTGGCCATATTTACAAAATTAATTGGAGGAACAACAATGTTAATTCATAATTCTCACATGATCTACGAAGAATTTAACGTAATAATGTTTTTTATTTCCAATTTAGCAAAACTGACACTATTGATAGTTATATTTTTTATATTAAAATTTCCCTTACTATACATATTTGTTTCCTTCCTTCCCTCCCTCCCCACCTTCCTCCCTCTCTTGTATTAAAAACATACAAAGCATGCTTACACCCATAAGGATTGATACAACAATAGGATTTTGAGGTCTAACAACGTAATTGGTAGCCAAGGCAACATTCCGTTAAAATGGAAATTTGTGAATTAAACGTATAACATGAGCGATTTAGAATTGAATGCGGAAAAAGATGAACAGAATAAGAAACTTTGTAATTTTTTCTTCAAAATGGTTCAGATCTGAAGATCATAGATTAATTCCTTCTGATTTTAATTTCCAAAACAATAAAAGAATGCACATAAAAAAATTCATTTTTACATGCTACCTTACGGAAAATGGAATGTTTTCCTTGGAGTCGAACCCAGGACTTTTTTGGAGATTTATTTTCGTCATTACCTTAAAATATGTTAATCAAGCATCCTTGCCAAATTTCAATCTTCTACCTATTCGGGAAGTTTGTTAAAACGCTCTATATCGGCCATCGTGAAAGCGTGACCAACCAACCAACCAACAGATCTGGACTATTATAGTATTAATAATAATATTCAGATAATTGATGAAAACAATAACTTTCTTAAGACTTAAAAGCAATTAAGTAAATTGTAAATGTTTTTCAAAACCATATATCGAAAAGCGTACGTTATAGGACTAAGAGTTCAATTTCCAAACTGCCTCTTGGTTTTCATTGTGAATTTTAATTTTCGAATGACGAACTTGAGTATCTTGGGCAGAACTATGATTTCTCAACCATGATCGAACATATGGTTCAGGATTCCATAAATTCAGTGGTTTACCTAGCAAAGTTATGAATATAAAGTTCAAAATATGTTCGACTGATAAACTTGCTCTTTTAAAACTGAAAATACTATTATTCATCAAGGAAAATGCCCTTTCAGCTTCTGCAGTATTAACTGCTATCGTTTTTGCAATATTTTTTGTTTTCTTAATTGTTATAGGGTCAGGATGATTATTAAATTTGATATCATTTTCCACATAATCGTTTATATCGATCTCAAATTTCAATAATGAGTTTAAATGATGAAGTTTTTCCTCTCCTGACATCCAGGGTAACATTATATCTCTTATATTCCATGAATTAGGATCCACAATGTAGAAAATTAACAAAACACTGGCACTAAACGTAGATATCTCTTCCCGTATTCCAAAATCCACAATCTTTGCACTAAAAGAACACAACCACTCCGTAAATTTTTGCATGTGAACTGTTCTTTAACAATAATAAGCTAGTATACATCGGGGAATTCTCTCTATTCCATAACTGAATAATTTGTCGACACTGCCTAATAATTTGGGTTGGATGGAAGCAGCTACATTTTACTCAATCTTGCACTAAGAAAAACGTTATTTAATAAATTAATCAATCAATAATAGCAAGTAACTTGTTTTGTGATCATACTCGCTGTTCTTTATTAAATAGAATTAATACTATATTAGCCCAGGTCTGTTGGTTGGTTGGTTAGTCACGCTATCACGATGGCCAACATAGAGTGTTTTAACAAACTTCCCGAAGAGGTAGAAGATTGAAATTTGGTAAGGATGCTTGATTAACATATTTTAAGGTAATGACGAAAATAAATCTCCAAAAAAGTCCTGGGTTCGACTCCAAGGAAGACATTTACATTTTCCGTAAGGTAACGTAAAAATGAATTTTTTGATGTGCAGGCTTTTATTGTTTTGGAAATTAAAATTAGAAGGAATTAACCTACCATCTTCGGATCTAAACCATTTTGAAGAAAAAATTAAAGTTTCTTATTATGTTAATCTTTTTCCGCATACAATTCGAAATTGCTCATGTTATACATTTAATTCACATATTTTGTGGAAATATTGCCATTTTAACGGAATGTTGCCTTGGTTACCAATTATATTGTTAGACCTCAAAATCCTATTGTTGTAACAATCCTTATGGGTGTAAGCGTGCTTTGAATGCTTTAAATACGAGAGGGAGGGAGGTGGGTGGAGAGGGAGGGGGAAAGGGGGAAGTAGAGGGGGAGAGAGGGGAAAAGGAGAGAGGGTGTGAGGGAGGGAGGGAATGAGGGAGGGAGTGAGGGAGGGAGGAAGGGAGGGAGGGAGTGAGGGAGGGAGTGAGGGAGGGAGTGAGGGAGGGAGTGAGGGGGAGGGGGGGAAAGTGAGGGAAGGAGAGGCAACTATTTTAAGCTTAACTAAATATAGCACGTCAACAATAGAATATTCACAAGAAATGTTGTATTTGAGAAAATATTTCATATGTAAAAGAGTGATATTAATTATTTAAAATGAAAATAATAATAATCTATCTATCTATAATTCTTCCGTTGATATTTCAACGGGCATTAGACTAGTTTGTACATAACAATTAGAAGATTGTATGCAACGCGCTCTAAATAAATTGAATTAAACACAAAAGCCAAATGATAGCCGTAAAGATAGTTACAGAAAATATTATTTAAAAACTATGAGTATTATATAACTAATTCCATAAAATCAATTAAAATGTTTTATTTGTCAATTATTTGGGCATTCAATTTTCTTTAGAGTCTTTGAAACTTCATAAGTTTCAGTAATACGAATGTTTTTGGGATGCAGCAAGAATGTGGAAGAAGAACTCCACAAAGACAGCATTTTCTGGTGTTATTTTCACGTAACCTCACAGGAATTTCCTTAAATACCATAATTTTCTGATTATAATATGCATTTTTTTTCAGGAAAAATTGACAAAAAGTTAGGATGCATATTATATATGGTAACAAGCACATACAACATTTTTAGTAAGGTAATAATTTATATTTTTGGACATATTTTTACCAGTAAATCGTACATTTCAATGCATTTCGGTAACATTCCTTTAAATATCGTTTTTCAAACAAAAATAATAATAATTATTTATTTACTTTTAGCTGTCCGAATCTTACAATCTGAATTCATTATTGCTGTCCTCAAATAGTTCGTCGGCAATTTTGTGTTCTCTCTCATCATCTATGTAAATGGCATCGCCGAGAATTTCATCTTCATCCTCACTATCCACTTCGGCTATTTACTCGTGTAATACCCGCACTTTTTTCCCTAAAACTGAACCCAGAAAAAGGGGGTGAGGACATTACACGAGATATGCCCCTTTACGTTTCGGCAGTAGGCCACCTGCAAACTGCCTGCCATGTTTCGTGGCAAAGAATGAATTCAATGTGTTTCCCGGAAAGTGCCATAGACCGCGAATTTTGTCTTTAATTTTATGTGATTCATGCTTAAGTTTGACAAACACAACAATAACAGGCAGGCTGAAACGTGCTCCGCTCTCCGAGGTGTGCCGATGGGTGCTCACAGCATGGCACGGCATAAGTGAAGAAACTGTGATCAAAGGCTTTAAAGTGACTGGAATTTCGAATTCATTGGATGGAACTGAGGACCATTACTTATGGGGTTATTATGTTGCAGATGAAGACCAGATCAGTGATAAGATATTAGAAAAAAACGAACGTGGAATTCCTAAAGAAGACCTTGAAATGCGAGTTGAATAAATTCTTTGTCTAAAAATTTGGGATTTTATGATATTTCTTGTCTTCATTGTAATTTTTACGGGTATTTACATACAATTTAATAATCGAAAGATAATGAGACTGTCCAGAGGTTTAAGACCTAAATTGATTTATAATTATGTAAAGAAAGAAATAAAATCAGTCTATTGGATGTTGGGATTTAGTTTCTGTACATAATTTTTAAGTTTTCTTTTATGAGAGCCGCACTCCTTTCAGTGATGGTAGCATATCCGTTGTGATTCCGAACAATTAGCGAAAATAAAGCATGTACACTGTGCAGTGACTCAAAACGGAACCTTTTCGTGATATTAATGCACTGGCCTTCAAAATACACTTCCGGCTTTTTTCCTTATAATATTGCTGAATGTCAATTTTTTGCAATTGACTGCATAAGAATAGGCATTAAAAGTTGTTTTAATATTTACATCTTAAATATGTGATTTTTGCCGCTTACGCATCATCAGGCTTGACTTCAGATAGATTAGTTTACCGATGTTGCCGTTAAATAACAAAATTGGAATTTTTAAAGTGCGGGCGTTACACGAATACCTTTTTCCCCAGATATTTACTTCCAAAAATGGGGGTGCAGGTATTACACGTGTGCAGATATTACTCGAGTAAATATGGTATCTCACTTGACGGCAAGGTGAGAACTGTCTCGATACTGCTAATAACCAAATGAAAAATTACAGTGATCTTTTTACAAAAAATGGGTAGCGTATTATACATGGTGATGACAATTTTCACATTTCACTCGTAAAAACATGGGTGCATAATATATGGGGTGTGTATTATAACCAGAAAATTATGGTAATTCTTTATGAATGTTTAATATGTACAGAAAAATATTTTCCAATATAAAATGTCTTTTATACTGCATTAATTAATTTAAAAAAATGTTTCTGAAGCCCTAGTTAACAAACGGTTTGCTAAGTTGATATTAAATCTAACAACCGGTTCTCGTGAACCGGTGCAAACCGGTCCCAACTCACCACTCGTTAAATGACTAGATAAATTACAATAGAAAGGTAACAGGAAAAGGCTCAAGAAAGCAAAATTAAATTAACACACTGCTTGAATTTTCGCACAACCTCCTTGAGAGAAGAGATCCTAGCATATAATGCACAAAGCTACAATATGAATTTTTATGACAAAAATAATGCCGGTAAACTTGATGGTACATTTTAGGTTTGGCAGATGAAAGAATATGATAAAATTTACCTCCTTCTCCAGTTGTTGCGGTGATATACTTTGCTGGTGGATATACAGCATCATGTCCTACAACTCGAACGTAAACCGTCATATTGTAAGTGGTGAAAGGTCGCAGATTCCCGAATCTAAAGTCAGGATCTACAATCCACGTTGTATGGTTTTGCCATTTGCCAAAGCCAATTTCTGAATAAGATGGTAAATATTCAAACTTGGTGTTTAATGGAATCGGAATCCACCAATAGAGAAGAAGTGAAGTGGAGTTGATGCTCCTCTCGTCTACACCCATTTGGAGTACCTTCAAAAACCAAGCAATGTGATTAATAGCAGATTTAAGATAAAAGTTAAAGTTATTGAAAGAATTTTACAAACCTGATAGACCCTCTTTTGGTTTTTGCCACAATCTGATTCATCAAAGCCATCGAGACAATCTTGGTGGCCATCGCAATACTCAGCTAAAGGCAGACACCGGCTGCCAAAGTCACACTGGAAAAATCCTGGACGACATGCAGTGGGCGCTGGAGTTGTTGCTGCAAAATAGAAAGTTTTCATTACCAACTTCATAAGTCCTTGAAACAAGATGAATTGACCAAAAATCAAATTTTTATGTAGAAATTTTCAGGTGGTTAAGCACAAAAGTAATGAAACGGATATAACCATAACATCTAGGATGATAGAACAGAGTTAGGGCAACCAGGATATATACCAGGCAAGAGGGAGAGTTTAAAGTTGTGAGATATGCATTTAGTTGCTCTACTATGTACATTGTAGTCAACACATTGGACCCATTTTGGTAATGCCAGGTCACAATGAAAACAAAAATTTTCCAAAAATATCTCGATTTATAATTTTGTTTATCAAAAGCTTTTAATCTGATCCTGCAAGTCCAATATTAACTACTGAAAACCCAGATACTTGAATAAAATTGACAAAAGTAAACAAGAGAAGAATGCAACAGATGCCTTATAAATATGCAACCCTTCATATTACCCAAATATGTATACCGTATTTAATCGATTGTAAGCCAACACCAATTGTAAGCTGACCCCCAATTTTCACAAGGCCACGCAAGGAAAAATTTTGATTTTAAAGTGTTTAGACAGCTGGGGTCATTTATTTCAAAATACCAACAAATATGAATGCCTCAGATTTTCAGTTCGTAATTAAATAAAGAGTATTAATTAAAATTACGGCGACATACATTTTATTCAATTATTCGTAACAACTTCTACTAAAAGAGTAATTTGATCTCGTTATCCCTGGGGATCTTATTCTCGTAAAAAAATAGTCGTTTCTCGTAAATCAAATATGGACACCGTATTACATCTCAGATTTTCAGTTCGTAATTAAATAAAGAGTATTAACTAAAATTATGGCAACATAAAATACATTTTATTCACTTATTCATAACAACTTCTACTAAAAGAGTAATTAGACCTCGTATCCCCCGGGATCTTATTCTCGTAAAAAAATAGCAGTTTCTTGTCAACCAAATACAGACACCGTATTACATATGTTAGTACTACACTAGTATCACCTGGGCATTCCTTTTCACTTTCATTCTTAAATTATTCTCCCAAGCTGGCCAGGTTAGACTGGTAGGCAGTGCGCCTGCCTTCTAACCAAGAAGGTCAAGGGTTCAAATCCCGCTTCGGGCATGGATGTTGTGATGTAGGTTGATTTTCTCTAACAGAATTTGATGGTGCAAAATGACCTTAGCTGTCGACGCACCTAAAAACCTAATTACTACTACTTATTCTCCCAAGTTGGCTGCTATGCCGCTAAGGCACGAGGAAGTAACGGTTCGCTCGGGAAATCCCAGTACGCGCATGCTAGACACACTGAAACAAGATAGGTAGAGGAGAGAGGGGAGTAGGAAAGGCAAATGTTTCGATTCATGAGTAAAATGAAACAATGTGTACATATGTAGCTTCTTACGCATACGAGCGCTATTGCTGCATTTTTTTACGACTTTGACGCACCACGTATTATTTACATAATTTATTTCTTCGTAGGTGTTCAGTCATTTTGATTCTTTTTTGCATACATTTAAAGTAGATAGTTTACTTCCACTTTAATACACATATATCTCGCGTTATAATGTAACTACGGACATAAATTCATTGACTACTTTTTTTTACACCGATTCTAAGCCGAATGGCGATTTCTGAGATGGTAAAACGTAAAAAAGGGTCGGCTTACAATCGATTAAATATGGTATATAGTTCGTGGATTATCCTAACTATGCCACCAGTCTCAGACACTAAAAGTTATTTGCGTAATTTTACTTACTAGTGCATTGATTTTTTTCTCAAAGGAATAAATTATTTTAAATTTCCAGTTGAATTTCAACGAATTTAGTGAAGCTACTACAGCACAACATACAAACTCTTTAAAATATATAGTAGATACTTTTTAAATTACTATTAGCTTTTCTTAACAATTAATCATATTTGCTTGTAACAATCCGTTTCCAAGCCTATTGCATTCAAATAGGTATAACGATAATTTTATTTCCTATCATATTACTTTTGCAAAATCCAGCTTCACTTCTTATGTAATTATGCCTCGCTAAAATATTTACTTTTATGGCTTGTAAGCTAGAAACCCGTGAAAAAGCAACGTACAGTTGTCCATGATTGAACACTGACTGGTAAATGTACACCAGATACATGAGCTTATTTACGTTAATAAACATTATAATGTAAAATACAATAAAACTTCACATAGTGCAAATTCACAAGACGCGATTTTGCTAAGCCGCACTTTACATTTCACTACCAAACCTCACAAGACGAGGTGGTTCTCCTCGCTAAGACGCGGTTTGAAAAGTCAAAGCTAATGTTATTCTTCAAATTTCCTGTAACCTACAAATGATAAAAACTTCAAATTAAAACATTTTAAAGAAAAAACACTGACAAAGTGATTCATGTAATCATTTTACAGAAATGTTACGTCGAGAGATTCGTATGCATGCTTCTCAATACCTTATGGCTGAATTTGTTACACTTTCACTTGAAGTTGCAGCAATGTTCCTTCTTCCCCTGCCCTTTTGTCTACCAATGTTGTGTTACAATCTCGATATATCGCATGGCACTCGATAATTTCCAAGCTGAAAGAATTTTGGGGAGTAACCCGGTAGTAACCTCGTGTTCGTATTGTTCTTTCAATCAGTAGGCTCTCTGTGTGTCTTATCGTAAGTGGTTGTCTTAACCTCGCGTCCCCTGTGATTTAAATATTATTCTTATCCTTAATATTTATCTTGCTTATTAAAAATGGAATGTAAACAAAAAATTGTGATTTTTCAAGCGAGAAGAAAAAAGTTCAGCGCACAGCCAAAAAATTGAAATTTTAGATAAACTTAAATCAGGACATGGAAGCACAGTGCTAGGGTGGGATTATGGGGTGAATGAGTCGATTATTCATACCATACGAAAAAATGAAGAAAAAATAAGAGCCAGTGTAAGTGCAGCAACTTCTGCAAGTGAAAAAATTAAAAGAATGCCAAAACGAAATGTGCACTTAAACACAGTAGAAAAATTACTATGCGTGTGGATTGAAGACCAAAACCAGAAGAGGGCACCACTGAGTGGCTCGATCATACGTGATAAAGCATTGCGTCTTTATAAAACAGTAAGCGAACAAAATGCTAAATCATCCACTAATGTTCCCTTTAGTGCAAGTGCAGGTTGGTTTGAGAAGTTTACAAAACGCTTCAACTACCACAACGTAAAATTAGTAGGTGAATCTACCTCTGATGATCACCAGGCAGCCGAAAATTTCATACCAGAATTTACTAGGTTAGGTAATCAAAGAAAGAGGTTATAAGCCGCAACAAATTTTTAACGCGGACGAAACTGCCCTATTTTGGAAGCGAATGCCAGAGAGAACATATGTACATTTCGAAGGAGGAGCGAACAGCTCTTGGATTCAAGGCTTCTAAGGATTGTCTTATGCTACTGTTGTGTTCAAATGATTTTTTGAGCTGACAACAGCTGATTGGATTATGGCCATAAGGTTTGACTTTATGGTTTATTTTTTCTTAATTCTACATCGAGAAATAAGGCTGTGTGAATTACGTACATATGTTTGACGATTTTACTGGTCAAATCCTTCAAAAAAATGGGACTTTTTTAGCCTTATGGTTCTAGTTCCTCAGAAGATGTTAGCGCCCGACTGTCGGACTAATGAATGTAACTCGATTTCTCAGGATAGGATAATCTACAATGTTACATTTTCCTCAAATGTCATATAATATTTTCCTCAAAATAAGCGAAAGCATGAAGGAAATTGATTGGATCGCCAAAGAATGTAGATTTTTCAGGAAAACTTTCACTTGTTGCTCTCCCTCTCTCTCTCAGGATGTTATAATGCTCAAGCGACAATGTATGAATCTTCAATGACGTTACAACAATGTATCGCATACACTATGTTCTCAATGGCTTGTGAAATCTAATGTGGGGTCCAAGGTGATCTTATTGTCTTCAAGGTATGTACACATACAAAAAGATTCATTGTGACGACTTATAGAGGAACGAAATTTAGAAAAAATTGTAATGTGAGAACAAAATCAAGACTTCTTTTTCACGCCACATATTTGTTTTTTAAATAGATATTGATTGAGTATCGATGGAATTTTCCACTGAACATATCAGAAGTCAATATATTTCTTATAATAAAAAAATATGGCACAAAGTGCGTCCCGTATTGATTTCACACGGGATACGGGACATTTGAGGAAAAATTGGCCGAAAAATGGGACATGTGGTCACCCTATAAGAACCTAACCCCTTATTTCCTATTAACATAATGCTTCATATAACGCGATTTCACAAGATGCAGTGATTTCAAGGAACGCAACTACCGCCTTATGTGAGGTTTTACTGTATAATGATTTCACTTAAAAAAAAATGTAAGATTCTAGTACTAAATAGACAAAAGAAGGTTCAATTACTTTCATCAATCGTTATAAACGCTTCCTGAATAATAATCAGTATCCATAAACATCAATCGTTTTGTTACATAAACAAAAGAGCAAAACAAAAAACGCTAAACTTTCATCTATTTATAAGTTTCATTGAAGCTAATTGAATCGGAGGTAACAATGATGGCTGCCTTGGCAACACCCGGAAAAAGTACAAAAAATCCACAAAATTTCTAAACAGATAGCGTATTTCTGTATACTTCGACCGTGTTAACATGTAAACTTCACAGGAATAAGATAGTCTAGTTTTATTCGTCGAATAAAGCAAAAACGAAAAAGATCAGTCCATATTTACGTATTTTAATGCTTGAAGGAAGAATACCTTGCAAGTTAAGAAATGGATTCATACGTGTTTCTTATGGAAGAATGTTAATCCCCTATATTGGCAGCACAGATTAATCCCAGTTGACCAAACCTTGACCATTCACTAAGTTAGGATGTAAGGAAGAATCGTACAATATTTGGTTATTCAAGCTTTTATCGCTTAGGTGTTCCATGAACAAACACAGGCTTCAAAATATATTATAGTAGATTAAAGGTTTACCCATCGCTATGTCAAACAAAAGAGAAAGCTACACTGCAAGCTTCAAACTGAAAGTGATAGAAGTTGCAGAGAATCTCGGCAATAGGGAGGCAGCACGAAAATTTGGCATTACGAGGCAAATATTCACTTTGGTGAAACTCAAAGGACTCTCTTAAGCACCACGGCAAACTCAGCAGGGCTTCTGGACATGGAAGATTTGCGCTGAACCCACAGCTGGAGCAATGGCTTCTGGACTATTTACACCAACGTCAAGCATGTGGTTGTGCAGTCGGTACCGTGGATATTTGCAGGGAAGCTCTTTGTATTATGAAAGGCTTGGATCCTAATAGTGCATTTAAGGAATCTTCAATGTGGTGCTTTCACTTTATGAAAACACTGCTGGAATGAATTTTGTTTTAAACCAGTCCGTAAAAATTTCTGTCCATCCGTGCTGACTTATTACTGTAGTAATTGACAGGTAAATTCTAACTTTTGAGTAACCTCAAGGTTTCTTTGCATTCCCAATAACACACGGTTTCAAAAAATGAGACCCGGCGGCATTACCACAGCACAAAACTGTTAGGCATTGTTTCTGAAGTTCATGCCCTGCAGCACTTTTTTCATTTTCATGAGCTAAAGTTTTTTGTGGTACACACTTCCAGTATAAACCAGTTTCATCAGCTTTATAAATTTGTTCTGACGTGAATCCTTCATTATTGACAAAATGTTGAAACTGAGACTTAAATTCCTCAGCTGCCGGCTCGTCACAGCTAAGTTTTTCTCCTTCGACAGCAATCTGATGAATCCTGTGCCTTTGCTTAAATCCTGTCAACCACCCACATGATGTGTTAAAGTCCCCTTTCAATTTCAGTTCATCGAAAAAATACTTTGCTTTCACTGTACAAACAGTTCCTGAAACCGGGATTCCCTCAGCTCTCTGTTGGTTAAACCACAAAACCATTGCTTTGTCCAAATCGTCGGAGGTTGACGTCTTCATGGTTTTCCACCTAGACATGCCACTTGCACTATCAGAAATTCCAGCAAACTCAATCAGCTCATGTTTGTTTTTCACAATATCACACACTGTTTGGTCACCCACACTGTACTCGTTCATTAACGACTTCACCGTCACGCCTTTTTCAGATTTTTTAATTATGTCAAGTTTTTGTTCTATAGTAAGAACAACTCTTTTACATTTTGACATGATCACGTAAGGGCTATTCGAATTTCAAATTAATAAGATCAAAATGACATGCACCCGTTATGACACACGAAAATAAAATGAACACTCGAAATATTCTGATCCAATTCCGTGCGAGCGATGAGGCGATCACACGCCGTCTACGTGATGTTTTTATAAGTGAAATGCATATAATGTGATAATATGCATGTATCTCTAGCCCACACAGAGTAGCGGGAACTATGTAGGTATCTCGTTACTTGCCTTTCCCCCTCCTCCCCTCTTCATTCCTTCACTCTGCACGACGCCCGTGGTTTCAGTTATGCTGTTGCATCGTTTTTCAGCGGCCGATTTCTCGTACTATGTATTCTAAATTATTTTCTCTGCATTGAAAAGATTACAGCCTGATACTTCCCCTGGACTTGATGGCACTCCTTCGCATATAATTCAACTCTGCACTAGTGAATTAACTTATCCATTACTCCTGCTTTTCAACAGGATAATACATTTTCAATCCTTTCCTGCTAGGTGGAAACAGGCGATAGTTACCCCGGTTCAGAGAAGTGGCAGGAAGTCTGATGTAAAAAATTATAGGCCCATCTCCCTATTACCATTACTGTCTAAGGTTTTCGAGAAATTTGTTTTTAACAAATTAATAGTGTATCTAAGACCCATTCTCTCTGAACATCAGCATGGATTTGTTCCTGGCCGGTCCACCACCTCGAACTTGGTCCCCTATCTTCATGAAATTGTTACGAGTATTGAAAATGGTAGTCAATCTGATGCCATCTATTTAGACTTTGAAAAGGCTTTTGATAGCATTGACCATGGTCTACTTTTGGACAAATTAAATACCCTGGGTGTCAATGGTCCGTTGTTTCGACTAATGCACTCATATCTCCATGGTCGCTCTCAAAATGTTGCTATTGACGGTAATTCTTCATCTTTAACTCATGGCACATCAGGTGTTCCCCAGGGATCTATTTTGGGTCCGTTACTATTACTACTAATGATCTTCAAAATGATATAGACTGATTTTTCCTGTGGTGTCAACAATGGCACTTATATCCTAATATTCCTAAGTGTAAAGCGATCTTGGTCTCTCTCAAGAAAGCGATTATATTGCACCCTTACAGCATTAATGGGACTCCACTTGAAACAGTTGACACTATTAAAGATCTTGGTGTAACACCAGACTCTAGATTAAACTTTATTGTCCATCTCAAGGAGATATGCTCCCGAGCATTTAGATTTCTGGGTTTCATCAAACGTAACTCATTTAACAATTTCTCCCTTTCTACCATAATATGGTTTTACACAACCTTAGTTCATCCGACCTTAGAATATGCAAGTGTTATTTGGAACTCGGTGCACAAAACCAAAATCGATGCTGTTGAAAGAGTGCAAAAATGGTTTATTAAGTGGATGTGCTACAAGGAAAATGTTGTTTACAACAGGGATGGCTACACTGACTTATGCAAACTGTTTAGACTATTTTCGGAATGATGTCTGTGTGTGTGTGTGTGTGTGGATGTATGTGATTGTGGGCCTTGCGGTTCCTTCCCGCAGAACTCGGCATATGCCTCTTTTGGCTGTGCCTTTCTCCAAAAAAAATATTCACAAATATTCGACCATTCCTAGAGTAATCAAAGTTGCCAATGAACTAACTTGTTATATCGACTTTTTTAAAAACATATTGCATACCTTAAAAAAAGAAAGCCTATGAAATTTTTCAATAGAGAATAACACATTGCTGTTATATTATTTTAATACCATTTGCTTAGTGTTTATTTTAATGTAATTGTTATTATTATTGTTTTATGGCTGTGGCATCCTTTTCTTATAGTATAAGTAATTGGGGAAACCTGTTTGTACTAAATAATTTATTATTATTATTATACTGTATTCTGGCCGTAGCAGCATTTTTCCATCTCTTGACGAGCATATTGCCAAGTACAAAAGATTATATGGTGGTAGGTTACATATTTGTTAGGTGGTCTGTAATAAGGAATTTTCTGTGTTACAAGTTCTAAGGATGGTTGCTTTTTGTATTTTGGCATGAATGTGTATCGGTAGTTGTAAGTTTTCTAGGGCTTTCGGTAGGCTGTTGGGAGTTATACCGGTTACTGTTATAGTGATGGGAATGATGTTTACTTTTTTGCTGTTTCCATATTCTTTTTATTTCTATTGCTAGAGGTGAATATTTTTCCATTTTTTCATTGTTTTTGTTGAATGTTGGCGTCAGACAGGATGGATATGTCGATTAGGTATGTAATTGATTTTTCTCTTTCAACCAGTGTGAGATCGGGTCTGTTTGTTGTGATGGTTCTGTCTGTTAATATTGTATTATCCCAGTATAATTTGTGTGTGTGGTTTTCAAGTACTCGGTCTGGTTGGTATTTATAATAAGGGTCAGTTATTGTGGCTAAATTGTGGAGGTTTGTGAGTTCTATGTGAATTATTTTTGCAACGTCATTGTGTTGGTCCGTATAGTCTGTGGCAGTGAGTAGTTTACAACCCGAGGTGATGTGATCTATAGTTTCTGGGAACATGTGGCATTTTCTGCATGTGTCATTCTGAACTGAGGTCTTTAATTATGTACTTTCTGTAATTTAACATATTTATGACTTGGTCCTGTATAGCTATTGCAAATCCTTTGGTTTCTGGGTATAATTTTCCATTTTTAAGCCATGAGTATGTTAGGTCTTTTGAGATATGGGATTGTCTTACAATGTTGTAATGTCTTCCATGAAGTGCTTTAGTTGACCAGCTGTTTAAAAGTTGTCCTGTGTTATCATCGGTCGGCTGTTGGTGTTTTGTAGCGAGTCAGAGAGTTGTGTGGTCTTTATCTATTGTTATTATAGCTTTGAGGAGTGGAAAATCTTCTTTGTTTCAAAAGTATCTCTGTAGGTTTATAATTTGGTTTTGGTGCAACTGCTTGATATTAATGAATCCTCTTCCTCCTTCTTTCCATGGTAAGTTTATTCTCTCTACACAACTCTTGGGGTGATGCTTGTTGTGCTTTGTGGGTAGGGTTCTGGTGACTCAATTGAGATTGTTGAGATCTGTATTAGTCCATTTTACTATGCCAAAAGAGTAGGTTAAAACAGGAACTGCATATGTGTTTATAGCTTTTGTTAGGTTTTTGGAATTTAGGTTAGTTTTTATTAGTTTATTTAGTCTAGTCATATATATAGTTGTGATTTGATCTTTTACGTTTTTGTGGTTTATTTTCCTGTTTTGATGTACTCCTAAGTATTTATATGTTTCTTCTGTTGTCATGCTTTCAATTATTCCCTGGTCTGTTGTCTGTGTGTTTTCTGTATGTGTCCATTTACCTTTTTCTATGTGTAGTGTTTTACATTTATCTTTTCCAAAATTCATAAGTATATCACTGCTGATGTTTTCTGTGATTTGGATTAATTGATCTAGATGTTTTTTGGTCGATGCATATAGTTTTAGATCATCGATGTAGAATAGGTGGTTCACTGTGTGGAGTTTTCTGGAGTAGTAGTAGTAGTATTTGTTTATAAGGTGCTTCGACAGCTATGGTCATTTTGCACCGTCTGAAATCAAAAACGTACCTTGCAGGTTAAATAGAATAAATAAGAGTTAAAAAGGTACACAAAAATAAATAAGGTAAAATAGGATAAAATGAATTTATAAAATCAATAAATTAAATATATAATAAAAGGCATAAGATAAAAACGGACATTAAGTTTGGTCAAAGAGTGCCTAAAAGATTCGTTAACCTTAGGAATTTTAAAATAGTGTCAATTTTAAGAGGGTCGTCTGTTAAAAGTTCAGACAGAGTGCCTCTCATGTTTAAAATTTGACGGATACCTCTATATTTGGTACAGTCTGTCAGGAGGTGACTTATGGTTACAGGGCAGTTGCAGGTAGAGCATGTGGGAGGTTCCTTTTCCCGTGTAAATAAGAAGGAGTGCGTCAAAGCGCAGAGGCCAATCCTAAGTCGGGTGACTGCGACTTCCTCCCGGTGGCTGTTTCTAACCGAGGATGGCCATGGAGTGATGCTTGCTTTGATCGCTCTCAGCTTATTTCTTGTAACTGTCTCCCAGGACCTTTGCCATTTTTCCAGCAAGATGCTCTTAAAAAGGCATTTTAGGTCCTGGGATGGAACCATATTGATATCAGTGTCCTCTCTTGACAGAGCTGCCTTCGCAGCCGAGTCGGCTTTTTCATTTCCTGCAATTCCAACGTGTCCAGGGACCCACATGAAGAGGATATCCACATCATTTGCTGTTAGACTCAAAAGTAAGATATGGATCTGCTGTACCGTGGGATGGCTGTGGTAAAGGTTAGCGATGGCTTTCAGAGCACTAATGGAGTCCGAGCATAAGATATATTTCGCTCTCCTGGGAACAATGCTCTCCAACGCCCTCTGGACCGCGATTAGTTCCGCAGTGAAAATACTGCAGAGGGGATTCAATTTAAAAGCCCGAGTGCCATGTACTGTGGATGTAAAAGCACTTGAGCAGCCATCCACCGATTTTGAACCATCTGTATAGATGTGAGTATATTGTTGATACTCCGTCAGTATTTCTTGAAAATTGAGACAGGCACGTTGGGACTGGCACCTGCCACGGAGGTGACTTATGGAAGCCTCCAGTAAGGACTTCCGGAAGTTGTAGGTTTTCACCATCGATAAAATTATGAAACCGAATACCTAAGGGTAAAGTTGCTCTTTGTTGTCTACTAAAAAGTTCTTTAAAACGTGGTTTAAAAATCAAGTTAAAACATGGGTGGGTTTTTAATGCTAAAATTTTTGAAACATACGTACACATTAAAAGCGTTCTTCGCATCTCTAATGGTGGCTCTCCCGATTCACAGTAAATACTGGGAATGGGGCTGGTCCTGAAAGCACCAGTAGCCAGCCTCAGAGCAGAATTGTGTACGGACGTCAAAGGGCGCAGATACGAAGCGCGTGATGAGGTGTATATGAAGGATCCATAATCCATTTTAGACCTTACCAATGCTCGGTAAAGAGTGAGCATTGATGTACGGTCGGCACCCCATGACGAGTTCGTTAAAAACCTTAAAATGTTTAGAACTTTAAAACACTTATCTTTTAAAATACTTATGTGGCTCCGCCAATTCAGTCTTCTGTCTAAAACCATACCAAGAAAACGGATTGTTTCCACGGGATCTAATCTATTGCCCCCTAGTTTTAAAACAGGATGAGGGAAGATTCCTCTCATCCTGTAAAAATGGAGGCATTTGGTTTTCTCGTTGGAGAAACGAAAACCATTTGCCTGTGCCCATTTGCCTAAACGATTGATAGTAAGCTGTATCTGTCTTGTTGCAGTAGACAAGTGGGATGACCTGCAGAAAATTGCCAGATCGTCTACAAAGAGAGATGCCTCTACTGGAGTCTTGATACAGCTTACTATATCGTTTATCGCTATGGCAAACAGGGTCACGCTTAAGACCGATCCCTGTGGAACTCCGTTTTCTATGGTAAAGGGTCTAGATAGGTGAGTTCCTATCCGTACCCTAGCCGTTCGATTTGTTAAAAAGTTTTTAATAAAAAGGGGAAGATTTCCTCTGAAACCCCACTCATGCAGTTTACTTAAAATTTTATATCGCCATGTCGTGTCATATGCTTTTTCCAAATCGAAAAAGACTGTCACGACATGTTGGCGAAGAAGAAAGGCCTCCTGGAAGAAGTTTTCAGTCCTCACCAAGTGGTCGATTGTAGACCTGTTTCGCCTGAAGCCGCACTGGATGTTCGATAAGAGCTGACGGCTTTCCAAGCACCAATATAACCGTCGGTTAACCATTCTCTCTAATAGTTTGCATAAGCAACTCGTTAGAGAGATGGGACGGTAACCACCTGGTAAGGACCTATCCCTTCCCTGTTTTGGGATGGGTATAATCAGGGATTCCCGCCACTCATCGGGAAAAAGCCTTTCCTCCCAAAGTTGGTTGAAGGTCATCAGAAGCTCCCCCTTTGCCTTGTCAGGCAGGTGTTTTAAAAAGGTGTTGTGCACCTCATCAACACCTGGTGAGGTATCTTTGGACTCCCTTACTGCAGACTCCAATTCCCAGAGAGAAAAAGGGTCATTGTAGTGATCCCTTTTACTCCCTTGGTTGAAGTCTAGAAACCTCCTTTCCATTTCATTTTTTATTACCTGAAACGAGCCTGAGTATTTCTTTGTACTACTCATTTCAGCGTAATACTTTCCCATTATGTCTGGAATCTCGTCAGTGGATTTTATTAATTTTCCATCGGAATTTATTGCACTGATGGATGATGGTTAACGGGTGCCCGAGATTCTTCTGATCTTATTCCAGACTTGTTTGATGGGTGTGCGGTGGTTTATGGATGACACATAGGTCATCCAGGATTCCCTTTTGGCATCCTTTATCACCTGTCGAGCCTTCGCCCTCAGTCGCCGAAAAGCTGCCAGATTTGTTGCAGTGGGATGCTTATTAAAAATACGCAGTGCCCGTTTCCTGCTCTTTATAGCTGTTTCGCATTCATTGTTCCACCATGGAACTGGTGGACGATGTGGCTTTCCCGATGATTTCGGGATGCTCCTTTCTGCAGCAGTTATGATGGTATCTGTAAAACACTTTGCATTCTGTAGTGCATTGCGACTGGCATCAAAATTAAAATTCACTTCACTTTTAAAATCCGTCCAGCTAGCCACGGTAAGGGCTATCGCCTGGAAGGGCGACTGCAGGTACACCTGGGAGGTGTAAAGGGCCTCCCTGATGGCTACAGCCACTCCCCCTTGAGCCCTATTGCCACTTAGGTCATCCTTTCGGAAGACCTTAAAACCCTTTAATTTAATCTTATCCTTTGCTTTAAAATGCGTCTCTTGCAAAAATATACACGCAGGGTTGAGATCAGATATAAGAATCTCTAACTCTTCCCTGTGAGTGTAAAAACCGTTACAGTTCCACCGCATAGCTAAAAACATG
This sequence comes from Uropetala carovei, assembly GCA_036926305.1. Classification (NCBI taxonomy): domain Eukaryota; kingdom Metazoa; phylum Arthropoda; class Insecta; order Odonata; family Petaluridae; genus Uropetala; species Uropetala carovei. The sequence continues at coordinate 327,395 of JAXCHB010000228.1, read as the reverse complement.
GTTAAAAGGTCAATAAATAAATAAATAAATATCGATTAAAATATCGCTGCTAAAAATTTTTAAAATGTCCGTCTCACGGGAAGCTTATCTTTTTAACTTCCCCTTTCTCCCTTTCTTCCGGAGAGTAGTGTGGGATGTATTCCACTCACCCTCGGAAAACGTGTCCTCCTCCATCCTTTCTTCAGTTCCTGGAGGAGGTTTGAGGGAGGGACCAGGTGACGGAGTCTTGTCTGATCTCCCTCCAGCTTTTTTATTTGGTGACCCAGTTTGTATCTGGGTCACAACAGGGGCATTGCCATTGGGCCCCTTCTTTGGTGTGCTTGGCTTAGAAATTTTAACAATGTCTTTGTCCTTATTTTTCGTCTCTTTCGTTTTTTCTTTATTTTTCTTTTTCTCTGCACTTTGGACTGGTGGGTCATCAGTTTGGGTGGCAATGGTACTCTTTCTCACTGGGGTTGCTGCCAACGATGCGAAAGACTTTGAGAAGACCGGAGCGACGAGTGCCCTGTACTTCTTACGAGCCTCGAAATACGGCAGTTTCTCAATCATCTTAATCTCCATAACCTTCTTCTCCTCTTTCAATTTTGCACAGTCCCGGGAGAAAGCCGGGTGCGTGCCTTCGCATTTCACACATGGCAAGGCCTCCTTGCATGCTTCATCTTCGTGCTTTTCCCGGTTACACCGGGGGTAGATGGCTTTGCTCTTACACCGTGGTGCGGTGTGACCAAACTTTTGGCACTGGAAGCAGCACAGAGGACTTGGGATGTATGGTCGAACTGGACAGACCTCATAACCAACTCTGACCCTCTCCGGCAGCTTATCGAGGCAGAAAGTGAGGATCATAGAGGTAGAATTTATGACCTCACCGTTCCTCTTTATTGTAAGTCTCCTACAATCGATGACCCCCTGAGGAGCCATCTCTCGCTTACACTCCTCGATATCTACATAGAGAAGGTCATAGTTGGTTATGACCTCCCGGCAGGTGTTGAGTATTTTATGCGGCTCTACTGAGACTGGCATGTCCTTCAGCATCTTTATTCTCAGTATCTTTGCACTTTGTAATTCACTGCATGTCTGAATAAGCAGAGTACCGTCTCTCAATTTCTTCACTGATTGAAGAGGACCCGGTACCTGAGACGACAGAGCATTATAAATCAAGAAGGGAGACACTTTGGTAAAGGTCTCACCTTCTGTTTCACATTTCATTAACAAATATTTATTGCATTTCTGCACTTTATCTCCCCCGTCCGTTTCCAGATGGGTTCTTCCCCCGCCCGTTTCCGGACGGGATCTTTTTAGAGGAGGAAAGTTTTCCGCCATAATTAAAGATATACATATTCGTCCTCTGGTCTCCCCACCCACCACGGAGCCACAAATGGGACGCCACACCACAAACTGATGCAGACGCCAGGGCTAACCAGCAGGATATAGCGCCTCTGACTAGGTTGTCTGCTTCGGGTAAGATCTCCAGTGCATGGGCCCTCCAAACCCATGCACCTTTGACCCCCCTACACAGACCCCCATAGCCTCCGCACTCGCCGACCGGAATGTTGAGACGCGACGGCAAGCCAATTCGTCGGGTGTGGCTAGCACCCGACGTCCCGTTTACACTGAGTCAGAGGCCGAAGTGGTGTGTTGCTCACGGATCGCATCTTGAGCATCCGAAACCCAGATGGAATCCTGTGAGCTCAACCACCAGGCATCTCTTCCACACCTTATGGGTCTCCACGCACGGCAAACACGCAGGCGGGCCGATAGCCGGATGTTATGGCAAAAACTCAAACAGCAGACCCACATGCTGTTTGGAAACTACCCTGAGTTAACTTTGGGTTTTTTTACGAGGTTGTCTCCTCGCCCATTGGTCGCCTCTTACGACCAGCAGAGGGGCTGCGGGAGTATTCTACCCCCCTTCCCACAGGGGGAAGTTTTCTGGAGTTTTGCTTGAGGTGAAATCCGTATTTTGTATCTGCGAGGGCATTTGAGACTAGATTTAAGCAGAGGCAAAACTAAAGAGCACTTAACGTGTCTCCCTGGAAAATGCCCCATTTAATTTCGATTTCATCTGTTTCAAGAACGTTAGAACCTGCTGTCAGGATTATTTTAGTTCTCCAGGATTGCATTGTGTGTGAGAGGAAGTTTATTATATTGGTGTGAATTTTGTAAATTTCAAGTACTTGCAGTAGCCAGCTATGGGCCATGGAGTCGAAGGCTTTACGATAATCAGTGTAGGCTATGTTGATGTTTCTTTGGTCTTTTTCAGCTTGTTTGAGAATGACAGAATCTATAATGAGTTGTTCCTTGCAGCCTCGACTTCCTTTCCTGCATCCTTTTTGTTCTTCCCTGAGTATGTTATTGTCTTGAATGTGTTTATTGATTATTTCTACTATTATAGATGTAATAATTTCATAAAGGGTTGAGAGACAGGTTATTGGTCGGTAATTTGCGGGGTTTTCAGTATTCTGGTCTTTGGCTATAATGTAGGTGATTCTGGTGGTTAGGAAGTGTGGTAGGGTCTCTGGGTTCTGAATGATGTTGTGAATGCATGTTGCTAGTTCTTTGTGTGTTGCCGTAAACTGTTTGTATCAGTAATTGTGAATATTTTCTTATTATAAACTTGATGCTTTATTTTATATACAAGCAAAATGTATGTTTTCTGGGTTTAAAATTGGAACAATATTGATTTTTAGCTATTAAATATATATTCCTTATGGTTTCTCGTTCTTTTATTTTAGTATACAATTATTGGAACTCATATTTAAATTTAATTGACTGTATAAGGTAATATTTATTCATTTCCTGCAATTTATACTATAATCACCTGAAAATCAGCCATGGTTCTGCCCATGAAATCATCCACAACAGACTTGACTTTCATAAAGTCTGTGCGAAATGGGTTCCCAAACAACTCACAGAAGAGCACAAGCGCAACCGTTTGGACCTCTGCCAACGCCTTTTGAACCGATATCATAACGAAGGTGACGCCTTTTTGAGACACATCATCACTGGGGACAAAACATGGGTCCACCACTACGAGCCAGAGAGTAAATGCCAGAGTTTGGAATGGAAACACCCGAAATCGATGGTCAAAAAAAAGTTCAGAACTCAACCAACAGCGGGAAAAGTGATGCTCACAGTGTTTTGGGATTCACAGGGGTCAATACTGGAACACTATCAAGAGAGGAGCAAATACGGTATGTGTGTGCATGTGTGTTTGTATATTACAACGCAACTCCACAAAATTTTGCTGTTTTTAATAAAGCTACAGTCTTATTATTATAATTTAACTCATTAAAACTAATTTCCTTAGAAAACTATTATAGAAAATACTTACAAGATTTGCCTTTTCCTTCACATCCTGCTTCATCAGATTCATCTGAACACTGTACCACTCCATCACATACTTGACTAATTGGAATACACGATCGGTCGTATTTACAGGTAAACTGATGTCCGGGACGGCATCTAACTACATCTTTACAGTTTTCCTCATCTTCACCACGATCACAATCTTTGTACTGGTCACACACCCAAGAACTATCAATGCAGTCACCTTTAAATAAGAACAAAGAAAGAAGCATCCTTTACATTATTACAGAAGGGGAGGTGAGATTTTTTGCTAGGTGGAGCTTCTGTCGCAAATAACATTGTATGTAAAGAAGTTTTGAAAATTAAATAACACAAAATAAAATAAGCCCCTAGTTTACTTTAATCACTTTAAATTTAAATCTTTTTAGCAATAAATTATCTGGCAATGAAGTGACCTAGGCAAGTCAAATGTTATAATCATAATTAGAATATCAAATTCATCACCATAAAAAGATATTTCTACTCCACAAATAATGAAATAAAAATTCAAATTTCAATAAAATTACTGAAAGCTTCAATTGGCTACCAACACACAAATCCCAATGACTGTTTCACCATAACTTTGTAGTATCACCTGTGATACAAAAATGAACTTCCACCAATGATCCCAATTATTCCTGAAAAAAAACACACCTGAATAACAATGGAACTGATCCTTTCTGCAAGTGATAGATGGTGAAGTGGTAGTTGATGGCAGGGCCACAGTCGTGGCATTCCTGTCGATTCCACAACCTATTTCATCACTGTTATCTCCGCAATCGTTCACCATATCACACTTCCACCAGTAAGGGATGCACTTCTTATTGCTGCACATGAACATCCAATCTGAGCACGAATTCTAAACAAGGAATGAGAATTAACAAATATAATCACTTGTGTTAACAAAATAAAGCAATTTTATAAAAAAACTTTTTAAGTGCGTTTTGCTTCCAACATGAGCTCCTAGTAACGTAGGTCTGTTCGTCCAACCACATATTCGTTCTCGGTTTCTGCCACACAGATTTTCAAATGGATTTGATATTAAGGACTTACAGTCAAAGACAATATGAAAATCACATAAATGAATCTCGTAAGCCAATCAGGGGTACCACTTTACTGGTGACAAAAAATGAACAATCCATCATATCTCGTAAAGTATTGGTCATATCAAAATAGTTTTCAAATAAAACTTGTAGAACTTTTCCTATACGTTTTTATCATAGGAGTAGCTGTTGTCAAGAAAACCAAAGAAGAATGTCTTAATTCAAGTTGAACTTGGAAATTTTCATACATGGTTACTTCATCATTGTTGCTAACATAAACAATCTCACAAAAATACGTGACAAAATCTGCCATGACCGGGAATCGAACCTGGGTCTCCCACTTGCCAGGCAGATATTTTACCACTGAACTACCATGGCAGATACTGAATGTCGTCTCTAAAAAGATCATGCCTTTGTTTTATCCGAGAATAAGTGATGAGCCAAAAACAAAAACCTAGTGATGAACTGAAAAAATATTAAGAACCGGCTCTCAAAAAAGTCTTAAGGAAATTTAGATAAGGGTGGCAGGAAGCCTACATTCTAGGGGCACAAGATCTCACTAGTTTAGTAGTAACAGCATTCCGCTAGCTTAAGAAGTGTTCAGTTCACAATATATTCCATTTCATACACTGTCGGTAACTAACTATCAGATAGGACAAAATGTACTTGAAAGGACAAATCAACAAATTTTCATATTTTCTAAAAATTTAAAAACCGGCTCGCGCGAGTCAGCGGGAGCCGGCTTCAGCTCAACACTGGTTTTACCATAATGTCATACAAGAAGAGCACAATGTAATACATATGCAGCAGTATGGAGTATAGAGTGAAATGTATAGCACGCGATTGAACGTATTTTCTTTGTGGCATCAAGGAGTAACTTGAAATGTACAGGGAAATTCGGGATATTTGCTGGAGCTCTTTTTCACACGTCGTGGTCTTCGTGAATTGCAGACTAAGTGTTCACTTCAGCTCTATTCAAATTCGCCATGTATAGTAACCTGTAAGGCCAATTCTTTTGTAGAACAGATAGATAAGATTCTGTATTGCACTTTTGTTGCCCAAGTAGCTGATCGTAAAAAAGTTCGTTTATTCGGAACCCGGATATTTCGAAGTCGTAATTTTTTGGTCCCTTGAACTTCGAATTAACGAGGTGTACACACACACACACACATATATATATAAAATTGGCAACAAGGTGTTGGAGGAAGTCCAGTGGACACTTACCTAGATTGGAGAGCCGCTGGGGGTGCTGAACACACACGAAAAACACAAAAACAACACAAATATGGAGCTTTCGGGCTGATGCCCTTCTTCAGCGACGGAGAGACATACTGTTTACTGTTTGAAGTGACACACTGAGGAGGATATGGGGGGGGGGGGGGGGGGGGGGGGGGGAGGGTAATGAGAGGAGTTCAGGATAGGAGGCGAGGAAAGGGGACAGCCAATACGGATATCGGAGGTTGAGACTCTTTCTCCTCCCTCCCTGGGAGGAGAAAGAGTCAAGGAGAAAGATGTGGGCTAACTCCCACTGTCGAAGTAGAGGGGTGGGGGTGTGGTCCGGTAGGGCATGGATGGTTCGCCTCCTATCCTCGAACTCCTCTCATTACCCTCCCGCCCCATATGCTTCCCAGTGTATCACTTCAAACAGAATGTCTCTCCGTCGCTGAAGAAGGGCATCAGCCCGAAAGCTCCATATTTGTGTTGTTTTTGTGTTTTTCATGTGTCTTCAGCACCCCCAGCAGCTCTCTAATCTAGGTAAGTGTCCACTGGACTTCCTCCATCACCTTGTTACCACCTTTATTAATACCTTTCCTTTTCTTTAAGCATATATGTATATATGTGTGTGTGCGTGTGTATGTGTGTGTGTGTGTATGTATATGTGTGTGTATATATATATATATATATATATATATATATATATATATATATATATATATATATATATATATATATATATATATATATAATACTAAGGAAGAGGAAAGGTAAGTAAGGATATTTGGCAACTAGGTGTTGAAGGAAACCCAGTGAACACTTACCGGAAGTAGAGCCGCTGGGGTGTTGGAGAGACACATTTGTAGGGGTGTAGAGAGACACAACTCCTCTCTTGTGCTCAAACGCATTGACAAAGGCAAAAGTGAGACCAAACTAGCCTTAAAGTTCAGTGTCGGAAAAGCAACCATAAGTGACTGGAAAAAGAATAGTACTAAAATTGAACAATTTTGTGCCACTATTAGTGTTGAATCTCTAGGCAATCATCAAATATCGAAAGTTGATGCATTGCTTTTGTGGTTTATACAAGAAAGGGAAAGAAGAACTCCCCTGAGTGGACCTCTCATTCAAGAGAAAGCTCTTGTGCTGATGAAGGGATCATCCCGAAAGCTCTAACCTCTACAAATGTGTCTCTCCAACACCCCAGCGGCTCTACTTCCGGTAAGTGTTCACTGGGTTTCCTTCAACACCTAGTTGCCCAAAATATATATATATATATATATATATATATATATATATATATATATATATATACTATAATATATTCTGAAGTGTGCATTTGTGTTTGTTCATGGAACTCCTCCTAAACGGTAAAAGCTAGAATAGCCAAATTTGGTATGATTCTCCCTTGCATCCTAACTTAGCGAATGGTCAAGGTTTGGTCAACCGGGATTAATCAGTGCTGCCAATATAGGGGATTAACATTCTTCCATAAGATAACATGTATGAATCCATTTGATGACTTGCAAGGTATTCTTCCTTCAAGCATTAAAATACGTAAATATGGACTGATTTTTTTCGTTTTTGCATTATATGATGAATAAAACTCTATACGATCTTATTCCTGTGAAATTTACATGTTACACGGTCGAAGTTTTCAGAAATACGCTAATTGTTTCGAAATTTTGTGGATTCTTCGTACCCCTCCTGGGCGTTGCCAAGGAGGCCGTCATTGTTACCTCCAATTCAATTAGCTTCAATGAAGCTTACAAATAGAAGAAAGTTTAGCGTTATTCGATTCGCACTTTGTTTAAACAACGAAACAATCGATGTTTATGGATTGCAACTTAAATAGATACTGATTATTATTCAGGAAGCGTTTATTGATGAAAGTAATTGAACCGTCTTTCGTCTAATGAATACTGGAACCTTACATTTTTTGTAAGTAAAATCATTATATTTTACATTATAATGTTTATTAACGTAAATAAGCTCACGTATCTGGTGTAAATTTACCAGTCAGTGTTCAGTCATGGACAATTGTTTCACGGGTTTCTTGCTTACAAGACATAAATGTAAACATTTCATAGGCATAATTACACAAGAAATGAAGCTGGATTTGGTGAAAGTGATATATATGATAGGAAATACAATTATCGTTATATTTTAATACAATACATTCGGAAACGGATTGTTACAAGCAAATATGATTAATAGTTAAGAAAAGCTAATTGTAATTTTAAAAGTATCTACTATATAGGTATTTTAAAGAGTTTGTATGTTGTGCTGTAGTAGCTTCACTAAATCCGTTGAAATTCAAAGGGAAATTCTGCTTTTTGTGTGTGTGTGTGTGTATATCATCATCATCATCAGCCTTTTTCAGTCCACTGACGGATGAAGGCCTCCCCCAGACTCTTCCAGTTTTCCCTGTCAACTGCCTCCCTCCTCCAAGTTTGCCCGAAGAACTTAACAAGCTCTCTGTCCCACCTGTCTTTCGGTCTTCTTTTTGGTCTCTGGATGTTTCTTGGGATCCATTCGATGACACTGGATGTCCAACGCTGGTCATTTCTTCTAGCTTCTAGCCACTGCCATTTTAGCACCTTCACTCTTCTAATCACGTCACAGACTCCGTCTTCTTTCTTACCCAGTCGTTCCTCTTGCGGTCTCTTCGGGTGATCCCTAACATGCATCTCTCCATGCCCCTCTGTGTTGTTTGCAGGCGCTTTATCATTCTGGCATTCATGGTCCATGTTTCACAACCATATGTCAGAACAGGCAGAACACATTGGTCATAGAGTCTCCTTTTTAGGAAGACTGGAATATTTGATTTAAAGATGTTCGCATTCTTGCCAAAAGCACTCCATGCCATCTTCACTCTCCGGTTGATTTCTCCAAGAAGCGAACCATCAGTAGCGATGAGTTGACCTAAGTAAACATAGCTGGTTACTTCTCCGAGTTCTGCTCCATTGATATGTATCTTCTCAGAATTTGTGAAGGAGTTGTACATAACCTTTGTTTTATTAAGATTCATATAAGTCCAGCTTCTCGGCTTGCTTGCTCAAGCTCTTCAGTTCTTCTAAGGAGCTCTTCTGGGCTCTCTGTGAACAGTATGATATCATCTTCGAAGCGCAGGTGACTCAGATGTTCTCCATTTACATTTATGTCTTTTTCTTCCCAGTCTAGCGTTTTGAATACTTCCTCTAGAGCTGCTGTGAATAACTTAGGGGACATAGTATCTCCTTGTCTCACTCCTTTTTCGGCCTTAAAGGCACTCGTCTCATCATGCACCTGGACAGATGTTGTTGCATTTTCGTAGATATTCTTGATCAAGGTTATGTACGTTTCTTCTACTCCTTGTTTCTTTAGTGCACGTAACACCGACGAAGTTCGGACAGAGTCGAATGCTTTCTCGTAGTCAATAAAGCACATACACAGAGGTAATTCGTACTCGTTAGTCCGACTGATTACCTCTCTCACGACTTGGATGTGGTCCATCGTGCTATACCCACTGCGAAATCCAGCTTGCTCTCTGGGTTGGGCAGAATCAAGATGGTTTTGAAGGCGCATAGTGAGTATTTTGGTGAATATTTTGTAGACTGTTGGGAGTAGGCTGATCGGTCTGTAGTTATTCAAGTCTTCTTTGGAACCTGTCTTGTGCAAAAGGATGATACATGCGTGGTTCCATGTTTCTGGTATCTTTTTCTTCCTCAGACAGGAATTAAAAATCTTAGCGAGAATTGTTTCCGTATGATTACCCATTGCTTTGAATACTTCCGCTGTGATACCATCCATTTCAGATGCTTTTCCATTCTTCATACTTCTGATTGCGTGTCTCACCTCTTCCGGAAGGATATCTGGGACCTCTTCGGTGGGAATGTTTCCATCATCATTTACTTCATCATTTACTTCATCATTTCCTAGAGGATCCTCATACAGCTTGGTGTAAAATTCTTGTACCCGTTTCAGGATTAGTTTCCTACTATGGGTTATGGAGCCGTCTTCTAGCATCAAGGCCATCAGCTGTCTCTTTCTGATCGAGAGATGTTGCTTCATTTTCTTGTAACTTCTATTGTTTTCTATGGTTTACTCGATTAGCTCATAATTATATTTTTTCACATCTTCCTTGATGCACTTCCTTATAGTTTTGTTTAGTTCTGCAAAATGGATCATTAGTAATTATCATTTTCCTTCTTTTTTCCATCAGCAGTCGTGTTTTTTCGGTCAACTTTTTCTCTGGCTCTGTTTTAACTGTTCCGCCTATTTCTTCAGTGGTTTCCTTGAGTATCTCTATAAATTGGGATTCATCTTCTTGGTCTTCCAATGCATTGAATCGATTTTTCAGTTGGAGCTGAAATTCTTCTTTTCGTTCTTTTAGCACCTGCGTGTTGATAATAGACTTAGGCTTCTTTATAAGCTTCTGTCTTTCTAACTTTGAGTTGAATTTTATTCTGCATCTTACCAAGTGATGGTCGCTTCCAGTTTTAAACTGGTTGAGGACAGAACGGTCTTCAGCCAATTGCTTCTTATTGACTAGTATGCAGTCAATTTCGTTTTTGGTACCACTGAGTCCTTTCCAGGTCCATTTTCTATTGGGACTCTTTTTGAAGAAAGTGTTCATTATATATAGACTAGTACATTCAGCAAAGTCTACAAGTCGTTCAGTTCTGTCTCCATTGCTCCATTTTCCAACTGCGTTGTCGTCTTCCTTTTATTCTCCTACCTTGACATTGAAATCACCCATGACCACTTTTAGATAGCAGCTTCCTTTGTCGTGCAGTTCTCCAACTTCTTGGTAGAAATCTTCCACTTCCTCATCTGAGTATGATGACGTTGGCGCATAAACTTGGACTATTTGAAGTTGATATCTTTTATTTATTTGAAGCACTAGTCTAGCTGCCCGCTCGGATGAACTTTCCATTTCCAGATATTATTCTTCAATTTTTTGTTGATGATGAATCCAACTCCTCCTGTTCTTCCTGTGTCAGTTCCCCTGTAATAAAAAATATGTCCACTCTTCAGTGCTACAATTCCAATTTTTAGGGGCCACATTTTGCGGTTTAGATATTTCTATATGGACTATATGCTGAAATTTTTTCTTACGGTAGAATTTACTAAACAACGAAAACGGGAATATAGAAACTTGAAAATTTTTATTCATTCAGCCGTTAAAAATTCTTAAATATTAAACAATTTGACTAATGTTTATGTACTTTCTGAAGGTGCAGGAAGATGAACATTTTAACCTAGGCAGGGAATGATGCTCCAGTGGTAACTAACACTAAAATTTTCAGAAAAGTTGCTTTTAGTGGTGAGGCTACCAATATAATGCTATCGAGCTTGTCTGGTCGCAGGTGAAGAGGCACGTGGCGGAGAATAATTCATCATTCAAGATGAATAATTTGGAAATTCTCATCCATCAGGTATGAATTGCTATGCATTTCCAAAGTTGCGAGATAATTTAATGGCATCACTTCTCGGATGTTTATTTAATTACAATATGTTTTACAGGCAATCAACCGAGTAACATCGGAACTTTGGGCCTCGTGTGTCCACCATACAGACAGGCTGCAGGATGATGACTTCAGGAGAGAGATTGCATGGGAGGATGTCCTGGAGCCCATCATCGTGCAGCTTGGGGAGACCGACACCGAGGACGACGACGATGATTCACAACCCTTGGTGTGTCCATTGGAATAATGCTTGTATAACAATATCATAATAATAAAATGCTTTATCAAGAATATAGTGGCAAAATTCACTTGTTTCATTAAGCGTGCATGCTACGTGTGTGATACGATAATAAAACAAATTTAAAAAATTTCGGTTGATAAAAAAAGCCAACCAACTAATTTATTCTATTATATTTTTCTAGTGGAACCTGGGACACCGAGGTGAAAAGTCTCGGTGTTTTCACAGTGTACTCTATACTTTACAGTATTCCAAAATATTTCAGCTCTCTATTCCATATGGTATACACGGTATGGTGGTTTAAATTCTTTTGCGTGTAATTAAACGGGGAATATTACGGACGGTCTGGAATCGAACCGAGGGCACCTAAGGAAATCTTATCTTCGAATTATTGTAGTAACCTACGAACGTACCAAATTTCATTTCTGTAACTTATCGGGAAGTGCCACAATGTATAAAAAATATTTCCATTCGTAAATTACCTTTAAATGCCCACCAAACGTTGTGTGTTCTGGTGTAGAGTTGGCAACGTCGAGCTTGAGCTTTCTGCTAGGAGGTACTACCCCCACCTCCTGGCAGCAAAGAGATATGGGCGGTCCCGAGTGCGGCCGAAATCTCACCCGACAACTCATTTGAAAACCAGTATAGCGTACCGATGTGTAATACAGTGCAGGGCCTTTCACAGTGTTTTAAATTGCTGTCACCATTCTGCCCATCTTGGAGAAATGTCCAAAAAGTGTAAGCACAGTTCGTGTTAGTTAAAAGATAAGCTGGGATTGCTCAAACGCATTGACAAAGGCAAAAGTGAGACCAAACTAGCCTTAAAGTTCAGTGTCGGAAAAGCAACCATAAGTGACTGGAAAAAGAATAGTACTAAAATTGAACAATTTTGTGCCACTATTAGTGTTGAATCTCTAGGCAATCATCAAATATCGAAAGTTGATGCATTGCTTTTGTGGTTTATACAAGAAAGGGAAAGAAGAACTCCCCTGAGTGGACCTCTCATTCAAGAGAAAGCTCTTGTGCTGATGAAGGGATCATCCCGAAAGCTCTAACCTCTACAAATGTGTCTCTCCAACACCCCAGCGGCTCTACTTCCGGTAAGTGTTCACTGGGTTTCCTTCAACACCTAGTTGCCCTAAATAAATAAATAAATAAATAAATATATGTCAGAAAAACACTACACCACTCTCCAACTTCCTCCTCGGGGAGGCACACCCGAAATAACACAACACGTCCAAGGGACTCCAACTTTATTTAAACCCGAATTACACCAGCATTCTGCTCTCCAGCAGAAGCTCTTCCACGAGCCAACACACGGCCCACACTACTACGAGTCCCGTCACACACTCTTCTCTCTCGCGTCACGTGATCTCTTAGTACTCTCCTTCTCCGTCCCGCTTCTGGTAGCACTTCTCGTGGCGGTCGTCCTCGCTTGCGTAACAGTCGGCCTTTCCTGACATCGGGGCCGTCCTCGGTCCCGGTCCGGTCTGCCTCCGGTTGAACTGCTCCTCTGGCGCTCGCGCCGTTCTCCATCCGCTTCTCGTCTTCTTTCCCTCTGCTGTCCGCGGCCTGGTCGTCATCTCCCTCGTCCTGGCTCTCGTCGGCCTGGTCGTCATCTCCTACTTCGCCTTGGGGGGGCTTACACCAGGGTTTCATTCGGTCTGCACTAAACACGGAATTGAACGCTCGCTGAGTCCTCTTTGCCCCTGGTATATCCATGAGAGAATACCTATCTCGCGCTAGCACTTCTGAGACAAGATACGGACCCTTAAATTTCGGAGCTAATTTTCGCGAACACCCTGTCGCTTGCGCTTCTCGTTCTACGATGACTAAATCTCCCTTTTGGTACACTCTCGGCACCTTATGTCTTTGATCGTAACGCTCCTTCTGTTTTTTCTGCGTCTCTGATATCTTTACTAACGCTTTTTCCCTTGCTTCGCCTAAGGTCTCTCTAGTCTCATCGAGTTCGCTTTCTTGCAACGCCAATATAACACGGTTTTGCAATGAATTCCTTGGGTTATAAGCAAACAATAGCTCATAAGCGCTCTTCTCAGTAGTTTTATTTGACATAGAATTCATGGCGAATTGGATGTTTCTCAAATTCGTGTCCCAGTCGCCTCCATCCTCTTGTGCATACATAGTGGATATGGCGTTTGTAATGGATGCGTTTGATCGCTCTACTTGTCCATTTGCTCGAGGGGTAGCAGTCGCATTCTTTATATGCTTTATCTGGTTTCTTTCGCATAATTCTTCAAATTCCTTCGCTGTAAATGCCGTACCTCGATCTGTAATTAAACGCTCAGGACACCCAAATAAGCTCGTAATCTCACTGATAGCTTCGCACACTGGTTTGGTTTTTGTGGTTTTCACTGCCTTTAGTAGGATGAACTTTGTAAAGTTGTCTTGATACACGAGAACATACTCGTTGCCCCTTTTACTCCTTGGGAATGGCCCTAAGTGGTCCACGTGAACTGTGTGAAATGGGATGGCTACACGCTCTAAACTGTGCAACTGCCCCTCTTTTTTACCTCCCGGTCTCTTATGATAAGCACACTCAATGCAAGCTGCAATATATTTCTTTACCCTTCTTCTCATCTTCGGAAACCAAAAATATCTCTTCACGTGTTCTAGGGTTTTCTCTTCTGCGTAATGTCCCATGTCATCATGACTTCCCTTTAGAATGCGCCAAATAGAGTTCTTAGGCACAACCCAACGGACCCCACCGTCTACCTTTCTACAGACACGGTTGTCTTTCAGCACATAGTCTGTGTGGATCTGCCTATCCTCATTGGCGACCGCAGGTTGCTGTAAGGTACGATGTATTTTCTGGATAGCTACATCCTGCAGCTGCATCGTTAGTAACCAATCGTCCTGATTTATTCGCAACGTGAAGATTTTCAAGTCTGCTGTATCCGGTTCCTCGGAATCTCCCACGGGATTTCGACTGAGGGCATCAACGTGACTCATGTTGCGTCCTGGTCGGTACTCGATCGTGAAATCATACTCTTGTAATCGAAGCCACCACCTCGCTATCCGCGGTAACAATTCTTTCTTGGACATGGTGGTCTTTAAAGCATTACAGTCAGTAACAACTTTGAAGGGTCTGTTCAATAAATACATTCGAAATTTGTCTACGGCTTCAACTACTGCCAACGCTTCTAGCTCATAACTGTGATAGTTCTTCTCTAGATCTGTCGTCTGTCGGCTATAATATGCCACAGGTTTTTGAGATTCTCCTTCTCGACGCTGTAAGATAATCCCCGCTAGTCCATTCTTACTGGCGTCAGTGTGAACTTCATGTTCGGCATTTACATCAAACAACGCAAGTGCCGGACGCTCGATTAATCTTTTCTTCAGCTCTTGAAATGCGTTTTCTTGTTTCTCTGTCCACTCGAATGCCGTATCTTTCTTCGTCAAGAGCGTTAACGGCTTGCTTAACGTAGCGAATCCTAATACAAATCTTCTAAAGAAGCTCGTCAAACCAATAAATTGTCGCACTTCGTGAACATTCTCCGGCCTTCGAAATTCTTTAACTGCCTGAATTTTTCTCTCGCCTGGTCGGATCCCATCTTTGGTTATTTCAAAGCCCAAATAGTCTACTCTAGTTTTGAAAAATTCACATTTTGATACTTTTAGCGCTAGCCCCAATTTCTTCAGTACTTGCAACAGTCTTTCTAATCTCTCTAACCCTTCCTTCACCGTTTTGCTGGGTATCAACAGATCATCCATATAGACTAGGACCTCTCCTGGTTTTGTCATTCGCACTACCCTTTTCATCACTTGATTAAACACTGCAGGTGCGTTTACTACTCCGAAAGGCATTTTTGTGAACTCGTACAGTCCACTTGAGGTGACAAAAGCTGTCAAGGGTCTCGTCTCTGGGGCTACAGGGATTTGATAGTATCCCGACGCCAAGTCTAAAATGGTAAAATAACTGTTTCCTGCAAGCGCGTCTAATTGTTCCTCAATGGCTGGCATGGGGAATTTTATTTTTTTTCGTCTTCAAATTCAATGCTCTGTAATCGACGCACAGCCGGTCTTCTCCGTTAGCTTTCTTCACTAACAATGCTGGGCTTGCGTATTCTGATGTCAACTCCTGCACGATACTCATTTTCATTAACTCATCGACTGCCTTTTGCATCGTTGCTCTTTGGGCGTACGGTAGGCGATACGGTCTTAAATTCACAGGGTGGTTATCCAACAATTCTATCTCGAAACTGGCAGACTCTACTGTACCCAGTTCACTCAAATTTTTCGCAAAACATTCTCGATACTCATTCACCATTTCGTATACCGCATCCTTCTCCTCTTCAGACAGGTCGTTATTCAAATTTATTTCTTCCATTTCTATCCCGGCCCTCTCTTTGACATTTCGAACTTTGGCTTCGAAGTTACTTTCTTCCTCCTGCCCATCAGTCTCTCTCCTAATTACAAGTTTCTGATAGCTCTTCTCAACTCGAATCCCCGATTGGTCTAGGGCGCTTCGTCCTAGAATTATGGCATCGTCTTGCGAACAGTTTGGGACCACAAGCACTTCTACCTCAATGCTTACGTCGTCCACAACAAGGATTAACTGTTTGGAGCCTATTACGTTACTTTTTCCACAGCCGAATCCAATCAGACTTTTTTGACTCGCAAGGTATTCTACACCTAGCTGTTCAGCGACATCTTGCCTCATGGTCACAACATCGCTCCCTAAATCAATGAACCCAACAACTTGTTCATCATTAACCTTTATCCATTTATAATATTCGTCTTTAATTTGGTCGTTCGGCACCGAAATTCTTTGGACTCGCCTTTTCATTTCCAAATTCTGTCTATTAACTTGGGTTCTCTGAGGGCATTCCTTCATCATGTGTCCCTCTTTATTGCATCGGAAACATCGCCTGCTCTGCTGTCGTTCTGGGCAATCCTTAGCCATGTGTCCCTGGCCGTTACAATTATAACACCTCGCCTGCGTTGTCTGCTTATTTCTCCTCACCACATTACCTTCGTTTGGCGGTTCAATTGGGACACTATAACGGTTAGCTAAAAACTGTCTTTCACCTAATCTCGCTCTTTCTGTAATACTTTCATAGCGCTTTATCTTGAGCAGTAACCCTTCAACATCTTTGAACTCACACAAAGCCAGCGACCTTACTAATTCCTTGTCACCTAAGCCGTTCAAAATGTATTTAATCAAGGATTCTTTATCTATGTTACCTCGCCGCGCTATCGCTTTCATGGCATACACGTATGACTCATAGGTTTCGTCGCGCTGCTTCTTCCTCTTCGTGAGACTCATGTGGACATCGGCCTGATCAGCTGTTGATGGGAAGCTATAAAGTAACCTTTCTTTAAAAGTCTCCCAAGAATAAACTTCTTCCGCGACACTATTTAACCACAATTTAGCTACTCCTTTCAGCTTATTCACCGCATGAGTAAGCAATACGGAATTGTCCCACGAATACGCGGAAGCGACCCCTTCCACTCGCCGCACCCACTGTTCGGCGGTAAATCCTAAGGTCGTCGACGCGTCAAACTCGGGCAACAATCTTTCCGCCATGTCTCGGTGAGCAACTACAGTTGTCGCCATCGTACTACAATGTCCCGCTTCCATTATTTCTCTTTCGCGGTCTAACAACGCGCGCTCTCTCTCCAGCAACTGTCTTTCTCGTCGTAGAATCTCACGTTCAATGTCGTTATCGCTCGCCCTAGGCGCTAAGTGGTTCTTTGGTCGGGTCACAGAGGGCGTCGACATCGCTCTCGGTAGCTCAGGAAAGCTCGCTGCTCGCGTCAAGAACGCCTCGCTTACTCCTGTTCCCGCCACTGGATACGTCATTTCCGGTTCCCCACTAAACGCCATGCGGTCGCTTTTTTTTCGCTAATTTCGCTTTTTTAGGTCTGTTTCGATGCTCACAACCCTAGTTATACTTGGGGTATTGTTCACTCGGGAATCACTTTTCTTTCACGTACTTACGGAGGGGTACAGTCTTCATCGGCAAACAGTCGGCTCTCTCACGACGTGCTCCTTTCCGAAAACTGGTTTTTGATCTTCTTATCCTTATCTGATCCCGATCCCGCCGCTGCTCTGTCAGAAAACACTACACCACTCTCCAACTTCCTCCTCGGGGAGGCACACCCGAAATAACACAACACGTCCAAGGGACTCCAACTTTATTTAAACCCGAATTACACCAGCATTCTGCTCTCCAGCAGAAGCTCTTCCACGAGCCAACACACGGCCCACACTACTACGAGTCCCGTCACACACTCTTCTCTCTCGCGTCACGTGATCTCTTAGTACTCTCCTTCTCCGTCCCGCTTCTGGTAGCACTTCTCGTGGCGGTCGTCCTCGCTTGCGTAACATATATATATATGTATGTATGTGTGTGTGTGTGTATATATATATTTTTTTTGGGCAACTAGGAGTTGAAGGAAACCCAGTGAACACTTACTGGAAGTAGAGCCGCTGGGGTGTTGGAGAGACACATTTGTAGAGGTTAGAGCTTTCGGGATGATCCCTTCGTCAGCACAAGAGAGACACAACTTATATATATATATAGTGATATCATAACAATAATACTATATTCCACAAATACAATAATAATAATAATAAGTACTGTATTTTCCAGACTATAAGACAGATTTTTAAGGGTGAATTTTGGGGAAAAGTGTTTTATTCCATATACTTAAAACTATAACTACCCAGTACTTATGAAACAAAATGGCAGTGCA
This sequence comes from Uropetala carovei, assembly GCA_036926305.1. NCBI lineage: Eukaryota > Metazoa > Arthropoda > Insecta > Odonata > Petaluridae > Uropetala > Uropetala carovei. The sequence goes on along the minus strand of JAXCHB010000228.1, from coordinate 309,387 downwards.
ACAAGAGAAAACAGCATTGATTCTTGTTGCTTTTACTTGTCGTAGAACCATTTTTTCTATGTTCTTGAGCATAATTTATCACGTTTAATTTGAAGTTCACAGTGTATGAAAATCTCTTTAGTTTTGTACACATTGTGTTTAGATATTGAGTTTACAAAAAAAACAATAAACTGATTATCGCAGTATGCATCTGAAACACGTTCTATGAATAAACGAGCTGGAGACTAGATGAACTCAAGCTAATTTGGCGACGCAGACTTTGTAACAATACGTATAAGTTCTCTTTATGTGTGCCACATGGCACAATTGATCATAGCATGTTTTCTTAGACTTTGCTACATTGTAATATTGTAAAATGTAAATATATCTTTGATATTCTGCTTCCTTTTTCTCCTCAAAGTAATCCCTTTGTAGAGAGAGATGTTGTCCTGCTATACCTTTGAACCACGTGATGCAGGGAAATTTTAGGCAGCATTTTGTAAGGAAAAAAGTTTTATGGTCCAGAAAATACAGTACATAACATTGACATTGTAATATCAATTTTTATGTCCAGCTACTACCAAATTCTTCTCAATAACAGCAGCTTCGTTGCTACCAAGAGTCAACCTGCAAGAAAATACACGTTAACTCCTTAAATGTTTCACTACTGACTGCTTTCCCATAGCACTCAGTTAAAATTTACATAAAGTAATTTTAAAATTACACTTAAGATGTACAGTGCAATGATTGGCAAAATGCCAAATTTATGAATAATACGAAACTTAGAAATACTGTGCTTACAGTTGGAAGGAATGGAACTTGAGTGGTTGCAGGTGTTGTGGTATTGGCCGCCGTACAATTCACCTCATCTGAGTTGTCTTGGCAATCATCTTGCCCATCACAAATCCAAGATCGGAAAATGCAGCGATTGTTTTTGCACTGCCAATAGGATAAAAGAAAAATTTTTACAGAAAACATGAAAAATAGCTAGAACATTACAGGACGACTTTCGTTTTTGTGGGGCATTTACTGAAATTTAAAATCTACGCACAATAAAATCCCTTGTAATGCAGTAGTTACATTACTATCTTAGAATTTGTGGTTTTGATTATTCAGGGAAGTTTCTGTGTGCTCCTGTTTAGCAACATATAAACTTCTTAAGTTACCAAGCATCAAGCATAAGTTGTTTTTAATATTGCAGTGATTTTCCCAGAGACTCCGCACTTACACGAAGCACTTAATGAAAAGCCGTGATGAATAACGCCGGGCATCGTATATCGTTGCAATCGTATATCGCCACTTTCGTATATCGCCGAAGGGAATGGCAACGGCTCTCCTCGCTAAAGGCTCGCCTTATATACCGCGAATATCACCCCTATTTCCCATTTCCCCCCCTTTCCTATGGTTATGTAATCTACACAAGGAATTAACCAATACGAAATCAAGGAGACATCCATTCAAACTAACCACCGAACCTCCCCTCACCTGCTGATGTCACGTGACCGTGAAACTCGCCAGCGGGAGAACAGAGGGATTCCCAGGAGAGAGCTGGAAAGCAGTCGGTGGACGAAAGCTTGAGAGTGGTTGCTGTTCTATGCAGAGAAGATGAAAGAATAAGCCATACGACACCACGAAACAGAGTTTCTCATGGACAGTGTGTGCTGAACTATTTCTGTGACACCAGTTGTAATTATAAACAATACTACTGATGTGATTTAAGTTACGAAACAAGTTTGTGTCTCAAGCCTGTTTGCCTTTTGTTTCGTTATTTGTACTTAATTATATACACCCAATTCTTTTTTACACAGTAGATACGTTCCAGAGAAAACCATGTTAAAAAAAACCGTGTAAAAAAAGATACTGCGCTTATGGAAAAATAGGAGTTCCGTTCCAGACCTTTGAAAACCCATGTAAAAAAAGACGAAGAACCAATTAAAATAAAAGGATACGTTCAACAAACCGTGTAAAAACATCTATGTAAAACCCCAAATTACGTTTTGTACTTATTTTATATACATACATATTTTATTGCATAAATAAAAACTTCAATCACTTTGTGACATATCGTCTTAACGTAAATTCAAATATTTTTTTTAAAAAAAGAACAAAAACATCACAAATTCAAGAACAAAGAAACTTGGCATAAAAATAAGAACTACATTTTATTTGTTGCTGTCTGACAATAAATGCATTTGTTTGTGTAAGACTGGTGCAAAACTGCTTTCATTGCTACAAATATTTAGCACATCATCTTTATGTGTATCCAATGGTGAGATCCTCCCAGTGGCATCTTGAACAGGATTAACATTTCCAGCCTCAATTGACATATTCTGCGCTTTAGTTTTAGGCACTTCCTGCATTGTTGGGGTTTCATTGGTTTTGACAATGAAATCGGTTATCAATCATTGTGATCCTGTTTTGGCTAGTCCCTTGTAACAGGCTTACAAAACTTCAGATCACGTTGGAACTGTACAGCTCGTTCAACAATTTGTCAGAAAATGATTTTCCAATTTACTGGCCAGTTGAAGACCTTCTCGAATCAATCTTGCAGTGAGGGGAACCGGATCGTCATTATCACTACTTTCTTCAGAATCAACAGTCTCTAGTACAACCTCTATTATTTCATCTTCGCTTAGGGCTTTGTCAACCAGCAATTCATCGATATCCTCAAATGTTAAATCATCAAAGCCTTCTCCGCCAACTGCATGTGCCAAAGTGACGATATCGGAATATTCGACCGAATTTGGGGGCACAGAATTTTTACTTGGAACACATTCTGGCCAAATTGCTTTCCAACAAGCGTTCAAAGTCGATGGTTTTAATTCAGATAACGCCAAACAAGTATGTCTGACACAATCCATAGTAGAAAATTTTTTCCATGCGTCAATGACTGTGTTTTATCATTATCTAGTTTATCCAAAATGCATTGCAATGTTTGCTTGATGTAGTAAGTCTTGAATGTGGCAATTATACCCTGATCTAGTGGTTGAATCAAGGATGTTGTATTGGACGGCAAGAATACCACTTGTAAATTTGGATGTTCCAAATTTGGATTGCTGGGTGCATTGTCTACAATCAAAAGAACTTTGAATTCGAGACCCTTTTCCTCCAAGTATCTTTTAACTTCTGGGACAAAATATTTGTTGAACCATTCAGTAAAAATCGCTGCTGTCACCCATGCTTTTTTATTGGCCATCCAATGAACTGGCAGTTTTTTCAAGTCTTTACCTTTCATTGAACGCGGTCTTAGAGATCGATTGACGAACAGAGGTTTCAACATGCGATCCCCTGAAGCGTTGCTGCAAAATAAAAATGTCACACGGTCTTTAGCTACCTTAAAACCACTAGCGCTTTTCTGGGATTTTGCCACATAAGTCCTGCTCGGCATTTCTTTCCAAAAGAGACCGTTTTCATCAGCGTTAAAAATTTGATCAGAAGTGTATCCAGCACCTTCAATTATTTTGGCCAGCTTTGCGGGAAATTCTTTAGCAGCCTTCTCATCTCCAGATGCAATTTCACCTTTGATCTTCAGATTATGAAACGCGTCATTTAAGGAACCCTGTTAGCCATCCTGCACTCGCAGAAAATTCTAACTTCTTTTCACTAGTTGACTGAGACGATATAGACGGCTCTAGTTCTTTAATCTGCTTATAAATTCGTAATGCCTTCTGTTTGATGATAATTCTGTCTACTGGTATTCTTTTATGAGTATGATCTTCTATCCATATTGCCAGGGCCTTTTCCAGTTTTTCTCTAACAACATCTCTTGTGTATGATGATGACTTAGCACTGAGTTTCGTTCCAGTAATTACAGATTGTCTAATAGCAGCTTCATTTTTCTTAATTGCTCTTATGGTGGCTTCGTTCAAACTAAAACTCTTACCAACAGACGATGAACCTTCTCCATTTGCAAGACAATCTAAAATTTGAATTTTAGTTTCCAAAGAAATTGCCTTCCTTTTGAGTTTTGTAATTGCTGCATTATACGACATTTTGGTTAAGCCTACAAAAACTATTTTAATAAATTCTAGAGTAATAATTGATTTTATTGATAATAATGTCTTTAGTTGTTCGATCTACGTGTATAATTCTAAATTATATATTTCATTAAAAGTTTCTGAATGAATTTCGTTTTCACCATGAAATTAAAAAAAAAATTATACTGTTAATGACATTTCATACTGTTATGAACAATATACTATAGTGATCAGTTTATTATCTACTATAATATATTTTGAAGTGTGTGTTTGTGCATTTGTGTGTTTGTGAATTGTGTGTTTGTTCATGGAACTCCTCCTAAACGGTAAAAGCTAGAATAACCAAATTTGGTACGATTCTTCCTTACATCCTAACTTAGTGAATGGTCAAGGTTTGGTCAACTGGGATTAATCATTGCTGCCAATATAGGTGATTAAACATTTTTCCATAAGATAACACGTATGAATCCATTTCTTGGCTTGCAAGGTATTCTTCCTTCAAGCATTAAAATACGTAAATATGGACTGATTTTTTTCGTTTTTGCTTTATATGATGAATAAAACTCTATACCATTTTATTTCTGTGAAATTTACATGTTACACAGTCCAAGTTTTCAGAAATACACTATTTGATTCAAAATTTTGTGGATTTTTCGTACTCTTTCCGGTCATTACCAAGGCGGCTGTCATTGTTACCTCCGATTCAGTTAGCTTCAATGAAACTTACAAATAGACGAAAGTTTAGCGTTATTTGAGTCGCACTTTTGTTTAAGCAACGAAACGATCGATGTTTATGGATTGCAACTTAAATAGATACTGATTATTATTCAAGAAGCGTTTATTGATGAAAGTAATTGAACCTTCTTTCGTCTATTGAATACTGGAATTGAATACTGGATCTTACAATTTTTGTAAGTAAAATAATTATATTCTATATTATAATGTTTATTAACGTAAATAAGCTCACGTATCTGGTGTACATTTACCAGTCAGTGTTCAATCATGGACAACTGTTTCACGGGTTTCTTGCTTACAATACATATGTGTAAACATTTCATAGGCATAATTACATAAGAAATGGAGCTGGATTTGGTGAAAGTGATATATATGATAGGAAATACAACTATCGTTACATTTGAATGCAATACGTTCGGAAACAGATCGTTACAAGCAAATATCATAAATTGTTAAGAAAAGCTAATTGTAATTTTAAAAGTATCTATTATATAGGTATTTTAAAGAGTTTGTATGTTGTGCTGTAGTAGCTTCACTAAATCCGTTGAAATTCAATGGGAAATTCTGCTAGCAGATAATAAAGAAAATTTGAACATGCAATAACAAAATATAATTATCCTATTATTCTAATAATATAATAAACATTTTACTTAAAGATAGATATGACTTCATTCACATAAGTACCGTATTTGACCGAATATAGCCCCCCTGTTTTTGGCCAAAAATGAAGTGCAAAAGTTGAGGGGGGAGGCTATTTTCGGGCACTAAAAATTTGGTGGGTACAAACAAGTGTGCAAAGCTTCAATAACGATGAATTTCATTCGAGTCAGTAAGTGTTTCTATCCGTTGTAAGACTAAACTACTCGGGTTGCGAATATTTATTTGCAAGGCTGATTGACGTCACCATATAGGAAGGATTTTTCAATTACCTGATCGCTCTCATTATCGTCAAATTGCATGTTTTACCGTATTTGCTCGTGTAAGCCGCGCCCCCGTGTATCCCGCGCACCCCGGTTTTTGAGTCAGCTCTAGGGAAAAAAATTTATTTGAGCCGAAAAAGGATTTTTTAAATCACCAATTCCTATTTCTCAAAAATGCTACGTTCAAGTTAAGCATCTTCACACTCCTACATGACGAATTTATTGGGTGATCTCTTTATATCGGTACTAGCAGAAATCTCCTCGGTAGTCCTCTTTTGTTAAACAACTCTTTTTGTCGTCATATTGGTCATGTTCGGCAGAAATCGCTCCGGGAGCGATCACAGATCATTCTGCTGTACGTAATTTTACAGCCATATGGTCACTGATCCCTACCGTAGCGGTCGTCATTTTTTTGGCGAACTAAAATTATGATCAGTGATCACGGTGGCTATGACTTTCATAGACGTATCATAGAATAAAGGAAGCATGCCGTATCTGAACATGGTAGGCGTCGTCTGCCGTGAGAACAAACCCCCCACCAACCCAAACTGGTAGCGCATGCGCCGTGGCCTCCGTGACGATTGCAGCAGAAGACTTCGTCGAGTTTGGGGAGCACCTGTTAATAAACTTAAAACTCATTAAAATTTTTTATACAATGAATGAAAATGACTAAATACACCGAAATTTAGAAATAGAATAATAGATGCGGCATGGGTGCTAGCTTAACGTATATTTGTTTACCGACACGACATTTTGGGAAAAAAGGTGCGCAGCTTACACGAGCAAATACGGTAATACCAATAAAATTAACCTTACCCGAGAATGGACTAATTGCCTGGCTAAGCTCGAATTGTTAATTACACAAACGAAAGATAGATTAGCATTGCGCATCGAAATATGAGCAAAGTGCGAATTTATATTGCTGCATAAATTGGTATGTTATTTCGACTTGCTAATATTGCTGCATTAATTAGTATGTTATTTCGACTTTTTAAAGTTTATTTTTACTCCCTAAAAATGTATTTTTGTTCATTTCCTTGTCAAATATCTCTTTCGTTAGTATACCCTCTGAATTCTGAGGTACAAATCTGAAAACACTAAAATTCCAATTAGCATGGCGTTTTATCACTCGCTAATTGGTACTCTTTTATTAAATGAGTGCAAGTTTGATATTTCTTCAAATTATACAGCATGTTTCATGACATTAAAGTCCTAAAAATGATCATGTCCTTTCAGGGTATTAAAATATTTTCTAGATTTGTGTGAGAAAAATGGGTAGGGGGGCTATATTCGGGGGGGTGCTATATTCGGGGGGGTGCTATATTCGGTCAAATACGGTAATTCCTAATGATGCCAAATGGCACCACACAAATATGTAATTCAATAAAAAAAACGTAACAAGGCAACGTTTTAAAGAAAATATGGCCTTTAACCGCTTCCCTGACTCACCCGTATATATACGGGTCAATGTAAGGGTCAAATTCTGACTAACCCGTATATATACGGGTTTCTATATTTTTTTGTTTCGTCACGAAACAGACCCGTATTTTTTCGTTCTCTCTTAGTAGTTCACGTTCCTGCTGCTAGAGGTAGTAAGTAGTGGATGTCTCAGCGTGGGGTTTTCGAAATTTTATGGCAGGGAATTCTCACGGTCACTTTTACTATACATGCCGAACTTCTCTCTTTGTCACACAGATGCTTCGAAATCAACTTACATATGTCCCTTGGCTCCCAAATGAATCCATTATCCACTAGGTTATTCACCCTAAAGGGTTTTCCAGATGTATTTTCTCGCCTAAATTTCTATACAAACGGAAATTCTCTCTTTGTCACTCAGATGCTTCGATTTCAACTTACAAATGTCCCTTGGCCCTCAAATCCGTTATCCACTAGGTTATTCACCCTCAATGGGTTTTCCAGATGTCTGTTTTTGCCTAAATTCCTAGAAATCCCTTCCCTTCACTCCGGGAGACACGTGCGCACCCTTTCAAGATCGGTCTTTCAAAACCCCTTTTCTAGCAGTTATTCGTTGAGCTTCCGAGTGAACACGTATAGCAGTTTTCCTTTGACTTGTGCTTCCTTACAGTTATATATACATTGTTTTTTTTTGTTGGTTACGTTATATAGTTTTGTTGATTTTAAATCGTTTTTGTTATTCCGTTTTTTGTTGTGATTATATTATCCCTCAAATGGATCGCAGAGAACAAAGCGATAGTGACATTGACGAGGAAGAGATATCTGTTGAGGAATCTGGTTCGGAATCAAGTGTATCCACAGAATACCTTAGTTCTGATGCCGAATATGCCACACCTTTGGAAGACACTCGGTGGCGAGAAGTGAACACTACATGTCCCCTTCCTCATCCACCAGAAAGATTTCCTTTCGAAGGTGTATCTCAAGTGAATTTTGAAATTGACCTGGATGGTGACATTTTTCAATTTTTCGAATTGTTTTTTGATGAAGAGCTTGTTCTTCTTATTTCCAATGAAACGAATCGATACGCAACTCAGATGCTGAGTGCAAGGCCATCAACCTCCAGGACTTCTGTGCAGCATCAGTGGCATCCCACCAGCACATCTGAAATTCGTGTTTTCCTTGCTCTTGTAATGCTGCAAAGTATTAATTATAAACCTGATCAAGAGCATTATTGGTCGACCAGACCAATACTTTTTTCCCCATTTTTTGGACAAACCATGTCGTATAGAAGGTTTGTAAAAATACGTCAGTATCTCCACTTCGCTGATAATGAAAGCTACAATGCTGAAAATCACCCCAACCCCAAATTAAACAAAATATGGCCTGTTTTTCAATATTTGAGTGAGAAGTTTCGCAAACTCTACACCCCTGAGAGAGACATCACCGTTGATGAAAGTCTTCTTCTTTTCAAAGGAAGATTGGGTTGGGTTCAATATATTCCAACTAAAAGGGCTAGATTTGGGATAAAATTTTTTGTTCTTTGCGAGGCGAACAGTGGATATGTGTGGTCCAACATTATTTATACGGGAAAAGGGACTGTTCTTGATGTGGACTTGAAAAATCTTCCTGTGACGTCACAAGTTGTAATGACGCTAATGAAGCCATTGTTGGACAAGGGCTACTGCTTGACGACGGATAATTTTTATACATCGCCGCAATTAGCGGATTTGTTGATTTCACGCTCGACTGACACATATGGAACAGTGCGCCTAGTCAGAAAAGGAATTCCCAGTAGTCTCAGGGAGAAAAAATTGAAGAAAGGAGAAATTGCGGCTTATAGGAAAGGGAAAGTTATTGTGATCCGATGGAGGGATGTGAGAGACGTGTCAATTCTCTCTACTGTTCACAATGCAGAGATGGTGACAGTGGAAGGAAAAAGCAGAAAAATGGTGAAAAAACCGAAGGCTGTGGTAGATTACAATAAGACAATGGGAGGCGTCGATAGGATGGATCAGCATTTAGCTGATTATCCTATCCCACGAAAGCGCGGAAAAAAATATTATAAGAAAATTTTTTTCCACCTTCTCGATATTGCCGTGTGGAATTCCTTTGTGCTCTACAAAAAGACTGGAGGAGAGCACGAGCAATTAGAATATAGAATGAGGCTAATTGAGAAAATTATTGAGGTGTATAACCCCAATGTAACTTCCCCTAGGGCAGGACGTCCATCATCCACACCCCATCCCCTTCGCCTCTCGGGAAGGCACTTCCCAGACCTCTTACCACCCACAGAGAAGAAAAAGGCACACACTAAACAGTGTATATTGTGCGGCCGAAAGCGAGATGCTAGGGGAAAGCCAATTAGGAAGGAGACCAGGTACTTTTGCCCAACATGCAATGTATCGCTATGTGTGGTTCCATGTTTCCAAATTTACCACACAAATGTAAATATATGAAGTAATTCTAATTTTAAGTGTTCTGTATATGGCTCATGTTAATTATTTAAAAGTCTGAATTAGTTATGTTTATAGTTTTTCATTAATAATCAACCTTTTTTAACTGTAAAATTTTCATGTTTATGGCAATTGTGGAAGTAATTTCTATTGTATATATGTAATATATCCTATTCATGAGTGTTATAATGGGTTATAATAATGTATTCTATATTATTATATTGCTTTTATAGTGTTTCTGTTAAAAATCGAAGATTAAAAAAATGTAAATGTAAGGTGCTTGATTTTTGTAATAAAATCAATTAATTTTCTAAGTGCAATAAAATCAGTTATAATTGGAAAAAAAATTAAATGAAAGCATTTTTGTATTTGTCTTCCTATGATGCATCTGAAACTAAAATAAAATAATATGACTTTTTTTTGACCAGATATAGTAAATAAATCCGTCAGGGAAGCGGTTAAGGGATCCTCATATACCTATGTTATTATAGTGTACTGCAGATGGCTCACATAGACTTGCGTGTTCTCTTAGCCAACCGTTGTGGACTGCTCACTCAAATCTACGTATTATGGTAGAAGGCCAGCTTCTGCAATCTATAGCATTTTTATTCAACTTTTCCGACTTCTGCAATGAATGGACGTGTTTTGCAGAGTTTCATGCATCTCCTCTTTGTTTTTTTGATCGTCTTTTCTATTTTGAGTCGAACTTTTCTGAACCGTGTTAAAATGAAACCGTGTAAAAAAATCGGTACAACATACAAAATTGTACAAACTTTCTCATATATGGGTACTAATGCATCGTTTAGTTATCTTTAGAAAATGAAAATCGTATGAGCCTGTTTTTAGAAAATCCAATTTTTGTTAAAGGTGCCAAAGAATAAACTAGCCTTATATTCATTCACTGAGAAAAATGAAATACGTAGTATTATTGTAGATGTATACTCAAGTAACTGTACGAAAATTTGATCAAAATCGTTAGAGCCGTTTTGGGAAACAGATTGTTCTTAATAATGCGTAGAATAAACTACTCTTAATTATTGATCAATGTCAACCATTTCAACGTATACTCTGCTCAGTATGATAAAATGCCAAGTACAAGATTTCATTCATTTTCGTTCTACCGTCTAGGCTCCAGAGCCAGTATCAGACAGACAGACAGACGGCATTGCGAAAACCACTTTTTCGGATTCATCGACACCTAAAACGTGTATTTCCGTAAAAATCTTGAGGTCGAATTTTTTCGTGAAAACAATACCTTCTCGATACTTCGTATGAGAAACTAAAAAGACCGTGTAAAAAGAGAATTGGGTGTACTATTGTACTGATGTGATTCAAGTTACGAGACAAGTCTGAGTCTCAAGTCTGTTTGCCTTTGTTTGTTATAATTTGGTATTAACCCCTCAAGCGCGCAGGACATTTAACTATAATACGTCACGCAGGTCGGAAGAGATTTAGGGAAATTCGCAGTTTTTGCGCGAAATCATATAAAAATTCGTAACTTATTAGATATTTATGGAATTTGACTGAAATTTTTTGAGGTTTTACGTAAAACTATGTATATTTACCTATGTTTTTCACACTGTCTTAGTTATTATTATTCGCGTGAAATACGCCTATGAATTCTTTCGCTCAATCACGGAAGCCATTTACTCAGTTTTTCTTTATTCAAAGTTTACGGAGTACTTCACATCTACTGTTTTATCTTGGATTTCAACTTCTTCCCCGTAAGTTTTTCAGAAAAAAAACCTTCAAATAAGGATTCTTACCCCTGAGCGCCGTCCTGTGTACTGGGTACGCCGTGGAGATTGCTAGCTTTCTTTATTTTTTTGATACAGTAAATTTTCTTAAATATGGGAAACCTTCATAATTTTAAAAGAGGAACCTTTGGCCTACCTATTCAAAACTATTGCCATGGTCTTGTTTACATTAGCTGAGACAAGGGGCGAATGAAACACAGTACCCTTCCCCGTGTATACAAGAAATGACCATAAGTAGCCAGTCAAATCACAGAGCTCGAAGGTCTTGATTCCGAACTTGGAGATGTCTGATAGCAGACAAATGGGGCCTATATCCTCTTCTTACACCTCACAGTTGCTTTCGTGCAAAGATTTCGTTGAATAGGGGCTTTTTTAGAAGCCAAAATTCCCCAATTCTCCTATCTACGTGAAAATTTAATCACAAAACTTAACGTATAATAAAAGTAAAAAGAAGGAGAGTAAAAATTACAGAATTAAGCACAATAGGAAGGCCAAAGGTTCCTCTTTTAAAATATATAAAGGTTATCCATATCTAAGAAAATTTCCTGTGTCAAAAAAATAAAGAAAGCTAGCGACTTCCGCGACGTTCCCAGTACGCATGACAACGCTGACGGGTTAAATATAGCAATTAGTCAGAAATTTGTGCGGCGTTCTAATTGGGTTGCCACAATATGTAAGTAACATTTTTCTTTCGCACTATATTCATTTGTGTATTCTTGCTATGTTGTACTTTTTTACTTTCTCATACGAAGTATCGAGAAAGTATTGTTTTCGCGAAAAAATTCGACCTCGAGATTTTTACGGAAATACACGTTTTAGGTGTCGCTGAATCCGAAAAAGTGGTTTTCGCAATGCCGTCTGTCTGTCTGTCTGTTACTGGCGCTGGAGCCTAGACGGTCGAACGAAAATGAATGAAATCTCGTACTTAGGCATTTTATCATACTGAGCAGAGTATACATAGAAATGGTTGACATTGATCAATAATTAAGAGTAGTTTATTCTACGCTTTTTTAACAACAATCCGATTTTCTCGAAAACGGCTCTAACGATTTTGATCAAATTTCGCACAGTCACTTAAGTTTACGTCTTCAATCATACTGTATAGTTCATATTTCTCAAAAAATGAATATAAGGCTAGTTTATTCTAGGTAACTTTAACAATATTTCGATTTTCTCAGAAACGGCTCTAACGATTTTGATCAAATTTCGTTCAGTTACTTGAATTTACGTCTTCAATAATACTATATAGTTCATATTTCTCAAAAAATGAATATAAGGCTAGTTTATTCTAGGCAAATTTAACAACAATTCGGTTTTCTCAAAAACGGCTCTAACGATTTTGATCAAATTTCGTACAGTTACTTGAGTATACATCTACAATAATACCACGTATTTCATTTTTCTCAATGAATGAATATAAGGCTAGTTTATTCTTAGGCTACTTTAACAAAAATTGATTTTCTAAAAACAGGCTCATACGATTTTCATTTTCCAAATATAAGTAAACGACGCATTAGTACCCATATATGAGAAAGTTTGTACAATGTATGTTGTACCGATTTTTAATAAATGAAAACAATAATATTCTAATGAATTTTATAATTTTCTTTTCTTTTTAACTTAGGGTCATTCTGTCCTCTGTTCAGATAAAAAATTTAGAAGTGGTCCGCATGTGCACTTATTTGGATTGGCATTGAAAGGGCCATTCTCAGCTGTACACAGTTCTGGTTCTCCTCCTTTCTTTCATATCTGTTGATATATTTAATATATGTACAAGTTTGTCTTTGCATGAATGAGTCCTATCTAGACAGTACATCAAAGCAAATTCAGGCATTTCATTAGTTCCCTATTCTTATCAAACTTCCTTATAACTATCCTAATATCTCACTATATATACAAGTTATATTCTGTCTGCCCAAGTTAAGCATTTTCTCTCTCCTACCTGCGTGACTGAATTTATTGGACGATCTCTACCCCTTTCTTACTTTCTCATATACAAAGTATACTGAAAAATTATTGTTATCGCGAAGAAATTCGGCCTCGTTATCTTGATGGAAATACAGTAAAACCTCGATTAACCGGCTTATATAGGGCGGAGGGTCGGCCGGATAATCCGAGAATCCGGTTAATCCGGGGGGAAATCGATATTGACCGCCTTAATGGAAATGACACAAAAAAATTTTTATTTTACGCTGGAACGATTATGTAATAATTACGACGACTTTATCAGCTTATTTGCTAGTGTTACTTCAACATAACGCATACATCTGATTCCTTTTCACATAAAATTCGTAATTTTTTACGTATAAACTGCTGATTATTTGCCGCTATCAACATTTCATTTTCTAACACTCTGAAACTTTCAACACAGCAATAGGGAAATATATCAATTCAGCCATCAAAATATTCGTTTTTGAGGCAAAGTCATTGTAAATTCGAAAAAAATTCAGAAATGAAATTACATTTTCCATGGTGCATGGCAGGAAATCTCTTTCAAAGTCGCAGCTTATAAAAGCAATGTATAAAAAATGAACTTACCAATCAATCAGAATCGCTATCCGAGAGTGAATGCGAATCGGGAGTGGTATGAAAATTACTTGTTGAGCACCGAAATCCATGAAAGAGTCTCTGATGAGGTTACGTCTTTTGAAGTTGACGGCTGAGGGTCCTCAAGTTCTTGAGATATGCACTGGGAATGTGAAGCAGGCTTAAAGAAACTGTCAATTTTCATTTGCTTTGCAACAAGGCCATATCACCTTTCATCAGATAAACATAGAGGATAACAGCACCTCTCGGACCGATTCATCACTTTGACAGTGAGCGTAAGCAACATTGTAGCAATGAAACAACAAATCTCAGTGGGCGTATTCATTTTCCCTGCTACACTGTCGCTTTCTTCTCAGATATCCCATTACGACTCCAAATTAAAATGAGTAACAGATTCATCGGATTCCATGCTTCCTTACTATCTACTAATGCGCCATATATTTATGAAATTTGTCTTACCGGAAGCTTTATTGACACGTATGTAGTCTAAAATTCAATTACCATTTTTAAAAAATTACATATAATACCAGAAGGCAAAATGTTTAATTCCATTTATTTTCAAATTAGCCGGAAAAAATAACACAACGGGGCGCCGTCGATGAAAACATCATCACGGCCTACCGACCGGTTAAAGCGGGGTCCGGTTAATCGAGGGCCGGATAATCGAGGTTTTACTGTATACGTTTTCTGTCCTTTCAAAAAGTCTAGATACCTGAGTTTAACGAGATATATCTCAAAAACGGTAAAAGCAATTTTGATGCGGTGAAAATTAACGGGTAGAGAATTTATTGCTACGTTAATTGATATAAATTCCAAATTTTTAATTTGCATCAAAATATTTTATATTGCGTGTTATTTGAATAAAAACACTTTTTAGGCATGCAAACCCAATAAGACTATTTTGAATGCTTACAATACCGAAACCCTACAATGAATCATATTGAAACCTTTACAGTACTTAGCTAGATCTATTGTATATAAGTATGCGGAAGCGTTATTTTATAACATTATTATTAATACCCGATTTTGTTAAATTTCTGAAATTCGGCTATCTTCGCCATTTTTACTTTCTCATACGAAGTATCGAGAAAGTATTGTTTTCGCGAAAAAATTCGACCTCGAGATTTTTATGGAAATACGCGTTTTAGGTGTCGCTGAATCCGAAAAAGTGGTTTTCGCAATGCCGTCTGTCTGTCTGTTACTGGAGCTGGAGCCTAGACGGTCGAACGAAAATGAATGAAATCTCGTACTTAGGCATTTTATCATACTGAGCAGAGTATACATAGAAATGGTTGACATTGATCAATAATTAAGAGTAGTTTATTCTACGCTTTTTTAACAACAATCCGATTTTCTCGAAAACGACTATAACGATTTTGATCAAATTTCGCACAGTCACTTGAGTTTACGTCTTCAATAATACTGTATAGTTCATATTTCTCAAAAAATGAATATAAGGCTAGCTTATTCTAGGCAACTTTAACAATAATTCGATTTTCTCAGAAAAGGCTATAACGATTTTGATCAAATTTCGTACAATTACTTATGTTTACATCCTCAATAATACTGTATAGTTCATATTTCTCAAAAAATGAATATAAGGCTAGTTTATTCTAGGCAACTTTAACAACAATTCTATTTTCTCAGAAACGGCTCTAACGATTTTGATCAAATTTCGTGCAGTTACTTGAGTATACATCTACAATAATACTACGTATTTCATTTGTCTCAGTGAATGAATATAAGGCTAGTTTATTCTTTGGCAACTTTAACAAAAATTGGATTTTCTAAAAACAGGCTGATACAATTTTCCTTTTCTAAAGATAATTAAACGACGCATTAGTACCCATATATGAGAAAGTTTGTACAATGTATGTTGTACCAATTTTTTTTATTGTTTTCGAAGTATGAAGTACCATTGTCAGCAGATAGATGCATATAATACATATATGCTAAAAAGAACATAAGAAATTAACCACTGAAAAAGATATAATTTTTATTTAATATTAATATTGCGACTGCCGGATGGAATGAAGTCTCTATGGCAAACGGAGGGAGAAAGGATTTCCGAGCATGCACTCTTGCCACATCTAGCTCTGTATGTTTGCGAAAGCAAATTTCTTAGAAGTAATTAATGCAAGTAAAAATAGACCCAAACCCCTTTGTGTGAGCAGTGGTTTTATGTTGCTCTTACTATTTTTCACTGAGGCATCACGGACGTTACACGGGTTTTGACAACATGTGTCCCAGAGCGCAAATTTCTGATTGGGAGATTCACATGATTTTGAGTGCGATATTTTTTTTCCAATCAGAGGCGGATAAAAGCGGTAATAAACGTTATCCAGTATATAAGTTTGTGTCGAAGTGTCTTGGAATAAGTTTGATATCTGTGAAAAGAATTGGTGCAAATCACAGGAAAAGTGAAAAAGAAAATTCTTTTGGTGATTCTCCATCGTCTAAAAAAAGGCAGAGTTTAACAGGACATCCGAGGCTTTTTATTAACCAATTTACTGTTGGTGTGATTCAGAGAGCCGTTAATGACTTTTATTTGAAGAAAATGTTTCCTACTCTCCATAATGTCAAACAAAAATTGCAAGACTCCATTCCAGATTTTCCGGAGATGTCCATTAGTACATTCAGATCAATTTTTGGTTTGGTTTTCGTTACAAAAAACTAAACAAGAAGCCGGTTTTAATGGAATCCCACATGGTAGTGGCAAGTTGGCACAATTTCTTGCAAAGAATTAGATTCTTACGGAATGGTGGTTATAAAATATTTTATACGGAGGAAACTTGGTGCTCACAAAACCACTCGATCAACTACTGCTGGGTAGAGGATGTTTACAATGGACTGCAACAAGAGTTTATCAGTTATGATGAATATAGTGGACATATCCAAGAGATTGGAGGCTGGCGGGGAGATTTCAAGACACCATCAGGCGCCGGAAAACGGATAATTATATTGCACATAGGTAGCAAAGATGGATTTTTGGAGGGTGGAGAACTGTATTTCATCGGTCAAAAGGGAAGTGCAGACTATCACAAGGAAATGAATGCGAAGCACTTCGAAGAGTGGTTCCGCAAGATATTATCTCTGCTTCCACCTAAATCTGCAGCGGTCAATGATCAGGCTCCATATCATACGATGCTAGATCGAAATATTAGGAATCCTACCATGGCATGAAGAAAAGTTGCATCGAAATTCCGATGGAAGCCTCCACCTTTGAAAGTCTTACGAAGGCAGCATTAATTAATTACGCGAAAAAATACTTCGGAAAGCCAGAGAGGAAACTCGACCAAATTGTAAAAGAATTAAGGACCGACGTTGAACTAATTTGAATGCCTGTGGCACACTGTGAGCTCAATGCAATAGAGTTAATTTGGGTGCAGCAATTTTCCCCACAACTCCGCACTTAACGAAGCACTTGTCGAATAAACGCGACGAAAACGCAGAAAATCGCAGAATATCGCTGCTTTCTTATCGGTGTCTTTCTCATCGGTGAAGAGAACGCCAAACGCCTCCGCCGAATGGCCCCGCCGAATGGCTGGTCCCACAGCAACGCGCTTTATATAGGGCGAATATTACCCCTATTTCCCATTCCCTCCTTTTCGTAGGGTTATATCACTTAATCACGAATTTAACCAATACGAAGTCGAGGAGTCGGATATTTAAGCTACCCGCCGTACCCCCTCCCTCGAGCGGCGACGTCAGGCGAGAGCGGCAGTCAAGAAAACGAGGCAGACCACCGAGGCATACGGAGAGCAAGGTGTCGCGGAGTGGAAGAGTGACAGAGAAAGAGAACGAGAGGAGTTGTTCCTCGCAAAGGACCAGAGTGAAAAGTTTCCTGTCGGAGAGACGGTAACGATAAGTCCACAGGTTCTGAAGTGGTTAAGTGTTGGCAATAATTTAGTTTATTTTATTATCTGTTGAATATAGCATTTAGTTGGAGCTGTATGTGGCTGTAATTTTTGGGTCGCCACATGGGCTTACATGAAAAATAGAATTGCAAGGGTGAATCTTTCTAACGCAGCTGAGAAAGGAAACAGCATTAACTTTATGCACCAACTTTGTCGAGAAGCTCTTCAGTCTGTGACAACCGAACTATGGAGAAAATGTGTGCGCCATGTTGAGAAAATCGAAGAGAATTATTGGAAAAAGGACCATTTGTTGGATGAAATTACCGAACATCAGCAGGTGATTATTGATGTGAATAGTTCAGATTCATCAGATTCTGATTCTGACATTTCGATGATGCCGTTTCATCTGGCTGTAATGATTGATGCGCACAATTATTAATTATTATTGGACATTAATTACATAATTTTAAGTGGACAATAATTTTAGGGATTGAGAGAATAACATGACGTGCCGATTTATTGGTGAAAAACATTGTAATATATTTTAATAATTTTAAAGAGTTTTGTAAATATAATAATATGTGGTTTGTGAGGTGTGTGAATATTCGCCATCAAAACCATTATAACACCATTTTTAAAGTTGCCTTTGGTGGTCCAAAGTCCTCATGAGAAAATCTGATGGGAAAGGGATTCATTCTTTACTGTTTTTACTTTCTCATACGAAGTATCAAGCATCGTTTTTTCGAAAAAATTCGACCTCGACATTTTTATGGAAATATACATTTTAGGTGTCGCTGAATCCGAAAAAGCGGTTTTCGCAATGCCATATGTCTGTCTGTCTGATACTGGCTCTGGAGCCTAGACGGTAAAGCAAAAATAAATGAAATCTCGTACTTAGCCATTTCATCATACTGAGCAGAGTATACACAGAAATGGTTGACACTGCTCAATAATTAAAGAAAGTTTACGTATTTTTAACAACAATTTGATTTTCTCAAAGACGGCTATAACGATTTAGATCAAATTTCGTACAGTTACTTCAGTTTACGTCTTCAATAATACTGTATAGTTCATATTTCTCAAAAAATGAATATAAGGCTAGTTTATTCTAGGCAACTTTAACAACAATTCTATTTTCTCAGAAACGGCTCTAACGATTTTGATCAAATTTCGTGCAGTTACTTGAGTATACATCTACAATAATACTACGTATTTCATTTGTCTCAGTGAATGAATATAAGGCTAGTTTATTCTTTGGCAACTTTAACAAAAATTGGATTTTCTAAATACAGGCTCATACGATTTTCATTTTCTAAAGATAACTAAACGATGCATTAGTATATGAGAAAGTTTCTACAATGTGTGTTGTAACCATTTTTTATTAAAAGTAGGATAGACAGACAGATAAACGACTTTATTTAGGGCGAAATTGAGACTGTGAAGTCCCTTCTTACATTTAACCCTTCAGAGAGTAGAGATGAGATGACAAAGAGAGAGTATATTATTTATACTTCAAAACAAAACTTAAAATGTAATTTACATATTTATTTATTACATTTGTCATATAATCTTTGATTTAATTTATAACATTTACTAATTGCAATTTATTAGTTTATATAAAACAAAGGCGAACTAATTAAATGTCATGTCCAGCAATAAATGTAGAAGACGTGGCAAAAGCGTGCACTCGGAAACCCTTTCTCCCTCCGTTTGCCATAGAGACTTCATTCCATTCGGCACTCGCAAAATCAGTGATTAATTTCTTATGTTCTTTTTAGCATATATGTATTATATGCATCTATCCACTGACAACGGTACTTCATACTTCGAAAACAATAAAAAAATGGCGAAGATCGGATTTCAGAAATTTAACAAAATCGGGTATTAATAATAATGTTATAAAATAATGCTTCCACAAACTTATATACAATAGATCTAGCTAAGTACTGTAAAGGTTTCAGTTTGATTCATTGTAGGGTTTCGGAATTGTAAGCATTCAAAATAGTCTTATTGGGTTTGCATGCCTAAAAAATCAGTACAACATACATTGTGCAAACTTTCTCATATATGGGTACTAATGCATCGTTTAGTTATCTTTAGAAAATGAAAATCGTATGAGCCTGTTTTTAGAAAATCCAATTTTTGTTAAAGGTGCCAAAGAATAAACTAGCCTTATATTCATTCACTGAGAAAAATGAAATACGTAGTATTATTGTAGATGTATACTCAAGTAACTGTACGAAAATTTGATCAAAATCGTTAGAGCCGTTTTTGAGAAAATAGAATTGTTGTTAAAGTTGCCTAGAAGAAACTAGCCTTATATTCATTTTTTGAGAAATATGAACTATACAGTATTATTGAAGATGTAAACTGAAGTAACTGTACGAAATTTGATCAAAATCGTTAGAGCCGTTTTGGGAAAATCAGATTGTTATTAAAAATGCGTAGAATAAACTACTCTTAATTATTGATCAATGTCAACCATTTCTAAGTATACTCTGCTCAGTATGATAAAATGCCTAAGTACGAGATTTCATTCCTTTTCGCTCTACCGCCAAGGCTCCAGGGCCAGTAACAGACAGACAGACACAGACAGGCAGACACACAGACAGATGGACGGACAGACAGAAGGACGGACAGGACGGACAGACAGACGGACGGACAGACAGACAGATGGCACTGCGAAAACCACTTTTTCAGATTCAGCGACACCTAAAACCTATATTTCTGAAAAAATCTCGAGGTCGAATTTTTTTGCGAAAACAATACTTTCTTGATACTTTGTATGAGAAAGTAAAAACGTGTTTTTATTCAAATAACATGCAATATAAAATACTTTAATGCAAATTAAAAATTTGGAATGTATATCAAATAATGTAGAAATAAATTCTCTACCCGCTAATTTTCACCACATCAAAATTGCTTTTACCGTTTTCGAGATATACGTCTTTAAACTCGGGCATCTAGAGTTTTTGAAAGGACAGTAGGTGTACCCGAGTCCAAAAATGTAATTTTTCACAATGCTGTCTGTCTATTCGCGGCTCTAGAGCCTAAACAGTAGAGTGAAAATGAATGAAATCTCGTACTTAGGCATTTTATCACACAGAGTAGAAGCTGTGAAGAAATGGTTAACTTTGTTCAATAATTAAGAGTAGTTTATTCTAGGCATCTTTAACAACGTGATTTTCTTAAAAATGGCTACAATGATTTTGATAAAATTTCGTACAGTGACTGAGTTTACGTCTTTACTAATACTACATAGTTCATGTCTCTCGATGAATGTATATAACGCTAGTTTATTCTAGGCAACTTTAACAAAAAGTGGATTTTCTAAGAAATGGTTCATATGATTTTCATCAAATTTCGTGTAGTTATTTAAGTTGATGTTTATAATGATTCTACATAGTTCATAATTTTCAAAAGGTAACTAAACGACACACTGGTATATGAAAAAGTTTGTACAAAGTATGTTGTATTGATTTTTTTAGACATTTTGGGGAAAAAGGTGCACGGGGTACATGCCTAAATAGAGTGATTCAGAAATGGCAGAATCTATTTTAACCATTCTTACCATGAATTGCCACTGCTCACAGGTATTATTGTCACAGTTAGATTCATCAGAACCATCAAGGCAATCGGTTTCACCATCACAGCGCCATGATGTAGGTATACAGTGATTCCGTTTTCCGCAGCTGAATTCACCAGCTGAAAAGGAAATAAAATAAATCTAGTGAAACATTAAATTTACTGAGAAAGTATCTATTCTTTGCATGGAAACTAAATTATCATAAAAATGAAGGAAGCGGACTGATTTTACATTAGCACAGGGGAAGAGGAACATTATAAAAATCTCCAGGTTCTCCAATTCGATATCGCAAGAGCCAGCCAACAGCTTTCATAAAATAAATTATGAGGTAAACCCCTCACCCATCAAACATCTAATAGATGTAAACAAATGGCAAATCATCACCGACTATTACTGCTTTATACACAGTTCAACTGCTTAACTCAGCCATATTATGGTTACAGGGATTGAATGTACCATTTCTATGTTAACCCAAAGAGAAGAATGAAAAATTTGAATAGGCTTGCTATGCAATTCACTAATATAAATGATCCTTTGTAGTACCTATCTGAATGCCACACAAATAAAACATATCCAGGCCAACTCTGAATGCATTATATCAAAACAGAAGTATAATGTTTAACACAAGTTGAATGAGAGACAAAAGTGAAAAATAAAAAATATGATGTGGCCAACACATGACTTTCTCCATATGTCGGATATAGATATTAAAATTATTATGAATAACATTATGAGGCAAAATTATCATTTCATATCGTAAAAGAATACAGTTGTCCTTACTGCTGTAAATTATATTTTGAATGTATTTACAGAATTCACTGCTACGTGGTGGTGGTGCTGTATACTGGAAATTACGAAAAAGTGAATATCTCCGAAATGGATGGTTCTATGAAAATTTGTTTCAAACAAAACTTGGAAGAAATATTATTCTCTACAACTTTGGTCCTCATAAAGATTACCAATAATGATGTTTTTAAAGAGATATTTGACGGAAACAAAAAAAACCGATTATTTATAAATAATTCGTAAACAATAACTGCTATGGAAAATTGTTTCAAATGAAAGTTGTAGGAAATTACATTCTCTATAACATTTGTATAGAATTGTATACACAATAATGATGTTTTAATGGATAAATATAGCAAAAACTGAATCGGGTTTCGAATAAACCTGGACTTCCGGTAAACCGTTATTGTCCAAAAACAAATCAGTTCTTTGTGCTCATGCTAAAGTATTATATATGAAGTTTGGTAACAATATGGCAAGTACTTTATGAGTTAGAGCGCCCACAATCACATACATACATACACACACACATCCACACACACATACAGACACAGACACACACAGACGCGCACACAGATGCGCACACACAGATGCACGCACGCACACACACACACACAGACGCACGCACGCACACACACACAGACAAACATCATTCCGAAAAGTCTAAACGTGTTCTAGGGACCTCAAAACGTGTTTTTCCATTGAAATCTCGAAGTCGATTTTTTTCGTGATCACAATACATTACTACTTATGGAGAAAGTAAAAAAATGAAAAACAAAAAGAAAAATAATTTGAGGGCAAAACTGTAAGATTAAGATTTCTCGTTATAATAAGTGATCATCCTATTTTGCTGATAACATATGTTTGTAATGATAATTTTTTTGGAAAAAAAACATTTATATAGGTACTATAAATGGAAGTCGCACCATAAAAAATTTTAAAAATTTTATTTGAATGGGAATCAAAAATTATTTTTAAAAACACCAGGGCCATGAATAGTAATAATGTCACAATAAAGCATGAATAATGTCCAAACAAAGGAAAAAAAACATTCACAACGTGAACCAGCATACAGAGACAGAAAAATCCGTTTGAACTCAAGAAATAAAAGTAAGAAACTAAGAATTTTTACAAGAAAAGGTTCAAAACATTTGCCATTCCAGCTAATGAATGGTAAGGATGCATAACGTCAAAAGGAAAGGAACCCTGTCATAAAACATATGGCTGGGGTGTCCTTAACATCCCGTACAAGTACTGCCGGGTTAAGGGTTAAAACAATGTCACTGTACATCACCATAGATCCCTCAACATTAGAGATATTTTAAATAATACTAGGAACTCTGCCACTGGTGCTGTAAGGGCTCAACCTCGAACCTAACTCCAAAAAGGAAATTCACTCGCTGTATGGGTTCACCCCAAGAAGAGATGGCATATATCTGAGATAGTCAATTACATCAAGCCCTGTTTTGCAGCATGCTAAACATTTCATGTCACATCCATTTCTCTGCCAATTAAGGGTTTGCTTCTTAGACCTTTAACACATTCCAGATGGCAGGCTATCATGATCCCATACTCAGGATGGAGAGGAAAACCACGAAGACATTTGTTTTTTGTATAATAGGAACCTGATGCTTGTGATTCTTTTATGGGAAAAACAAAAATTCTGGTTTCCTATTGGGCTCCTTAGTAGGTTTCAGGTGAATCATTATTTTTTTTATAAAGAAGACAGACATTAAGCCTGTTTTTTTTAAGAGTTTACAACTTCATTACTTGTGGCTGTAGCAGATATGTATGGTTACTCATAATTTTAGTAAAATTTTCAGGGCCCCAACTTTTTTAAATGGATTTCGTTATGATTTATTTGATGAATTTGTCGTAGGAGAACAATAGAGGTCCAGGCTTGATTTAGGCCCTTTGATCAGCTTTGGGGCCTTCAAACAGTTTTTGAGGAAATTTTTGAGGCCCTCACTCCAAGTACCCTGTATTTCAGAAATATTATCAAATTACAAAAATTCCTTAATGCTCCTAAAATTTTGATCATAGGAGAAAATCACATTTTATCATTGTCCAGAATGTGTTAGTATGAAATATTCCAATGCAAATGTTCTCAAAAAATGGGTTATGAAGGGAGTACAGTGTTTTACCTAAAAGTTTCAACACTTAAATGTTTAAGGTTTTTGTTGTTTGATTTTCAATTATTAATCCACAAATAAAATAAATGTCTGTAATATTTTGAAATTAATGTTAATTTTACACTCAATTCGACATAAGCAGGCTGCACTATGAATATTTTGTCCATAAAAATGTAAGTACACTATTGTGGATTTATTAATTACCATAATTATTTTTACTTATGATTTTTGTCAAAAAAGAAGTGGCAAACAAATATATAATTTACTTACTCTAAAATTTTAGTTTTGATATAAAAGGAATGAATCAGCCCTATTTCCCTCTGATCCAATCGGGCCACACAAATGGTTGGCGGGCTGCAATTGGCCTTCCAGGCCAATATATTGTGCACCACTGGATAACACGAACATGTCATCCAAATACACTTCTCTGCAAAGCTCATCTTTTCTTTCTAGCATGAATTCTTTTGAGCTATTAATGAAGGTCTGATTTAGATTCTGATTAAATCTCAGCAGCAGTTGATCTACCAAATTTTCACCATGTCTACCTCTCACATAAACCAACCTATCCTGAAAATTTGACTTCCCCAGGCTGCAGGATTCCAGTGATACTGGCCACATATATGGAGAAAAACTGAATACTGTATTTACCTGAATATAAGATGAGATTTTTTTTCCAATTTTAGCACCTGAAAAATCATGAGTTGTCTTACATTCATGTAGTATGGAATAACTTCGCATAAATCAATCGTAAAAGTGGATGGCATTCGTTTTGATGCTAACGGATGTAATTCTATCCTATAACTATGGAAATCTGGGATTTAGAAACCTTATACTTCATGCACTATAATGTAGCATAGTGTAGTGAAAGGTAATTAGAACAGTCCTTGTTGAAAGCAAGAACATTCATTTCGGTACCAGCAAATGTCATTCTGTCCTACTGTGGGTGCGTGAGTAATGATGATGCTGGGTTTCTATAACAATTTATTTGACAAAAAACAATAACAAAGATAAAATAAACAGGAAAGGGAAATGCAGAGTATGCTAGAAAGCTCGTGCTTGGATGACTCGACGTCACTGGTTCCCTTCTGCGCTGCCAGGAGCCAGGTCCCGCAGCAGGAAAAACGATCTTTGCATAGGATCACTCGGTGGCCAAGGTATCTGGCAACAAACAATCTCGTCGCCCAGGCAATTTTAATAATTGTAAAAAAGATTGAATGCAAAAATTGTTATAATTACAAAATCATATAGTAAATTTGTCAAAATTAGTTTTAATATTTTTTTAATACTGGGTTTAAAAAAGGACGGTCGTCTTATATTTGGGTAAATATAATAATTTACTGCTGCAGTCATTGCTATCAACTTTTTCAGCTTACCTATTCCCACTTCAATTAAACAATCATTCATCTTCAGAACAAAAAATGTTGAACAGAAATACCAAAATGGAAATTGTTTTCAAATTTCCCTCATTTTGAAAATGCTTAAATAAGAAATATTTAACAATAATGAGACTTACGTTTACAAGTAGGCGGGCTAACTGATGGGCAAGAAGCTTCATCAGAACCATCACGGCAATCATCTTCCATGTCACAAACCCAGCGACTTGAAATGCACCTCCCATTGGAGCAGGTGAATTGCTGCTCAGTACAGCTCGCATATGCTAAAAACAATATATTTATAAAATAAAAACTCTGCCTAAGGGCATTATAAATATAAAACTGTAAGGAGAGCAGATTTAAATATGGGCACTTACTGCAGTTGGCTTCATCACTGCCATCAGAACAATCTTTATCAAAGTCACACTTCCAATATGGATGGATACACTTGCCATCAGCACATCGAATCTGATTACTGGGGCAAGTAGTTGGGCTGCAGTTTTGCTGAAAATATATAAATGGTTTATATGAATTTCACCAGTGAAAGAATAACCAAATACCATAAATGCCTAAATACAAGTTGACATTCTTATATTAAAATCAGACATGGAAAATTCAGGTCAGATAATAACTGAAACTGAATACAATATAGTAACTGAAACTGAATACAATATAGTAACTGAAACAGAATACAATAATTTAAACATTGAATTTTATGTATCAATAAGAACAGTAATTTGTAGTAATTCGCTTGGTTATTAAAAAGTTTGTCTATTAGTTTTACTTTATTATTTATTACAAACAAATTTAATTAGTCATTATTTAAGCAGCTGTAACAAATTTATGCATGTTAAAATTCTTCCCATTCATAAAATCTGGTATAATTGTGTACACTGAGTACAAACAGATGATTACATAAACTGTGATTGCGGAATTAGTGCTCAGCTGTTTGAATTTTACACAATAAAACTCCTGCTTCCACGGTGTAAACTAAACTAGTAATATTGGACAGGGAAATGGATTACATTGAATTACTGTATATACTTGTGTATAACGCAGTTTGAAAACCAAATTTTCAAGTCATAAAGTAGGGGTGTGCATTATACATGGGTAACACTTTTGTGCACTTAAAATCAGAAATTAAAGTGAACCTACCTCGCACCAGATTCTCGCTTTTTGGGTGAATTAAGGGGAAAATCACAATAATTATCGATAATCCAGGTAATACATATATTAATTATATGTACAGAAAACCTAATTACTTCTATACAGTTATAATTCCATCCTCCCCAAATATTCCGCATTTCACTAACTCATAAGCTGATTGCTGTAATTTTTGCAAAATCACAAGATAGACTTCCTGCAAAACGCACATCGAAAAAAGTGCTAAAAAGATAGACCCACACCTGCATATTGCAATAAAAACTCAATGTACCATATTTCCTCGTGTACCATGCGCCCTCATGTAAGATGCAACCTCATTTTTGAGCATCAAATTAAGAGGTGGGAAAAATTTGTGAAAAAATTGGTAAAAAATTGTAATAAATTTTCATAGGAAAATTAACATCATTTATTTCTAAAGCTACGGGAAGGAACTACCAAAATTTAAAGAAAACTTGAGCCATTTACAATACAAATATTAAGTTATGACTTAGCATCAATTTTCAGTATTGCCAAAATGGCTGACAGCCGTATTTAGTCGATTGTAAGCTGACATCAACTGTAAGCCGACCCCAACTTTTCACAAGGCCACGCAAGGAAAAATTTTGATTTTAAAGTGATTAGACAGCTGGTGTCATTTATTTCAAAATACCAACAAATATGAACGCCTCAGATTTACAGTTAGTAATTAAATAAAGAGTATTAACTAAAATTACGGCGACATAAAATACGCTTTATTCACCTATTCATAATAACTCCTACGAAAAGAATAATTTGATCTCGTTATCCCCTGAGATCTTATTCTTGTAAAAAAAAATAACCGTTTCTCGTCAAACAAATACAGACACCGTATTACGTCTCAGATTTTCAGTTTGTAATTAAATAAAGAGTATTAACTAAAATTACGGCAACATAAAATACATTTTATTCACTTAATCATAATTTCTACTAAAAGAGTAATTTGACCTCGTTATCCCCCGGGTCTTATTCTTGTAAAAAATTAGCCATTTCTCGTCAATCAAATATGGACAGCGTATTACATAACATATGTTAGTATTACACAAGTATCACCTGGGCATTCCTTTTCACTTTTATTCTTAAATTATTCTCCCAATTTGGCTGCTATGCCGCTAAGGCACGATGAATTAACGGTTGGGAAATCCCAGTACGGGCCATTCCACGGCATTTCGAACAGTGACTAACCTCGTATTTTTTTAAATTCTAAAATTTTGCACTTGTTAACACCCTCAAGAAACAAAAATCTGTGAAATTACAGCCTCCCACTATTTTTTGTTTTCGAGTTATTAATTTTTAAAGTTCGAACAGTTTTGTGAAAATCGGCGTACACGCGACTCTGATAGAACATAACTTCTGAACAAAACAAGATAGAAAGCTCAGTGACCACGCATTTTAAAGAATGAAGTGTACTTTACAATGATGTCAACAAAGACTACCTTTGGTTGAAAAAAAGTTAAGAAATTTGCATTTAAATGTTTAACTTGAACTTTGACCCTCTTCCCAGAAATTGACTGAAATTTGATACACACCACGAGTTTCTATAGACTTTCTATTGCTGGAAACCATTTTTAGAAAAATGGGATGATAATGGAAACATAATAAAATAATAGAAAATTCAGCACGCTGCGCCACTCGCAATGCAATACCACTACGACGTCCTCATAGGAAGATCTCAGTAGTGCAGTTAAGGAAAGTGTCACCTACAATGCTGCAAAAGTGGAGACTGCAGATTGAATACCAGAAGAATATGTGAATTTACGACTGTAGCCGGAAGAAGATGAAAATAGTGGAACAAGTAACACTCGTAACCGAGCGTGGCTTCAAGTAGTAGCACAAACGAAGAAAATGTACAGCAAGGAAGCACTACTGTTACTCAACATGGAAGTAATAGTGAGACCGATATTGTGATGATTCAAGAGATATCGTATTCACACATAAACGAAACCTTGTCACATATTGGTGAAACTCCAATAGTAATAACTGCTATGGAAAATTGTTTGAAATAAAATATGTAGGAAATTATATTTTCTACATTTTTTGTAATGGTCAATGTATATAATAACGATGTATTATCGGAGAAATATCGCAAAAACCGAATCGGTTTCAAATAAACCTCGACTTCCGGTTAACCGGTATTGTCCAAAAACTAATCAGGTCTTTGTGCTCATTCTAAAGTGTTATACAGGGTGATTCAAAAGGTAAAGTCAACTGGCGAGGAGGTTGTGGGGGGCGATGTTTAGAGTAGAAAATGTAAATAAAATTTTCCTCAATTTGCTACCGTTTTCGAGTTACAGCGAAATAAAACTTTTCATAACAAGCTTTTATAGCAATTTTGTTTATTCACATGTAAAAGAAACAGACTGTTGCTCTTTGATGAAACACGTTTTAGTACATAATTTCAGGAAAACACAGAAATGAGTTTGTCCATTCAAAGTTTATTATCAGAGCAAATGGTACAAGTGGCCTCCCCCCGCATGCAGGCATGCCTCACAGCGGCGTCGAATGGAGCTTATTACATCCGTCAACATCCTGGGTTGGCCTGTAATCTCTTCCGCAGCAAGAAGAGTTCGGCGAAGAAGATCTTCCCTGTCCCACACTTCAGTGGCATAAACCTTTTATTTCGTCCAGCCCCACGAAAAGAAATCCACTGGTGTTAAATCTGGAGATCCGGGATGGATCCCAGGCCACCAACGCATTTCCTGCATTCTGAGAGTATCAGATGGCCTCTCATGAGACCACTTGGGTATGGATGGGACTATGGATAAATCTAAAAAGAATCATCACTAATAGATAATTTGGAGCCCCCTTAGCCACGGGGCCCGATTGAGTCCAATAGGTACAATTGGCCTAAGGCCAGCCCTGCCTTGGAGTTAGCTCTTGCACAAGTTGTAGATGAAAAGGATGCAAACCTTGTTCATGTAACACATGCCACACTGTACTTACAAGGGAAGGCACCTAAGTGTAAGTGGCGGATCACGACCAAACATCACAGGATGAAAGAAAACAAAAAATAATTAGACACGTATTTTCGGAAAGGCTTCTAACGAGCCCGAGTTTTCGAGATATTTGCAATTGAAAATTGAAAAACAAGTGACCTTCCTCTAATGCCATGACGAGCGACACCCTGACAACAGATGCTGGTAGCCTAGTGATGAAGTGTCGGGCTGAGAAAATTTTGTCGCGGGTTCAATCCTGGACATCGCCGAATTTTTTTTTTCCTCCAATCAATGTTTTATGACTTTAGTTTTATGTAAGTTGTCCAAATTACATCATTAATAATTTTCTTTCTTTTTTCAGGCCAGTATTTTAATTTTAAATCCATTCCAATGCACTTTTTACGACATACTTGGATTATATACGTACTTGATACATATATACAACATTTTCTACGCACACCCTCCTCGATATTTCCACTGTAGAGATGCATAGTTTACATGCCGAATAAGGAGCACTTTATGCCACGTTCCGACAGTTTCTCGAGTCCTTTCGGTGCATTCTGGAGTTAGGCCCTACCGGGTGTGGTCGCTTCTCGCTCGCTGTGCTAGGGATGGATTAGGGAACCGTAATTTATTCATATGTAATGGTTATACCGCCATTAATCGGTCGCCATTGCCTCATTAGTTACCTCAGAGCACACCACGTGAAGGATGAGGATGCCTTTTGGATAGGAGTTAGCTTTATATTTCTCATCACTATCCCTTATACTCCACCTAACCTAACTATATCGTAACACTTGTCATAAGCCATTATTAAGAACTGGCCTCAACGTCATTGACGTTGAGGAATACCTCGCGATCGTCAGTCAATTTTGCGGTGTACCAAGTGTACTGAATCATTTTTTGAAAAACTGATGCCTGCAGCTGGTGATGCACAATTGAGTGAATTTTAATGGCATCATTTCTCGTCGTCAAGCCTCTTTTACCTTCTAACAGAGCCGGACAGTTTTGAATTCGGAACGTAAACTATGCATCTCTACAGTGGAAATATCGAGGAGGGTGTGCGTAGAAAATGTTGTATATATGTATCAAGTACGTATATAATCCAAGTATGTCGTAAAAAGTGCATTGGAATGGATTTAAAATTAAAATACTGGCCTGAAAAAAGAATGAAAATTATTATTGATGTAATTTGGACAACTTACATAAAACTAAAGTCATAAAACATTGATTGGAGGAAAAAAAAATTCGGCGATGTCCAGGATTGAACCCGCGACAAAATTTTTGCAGCCCGACACTTTATCACTAGGCTACCGGCATCTGTTGTCAAGGTGTTGCTCGTCATGGCATTAGAGGAAGGCCACTTGTTTTTCAATTTTCAATTGCAAATATCTCGAAAACTCGGGCTCGTTAGAAGCCTTTCCGAAAATACGTGTCTAATTATTTTTCGTTTTCTTTCATCCTGTGAAGTTTGGTCATGATCCGCCACTTACATTAGGTGCCTTCCCTTGTTAGAGAGAGGCCTGTTTGATACACAACACGTTGAGTAGTACTTAATGGAGTTTCGTTTACATTATCCAGAACAACTTCATCGTTTTCTACATTGCGTCTAGGGCAACCAATATGATGCCTTGGTTGTATTACACCCGTCTCTCACAGCCTTTGGTGCATGGTATTGTGGACTGATGAGGCAGGATTCACAAGAGCTGGTGTAACAAATGTTCACAATTTGCACGAATGGGCAGATGTGAATCCTCGTGCAACACGAGCCTCCTCATTTCAGCACAGATTTGGTGTGAATGTTTGGGCTGGCATTGTTGACAGTCACCTAATTGGTCCATATGTGATAGAAGACAGACTTGGAGGTGCCCAGTACCTCCATTTCCTGCAGGAAACACTTCCAACTTTAATTGAGGATGTGCCACTTAACATGCGTCAGGATATGTGGTACCAACATGACAGTGCACCGGCACATTTCACACGCCCAGTGCGTCATTGGTTGGATCAACATTATCGGGGTAGATGGATTGGGCGAGGGGGTCCAATGTCATGGCCTCAGCGATCTCCAGATTTAACACCAGTGGATTTCTTTTCGTGGGGCTGGACGAAATAAAAGGTTTATGCCACTGAAGTGTGGGACAGGGAAGATCTTCTTCGCCGAACTCTTCTTGCTGCGGAAGAGATTAGAGGCCAACCCAGGATGTTGACGGATGTAATAAGCTCCATTCGACGCCGCTGTGAGGCATGCCTGCGTGCGGGGGGAGGCCACTTTGAGCATTTGCTCTGATAATAAACTTTGAATGGACAAACTCATTTCTGTGTTTTCCTGAAATTATGTACTAAAACGTGTTTCATCAAAGAGCAACAGTCTGTTTCTTTTACATGTGAATAAACAAAATTGCTATAAAAGCTTGTTATGAAAAGTTTTATTTCGCTGTAACTCGAAAACGGTAGCAAATTGAGGAAAATTTTATTTACATTTTCTACTCTAAACATCGCCCCCAACAACCTCCTTGCCGGTTGACTTTACCTTTTGAATCACTCTGTATATGAAATTTGGTGTTAATATGACAAGTACTTTTTGAGTTAAGAGTGCCCACAATCACATACATCCACATAGACACACAGACACACACACAGACAGCATTCCTAAAATAGTCTAAATGTGTTCTAGAGACCTCAAAACATGTATTTCCATTGAAATCTCAAAGTCGATTTTTTTCATGATCACAATACTTTTCCATTACTACGTACGGAGAAAGCAAAAAGGAAGCTAAATTAATGGAAGTATGCTAAAGAGAAATGAGGAAAGTAGAGAAAAGTGTAAAACATATACTTTTTAATGCTAATGCGTTGTCAAAGTCAAGCGAAAGTAATGAAGATTGTGAAAGTACAATATTAGACAATTTAAAAGCTATTTATTGAAACTGATGATAGGGATAAGAAAACTGATATTTTGACTGTGCTTCCCATTAAGTGGTCCTATACGAAAATCAAAGAACATTTTAATGCCTCAAAGCATATGATTACTACAGCTAAAGAATTCGCAAGAAAAGGATATATATTATCACGACTGGACAGGAAGAAGTATCAATCTCTTACAAAGGACACATTTAATCTCGTGAAGGCATTTTATGAAAGGGATTATGTATCTCGCTTTATGCCTTGAGAAAAAGATTTTGTAACAGTAAGGCTAAATGGTTTTAAGGAGCACGTGCAAAAGAAATTAATATTAAACAATCTCAAAGAATTGTATATAAATGTTTTTAAAAGTAGATGTAAGGTAATGTTAAGATAATTGTTTATGCTATACTTATTTTGTCATGTATTTGTTTTTATATTATGGTTTGGTTTTTTTTTTTAGTATTTTATGTACGATGGTTATGTTACCACCTGGCAAATTGCCTATTTGTAACTTATATTTGATAATAATAATAATATACATTTCAAAGACCAACATCCTCAAATTAAAGTTGCCTTTCCAACTCAGACCAGTACATTGTGTATTACCAGGTTCTTCAGGTACTCTAGTGTCTGTGTTTGTACAACTCACCAAAATGTAAAATTAATGATTGACTGTACCAGAATACCAGTACTAACATCAGAAGATCCACTACAAACCGTGGTTTTTCGTGGACAGGACGACCCTTGAAACTATTCAGAAAGATATTCCGGAATTTGTAGATGAATTAATCTCAAAAGTGTTTACTTTGAAAAAACATGCATTCATCGCTCAACGACAGATTCCATTCTATAATGAAATGAAAAGCAATTTACAGAAAGATGAATATGTCGTCATCTGCAATTTTTCAGAAAATTATGCCTTTGTTGTACAAGATGAAGCACCTGGTTTTCATTGGAACAACAAGCAGGCACACCCCTTTGTTATTTACTACGTTCATGAAGGCACAATTACCTGCAAATCCATTGTCTCAATTTTGGAATGCGTAAAACATGACACAGTTGTCGTAGATTTATTCCAAAAATCATTAATTGAATTTCTTATCAGTACCTTTGAAATAGTGACTAAAATTTATTAGTTTAGTGACGGCGCATCTGGCCAATATAAAAATAAAAAGAATTTTATTAACATATGTCACCACGAAGAAGATTTCATAGTTAAAGCCGAATGGCATTATTTTGCAACAGCCCACAGATGGCATTGGAGGGACGATAAAACGGCTTGCGGCCAGAGTGAGTTTTCAATACTTGCTTGAGGATCATATCATAACTCCAAAGGATTTATGGATTTATTTAACTGGGCGAAATGTAATATTCCATCAGTTGCATTTCCCTTTTTTTACGAATGCTGATCACAAAAGAGAAGAAGAACTTTTATAAGAATGATTTGGCCGAGCATACATAGTTCGAGGAACATTATCTCTGCACGCATGCATCCCACTTTCCAGAATTATACTTTACTACAATATATATATATATTATAATGACCACGTGACGACCCAGTCACGGTATCGCGTTGCGAGTGGCCCAGCGAGCTGAATTTTCTATTATTTTATTATGTTTCCATTATCATCCCATTTTTCTACAAACGCTTTCCTGCAGTAGAAAGTCTATAGAAATTCATGGTGTATATCAAATTTTGGTCATTTTCTGGGAAGAGGGTCAAAGTTCAAGTTAAACATTTAAATGCAAATTTCTTACCTTTTTTCAACCAAAGGTAGTCTTTGTTGACATCATTGTAAAGTACACTTCATTCACTTTAAAATGCGTGGTCACTGAGCTTTCTATCTTGTTTTGTTCAGAAGTTATGTTCTAATCGTAAAATAATAGAGATAGCCTGTAGGACTGAGAGGTATAAAGGCTCGTTTTTCCCTAGAACGATAGCTGAGCAGAACAGAAGTTACGAAAAGAAATCAGCCGACGTAGAATGATACTATACATTATTATGCGCTTTACCTTGGTGCTATTGCACCCCCTGCCACAAACCATTGCGGTGGCTTGCAGGGTGAACTATAGATATAGATATCAGAGTTGCGTATACGCCGATTTTCACAAACTGTTCAAACTTTAAAAATTAATAACTCGAAAACAAAAAATAGTGGGAGGCTGTAATTTCACAGGTATTTGTTTCTCGAGGGTATTAACATGCCCGTACGGGGCATTCCACACCATTTCGGACAGTGAATGACCTCGTATATTTTTTTTAAATTCTGTAATTTTGTAAACTTATAAACATCTTCGAGAAACGAGTATTCGTGAAGTTACAGCCTTGTAACTATTTTTGTTGCTAAGTTATTCATTTTAAAACATTCGACATTTTCACGAAAATCGGCGAACACGCGACGACCTTTTGAAGGATCATAACTTTTGAACAAAATAAGATAGATGTAGTTCTACCACCGTTTTAAAGCAAATGAATTCCCTTTTAAATGGTGTTCAAGTCTAAATTTTGTTCAAAACATTGTTTAAATTTCCAGTTAATTGTTTAATACAACATTTGACCCTTTTCCCACCAATTTATCGAAATTCAAATCATATCACGAGTTTCTACGTGCCTTTTTATGTAGGAATCAATTTTTAAAAATGTGGGATGCCAATGGAAACGTATTAAAATATTGCAAAGTTCTGAGCGGTACACATTGCGTGAGTACCCCCCCCACACTCGCTGCACGTTGCGCTGCGGGTACACGCTCACCTACGTCGATAATAAGCCTACCGGCAGCATCGAAGACAACAATTGCTGGAGGAGTTGAGAAATAAATGACATGCTGTAAGGTGAACAATATTCCAAGTGTGTTTTATTGGAAAAATTCATCAACTGAGCATGTAACTGTTATACAGCAACAAAATGTTTCAAATGTATTTAATAGCTGTTTAATATTTTAGCTGTTTAAATACAATACATTGTCATTCACTTAAAAAGCGGGTTTGACCCCTAAGCGTGTCCGACTAAATCCACCAGCGTCGGCAAGGCTGAGCAATGTTTTTCAGTATTCATATGTGCTGAGCGGTGTTTTTAAGTAAGGTGTTTAAAAATACTGCATCGGCAGAATCGTAGATAACAATTCGGTCTTTCATCTATAGCTCAATTTAGAGATGGGCACTACGGATCTTTTATGGGTCCGAATCAGTGGGACCAGGTCACTTTGGTGATTTGGTCGTTTGGTTCCGTTCATCGGTAGAGATGGGCACTACGGATCTTTTATGCATCAGGGTCACTTTGGTGATTCCAGATGATTCGTTCGTTTGGTTCCGTCATCGTAGAGATGGGTCCAACAGATCTTTTATACACCCGATACACTCTGAATAAAAGAATAATCTCTATCGATTCAAAATTTCAGATTTTTAAAATACATGATGGTTGCAGGAAAATTTTCTATAATTACAACTATCGCAAATGTATGTATTCGTTACTCCTAATAATGTATCTGTAATTACAGATATCATGACATAATCAAAACCTTGCCCTTACAATTATTACCATAATCTATCTCTATTGTTAAAACGTTTTAGTTTTAACTCCATATTTTTTTAATTAATTAATTGCATCGTTTACATTTTATCTTATGAGCAGTATCTAAGTTTGTATTTTTATCACTACATTTTTATATGCATGTTTTGATCTGCATAACAACTAACAAGGCTCTAACTACAAATCAGTTTCCGAAATCATGAATGAAAAAATATAACAATCCTCAGTATGGATTCCTCAAGAGTTATTCATGCATCAGATAAAATTATATGTTTATTGATAATTATGTTAGGTTATGTATTTACTTGAATGCATGTTTAAATATATCTGTTCAGGTATGTGTGTGTATGTGGCAGTCAGTGTATGTTTGTATGTTTACTTTGTATGTCTATACATGTTTGAGTGCGAATTCACACACAAACATGTGTGTGTGCAATATATTAACATACTTAAATTTCTTTGCATGTATGCATATGTATGTAATTAATATTTCTTTTTATGTTTCAGATTATGTATCAGACAATTATAAATTCTGTCAGAAACAACATAATTGTATATATTTGCCAATATAACACTGAGCTGTATAATTTAATTAGTCAACAAATAATATTATTTTTGCTTTTTTCATTTTTATAAGGATAACGAACCTTTAAATAACTCTTTAACCTCTTTGTCTTTTTAGATTTAGAAGATAAACAGTAGGTATAATTTTGACATGCTAACTGGAGTTGTAATGAAAACAAACCCCAAACATTAAAGTACCGTATTTTCCCATCGATAACGCGCACCTAATAGATACCGCGCACCCTATGCAATTTGTCATACTCAATGTGATATGTAGGTGGCGCACAATGAAACAGACAAATGAATAACGGAATACGAATAAAAAGACCAAAGATTGTTGTTTCCGGTTTCTGAACACGTGAAATATTCAAATTATCTTGAGACATCCTAAGATTCGTTCCCGTAAAAGTTACGTAGCCATGGAGAATAAAAAAACTGTTCGAAGAAGATCCTACACGGCGAAGTTTAAGTTAGAAGCCGTTAATCTCGCCAAAGAGAAAGGAAATCAGGAGGCAGCCAGGATTTTAAGCATTGGAGAGTCTAGTGTACGTGAATGGAGGAAAGAAGAAGCAGTTCTGAAATGTCTGCACCAGAAGAAACGTGCAATGCGGTACAGGAGATGCTTCTGGCCAGAGCTCGAAAAAAGACTTCTCGAGTGGGTTCTTCTGGAGAGATCTAAAGGGCATAAGATGTCTACAACAAGTATTTTGTTGAAGGCAAAAGTGCTTGCAGAAGAGGAGAAAATTGACAATTTTAAAGCTTATCCGTCATGGGCTTTTCGATTTATGAAAAGAAATAAACTCGCAGTTCGTTCATCAACAAGCATTGGGCAAATACTGCCCGATGACTGGGCAGCGAAAGTGGAAAAATTTAGAATTTTTGTGAAAGAGAATTTGCATGGTGTGGATCCTGTGCATGTTGGTAACATGGACGAAGTGCCTGTTAGTTTCGATCTTCCTGGATCAAGAACTGTAAATTTGAAAGGGGCAAAGGAAGTGTCCGTCACCACTACAGGGCATGAAAAATCAAACTTCACTGTGGTGTTAAGTGTTACCTCTGATGGTTCCAAGCTGCCACCAATGGTGATATTTAAAAGAAAAACATTGCCAAAAGGAAACTTTCCTAAAGACATTTTTGTTGCGGCGAATGAGAAGGGATGGGTTAATGAAGACATGATGAGAACGTGGCTTGAAAATGTGTGGAAGAAAAGGAAGCAATCATTTTTCAATCCAAAATCTTTACTGATAATGGACTCTTGTCGTGCGCACACTACTGCTGATGTGAAACAGTTAGTAAGCAAATATTCGAAATTAGCGATTATTCCCGGTGGGTTGACAAAAAAAATTCAGCCACTTGATTTGACCGTAAACAAGTCTTTCAAGTCGAAGTTGCGTTCTAGGTGGGAGAAGTGGATGATGAGTGGGATTAAAGAATATAGCAAATCGGGAAAAATTAAAAGGGTTTCATACGAAGAAATGTGTTGTTGGATTGTTGAGAGTTGGAAGGAGGTAACGGCAACCTGCATAAGAAATGGGTTTTTGAAAGCTTTAGGCGAATTACGGGATGATACAATGCCAGAATCGGAAGACGACGAAGAATCGTCTTCAGAAAATGATCTCTGTGATGTACCTTCTGAAATTATGAATGTTATTGATTCTTTTTATGTAGATTCTGAAGATGAATTTCTTGGCTTTGAATGATGTGATATTTTGAGTTATGTGTGCAATAAATGTTGTTTAACATTTCGTGGTTAATTTTGTTATTTTACCCTGTTTCCTTTATATTAAATGAACATTGCAAATTGTAATTGAAAGGTTAGATGACAGGAAAAAGTAAATATGTAAGTTGAAATTAATGTAAAAGAGCTGTTTGGTAAATATTTGCAGACTTCAGCATGGTTCCTAATTTTCCCACCTAACTTACGGCATTTCCGACGTGTTAACTTTGTCCACAGGTGTCTATAGAAGAGGAGGAGGAAAAATATTGACATTTTCACTGTTTTTCGCTAATTTTTCCACTTTAGAAGTTACTATTTTTCGAGTTTATCACGGAGGCCGCCATCTTGGATGAGCGCCGATTCTCTTTGTAAAATTAAAATTTTTGTATGCTGTGTTTTCTTTAGTTTTTAAATAAAATGTTAATGGTAAAGTAATTTAACATATAGTTAACAATTCCATGTAGCTGTTTTATTGACAATTTGATTGAACATGGTTTCAGGGCGGTTTGAAAATAGCTTCCAGTTGTGTTATTTGCGGTAATTGTACCTATTTTCTCGTTTTCATTGTATAATGCGCACCCTTGTTTTTCTTCATCAACTGAACTTTTTTGTATAGATAACGCGCGCGGTATCTATGGGAAAATACGGTAATAATTTTAAGAAAGGAAATATGTATTGCAGAATACAATTTTGAAGTATTATTTTATTGCACATACTTTAAATGACGTAATTTTTATGAGGAATTTTGCATTAAATTCTAATTACACTTCTCAATCTAAATTACTGTTCAAAAATCAGAATCATCGAAAGTTTTGTGGGGCTGAGTCTACTTCTCCTTTCATTTAGTGTTTGTCCAGCTTTGGAAAAAATCCTTTCACGTGGAACTGATCTGGCAGACAAAGCCTTTAAGTAACTACTTTGTAAATCATTGGGTAAACTGCTTTGCAATCATTCCACCAAGCGAGAGGGTCACATGTTCTTGGCATCAATGGCTCTGCAAGATATTTATCAAGCTCCACTATGCTTGCAGCCATTGGGTTATTTTCTGCAGTCAGTGTTGCGACCTGAGCATCAAATTCTTTCCAAAGATTGGAACTTCTCTCAAGTGGTTTCAGTACAGCAACTGGCGCAGTAATGTTGCTTACAGTGGCCTCACGAATTTTTGATACCAGAGTATTATATGCCTGTCTAAATTTTCATCTGCAAAACCCTGCTTTTTGAAACGAGGATCTAATATTGTGGCCTGTGATATGAGATCATTACTCTGCCTATCCTTGAATTTTTTATTTAAGTTTTCAATTAAATTATTTCTCATGATTTGAACTTCATTAGGCAAATTGGGAGTTTATAGGAAGAGCTTCACATGCCTCACCATCATATGGG
Organism: Uropetala carovei; assembly: GCA_036926305.1. Taxonomy (NCBI): domain Eukaryota; kingdom Metazoa; phylum Arthropoda; class Insecta; order Odonata; family Petaluridae; genus Uropetala; species Uropetala carovei. The sequence continues at coordinate 269,657 of JAXCHB010000228.1, read as the reverse complement.
ATAAGATGCAAGTTTTTGACATTGAGACTTGTTTTTCAGCACTTATCTCCTTTGTAACCTCATCAAAAACTGATAAAATTTTTAGTGAATTTTCTATGATATCCCACTCATGGTTGAAAATTTGAAATTCTTTCTCCACTTGTAATAGGGCAAGGGTGGAGACTAACGGTTCTTTATTTTTGAGAATTCTCATTAGCATATCAAATGTTGAATTCCATCGGGTGCTGACATCCTGCTTCAACTTCAACTCTGACAGCTGCATTTGTTTTTGTGTGGAATTCAACTTTGCCAAAGCATGGGGACTTTGTTTAAAATATTGAACAATAGCCTTTGCTCTGTTCTGTCAATGACATTTTTTATGGCTTTTCCAGAATGTACCACTAAATTTAGTGTATATGCATAATAAGGAATGTGCCTCCAGTTGCACTGACATACCGCTGCTACAATATTGGCAGCATTGCCTGTAATGATAGCAGTTATTTTGTTACTAATTTCCCACTCTTTGGCAGTATTAATTAGCATGGCTGAAATATTTTCTGCTGTGTGTTTGTCATTCAATTCAATAAAACCCAATAAATGTGAACACATTTTTGTGTTTTCATCTAAAAAATGGGCTGTTACAGCATAAAAGCTTTGGTTGTTTATTGAAGTCCAGCAAATAGCTGATGCAGCTTTTAGTCTAGCTTTGACTTTTTCCGAAGTAGCCTGGTATAGAATTGGCATTATACTGCTGGTGACAGTTTTTCGGCTGGGAATCTGATATCCTGGGTTCAACAATTGAACAAATCTTTTGAATTCTGGGTCTTCCACTAAACTAATTGGATGGTATTCTTTGACAATCATTCTGACTAATTGTTCATCAATTATTTTCTTTTTGTGGATTGGCACAGGCTTAATAATGTCCACATATTTTAACAAAGATGATTGCATTGCAATTGTTCCTGGAAGAGGTGTGAATGTAGAGGACGTGGCAACATTTCCAGAAGATGTTGTTGGAGAAGATGTAAAGGCATCTGATTGTGAAGATAATGGGATCTGGCTTTCTGGCTGTGAAGCTGTTTCAATTATTTCACTCACTTTCATATCAGAAACACTGTGAGAACTTGATACAGATGTGGTTGGAGATTTCATGCATATAGTTCGATCCAAAGGTACAGTTGGGTGTTTTCTCTTCAAATGCCTGATTAAGTTACCAGTTGAACCTCCAGCAATGCTTAAAAATGCGTGGCAATAACAACATTTGGCCTGCCCGGCTTCGTTAAGGGAAAAATGACACAAATTTTCACTCTTCTTCCTTAGCATACAGTGAAAACTATGTATATCATGTCTAATTAATAAATGCAAAACAAAAAATATTAACTGTTGGTGAAGTGAATGAGAATCAAATTATAAGTTACCTAGCTTTTGAAGAATATTAAGGAAAAGAACTTTGCTATTTGAAAATATTACTTAAATATTTTCATTTTATTATTTCAATTTTAATTCGTCATATTTTTCTGGATGTGTTGGACAAAATAAAAATTTTAAATGGTTTGTTTTGATTCGCGTCCGACTGAACGAAGAGCCGAGATCCATTCCCTTGGATCCAACGGTTGCAACTGTCCGCAATGACATGTGCACTGCGCAGCTCATGTGCTACGTGAACGAAGAGCTATTAAGTCCAGTGAACGATGGTTCACTTTAAACAGGATCCGGTTCATTCGCTCACTTAATTGATCCGTTCAATTGGACCCATTCATTCACAAACGACACATCTCTAGCTCAGTTGATGTTCATCCGTCAAGCATAACAGTGTGAGGAATGCGAAAATCCAGACAGTACTGAGTTATATAGTGATTGTGTCTTAAGTAATCCACTTTCAGTTATTGTTGCTGGTGAAATAATTTGCCGTACTAAGGCAAGAATTGTCTTTTATTATATACTGTACATTTAAACGGGAATGAAGCAGTAAAAAATTTAAGAAAATGGAAACTTATATGTATTCTTTCTTATTGTTTTAAAAAATGTTATTGTTTTCAAATTAATTTCAGATATGGGGCTGAAGTATAAAAGTGATCGCTGCTTCAATCCGCTACGATGTCCTCATAATAAGATGATCTCAACAGTGAAGTTAAGAAAAGTTTCATCTAAAATGGTGCAACAGTGGGGACTTCATTTTGAACAGCACAAAGAAATGCGAATTTGTGACGCGTGCCGAAAGAAGATGAACGAAATGGGGCGAAAAACACCGCCATCACCGAAGATGAGTGACAGTAGTAGTACGAGCGAAGGAAGTGTACATCCAGTAAGCTCTGCAGTTGGTGAACGTGGAAGTGATAGTGAAGTGGATATTGCGTTGATTCAAGAGACCTCACATTCACACTTAAACGAAACATTATCGCATACTGGTGAAAGTCCAATTGTAAGAAAGAAAATACATCGACAAAAGTATGTCAAAGAAAAACTTAAGAAAGTGGAGAAAAGCGTGACGCATATTTTTTCATCATCACGCGTCGTCAGGATCAAGTGATGGTAACGATGACGGTGAAAGTGCAATTTTAGATAATTTAAAAAGAGCGTTCAGTGACACTGAAGATAGTGATAAAAAAATTAAAATTTTGACTGCGCTTCCTACAAATTGGTCCTATAACAAAATCAAATAACACTTTAATGCCACGACGCATATGATTAATACGGCTAAAAAATGCGCAAGAGAAGGTTATATTTTGTCGCGCCCCAACAGGAAGAAATGTCATTCTTTGCCGCAAGTCACGGAAAATCTTGTGAAATACTTTTATGAAAGGGACGATGTGTCTCGAACTATGAAAGGGAAAAAAGATTTTGTCACTATTAGGAAAAATGGTATTAAGGAGCAAGTTCAAAAAAAATTAATATTAAGCAATCTTAAAGAGTTGTTCCGACATTTCAAAGACCAATATTCAAGACATAAAAGTAGGATTATCTAAATTTGCTCAGTTTAGACCTGTGCATTGCGTACTACCCGGTTCATCGGGCACTCATAGTGTTTGCGTTTGTACAATTCATCAAAACATAAAATTAATGATTGACTGTGCCAGAATACCAGAATTTAAAGAAAACGACCCACTGCCCATAAAAACATACCGTGATTGCGTCGCCAGGGTTATTTGCAATCTTCCATTGCCATCGTGTTATTTTGGTACATGTAACGCATGCCCCGGGACTACCAAATTACATGTACAATTACAAAATGCCTTTGAAAGAGCTTTAGTCGATACTGTATCGTATAGACAATGGGTTTTTGTGGACAGAACAACCCTGGAAATTATTCAAAAAGACGTTCCCGACTTTACAGATGAATTGATATCGAAAGTGGTTGCATTGAAGAAACATGGATTCATTGTTCAACAGCAGCAGCTATTCTTTAAAGAAATTAAAAACAATTTACGAGAGGGAGAGTATGCTATCGTGTGCAATTTTTCAGAGAATTATGCCTTTGTCGTTCAAGATGAAGCACCTGGTTTTCACTGGAATAATAGGCAAGCAACAATACATCCCTTCATAATTTATCACTTTCAAGAAGGTAGAGTCACCTGCAAATCCTTCGTCTCGATTTCTGAATGTGTAAAACATAACACAGTGGCCGTGCATTTATTCCAAAAATCTTCAATTGAATTTCTCAGAAATTCTGGTGAAGTTGTGAAAAAAATTTTTTATTTTAGTGATGGCACATCCGGCCTTTATAAAAATTAAAAAAATTTCATTAACATCCGTTACCATGAAGAAGAATTTAAAATTAAAGCCGAATGGCATTATTTTACTACCGCTCATGGAAAATGCCCTTGTGATGGTATTGGGGCTACTACAAAACATCTTGCAGCCAGAGTGAGCCTTCAACACTTACGCGAAGGTAATATTCTTACTCCAAAGGACCTATTTCAGTGGGCAAAGTGTAATATTCAAACAGTTTTGTTTTCATTTTTTGCTAATGACGACCACAAAAGAGAAGAATTTTTGAAAGAAAGATTTGACAGAGCAGTAAAGGGAACTGTATCAATGCACGGCTGCATCCCAATTTCAAAAGCCAAACCTTCATTCAAGACTTATTCATTTGCAACTGAGTGCCAAACTACTGTGATATGTAATAAGTAATATCAACCTCTAAGACTCTCCAACGAAATTTATCATAATTATTTGTGGCATTAAAAAGCTATTATATACATTTGAAACATTTTGTTGCTGTATAACAGTTACATGCTCAGTTGATGAATTTTTCCAATAAAACACACTTGGAATATTGTTCACCTTACAGCATGTCATTTATTTCTCAACTCCTCCAGCAATTGTTGTCTTCGATGCTGCCGGTAGGCTTATTATCGACGTAGGTGAGCGTGTACCCGCAGCGCAACGTGCAGCGAGTGTGGGGGGGGTACTCACGCAATGTGTACCGCTCAGAACTTTGCAATATTTTAATACGTTTCCATTGGCATCCCACATTTTTAAAAATTGATTCCTACATAAAAAGGCACGTAGAAACTCGTGATATGATTTGAATTTCGATAAATTGGTGGGAAAAGGGTCAAATGTTGTATTAAACAATTAACTGGAAATTTAAACAATGTTTTGAACAAAATTTAGACTTGAACACCATTTAAAAGGGAATTCATTTGCTTTAAAACGGTGGTAGAACTACATCTATCTTATTTTGTTCAAAAGTTATGATCCTTCAAAAGGTCGTCGCGTGTTCGCCGATTTTCGTGAAAATGTCGAATGTTTTAAAATGAATAACTTAGCAACAAAAATAGTTACAAGGCTGTAACTTCACGAATACTCGTTTCTCGAAGATGTTTATAAGTTTACAAAATTACAGAATTTTCAAAAAATACGAGATCATTTTTTGTCATTTTCTGTCCGATATTCCGTGAAATGGCCCATACGCGCATGCTAGACACACTGAAACAAGATAGGTAGAGGAGGGAGGGGAGAGGGGTAGGAAAGGCAAATGTTTCGATTCACGAGTAAAATGAAACAATGTGTACATATGTAGCTTCTTACGCATACGAGCGCTATTGCTGTATTTTTTTTACGACTTTGACGCACCACGTATTATTTACATAATTTATTTCTGCATAGGTGTTCTGTCATTTGGATTCTTTTTTGCATACATTTAAAGTAGATAGTTTACTTCCACTTTAGTACACTTATATCTCACGTTATGATGTAACTACGGACATAAATTCATTGACTACTTTTTTTACACCGATTCTAAGCAAAGTGGCAATTTCTGACCCAGTAAAAATGTAAAAAAACGTCGGCTTACAATTGATTAAATATGGTACTAGCAGCATTAGCAGTCACCCATGGTCTTTTCTGACATTGTAAGGAGTAATCAGCAACAAATATCATTTTTATAACAAAAGACGGGACTTCAACAAAATTGGTAAGGCATTTATAGACGTTCACGTTTCAATGGCTATGAATGTTATTTCAATAGAAAATCCTCTTGTAAGATGCGCAGCCTATTTTATTCAGGAAAAAAGGTGCACGTGGTACACGAGTAAATATAGTATATACCATTAAATCGCAACCAAACAGAGACATCCATAAATGTTCCCAACCTCTAAAAACTGAGTCCAGGGAAACATTCAAATTTGTACCAGAGCAAGGGGTAGAAACAGCAAACACAATTATGTCATAAAAATAGCGATTATGTCCTTAAAACCCAAAATTTACAAGGAAATATGTAGAAAACTTCAGTCCTTCAGAATACGAAGGGGGTAACGAGATTACCTCAGATGTCTTCCTTAAAATAATTTTCTGATTTTTATCCTTCCATGCATTTGTTGTATAATATATTTTAAATATAATTATGAAAAAAAATCAGAATGTATCCAAAAATATTCAGAGAAATACTGAAAATTTTCTTACAGAGTTACCCCTGTTGGCATTATTTGGAACAATATTCCTCATTAAAATCGAATTCTTCATCTTTCACCATCTTTACCAGTGTTTATCTTCAAGTTTGCCCTTTTTATTTCATCTTCATCTTTACAAAGTCATATAAGCCACTGCAGGTGTGAGGCTTATATTTCTTTTGGTTAACAATATTTGAAGTTTTATTATTTTAAGAAAAGCGTTTTTGCATGATAGTATGCCAAAATGACTTAAAAAGAATAATGAATTAAATAAATGACCAATTTTCATGAAAATAATTTTTTACGATATAAATTTCAAGGAGTAATTCAGCTAAACTCATTCGATAGGATTGAGGTAAAATACCTTCATAGTCTGAGGGTTAAATTAATGTTAGAAATATTGGAATGAAGAAACAGGATAGCGTACCTCATCAGTATTATCACCACAGTCATTGTCTTCATCACATACCCAAAGCATTGGAACACAAAGTCCATTTCCACATCTAAAATATTGTCCGGAACAGGAATGGGACACTATAAAAAAGAGAATTTTATGATATGCCGTAAGTTCAAAGACAGAAAGACTATGATTCTCAAATTACATCTGTTTGCATTATAACCCAATGACCATTTGGGAAATTAACCCCTTCTTGTCAGATGTCAACATACAGTTGTCATCGCTAATTTTCTCTCACAGTTGTTTGATGTATAACACTAGGGGTACTGGGGTCAGCCGCCTGCCTGCAAGTACCAGGTACCGTCAATTGACGGGTGGAGGAATTTCTCGCTTTTGACGCCTATTTTTAATATAAATAAGATGTATTTTTATGAGTTTCATCCATTTGAGTCGTCTTACCGCATTAGAGCCTATTTTTTTGGCAGAGAAGGTACAGTGCAAGAAAAACTGAGAGTTTACAGTAAAAGAAAAAGATTTATTTTTCTCGTGGAAAAGAACCCGAGACCCATTCAGAATGATAAAATTACGTTATTGCTTTTATCATATGTTCTAAGATATTATTTGCTTAGATAACATCCAAATACGCAAATAAAACAAAAAATTTTGTTTTTTTGAATTTTTTGTTACACGTAAAGTTTAGGAATCCCCTTTTCACAAAAAGAGATGCATAAAACACTTCAGATATGACTAGAGATCAAAGGAAGAATTTGTGAAGTCACAGAAGAAGATATTGCGGCGGCGTCCACCAACACGTCCAGTCTGCCTTCCCCGACCTCAGCGACGGCGGCCTCTACCCCCTCTATGATTCGCAGCTTCATTTACAGCAGAAGCCTGATCAACTGCAAGCACGGCAACACAGAATAAGTTCAAGGCAACATAATAAATTATAAATGAGTCACGGTCTTTCTTATTTAGCTTGACCTACCTTGATAGTCAGGTTCAACCTCCTCCCCAGCACGCCTCGCTGCATGAACTCCCGGATCACTTTCCCCAGTCACTTTCTTCACTACTAGGTCGGCGAGGTCGAAATTCCTCATCACTATCCGAGTCACTTCCCGATTCTGATTCAGAACTGTGTTCACTCTCTGAACATGAGGGAGAAATGTCCCTCAGACCTTCTATGATCTGCTTCTCAGTGAGAACTCGTACGCGAGGCATAATAACACGAGATACGTCATTTTAAGAGTCAAATACAATTTTTTTTCATAACAAAATACATTATGGAACATTGTCAGACAGTGAACAATGTTCAAGCGTCCAAATTCCTCCATAAAAAGGCAAAAAGGGTAGAAAAATAGCCTACCCGTCAATTGACGGGTCGTGGTACTAGTAGGTAAAAGATCCTATTATGAAGAATCTAAAGCGGAGAAAAAATTACAACACAGCGCAAAAAGAACATTGGCCTAAAATATTAAAAGTCAGAAAATTTAAGAAATCTACGATCAATCATACAAGAGTTGCAGCGCTACGAAAACTGTCAGTTGATGGCGCCTGGTACTCCTAGTGATAACCTGCTATGGCTGCAAACAATCATCAAATTTCATGTCTCTTGCATGTCTTGAAGTGTCTCATAACTTGTATCCTATATCTTTTGTAGGAAGCAGCTATATTTTGTAGATAACAAGTAGCAATATGGATTTTCATATTGACGAGAAGGAATTACAAGTGATGAAGACTGACAGAAAGAATGAAACAAATGCTCTAAATATTGATGGCTGGAAAATTGTTGTTATAAGCAGCAAAAATTATTATTTACTTGTTACATATACCAATAACAAACTAATACAGAATGTTTGTATGTTTTGTTGCATCTGCATGCACACTACCAACAACCTGGATGCAGAAATATTTAAAATGGCAATGACTAGAGGGGGTTAATTAGAATATTTAGCAAATATAACACTTTCTCTACAAATGGACATTAAAATCCAGGAAATGGGCTAATTTTTCAGTACTTTATATTATTTTCAAGAACCTTAGCAATTACAGCAGTCATAACTGGAGCAGTCACCAAATTTCTAGCATGGGTAGACCTCATATAACATCACTGATGAACTACCAGAAAATGTAACATCATGCAGAACATTATTTCCCAAAAATGTTATCCTACAACTAGGCTTGGTAGGATTCTACTTTAAATAATAAATACATAGAATTCGTAAATGTTCAAATTCTACGAAAATAAATTGTTGTTAATAAGTGTAGGTTTTTCACCACTTCATTTTCTGAGAAATTATGCATCACGATTATTGAATTTGGTTTACCAATGTCAAACTTAATATATTTTAGCACCAAACAACCAAAACGGAAGGGAAAATTTATATTCGTCATACCAGACGGCCACACTCCTTTTCATAATTCCATACACTTTGCTTTCTAAGGTGCCTTACGTCATTTTCTTAAGGACACATACTGAGCTGCCACAGATTCCAAAAGCAAAAAGTACAAAGCAATTTGGTTGATTATTGCACTCTGTGTCTTTAATCTCAATCAGATGTTATAATTCCTTGGGTCATTTTCATGATATGAGCAGCTGCTACACTCCATCTATGGACAAGTCAAGAGACATCTACTGCGTATTCTGAGCAACAAGATGCAAAAATAAAGTTTTTCCTCAACTGAGAAATGAGTATCAATTGCCAGATATTGTCAAGGACATAATAATCATCTTGTACTTACTTTTGATAAAATTTAAACAGAAGCAATTCGATTTGTAAAATATATCCTGACCAAAATTGATAAATTGTATTAAAATAAATGCCAACGTTCAATGCCAATTTTTAGGAAAAATATAGATTTCAATACCGTATCTGCCCGAATAGAAGCCGACCCCGGATTTAAGCCGACCCCCCAAATATTTCCACAATTTGTTGGCAAAAACGTAAATTTCTTAGATTTTATGCTGAAGTGTGCCGAGCATTCATGCACATCTTAGAATACATTATTCGAGATCGAAGAAATGAGTGGGAAATGGTTTGGTTGTTGACATTTTGAAATATTACTCCAATTAATAATTTTACGTTGCTGAATAATGTTCCATATTCAGTGACAATAATTTCATTCATCTTCATTTTCACAAAAGGACAAATATAGTAACAGCGATCTCGCCAAGATATTTTTTCATCCAAGTCCATTTCCAATGAAATTAGCATTTACATTGCCTTAAGACACTGCATTTTTACTTTCTCCATACGTAGTAATGGGAAAGTATTGTATTCATGAAAAAAATCGACTTCGAGATTTCAACGGAAATACATGTTTTGAGGTCCCTAGAACACGTTTAGACTATTTTCGGAATGATGTCTGTGTGTGTGTGTGTGTGTATGTGTGTGTATGTTATTGTGGGCGCTCTAACTCAAAAAGTACTATCGATACCAAATTTCATATATAACACTTTGGTATGGGCACAATGAACTGATTAGGTTTTGGATAATATCGGTTAACTGGAAGTCGAGGTTTATTCGAAACCCGATTCGGTTTTTGCGATATTTCTTCGTTAAAACATCATTATTGTATATACAATTCTATACAAAAGTTATAGAGAATGTAATTTCCTACAACTTTCATTTGGAACAATTTTCTATAGGAGTTATTGTTTAGGAGTTATTTATAAATAACCTGTTTTTTGGTTTCCGTTAAATATCTCCTTAAAAACATCGTTATTGGTAATCTTCGTAAGGACCAAAGTTGTAGAGAATAATATTTCTTCCAAGTTTTGTTTGAAACTAATTTTCGTAGAACCATCCATTTCGGATATATTTCGCTTTATCTTAATACCAGTATACAGCGCCAACACCATGTAGCGGTGAATTCTGTAAACATTCAAAATATACGTAATTTACGGCAGCAAGGACGTGTCTTCTTTTATGATACGAAATAATAATTTTGCCTAGTAATACTATTCATAATAATTTAAATATCTATACCCCAAATATGGAGAAAGTCATGTGTTGGCCACATCAGATTTTTATAATTATACACGTTCCACGTAAAATTTTACCGAAATTCAAACAGTTGAGCGTTCAAAGCCGTCAACGCATTTTGTGTAATCGTCAATTTATGCAAGCGATCTTGCCAAGATATTTTCTCATCCAAGTCTATTTCCAATGAAATTAGCATATACATTGCCTTAAACCCTCAAGCGCGCAGGACATTTAACTATAATACGTCACGCAGGTCGGAAGAGATTTAGGGAAATTCGCAGTTTTTGCGCGAAATCATATAAAAATTCGTAACTTATTAGATATTTATGGAATTTGACTGAAATTTTTTGAGGTTTTACGTAAAACTATGTATATTTACCTATGTTTTTCACACCATCTTAGTTATTATTATTCGCGTGAAATACGCCTATGAATTCTTTCGCTCAATCACGGAAGCCATTTACTCAGTTTTTCTTTATTCAAAGTTTACGGAGTACTTCACATCTACTGTTTTATCTTGGATTTCAACTTCTTCCCCGTAAGTTTTTCAGAAAAAAAACCTTCAAATAAGGATTCTTACCCCTGAGCGCCATCCTGTGTACTGGGTATGCCGTGGAGATTGCTAGCTTTCTTTATTTTTTTGACACAGTAAATTTTCTTAAATATGGGTAACCTTCATAATTTTAAAAGAGGAACCTTTGGCCTACCTATTCAAAACTACTGCCATGGTCTTGTTTACATTAGTTGAGACAAGGGGCGAATGAAACACAGTATCCTTCCCCGTGTATACAAGAAATGACCATAAGTAGCCAGTACTTGCATCACAGGTCTTGATTCCGAACTTGGAGGACTTCAGAGGGAGATACTGCTTGAAAGATAGACGGCCCTTCCACAATGTTAGGGACTCGTCTATTGAAATTTCCCGTTTCGGTAAAAAAAATTCCTTGAATTTTTTGTTCAGATGTTCAGTAATCGGAAATATTTTTTGTGGTTTTGGAGGACCACGGTAATTATTCTTTTCTTCGTTATTATTGAAATGCAAAAATTTGCAAATAAGCTCAAATCGATCCCTAGTGATGACAGCGCCGAAGCCTGGTGTGGATAGAACTCTTTTCGTAGAAAAATAGGAACGAAGCGTGGGCTTCTGCACAATTCCCATCAACATAAAAATTCCCAAAACAGTGTACATTTCCTCCACGGTAACTGGTTTCCATGATAAAACTCTTGATTTCATTGAAAATGTACGCTCACTTGCTTTGATGTATTGGTCAGCATATCGGTTGGTTTCATTTACTATGGCACTAACAAATTCCTCATCGAAAAACAATTGAAAAGTACCTACAATGTCAGTCAAACCCTTAGCTGCCTGTTGAGGTCTGTAACCACCAATGAAATTCTCCTTTCGTCCTACGTTATTCTTCATGCCCTCCCAGAAGTAGTTTTCTACATTATCCTCCTCATGATCACTATCATTATGTGTCAGTGAATCAATTTGAGTACGTTCATCCAAATGATTCTATCACTGTCCGAACTCTTTCTTCCGAATCACTTCCAAGTAGGACTTCCGTCTCCTTGCCAGCACTCGGTATTGCTTGACTATTTTCACGGGTTGAGCACATGATTACTCCTAGTATTTTGAAAATAAGTAAGCAAGTAAACGTAAAATTTACCACAGTAAAGAAAGGCAAACGAAACCTGCCTCCGCACAGTGCACGGTTTCACTCAGACTGATTTTTTCAGAGCAACGAGAGAACATTTTCTGCGCGATACAAGCGCCAGTATATTTCCCACGCTTGCCATATCTTGGAAATACAAAAGATAAATACAAAATATGATCCTCTAGTCTGTCTCACTCTAGCTATATTCCCTCACAAAATACTAAACCAAGCACATGGCCCAGACCTCCTCTCTCTCCCTCTCAAAGTGATGACACAATATAAAAACATGTCTCAAGAGCGGGATAGATGTCTGATAGCAGACAAATGGGGCCTATATCCTCTTCCTACATCTCACAGTTGCTTTCGTGCAAAGATTTCGTTGAATAGGGGCTTTTTTAGAAGCCAAAATTCCCCAATTCTCCTATCTACGTGAAAATTTAATCACAAAACTTAACGTATAATAAAAGTAAAAAGAAGGAGAGTAAAAATTACAGAATTAAGCACAACAGGAAGGCCAAAGGTTCCTCTTTTAAAATATATAAAGGTTATCCATATCTAAGAAAATTTCCTGTGTCAAAAAAATAAAGAAAGCTAGCGACTTCCGCGACGTTCCCAGTACACATGACGACCGCATGTGGAGTTTCCGTCCGACGTTCCCAGTACGCATGACGATGCTGACGGGTTAAGAAACTGCATTTTTATAATTTTACACGTTCCATGTAAAGTTTTACAGAAATTCAAACAGTTGAGAATTCAAAGCCGTCAATGCATTTTGCGTAATCGTCAATTTACGCAAGCGATCTCGCCAAGATATTTATATATATATTCATCGTAGGTCAAAAAATATAGTACTATCATTTGAACGCAAAGGCAATGAGAGACTTCGAGATTTAACCATAACCCAAAATTTCCTCGGACTCGCATTTAAGCTGAGAGGTTATTTTTTCATGATAGATTTTGACAGAAAACATCGGCTTGTATTCGGGCAGATACGGTATTAACAATTTTTTAAAAATTTAAACGTTAAAAATTACCAAGCCTTATAAAATGCATCAAACGATATTCCTCATCAATTTATAAGAAAAAAAATCTGATGTGGCCAACACATGACTTTCTCCATATTTGGGGTATAGATATTTAAATTATTATGAATAGCATTATGAGGCAAAATTATTATTTCGTATCGTAAAAGAATACAGTCGTCCTTATTGCTGTAAATTACGTATATTTTGAATATGTTTACAGAATTCTCCGCCATATGGTGTTGGCGCTGTATACTGGTATTAAGAAAAATGGAAATATCTCCGAAATGGATGGTTCTACGAAAATTTGTTTCAAACAAAACTTGGAAGAAATATTATTCTCTACAACTTTGGTACTTACGAAGATTACCAATAACGATGTTTTTAAGGAGATATTTGATGGAAACCGAAAAACCGGTTATTTATAAATAATTCCTAAACAATAACTCCTATAGAAAATTGTTTCAAATGAAAGTTGTAGGAAATTACATTCTCTATAACATATGTATAGAATTGTATATATAATAATGATGTTTTAATGGAGAAATATCGCAAAAACCGAATCAGGCTTCGAATAAACCTGGACTTCTGGTTAACCGTTATTGTCCAAAACCTAATCAGTTCTTTGTGCTCATGCTAAAATGTTATATATGAAGTTTGGTAACGATATGTCAAGTACTTTTTGAGTTAGAGAGCCAACAATCACACACACACATACACGGATATCATTCCGAAAAGTCTAAACGTGGTCTAGGGACCTCAAAACGTGTATTTCCGTTGAAATCTCGAAGGTAATTTTTTTCGTGATAACAGTGCTTTTCCATTACTTCGTATGGAGAAAGTAATAAATGTGAAAACTATCAAGCCTAGTTATAACATGAGGTTAAGTTTCTGGTAGGACTCACCCTTATATATACCATAATTTTCCGATTATAATACGCAACGTATATAATATGCACCCATGTTTTCACGAGTGAAATGTGAAAATTCTCTTATCACTATGTATAATACACACCTATTTTTTGTAAAAGATCAATGTAATTTTACTTGACTATATGTAGTATCAGGACAGTTCTTGCCTTGCTGTGAAATGAGATACGTGTGAGAGAGTTTACAAGAATATCACATTACGTTCTGACTCTCCCATTAAAGATCGCTACACTGTATAAAAACATTGTCTCAATGTCGCCTTTCATATTAATCTGGTCGGTTCGAATACAAGTTTCTTTGCTGCCAAACTAGACACAGTGGAATCCCGATTTAAAGTTCTCCCATTTAAGGTTTATCCGTATTTAAGGCAGTTTTTTTGCGGCCCCGACCAAAGCTCCATATAAATAATGTATTGTATCACCCGATTTAGTGTTTCTTGATTTTGTGAATTGCCCGCAATTAAGGGACAAAATTCTGGTCCCTTGCAGGACATCGCCTCGATTTCAGGTGCGTTTACACCGTGACTCGAGAATATTTCATTTGGTGGAGATGTAATATATTAATTCAATCTAACCATCAATGGCACAACACATACTGGCGTTGTTACTACATTAAATAAATTCAAAAGAATTAATATTTAGTTGTGCTGTTTTGTCAATCCACCTTAAATGTCCTAATCTGTTATGTACTTGCGATGACGTCATCACGTGAACACGGATTTTTTTACGTTTCAGTTTGGAGGCGCTCGCTCACTAACTTGACGCATAGTTGGGCCACCCGCATTTACCACAGCCATATTTACCTTGTTAACCCGAAAGGAAGACAATCCCTCAAAAAAGGGGAAGCCTTATTCACAACAATGTTATTATTACATCGAGGCGGCGATGTTATTAAAACTTTGGATGTATTTTCTTACTCGTCAGTCACTGTAGCATTTCCCTAGACCGCACAAGACACGCAATCAAATTTGCGAGCCCACTTTGCATAAAGGGCAGAAATGTCACAAATGAGACTAAAAGGACGGAACTGCTAGCGTTGTCATTTTATGCACGGTCAGCCGATAACAGGCATCGAAACGTCTGCCAACGCTCACCACACTGCTTCACTGAGGGATAATTATACGAAACTCATAAATACAGTAAAACTCCGTTATAACGCGCCTCACTATACCGCAGATTCGGATATACCGCGGGTTTAGTCATGTCCCACAAAATTATTTCATTTATTTGCTTCGTAAACAACCTTGTTTTAAATTTTACCGCGATTTATTTTCTTCGTAAACAACTTGGTTCAAATTTTAACACTATTTATTTTCTTCGTAAACAACTTGGTTAAAATATTACCGCGATTTATTTTATTCGTAAACAACTTGGTTCAAATTTTACTGTGATGCTCAACTCCCATCGCTATTTATAAGAATGAAGAAGAAATTGTAGCTGAAGTCCAGAACCGCAAAAGAGCAGAAAAATTATCGGAAGATGACAGCGAGAATGAAGAGATGTGTGAGGTTGAGACCCCTTAAATAAGCAAAGTATTGGATAACATCAGTGAAGTGATGAATTGGATGGAGAGACAGAGTGATTGTGATCATCTTCATCTTTTACATTTGCAAAACAATAAAACGTATGTGACGAAGAAACGCCATCGCGCCAAAAGAAAATATCAGACTATTTTAAAAACACCGATTAAAGTAAGGTATGCTTTTAAATGAAAATGCGATATCAGTTTTATAGTATTTTGTAATTAAATTTGATATAACGCATATACTTTCACGTTTTTTTAAATTATTGCCCAAAATACCACAGGTTGCCGATAACGCAGGTGTACATTCTGTCTCCCGAAACTCGCGTTATAACGGGGTTTTACTGTATTATCTTATATAACCCATACAAGCCCAATTATATCATGTATTCATTATAGCATGCGAACTTAAAAAACTGAAAGGATCTGCACGCTTGGTTGATTCCTCCTATATAGGAGCGCTTCATTTAAGTGTTTATTTGCTTAAAAGTTTTAAGAAAGTTTATCTCGGAAATATTAAAGATTACAAATTCACTGCTAGTAGATGCAATGAGGGTCACAGCCATGAAATGACTACTAATTTCGCTAAAAAACCATAAGCTAGAAGAATCACCTTTGCCGGAGGACTTACTGTTGGTATTATTCTCAACCATCTTTGTTCTGTGAAATTTTACGAATGAAAAAATTGATCGTAATTAATCTATACACTTAAAATTTGTGTTTTAACTAATAAAACATATTTGACATTAATGCAATGCCATTTAGTCTTTCAATTTTAGATAACTCCCATTTAATGTATTACTCGATTTAAGGTACAAAAAACTAGTCCCCGACGAAAACGTTCCACTGTATGTTTGAGAGAGTTTACGAAAATATCATGTTATGTTCTGACTCCCATTAAAGATTGATACAATGTATAAAAACCTGCCTCAATGTTGCCTTTTGTATTAACCTGGTCCTCCATTGGAATAACAATTCAACCAATGCTGCCTGGTGACATCGTTTACATGAACATCAAGTCCAGTTCATACAAGCTGATCGAGGCGTGTAAAATGTTCTTGGCGATGCAATTTACGTAGACATGAGCGAAAACGCAAGATCGCCGAGGAACTGTTTGAGGACAGTGAGGGGAGTGGTAATGAATTCCTAAGCTTTAGTAATTCTGACAGCTAAAGTAAATAAATAAATATTCTTATTTTTGTATTGAAAAAGAATATTTAAAGGAATGTTATCGAAATGCATTGAAATGTACGATTTATTTGTAAAAACATTTTCGTTATCGAAATACATTGAAATGTATGATTTACTGGTAAAAACGTTCGAAAATATAAATTATTACCGTACGGAAAAAAGTTGTATGCATTTATAACCATATATAATATGCACCCTAACATTTTGTCAACTATTTCGAGAAAAATATGCGTATTGATAATTGGAAAATTCAGTGTGTGTGAGATATACACACGCATGCACACATGCACACACACACAGAGTAGACTTCCGATTATCCAGGATGGTAGGGAATAAACTAATCCCGGTTAAAAAAATCCCGGTTAATCTAACATCCATTTGATATACAAGTAAGTCCACGACCAACAAGGTTAATTCGTTCACAAAATTCCCATGCAAGTCGAAAATCATGTAAATCGAACAATAATTAAACCAATACCATTTTGAAAGCAATGCAGTCAGCTGTGCGGTACTTGCGGAAATGTAAAGAGAGCTTTAGCGGAAACGTACGGCAAATGCGATCTTTTGAGCGTCAGTTCAAGTAACCTGTTTCATGTGGCAATTCAACAAATTTGCTTGAATACAGTTACGAGATAAACTTCACTCGATTAAAAAAAAAAACGAAGATTTCTCAGCATTAGTTTCTCAGCCAGAGTGCTGTCTTACTGTCCCTCCAAATAATCCAGCAGAGCTTCGGTCTGAGTTAAAGCAGTGCTGTGACTGATACTTTGCTCTGGTATTAGGTTGTCCTCTTCCTGGTCCAAATCATCGACTGCCATTACATCGTCGACATCAACGGTATTGATACGTTCCACAATTTCTTCGTCACTCAAAACTTCATGGCCGGTCAAATTTTGGTCTGCATTTAACTACTCGTGCACTGTTTCCTCATCAACATTCACACATCCACTAATGCTGTGTAAATTATGCTGTAGTTTAGGCACTGTTTCACAGAAACTGTCCTCAAAAATTTTTCGCCATGATTCTTTTAATGTCGAACTTTTCGGTTTTCCAAGCAGCAGAAATTTCATAAATAGCATCCAATAGAGTTAGCTATTTCCAAAACAACAGCAAATCATCACCGTCTTCCTTTACGAACTTGAATAGCAAGTTTCTTGGATAAATTGTTTTCATGTTTTGTATCACTCCTTGATCCATGGGCTGAATCAAAGCTGTCACATTCGGAGGTAAGTACTTCACAAATATATTTCCGTCTTCGGAGTTTAAAGTGTGTTCATCTCAGTGACTGGGGGCATTGTCTAACAATAAGAGTAAAATCGCCTTTTGTGGCAGATCTAAAGATTCCAAGTGTTGACGCACTGCTGGAATGAATTTTGTTTTAAACGAGTCCGTAAAAATTTCTCTGTCCATCCGTGCTGACTTATTACTGTAGTAATCAACAGGTAAATTCGATAAAACTTTAACTTTTGAGAAACCTCAAGGTTTCTTTGCATTCCCAATAACACACGGTTTCAAAAAATGAGACCCCGCGGCATTACCACAGCACAAAACTGTTAGGCGTTGTTTCTGAGGTTCATGCCCTGCAGCACTTTTTTCATTTTCATGAGCTAAAGTTTTTTGTGGTACACACTTCCAGTATAAACCAGTTTCATCAGCATTGTAAATTTGTTCTGACGTGAATCCTTCATTATCGACGAAATGTTGAAACTGAGACTTAAATTCCTCAGCTGCCGGCTCGTCACAGCTAAGTTTTTCTCCTTCGACAGCAATCTGACGAATCCCGTGCCTTTGCTTAAATCTTGTCAACCACCCACATGATGCGTTAAAGTCCCCTTTCAATTTCAGTTCATCGAAAAAATACTTTGCTTTCACTGTACAAACAGTTCTTGAAACCGGGATTCCCTCAGCTCTCTGTTGGTTAAACCACAAAACCATTGCTTTGTCCAAATCGTCGGAGGTTGACATCTTCATGGTTTTCCACCTAGACATGCCACTTGCACTATCAGAAATTCCAGCAAACTCAATCAGCTCATGTTTGTTTTTCACAATATCACGCACTGTTTGGTCGCCCACACTGTACTCGTTCATTAACGACTTCACCGTCACGCCTTTTTCAGATTTTTTAATTATGTCAAGTTTTTGTTCTATAGTAAGAACAACTCTTTTACATTTTGACATGATCACGTAAGGGCTATTCGAATTTCAAATTAATAAGATCAAAATGACATGCACCCGTTATGACACACGAAAATAAAGTGAACACTCGAAATATTCTGATCCAATTCCGAGCGAGCGATGAGGATCTACTTCACGGCGATCACACGCCGTCTACGCGATGTTTTTATAAGTGAAATGCATATAATGTGATAATATGCATGTATCTCTAGCTCACACGGAGTAGCGGGAACTATGTAGGTATCTCGTTACTTGCCTTTCCCCCTCCTCCCCTCTTCATTCCTTCACTCTGCACGTCGCCCGTGGTTTCAGTTATGCTGTTGCATCGTTTTTCAGCGGCCGATTTCTCGTACTATGTATTCTAAATTATTTTCTCTGCATTGAAAAGATTACAGCCTGATACTTCCCCTGGACTTGATGGCACTCCTTCGCATATAATTCAACTCTGCGCTAGTGAATTAACTTATCCATTACTCCTGCTTTTCAACAGGATAATACATTTTCAATCCTTTCCTGCTAGGTGGAAACAGGCGATAGTTACCCCGGTTCAGAGAAGTGGCAGGAAGTCTGATGTAAAAAATTATAGGTCCATCTCCCTATTACCATTACTGTCTAAGGTTTTCGAGAAATTTGTTTTTAACAAATTAATAGTGTATCTAAGACCCATTCTCTCTGAACATCAGCATGGATTTGTTCCTGGCCGGTCCACCACCTCGAACTTGGTCCCCTATCTTCATGAAATTGTTACGAGTATTGAAAATGGTAGTCAATCTGATGCCATCTATTTAGACTTTGAAAAGGCTTTTGATAGCATTGACCATGGTCTACTTTTGGACAAATTAAATACCCTGGGTGTCAATGGTCCGTTGTTTCGACTAATGCACTCATATCTCCATGGTCACTCTCAAAATGTTGCTATCGATGGTAATTCTTCATCTTTAACTCATGGCACATCAGGTGTTCCCCAGGGATCCATTTTGGGTCCACTACTATTTAAAGTTTTTATCAATGACTTGCCAAACTGTATTTCGTGCCGTTTTCCTTTATGCTGATGAATGTACGATAGTTAAGCAAATTGACAATGCTGATGATGCTAATGATCTTCAAAATGATACAGACCACTTTTTCCTGTGGTGTCAACAATGGCACTTATATCCTAATATTCCTAAGTGTAAAGCGATCTTGTTCTCTCTCAAGAAAGCGATTATATTGCACCCTTACAGCATTAATGGGACTCCACTTGAAACAGTTGACACTATTAAAGATCTTGGTGTAACACCAGACTCTAGATTAAACTTTATTGTCCATCTCAAGGAGATATGCTCCCGAGCATTTAGATTTCTGGGTTTCATCAAACGTAACTCATTTAACAATTTCTCCCTTTCTACCATAATATGGTTTTATACAACCTTAGTTCATCCGACCTTAGAATATGCAAGTGTTATTTGGAACTCGGTGCACAAAACCAAAATCGATGCTGTTGAAAGAGTGCAAAAACGGTTTATTAAGTGGTTGTGCTACAAGGAAAATGTTGTTTACAACAGGGATGGCTACACTGACTTATGCAAACTGTTTAGACTATTTTCGGAATGATGTCTGTATGTCTGTCTCTGTGTGTGTGTGTCTGTGTGTATGTCTGTGTGTCTGTCTGTGTGTCCGTGTGTATGTGATTTTGGGCGCTCTAACTCAAGAAGTACTTGCCATATTGTTACCAAATTTCATATATCACATTTCAGCATAAGCACAAAGAACTGATTAGTTTTTGGACAATAACGGTGAACCGGAAGTCGAGGTTTATTCAAAACCCGATTCGGTTTTAGCAATATTTCTAAGATAATACATCATTATTGTATACACTGACCATTACAAAAATGTAGAAAATATAATTTCCTACGTCTTTTATTTCAAACAATTTTCCATAGCAGTTATTGCCTTGGTAGAGGGGTGATTAGCATGTCTAACTCCCACTGCAAGGGTCGCGGGTTCGAATCCTGCTGAGGGCATGGTCGTTTGTGCTTGTCATCGAAATGTATTACAACACATGTAATTGGGGAAACCTGTTTGTGTTAAATAAATGATTCTTATTATTATTATTATTATTAGGAATTATTTATAAATAATCGGTTTTTTCGGTTTCCGTCAAATATCTCCTTAAAAACATCGTTACTGGTGACCTTCGTGAGAATCAAAGTTGTAGAGAATAACAGTTTTTCCAACTTTTGTTTGAACAATTTTTCGTAGAACCGTCCAATTTGGAGATACTGAACTTTTTTGCAATTTCCAGTATACAGCGCCACCACCATGTAGTGGTGAATTCTGTAAACATATTCAAAATATACGTAAATTTCAGCGGTAAGGACGACTGTATCCTTTTACGATACAAAATAATAATTTTGCCTTATAATGCTATTCATAATAATTTAAATACCTATACACCAAATATGGAGAGTCATATGTTGGCCACATCAGAAATCTTTTGTTTACATAGCAACAATTAAAAGCGTCAGCTGCAATTTTAAAATTACTTTGTGATACATTGAGCTGAGGGGATTTTTCCGTTGCTGTGTTTTTGTTCTTTCCACTTTGTTTTTAATAAAGACCGTTGAAAATATTTTTAAAATTTTCTCGTGTATTAGCTGATAAATATTTCTGAGAACCGTGATCTCAAGAGCAATCGTATTCATTGCTGTGTATGAAGAAAGTCATGTGTTGCCCACATCAGATTTTTTCTGATATTTTGATATTTTTGTATTAGTGATATTTATATCCATATATACAATCCATTGTATTAGTGATTTTTAAATCTCATTATAATGAAATTACTTGTTATGAAAAATTCAGTACAATGAAACCTTTTTGAAATCATCTATGCATAAAATATTTTTTTTCCTGCCCACTCTCTCTTCTTGGATAATTCTTATCTTTCTAACAATCCTTTTCCTATGGTCTTCACTTTGCACCACACAAACATCCCCTCCTACACTTAACTGCCAACCTTGAAGATCTTAGCATGCCCTTCTCCCAACTTCACCTCCCGCTGTCTAACCTTGAACCATCACCCACCAACCAATAATTTCCTTTTTATAATGTAAAAATTAAAACTACAGTGGTTTATAAATAAGCAGTGGAGCTTATTTGAATGAGTAATTGATCTCGTTAAATAATTTCTAGTAATATTCATTAGAACGAAATTATTCATGCACCCCAAGAAATTCGTTGTAACAAGATTTTACTGTGTATATACTGGTATATGTATATATGCATATATTTATGTGTATGTATGTATGTATATATGTGCATGTGTGAGCACATGCACGTGTGGGCATGTGTATACATACAGTGGAATTCCCATTTTACGTTTGCCTGGGGGACAAGTTTTTTGTACCTTAAATCGAGTAATACCTTAAATAGGGGTAGTCTAAAATTTAAACACTAAACAGCAGTTTACTGATATCAAATTTTTATTAACTGAAACACAAATATTAAGAGCACAGATAGATAAAGTTGCTCAAAGAAGGAGCTAGTCTAACGCGGTTTGCCATCTTTAGTCTTGTCATGTTTGGATGGGCCTCAACTTGATGAGAAATGGAAACATTTTTGCTTAAAGTAAGCTTACTCATTTTGGTACCCATATTAATAAAATATCACTGAATTAAATAAATATATATTCCTCAAAACGAAATAGTCATTCATACGAATGGCACAACTAGCGAGTGTTTTTTACGCAGCGTAGAAAACACTGTCTGTATACCTGCATGAAAACATAACACTCAATGTCGGAAAACCAGTACATTAGGTGTTACTTTGCCATCACAGTGAAAAGCTACATTGTCAATGAGTTGCCCAGCATATTGACCAGTTCACTCCCATACAATGTGATTCACTTCTACATGGCCGAAAGAAATGACATAAAGAGGTTGAAATATAATATGTATAATACACACACATATGTGCATGCACACACACACATGTGAGAACATAAGTGACATGATGTGACTCCTAAAAGGATAAGGTTATGTCAAAACTATCTTTGTGTTTATGATTATCTCTAAACATTTTATTTCTTAACAGAAAAGGACCATTTACATTACACCATTAAACCTTAAATTCAACAAATAGAGCAAATTCTGCAAACAGTCATATGGGCACCCAATTAGTCCATAAATAAACATGAATTCAAAACCACTCATATATTTAAAATGGTCTAATTTTACAAAATGACTTACATGGAGGACAAGTTCCATTGGCATATGGCTTCTCTAAGCCCGGGCAAAGGCACTCGTTATTTCTTGAGATCATTTCATCTGGGCAAAGGCATGCATGGCCACCATGCGGCATACCCACACAGATATGAGAACAAGTTGCTGTTCCATTTGAGCAGGCATTGGTACCCTCTTGAATGCTATGCGCATAAATCTAATTAACAAAAAAATATGAAAGAATATTTCACATTTAATTTCTAACACAAATCAGTTCATAATAATCTTCAATTTTTACTTGAATCTTAAAATGGATTTGGTTACAATGAAGATACGAGATGAATAAAACAATGTGATAAGAAACACATGGCAAGAGAACATGAAATTATTTCCATCACCAGTTCATTTAAAAGATATATGCTGACACCAAAAAGATAACTCAACCCGAATTACATTCATTTCTATAAAAGATTATTTTCAGCTAAACGACTGACAATAACACTGAGCTAACCATCACCTTTAGATCCATCAATCCCGGTAACATTTCTGCAATGGCAGTTATTCCAACTCCAAGGTCTTTGTCTGCCATGTAAATGGCATTCTGCCTCCAATCATCCCAATACATGTTGTCTTTAAACACAGCGACAGCAAATGGATGCGAAACACGACCCTGATTAAAAAGAATATATAAAAATTAAATAACTAAGAACAAATTTACTTTAAATAAAGCATTTATATAGACCTTTAATTATTCCCAAAAAAATACCATATTAAATAAACACCTAGAAAAGGAAAAATCAAAGAGATAAAGATAATAATTAAGACTGATTTATTTTTAAAAATTGATTGTAGGAAACCGAGGGTTGGTATGCATGAATATACCATATTTACTTGTGTACTCCACACATTTTTTCCTAATATGTCAGTAAATAAAAAGGGACTGCGTGTCTTACACTAAGAATTCTGAACAGGTTATATAGATTGTGTCGTGATAGAAAATTCACGTCAACACGCTTGCGTTTATGTTTATACTTGTAGAAGATGAAAAGTTCTACTTATTATATGCATATTTATATGACCAATTAAACATTTAGGATTTAAATGCATTGTTTATACTGCCATTGGTGCATCTTTAAGATCACGATGGGCAATTTGGTGATGTTATCTTTTTATAGTATTAAAGCTGTACCTTTTTTATGAGTTTCAGTTTATTATTATTATTCTAAGTAAGCAGTCCTGTCATTAAAAGTTTACTATCAATTTCTACTTATACTTTTGCTGATATAAGATGGCATCTGGTATGTGTGTTTGCCGAATTCTTCATGAGCTGTTGATGCTCCTTTAACATAAGAGGGACAACTACTGAGGAGATTTCTGATAGCAACGGCATAAAGAGATCACCCAATAAATTGCGTCACGCAGGTAAGAGGGAGAAGATGCTTAACCCATTCCATGCGGCATGACTGGAATTCCAGTCATCGTGGTTCAATCGAATGGCGGCATGACTGGAATTCCAGTCATAGCGCTACATCTGGTTCTAGCGGTCTGGGTAAGGGACCGCTGGTGGAATGAGTTTCCTATGCATCTCCAGCCATCAGTTTGACCCTAACCAGCGCCTGAGAAAAGTCCATTTTGCAGTTGGTAGATTTTCTTCGGATTTTCGACTTTTTCTTTTTTTGGGTACGTACTCACTCTGATCTTCCTATAGTGATTGAGAATTAGTTTTATTCTGAATTAAAGGTTATTTTATTTTCTTTCCAATTCCTTTTTATATTATAAGAAAATTCATTTGTACATCGTTAATTTTTTCGACGATTTGCGTGTTTTTCCTCTAATAATTTTTCGGTAAGTACTCGATTCAAATTACCATCAGTGAATGAAAATTAGTCGTTTTATTATCGATTAAAGGTTGTTTTCTTTTCTTTCCAGGTCCTTTTTATATTATAGGAAAATTAATTTTTATATTATTACTTTTTTTCGACGATTTGCGTATTTTTTCTGTAATAACTCGTTGTATAAGTAAGTATTTCAAAAAATCGTTAAAAATCTATTTTTGCGTTTTTTCGTTAAATTTTTTCATATCTGCATTTCTTGCACTAAATTCTACTGGAAATGTACGGAAACTGGATTCAGTCACCGGCAAAGAACTCGGATTTTCGGTGCCGCATTGAATGGGTTAACATAGGCAGGCCTGTTTCAGGAAGGAGGAATCAGTGAAGAGGCCGACTTTTTTTACTTTCTCCATACGTAGTAATGGAAAAGCACTGTTATCACGAAAAAAATCGACTTCGAGATTTCAACGGAAATACACGTTTTGAGGTCCCTAGAACATGTTTAGACTATTTTCGGAATGATGTATGTGTGTGTGTGTGTGGATGGATGAATCTATGTGATTGTGGGCGCTCTAACTAAAAAAGTACTTGTCATATTAATACCAAATTTCATATATAACACTTTAGCATGGGCACAAAGAACCGGTAATAGTATTTGGACAATACCGGTTAACCGGAAGACGAGCTTTATTCAAAACAAGATTCGGTTTTTGCGGTATTTCTCCATTAAAATATCATTATTGTATAGACAAATTGATACAAGTATTATAGGGAATGTAATTTCCTACAACTTTCATTATCACGAAAAAAATCGACTTCGAGATTTCAACGGAAATACATGTTTTGAGGTCCCTAGAACACGTTTAGACTATTTTCGGAATGATATCTGTGTGTATGTTATTGTGGGCGCTCTAACTCAAAAAGTACTTGACATATCGTTACCAAACTTCATATATAACATTTTAGCATGAGCACAAAGAACTGATTAGGTTTTGGACAATAACGGTTAACCAGAAGTCCAGGTTTATTCGAAGCCTGATTCGGTTTTTGCGATATTTCTCCATTAAAACATCATTATTATATATACAATTCTATACATATGTTATAGAGTATGTAATTTCCTACAACTTTCATTTGAAACAATTTTCTATAGGAGTTATTGTTTAGGAATTATTTATAAATAACCGGTTTTTCGGTTTCCATCAAATATCTCCTTAAAAACATCGTTATCGGTAATCTTCCTAAGTACCAAAGTTGTAGAGAATAATATTTCTTCCAAGTTTTGTTTGAAACAAATTTTCGTAGAACCATCCATTTCGGAGATATTTCCATTTTTCTTAATACCAGTATACAGCGCCAGCACCATGTAGCGGTGAATTCTGTAAACATATTCAAAATATACGTAATTTACGGCAATAAGGACGACTGTATTCTTTTACGATACGAAATAATAATTTTGCCTAATAATGCTATTCATAATAATTTAAATATCTATACCCCAAATATGGAGAAAGTCGTGTTGGCCACATCAAATTTTTTTAAACCTCTGATGTCAACTTATTCCGGCACAAATTTATTTTTTTCCCTCTGAAGTGTCCCAAAAATAGGGGCACACGTGGTACATGAGTAAATACAGTATATGCCTTAACATATATTTCAAATTAGAAGAAGAGAAAAATTCTGAAATGGGAATGAAAGCCTTCTACATTCTGAGTAGATGCTTTAATCAACTAACAAGGTGAGTCAGATTTCAATAAAAAGTGATCGGGTGCTTCAATACTGAAAATAAGGAGACATGTGTCTTGGAGTTTAACTGGATACATACTTATTTTAAGAAATAGTTTCATTTTTTAAAATCATTCAATCGCTACTAAAAAGTAATTCTCTAAAAATTGTTTCAATGCCCACAATACTATTATTATTTGTTTCTATTGTCTCAATCCCCACAAAATTTGAAATTACGGACCGACGAATGGATGGATGGACAGACAGACGGACAGACCAACGGTAATAGGCGCTCACGCTGGAAGCAAAACACATCTAAAAAGGTTTTTTTATCTCTGTTTGTAAAACACTTAAAAGAAAACACATTCTATCATTAATTAGAGGATTGGATCAAGTTCGCAATGACTTAGTGGTGATTTAGGAAAGGTTTTAGCTGGCACATGCATAGCATTTAAGGGCTAAATAATATAACCAAGGAATGAGGAAATTAATGTAAATATAAAGTATTTCCAAAAAATTAACGATTACAGGTTCCAAAAATGTGTCATTTTCTTAAACCTTAACATTTATTGAATATCCATGCAGTAGACACTTACATCATTAGAAATAATTTTTCTGAATTTATTTCCATCAAAATCAGAAGAGGATATGTAATCTTCCCTCGCATCCACCCAATACAATCGTTCAGCAATGTGATCAATAGTAATTCCATTAGGCCAAGCGACAATAGGCTTAGTGAATAGCTTCCGCACATCGCTTCCATCCAAGTTTGCTCGACTCACACTAGGTTCGCCAGGAGCCCAATCAGTCCAAAACAAGTACCTATGCAGGAATAGAATAACTGAATATAAAAACCCTTAGCTTCACACTAGCTTTTCTCTCAGTCCATATGTTAAACAATTCACATCATTCACAGGACAGTTTTAATAACAAGTTACATTAACAATTTTTAAAAAATTAAAAAATAAAATTTTTTTATTTTATGCCAAAGTAATCCGTTGAGAAATACTCTCAGGAAATACAATTTTCATATAAAAATAAAATTTTGCAGATTCCTTTCTACCCAGAAGCCATCTACCCCAGCGTGAGGAATAAAAATACTTTCCCAAAGGAACCAATGCTCTATTTTCTACTGGTTACGAGTTATCAATGAATTTATGAAAAAGTTCAAATTTTTAAACTAATAGTGAACATCGTAAAGGTATAAAATGACATAAGCGAAATAAACAGAAATTTTCATACGATAAGCGTTATCCGGCGCTCGGAATGAGCTGGTATGCACTGGAACACCGCTCTGGCTTGCTACACGAGCCAATGATACCGGTCCATTTCGTCAGACATTTAGAAATACCATCCCTTATAACAAGCATTCCGTTTCGTAAATATTTCCATTCCACTACCAATACAAGCATTCCATTTCATAACATTTTTCCATTTTGAGCACTGGCGTTATCACTTCCCTTGCCATCTATTGGTCAAAATGATAACTCACGTGGAATCCATATTTCCCGCAATCAATTCAACAATCATTTTGATCTGACCATTCGTTCAAGAGAACTGAGAGAACAAAAAATGGTCTACCCCAAAATATATATCGGACGAACGCATATAAAAGGTTTTATAAAAACAAAAGAAACTCACCCCTGCATAGGATGGACAACAATTCCTCTTGGCTTTTTGAGCACATTTTGAGATAAAATAGTTTTTCTCATTCTACCCATGTGATTGGTATCTGTTCTGATGACTTCTATCTTTGATCTGACGCCATCAACGAAGAAAAGGAGGTTGCTTATCCAATCTAATGCCATCCCTTCGATCGAAGAAAGATCGTGCTCGACCAGTTTTTCAGGTAACTCTTTCCCATCAGACAAACACTGCCTCTGTAATAACAATCGATATATTTTTACTTTCTCATACGAAGTATCGAGAAAGTATTGTTTTCGTGAAAAAATTCGACCTCGAGATTTTTACGGAAATATACGTTTTAGGTGTCACTGAATCCGAAAAAGTGGTTTTCGCAATACCGTCTGTCTGTCTGTTACTGGCTCTGGAGCCTACACGGTAGAGCGAAAATGAATGAAATCTCGTACTTAGGCATTTTATCATACTATTCAGAGTATATGTAGAAATGGTTGACATTGCTCAATAATTAGTAGTTTATTCTACGCATTTTTAACAACAATCCGATTTTCTCGAAAACGGCTCTAACGATTTTGATCAAATTTTGTACAGTTACTTGAGTTTATGTCTTCAATAATACTGTATAGTTCATATTTCTCAAAAAATGAATATAAGGCTAGTTTCTTCTAGGCAACTTTAACAATAATTCGATTTTCTTAAAAACGGCTATAATGATTTTGATCAAATTTCGTACAGTTATTTGAGTTTACGTTTTCTATAATACTGTATGGTTCATATCTCTCAAAAAATGAATATAAGGCTTGTTTATTCTAGGCAACTTTAACAATAATTCCATTTTCTCAAAAACGGCTATAACGATTTTCATCAAATTTCGTAGTTACTTTAGTTTATGTTTTCAATAATACTGTATAGTTCATATCTCCCCAAAAAATGAATATAAGGCTAGTTTATTCTAGGCAACTTTAACAATAATTCGATTTTCTCAAAAACGGCTATAACAATTTTGATCAAATTTCGTACAGTTACTTCAGTTTACGTCTTCAATAATACTGTATAGTTCATATTTCTCAAAAAATGAATATAAGGCTAGTTTCTTCTAGGCAACTTTAACAGTAATTCCATTTTCTCAGAAACGGCTCGAACGATTTTGATCAAATTTCGTACAGTTACTTGAGTAAACATCTACAATAATACTACGTATTTTATTTTTCTCAATGAATGAATATAAGGTTAGTTTATTCTTAGGCAACTTTAACAAAAATTCGATTTTCTAAAAACAGGCTCATACGATTTTCATTTTCTAAAGATAACTAAACGACGCATTAGTACATATATGAGAAAGTTTGTACAATGTATGTTGTACCAATTTTTTAATATGGCACAAACGTTAACCCACGAGTCAATATTAGTCTACTTTCATACCCCAATCACGTCGTCCTTGATATCTGCCCAATAGACACAATTGTTCTTCAAATCAAACTCAATTGCGATAACATTCTTGAGGTCAAAAATTGGAAGAACTTGCAGTTTTCTTT
Source organism: Uropetala carovei (assembly GCA_036926305.1). NCBI lineage: Eukaryota > Metazoa > Arthropoda > Insecta > Odonata > Petaluridae > Uropetala > Uropetala carovei. The sequence goes on along the minus strand of JAXCHB010000228.1, from coordinate 239,975 downwards.
CTTCAAGTCCAATGCGAGCTATTTTCTGCCTCTGAGCAACCAAAAGGAATTCCTTTTTCTCCCTATATTGATGTATAAGAAGAAAAAAAATCGGGAAAAATTAGTCCTCTCAAACATAAGGTACTCCAATATTGTCCACAACTAAGAGTAATGATTACTTGAAAGGGCATGGCAAAGTGTCTGGCAGGTAATGCGATTCGTATCCTCCTTCACAGGTATCACCAGCCACTTTAATGTATCCCTTAGTTCGATTGTACATTTGACCTGGAGGACATGAAGCAGGAACAGCATAAGGGTCATAATGAAGTATCTTGTTCCTTATGCATTGATGAAACTCAAGGTTACGTTCAAATCCTTCATCACTGCAAATAAAATAACCATTTTAAAGGAAACAAGGAGTAACAGATGTTGGCAATAATTTTGTGGAAGTGAACCTTATTAAAAGGCAGATACACAAGTACAAAATTTTAATTTCAGATTTTGCTTATTTCAATTTCAAAATTACATGAATACCTCTAATGGTGTGTATTTTAGAGATCAAAAGATCTGTAGGCTTGACTTAAAAGGTAAGCTGGTCATTTGTTTCTAACCATTAGATTGACCTATTACTATAAGGTTATTCGCAATGTTTACTGATAATTGTCACATTTCACTGAAAAAAATTAAGTTGTCACGAAAAAATTAGCTGAAAATTTTTTAAAAATTTTCATTGTTGTTTGCACAAACCCTAACAAAAAATACTAAATTTTGTTAAATGTCAAACAAGAATAGCTTTAGGTCAACACAAATTGGATATAGAATGATTTTACAAAATAGACAATTTAATATAGAAATCAACCAAAATCAAAGGGCAAATATTTTTGATGCTCCATAATGGCAAAATAAAGGAAGTCAAACGGACAACCACAAATCCATTACCACTGAAAATCTTCAGCATCACATTCACAATTCTCAGTTTTTACAGGACGATCAAAATCTCTTCCATTGTAGCAATTTGAATGGGATATTCTTCTACGATAGACATCTTTTCTTCCCAAGAGACACGGCATTTTAGGTCCATCATCGCTGCTTGGGGACCAATACTTGTAGTCATCTTTTGTGCATGCATAACCTGTTTGAGAAGATTGGTTTGTTCTATTTAGCCAATTTTAGTCCAAGTTAATTAAAATTTTGGTCACAAGATGGCACTATGTATGCATCTGCCAAAGACGTTATCTATAAAATTGTTAGGGTCATTCGTTAATACACAGACATTCAACACCAACCCAACACCAACATAACCCACCAATAACCCAACCCTACCAACACCAACCTAATCCAACACAACCGTCACCCGTTAATATACAAGTACCATATGATGGGTTGGGTATATAAACGGGTGGCCCTATCAATTCTTTGGACTATTTCAGTGATGGATGCATACATAGTGCCACCTTGCGGCCAAATTTTAAATTTGTTGTCATTCACCAGTTATTATACAAGTACCCAAAATACTTTGTAAGTTTCTTGAGTACCTAAGGAACAATTCCACACAGTTATGCCTTCCACCATCAACTTTAATCTAATCAATCTTGATTTTCTAATAAAAATCTTTAATATAAAGTTTTGATCTTATTTGTTAAGTATTTTTGCAGTTAAAGCATACACAACATTCCTACCACATACAGACCTCATTTAAAGCTAGTGAAAATGTATTCAGGTGACCTTAGAACAGTGGTTCTCAACATTTTACCTCCATTGGGCACTTAACAAATTCTGGGATATGGAGGCGGCACAAGCATAAAAAATTGTTAGAAATTACGCAAAATGATGCAATGAGTTATATATTTTAATATATTAATAACTAATATTTTTGATTAATACTTGAAACAATTAAACTCTGTGAAAAGAAAAGAAATTCATTTTAATACTTTTTTCTATCAGAGGATGGAGAAAAGTTCGAGTTGAGGAAGTTGGATGGAAAGAAACAGTTCATATCTCGTCATAGGTGACAGGATATCTGGGCAATGTTCTAGTAGTAATGATTATTTACATGAAGCAAGTGAGATATTGCTACTGTTCATTACAGCATTAACATTTTCAGCAGCATTGCAAACAAAAATATTATTAACGAAATTTTTAAGACGTGCATCATTGGATAAGGGATTATGAACATCATGAGTGCAGGGGAAAGCAGGCACCTAGAAATGGCTTGGCGGGCACCACGTTGAGAACCTCTGCCTTAGAACATGTATTTCTGTTAAAATCTCAGATACAATTTTTTCAACAATACTCTCTCTATACTGTGTATAGAAAAAGTAATATGTTAAGCAAACATCCCATGCAAATATGATGCACCAAAATGGAGATGTTTTTGGGAGCAGAGTATATGTAAACCAGCAATATGGTATGACTCCCATTACCTGAACAAAAACAACATAAGTAGGAAAATGCGAATGGAAGAGGAAAGGGAAATAGGTACAGTAAAACCTCTACCTTACGAACTCCCTTAGAACGAAAATTATCGCCGATCCCGAAAAATTCACTAATAAAACTATATAGAAAACCTCTATATTACGAACCTCCGATAATTACGAAACCTCCCAATTACGAAATAATAATCGTACCCGTTCCACTAAAAACAAACCTCCATATAGCGAAATTAAAAAAAAGAATATTGTACACGCTGTTGTAAAGCAGAAATCAATGTAACTATGCGGGTGTTAACGCTGTTATTACGACCACGCCTGAATGACTCGAAACGTAGTAGGTATTTGTTTTAATTTCAAGCGATAAGGTGGACAGGTAGACGTCGTCTTTCACGGCTTTATCTATTGCGTATTTCAATCTTTTGCGGTTCCGCATTTTCGACCAGTTTTGTCTTTCGCGATCTTACGTTTCGCTCTTTCGCGGAGAAAAATCACGGAAAAGGCTACGCGAAATTTTTATATGTGGAATGAATCGTATTTCCTCACGTTTTCTCTCATAGTCAGGCCTGAAACAATATTGTTGCGTTATTCTAATTTGTAAAAATATTTACGTAAGTGCATTATGCACGTAGTGCGTATGAAGCCTCGCGTAATTATATCGTCGTGTTTCTCGAGAACGTCGTAAAGATATGCGGTAAACGGCGTTTTGTTTCTACCTGCTATTAGGTCCCAGGAAAAATATTTTCGTTTGCTAAAGTGTCCCGGGTTCGAATCCAGGAGACAATTATATTTTCCCATAAGTTTACACGGGATTTTTGATTTTTCAGAGTGCAAGGTTTTTTCCTTCATTAATTAAAATACGTAAATATGGTCCGATTTTCTTCTTTTTTGCTTTATTCGACGGCTAAAGCTCTATACTATCTTATTCTTATGTTTTTGACGGCAGGGAAGTCTCAAGGAGAAAAACTCAACCCTCAACTCTTGACCCTTCCTATTCAGGATCATTGAGGTATTTGCTCAGATTTAGCGTAGTTCAAACGCTTAAGCTTTGCGTTTTACGCATCATTTATTATTGGTGGAGTTTCGCGGAGTTTTTCAGGAATGTAACACTCCGAAAAAGAAGAGGTCTGCCATATTTGGAAATTAGTTCCTTCAAGTTAGGCAACCTCCGTTCATTTTTCTCGATTCTACTACGGAACTTAAATAAGATTTTATTTTCTTATACTTTTTTCATCTTCTTTTATCTTGTTTAAGTCTCTTTCATTGAAGTTCATTTTTCCGTCTCTTTCTGTATTTCTTTGCGGTCACCAATATAGAGGACAAATGATCCGTTCTTGCTGGGGTGGGAACTAAATCCTGTATTTCCCATTGCCTTAATTACTTCTCTTTCGCGATTTTATCTTTCGTGGTGCTTTCAGGAACGTAACCCCCGCGAAAGACGAGGTCGGCCGGTAACTATAATTAAGTATGAAAATTTATTATAAACACGTAATAAAATATGAATTCTTTCTCATGAATAAATTTTTCTCTAGATAGGTTCTCGTTAGTAGCTCTTTGTGGTCATCGTTTAAAACCAACTGAATACGTAACTTTTATTTAAATAAAGGACTTAAAAATATTTTTTCATTAATATTTTTGTGCTACATTTTCATTTACTTTTATTTTTCTGTTTGTTGATATACTATCGTCTCTAATGTACACAGTGTTAAAAATACCAAAATTGGCCATTTAAATATTCTGAATACTGAAAAAGTAAATTTAGTATAAAGTAATCCAAGTCTTGATAAATAATAATGATAAAGCTCAGTAGCTCTACATCAGAAATTGCCACATCGTATAGATTGTTTTTACTATGAAAACTGATCTATGTTACATGAATTAAAAAATAATATATTGCTTTTTATCATAAAGTGACTATTTTGGAAACATTCTTTAATTAAAATATTCGTGTTGAACTAAATTATAACCAACAATACTACACATAAGGAAATTAAACGTTTGTTTGGGAGATTGTTTATGTTAGCAACAATGAAGTAACCATGCAAGACATTTTCTAAGTTCAACTCGATATAAGACATTCTTGTTTGATTTTCTCGATAACGGCTACTCCTACGATAAAAATGTATAGGGAAGGAAATACTCTACATTTCCAGTTCTACAACATTTATTTGAAAAATATTTTGATATGAGGAATACTGTACGAGATATGACGAAAATTTAATTTTTTGTCTCCAGTAAAGTGGTACCCCTGATTGGCGTATGTGATTAATTTTTGCGATTTTCTTATTATATTTGATTGAAAATCCTTAATATCAAATTTCATGAAAATCCGTTCGGTAGAAGCAGAGAACGAACATGCGGGCGGACGGACGGACCGACCGACGATAATAGGCGCTCATACTGTAAGCGAAACGCACCTAAAAAGTGAATTTCAGAGAGCAATTGTTTGATTATATATATTTTTTTAGTATTAAGTGTTTGTGTGCATCTGTAATAGATACTTCTAGGATGCAAGCAAATGTCTGTATGTAAGAAATACCAGGTCTATGGTGTGGACTAATCTATAAAATTCATTGTTTTTTTCATAACCATTCTTACTTCTGTGTATGTGTATCTAAATTTCTCTGTTTACTGCAAAGGAGAATTGTCTCTAACAGCACTATACGATGACAATAGAGTGAAATCTCGTTACAACATCATTCACAAGTATGTATGTTTCAAATTTACATACTTTTTTAGTCTCCGTCAACCTTAAATAATAAATATTCCAAAATAACGTACTTTCCAATACTATGTATGAGCTTCAGAGATACCAAAAAAGAGTTTTGTGGTTTTAACATATGCTTTCATCTGTAAATGACTCAACTATAACAATTCTTGCTCATTCAAGTTGTTTTACAACAATTTTGAAGGCATATTTTGTCTTTAGCACAAAAAGATCTGCGGAACTCCACCAAAATCCCAATAGGAGACATTTTCCGAACTGAAAAAATTTAGAACCGACGATCAGTTATCCCTCACGTATTTTCACAATAGCATTGAGTTAAAATCTTAAGTTCTAGGAATGATCTCTCTTGTTAGACTTATTCTCGTAGGTTTTGGTTTGCCCCGGACCTGCGAGAATGCTGATTCCCCACTGAGATGCTTCCTGATAAAATACTGGACTCCTTTTCGGTATTTTCATTTTACTGTACTTTCAGTATAAAGTATAAAAAGTTATGCCCTGTATAGTTACACGGTATTGAGATTTTGCTGTAGTTTGAACTGATACCACATAAATTAAAATGTTAGTACTCCTTAACCGTACAAAGTGAGAATATTTAGAGACAAAATAAACAATGAAAAAGGGTAAAGAAAACATTATTTATTTTGTCTCTAAATATTCTCACTTTGTACAGTTAAGGAGTACTTATGTTTTAATTAATCCATCTTGCCGTAGTCTCCGACCTTCTTTAATTATTGATACCACATAATTTTGACATACTCCACATACTATTTAAAGAGAAAATATAAAGCCATAAGATGTTACTCACTGAATGCATTTCTAAGATCCACCTTCACAATAAGCCATTGGTGATGACCTTTAGCTGATCCAAACATTGTGAAAACTGTTGTGTTTTCACCAGGCTCTGTCATAAGTCCATACACTCTGAGGTCATCTTGAAAGAATTGATACGAGAGCCACTTTTCTCCTTCGTCTGTCGAATATACAATTTCCCTAGTCTCTCCTTGAGACTTGTAGTACTTAACGGCCACTAAGACACCACCATGATCACCAAAGCTGAAGAAATTATGGCCCTTCAATATCTATAGTAATAAACACAAAAATTGGATTTCAAAGAACATAAGAACAAATAATACGTTGCTTTATTTCTTCTAAACTTATGTTTATCTAACTATATCAATGCTCAATTTGTTTAAAAACTATTCATTATAGCCACAATGAAAAACACTTCACCAACTGGAGTCACCAAGTATAGCATTAGCTTGAATTTTCAAGTGTGTTAATGATTGTGTTATCTGTACATGAACGCATATGGAGCCAAAAGGAAGAAGTTTATTACACATTGAGTTAATTCAATGAGTCCAAAAACTTAAGAATGATAAACTTCCTTCAGAACTTAATAACAATAATAATACATATACTTCTTGTAATATACAGAGGAGATATGGGTTGGCAACAAAACCATAAAGCAGCAATATATAATATCATGTTAAATTACATTAACATTTCACTTGATAAATTTAACAATTGAGAGACTGAATAGTTAATATAAAAAACAAACCTGCAACCATGTGAGACCTGCATCTCTGCTTAGAAATACTCCAGGATGACCTTTAAGAGACTTTCCAACAGTGCCGGTGGCAATGATGATCCCTGGAGCAGATTTCGACGATAAGATAGGCACTGCTCTTGTGATTGGATACAACTGATTAAACTTCTGAGCCAAGTGCAACGAACAACCTTCAGACTAATCACAAAAAGAATTACTATTTTAATAAACAATCACGATTAACAGAAGCAGCAACAAAAATGCAAGAATACACAATCCGCAAAAATATAAAGAAACTTCATGAACTAGATTATAAGTTCTACCCTTTTAAAATAGTTACATATTTCACAGCACAAGAGATAAAATTCAAACGCCTTAATATATTTACAGACTATATTTAAGAATTTTCTTTTGATGTATTAATAAACAGTGGTCAATTTTATATAAAAAGTCAATAAAAATATGCAAGAGGAAAATACATAAAATAAATTTTAAAGTTTCAGTTGATTGAAAATATTGCTATTAAGATGAGAGCATTATCACATTTAATAATTAGAGAAATTGCTTCCATATTTTTTTAAGCCACAGCAAATTGCTGCAACAACAAAAAACGTTTTGTCACAGTAAGAATGTCCTCACAATGTTGCATTTGATAGGCTGTCCTCTATCGTCCATCTTTGGTGGTTTCAGAGGCTTCCATTCACCGCCACGATCATAAGTAATGACACTTCTTAAATGCTCTGGTCCTATTCCAGTAAAGCTAAGTGTTGCTATCTGCGAAGCAATATAAATACCTCGAAGACCTTCAACTTTATGAAAATCAGCAAATGATTCATCTGTTACATCACTGAAAAATAAAATTAAACTTCCTCGAGTAAACATTTTCTCTATAGGTAGGTATATAAACCACAATTTAAAAATTTCATAAATTTGAACGTAAGCACTATGTATCACAAGAAAAGAAATAGAAAGACGTCAATGGCAATTTCAACAACAAAGCTACTGATATAAAATAACAATATCTCAGCTAAAAAATATGCATCAATGACTGTTATAAGAACTTACTTTAACCAGGAATCCCTCCAAGTGCTGTTTGGGAAAAAACAGAAGATTCTTGGAAGAGAAAGTGAGAATGACATTCCATGTTCATTTATCTGGTCAGATACATAAAGGTTGACAAGCCAATCATCGTTATGATTAACTGCAACAAAAACCTGTCCATCTGAGACTTCAGCTATGTGGTAATTAAGGTTGTCTAGCTCAGAATGGAAGATGGCCTTCACAAAAGGCTGCCTTTTTTGGGAGATATACAAATCCAAATTTTTCTGTAATAAAAACGATCTTATGAGTAATATTCATCAGCATATCAGAGAAGTAAATTTATGGATTAAGGACGGCTCTTAAACTTAAGTTCGGAATTTCTAACTATAAATATGATATGAATTACCTGTCCAGACTTTTTGGTAGCAAACATAAAATCTTCGCGAACTTCAAAGTCTTCTACATCCTTAATAACAACATTTAGCTCCGGATCATTTTGGAAAAGTGTAGAAGAAGACAAAACAGTTGAAGATTCAGTAGGCTCAATTCTCTCAATATATAGGAGTTGCTTAGAATTTGGCAAATTCGACCAAAAATATGCTTTTACGAATTCTTGCACAAGTAGCCATGTACGTCCAAAATCTTTGGTAACCCAGAGCTATTTAAAATAAATTTTAATTCACTTAAGATGTAAGAAAACATATAAACGGTCGTTTATAATATATCCTTCATTTACCTTCTTTTCCGGATCAATTTTATCGTAGGCAAGAAATGTAAGTGGCTCTTCCTCGTTAAAAGATATATCAGTCGGGTGAAACTTAAGCTTCACCATTTCAAAATCTTTTCCATGGTTTGTAGTGGAAAATATAACTTTGTTGTTGCTATCAATGAAGACACACTAAAAAAAAATATCGCTTGTAAAATTCTGTGTTAACACTAAAACCTTTCATATTCCCAACATACACGTACTTACATGAGTGTTGTACTTCGGGTGATTGTAGAACTTATCTAATGTTGCGTAGTTACCCATTCCGTCTTGAAGAGAAAAGAAATGAGTTTTATTTTCAAATGTATTTCCATAATCATAAGATATATAAACTGACGAGGGTCTGCTGCGTGGAGACGCTGGATCTCGAGCAAGACAAATAATAACATCTGATCCTTCACCAGCCCAATGAACCATTAATTGTTGGTGACTGTCATTCAACATATTCACCTATTATCAAAGAAGGAAATTATAATGTAAATCATGTCCTAAATTTAAAAAAACTGCACCACTATGAAAAAGAGGCGTACACAGTAAACGGAAAGCAGCTGATCGTAAATCGATCAATATGGACAAAACCTTTCTTGCGGTACAATCACACCAAGAGCATAACTTAATGAAAATATAATTCTCATGATAACTATACATACCGCCGTTGAGATATTACTCTCTGGTGTCACAGATCTTATAAAACGTCCTGGATGAGGTGAATCACTGACATAACCTTCATCTTCCGATATTCGATTGAAAATGAAAGTTTTTTCTTTGGTATTGGCGTTTCTTGACACATGTAACGTTTTCGATGGCAATCCACGCCTCTCAGAGAGAGTCGAGACAGAAAAAGTTGTAAACAAGATGACTATACAACATAACCAACCTCTTTCCCCCATCTTTACGAACTGCCACTCTCCACACGACACTGACAGGAAACCCACGAAACTGAAGAAATGACTTGTAATAACGATAGGCAGCGCTGCGCGGCGATACTGGTCTCGTGACATTGACGTATACTATTCAAGGTCGCTTTGTTTACAAACACGAATATAGATCAGGAGAAAATTCAATTCTTTTTACTTTCTCCATATGTGGGCGTTCTAATTCAAAAAGTACTTGCCATATTAATACCAAATTTCAAATATAACACTTTAGCATGAGCAAAAAGAACTGATTAGTTTTTGGACGATACCGGTTAACCGTAAGTCGAGGTATATTCGAAACCCGATTCGGTTTTTACGATATTTCTCCGATAATACGTCATTATTGTATACATTAACCACTACAAAAAATGTAGAAAATATAATTTCCTACATCTTTTATTTCGAACAATTTTCCATATCAGTTATTGTTTAGGAATTATTTATAAATAATCGGTATTTTCGGTTTCCGTCAATTACCTCCTTAAAAACGTCGTTATAGGTAATCCTCGTGAGAATCAAAGTTGTAGAGAATAATATTTCTTCCAAGTTTCGTTTGAAACAAATTTTCGTATAACCATCCATTACGGAGATATTTAACTTATTCGTAATTTCCAGTATACGGCGCCACCAACTAGCGGTGAGTAGAGTAAACATATTCAAAATATACCTAATTTACGCCAATAAGGTAAGTTGACAATTCGACCCCGATTTTCGGGGACAGTCCCCGAAACAAGATTAATGTCCCGGCCTATTTTTGTACCCGATTTTTTATTTTATTTCGTCTTCCGCATTAAATTCGCCATTATGCGAGTGCAACGTCGAACGTATCTAAGATTTAGCGTATCTGGCAACATTGTAACCGTTCGTTATACTCTAGTGTGTGATTACCAGAATTAAGTCTCAACTAAACAGAAACATAATTGGTCTTGGTTGCAATGCACCCATTGTACATAACTGTGCTAAGGCAGCTTTTGATTCCATGCCAATAGATATCGAGGTACTTGTTACGAAAATATTTGGGTATTTCCATATATACACGGTTCGTGTGGAACGCTTAAAAGATTTTTGTGATTTCGTCGGACAAGAGTATAAACAAATATGATGTTACGTAATGTGAGGTGGTTGGGTTGGTGTCCCCCGTCCCCGAAAACGCCAAGAAAAAAATGGTCACTTTACAATAAGGACGACTGTATTCTTTTACGATACGAAATAATAATTACGCCTTATAATGCTATTCATAATAATTTAAATATCTAGACCCAAAATATGAAGAAAGTCATGTGTTGGCCACATCAATTTTTTAATTTTGAGTTGCTAAGCTTAAATTACACACTTTGCAATAAAAAATATTAATACTGGGAAGTTAACTAAGAAACAAATAGATATAGTTAACTTGAAAATACTTATAAAATTATATTGTCGATGTGCCAAAAAATCTGATATGGCCAACACATGACTTTCTCCATATTTGGGGTATAGATATTAAAATTATTATGAATAGCATTATGAAGCAAAATTATTATTTCGTACCGTAAAAGAATACAGTCGTCCTTATTTCCGTAAATTACGTATATTTTGTATATGTTTAATTAATTCACCGCTACATGGTGGTGGCGCTGTATACTGGATATTACGAAAAAGTTCAATATCTCCGAAATGGATGGTCCTACGAAAATTTGTTTCAAACAAAACCTGGAAGAAATATTATTCTCTACAACTTTGGTCCTCACGAAGATTACCAATAAGGAGGTCTTATGGACCCCGAAAAACCGATTATTTATAAACTAGCATAAGAGCCCGTTGAATTTCAACGGGTTTAATGAATCTAAATTTTCGTCAATGCAACATGTAAAAATCGCAAGAATAAAATTGTGCACTGTTTTAACCATCGAATATTTCTATATATATATTATAAGTCTGTTTTAATTAATTAACTAAAGTCTCACAGAAATTCCCTGTGAATAAAATAGTACCTTTCTTTCTACTAAAATAGCCATTGCTATTAGTTTTAAATTGATTATAGCATTAGGATTTCATTTTCATTAAATAAGCAGAATTCCGGTTCCAAAAAATTGGTTCAATCTTCAATTGCCTCTGATAATACTATAAATAGATTTTGGAATATAATGTACCTCAATATCGTTTATCGTCTGCTCAGCACTCTTGCCTTCACATTTTCCGAAACAACCGCTTTCACCAGTTTTAAATGGATTTCAAACTTAGAAGAGAACTTGATTCAATTCAGTTAAAATAACCACATAACAAACTTCTTATTCCAAAGAAAATCCTTTTATAATATGCAATGTTAACCTAGAATTCATTCATTCTGAAAAGTGAATAAAAGTACCATGTAGGTACATATATTTCTTTCAACTAAAATAGCCACTCTTAACAGATTTTAATGGATTAATGCATTAGCATTTCAATTTCATGAAAAAAGCAGAATTCCGGTAACAAAAAAATTTGTTCAATCTTCAATTGCCTCTGATAATACTTTACATAGATTTTGGAATAAAATGTATCTTAATATCGTTTAGCGTCCGCTCACCACTCTGGGCTTCTCAGTTTCCGAAACAACAACTTTCAATAGTTTTAAATTGATTTTTGCTTTGAAATATACTTGAGTGAATTCTGTACAACTTCCACTTTACATACTGTAAATTCCAAAGTAACTCCTTTTATAATAGGCAATGCTAGCCTAAAATTAATTCATTCTGAAAAGTGAATAAATAAAGCTCTTTCTTTAAACTATAATAGCCACTGTTATTAGATTTAAATGGATTATAAGCCTTAGAACTTACTCTGCATTAAATAAGCACCAAAATTCCTTTTATAAAAACAAATCAGTTCATTAAAAGATCTACTGTTCTTTCTTCAAAAATTGCCTGTTAACAGTTTTAAATGTCCTTTTAATTTTAATTGAATTGTACTTTATATTCGTTTCCAAACATCGGCCATTGTTAGGAAATTAATTCGAGGAATAACAATATAAATTCGTAAGCACGTATGGTTTACAAAGAATTTAATTTAAGAATGCTTTTTATTTCCAATTTTTCTAAAATGACACTGTTGATACTTAAAATTTTTTATATTTACGTTAATATACTTATTTTCCACTAAACACGCCAATCTCTCCCCTTCCTTCCTCTCTCTCTCTCGTATTGAAGCACTCAAGGCACGCTTATTCCCAGAAGGATGTATACAATAATAGTAATTTGAGGTGTAACGATGATAATGGTCGACATAGCAACATCACGTTAAAATGGCGAGATTTCCACAAAATATGCAAACTAAACGTTTAACATGGAATATTTCGAACTGTGGGCGAAAAAAGACGAACGGAATAAGAAACTTTATAAATCTTTCTTCAAAATGGTTCAAATCCGAAGGTCGTCTGTTAATTTCTTCTAATATTAATTTCCAAATGAATAAAAGCCTGCACGTCGAAAAATCGCGTTTTACATGATAAGTAATGGGAAATGGAAATGTCTCTCTTGGAGGCGAACCAAGGATTTTTTTCGCGATTTAAATTTGTCATTCTCTGAATAAGTGTTAATCAAGCATCCCTACCAAATTTCGAGTTTCTATCGTTATTATTTCTGGAGTTATTAGCGTTTGCATAGCGTGACCAACCAACAGACGACGGCATTTATTATATTAAATAACTCCTAAACAATTACTGCTACGGAAAATTGTTTCAAATGAAAGTTGTAGGAAATTACATTTCCTATAATACTTATATCAATTTGTATATACAATAATAATGTTTTAACGGAGAAATATCGCAAAAACCGAATCGGGTTTTAAATAAAGTTCAGTTCCGGTTAACCTGTATAGTCTAAATACTAATCAGTTCTTTGTGCCCATGCTAAAGTGTTATATATGAAGTTAGGCATTAATATGACACGTACGTTTTTAGTTAGAGAGCCCACAATCGCACACATTCATCCATCCACACACACACACACACACATCATTCCGAAAATAGTCTAAAAGTGTTTTAGGGACCTCGAAACGTGTATTTCCGTTGAAATCTCGAAGTCGAATTTTTTCGTGATCACAATACTTTCCCTATACTACGTATGGAGAAAGTAAAGACAGATGGGAAGAGAGCGACACTTCTCTACTTTGAGTCGAGAGTTCTCGAGGGTTTCCACCGCTCTGTTTACTCTTTTCCTTAGACCTGCAAAGAGTTCTTTAGTTTCTAATGCAAAACATGCTTTTAGTAAAGATTGCGTGCGTTTTCCGAACTACATATCCCAAAAATAAGTTACATTTTCAACTTGAAATTTTTGTCCAAAAAGCATTTAAAATATCGTTTAGCTGGAATTTCCGTAAAAATTATTTTGATAATTACAATTATATGTAACTAGTGAACGTGTGCTTGCACTCTGCAAGCATTTTCTCTCACCTTAAAGTAAAAATAAAAGCCGAAAAATAACTTTCAATGCATAAGTTCGCATCTCGGCTCCGAATTACGTGTTCTTCTGTATTGAAAATATTGGGGTATAAGCAACCCCTAAAATTTATAATTATAAAGCATTTATAGGTTTTTAGCATTTGTTGCGGATACCTCACATTTATGCCAAATTTCATGAATGTAGCACCTCTAGAAGTGCATTTATATGAATTTCATTGTTTAAAATTTATGAATTTTTAACAGCCACAACAATAAATATTTCTAAAATTTTCAATGTTATTTAACACCGGAACATTATACCCTAACTCTGTTAAAATTTTCAGCTTCCTAGATCTTCAGAATGTACATCAACATTAGTCAATTTGTTAAACATTTAAGAATTTATTACGTCCGAACGAATAAATATTTTTAAATTTCTATATTCCCGTTTTCATTATTTGGCAAATTCTACATGTAGAAAAAATTTCAGCTTCATAGCAAATTTAGAAATACGTAAACCATGATATGTTAGTAAAATTGTTTATAATTTTTACCGGCCAAGAAAATAAACATTGTTGTAATTTTCCAATTATTCCTCGGATTATTTTTTTGATTCCCCTATGTATTAAATTGCAGCTCTCCAACTATTGTAGTTTGGGCCAGACATTAGTATCCTCCTATATATCTATCTATACATCTGTACATATCTATAAAGTAAGGTGTTTGTATGTATATTGTACTAAGGTTCACAATCAGAAACTACAAAACGCAGAAAAAAGAGGAAGTTGTCATATTAACCGTTATCATGTGTACGGTGGTGTAGTAAGGTTCTTAAACCGATTCGGTGTACTATTTAATTATAATAAAATATTTTCCTTTATATGGGATTTCCATTTTAAATTTTTTCGTAAATTTCTCGAATTTTTTAACTCCTTAGATATAAGTATATCGCAGACATATGCTCTCGCAGACTTTTTTGTGGTAAATTATCTCCTCTTTTGGAATATTTCTTTAAAAGAGGGGCTTACAGATCAAATAAGACGAATTGAAGGGAAAATCTTATTTTTCATTATTGCTCAGCATTTGGATATACTTAGCAACCGATGTAAACAAACATATCGTAAACGTAGAAATAGTTGATGAAATCTTCTGATTTGGTTGTATGTTTTTCGTTCATTATCTATGGTCTTCTATACACAGGTTAATTCTGCGATTAAACATTAGTGAACTGTTTCTTTTTCTGTAATCGTGCCATTCGCATTATAGGTATGTTTGGATATAAGTTAAATTGTTTTTATATGCCTTTTGTCTTATTTTATTTCATATTTTGTTTAAGTGAAATTTACTGAAGATATATAATTCAATTACCTGCTACGTTAAAGTTTTTGTGTTTTGTTTTATGTTGATTTTATTTTAAAACACGGGTCGTTAAGGCGTTTGTTTATCCTGGAAACAGGTTATCAATAAAAACGGAATTGAGTATTTCATGCTAACACGCAAGTTTTTTTCCTATGCTCATCCATTTTGCATTTCAATAATAATTAAGATACTTTTTTGTAATATATAATATCGTTTTGAATTAAAAGAGAGTTTTATCAATTGGGAATAAGGTTCACTCTTGAATAATTGTTATTTTAATAAGAGAACTAAATTAGATTAACATTTTGAACACGTAACGCAGTGAATTTCGAAAGATTTTATTTGAGTAATACTTTTGTTGAACTTTATTATGTCTTCTGAACTAAAATTAAGAATTCGTTTCTGCGATTCCATGGGTAAAATGTAAACACTACCGTTTCACTCACGTAATTAATTACGTTAGAAAAGTAAAACATTTTACTACATTATTTAAAATCGATTCGTTCAAATATCTCAATCTATTATTCAATTAATTACGATGGAAAACACAATTAAGATCAATAATTTTATATTTAGAGTAATAATAGGTATCCTTATTTAGTTTCTCCTGTTATTATGTTGACATACAAACTCATATTCAGCGTAATCAATATTTACTCATCACTACGATACGCTATTTTGTGATTGTTGGTTGTTTATTTAGCAACTGAATAGAAAGTGTCAGTCGCCATCACTCGTGGATGAGCATCAATGAGCATGAACGAGCATCAATGAGCATGGATGAGAGAATCGAGCTAATGGTCTGAGGGTGATATTCACTCAGTGATTCTTAAACGTTCTCTATTTAATTTTTTGTCTTTCGTAAAATTAAATCATTTCGTAAGTTCTTTTGTTCTTTTATTTTTTGTTGATTATTGAAGTCTTGCTGGTTTTCATACAGTTTTCGTTTTGAAGAAATCGTCACGAAACTTCGCATAGGTATATAATTTTACCCTGCAGGTAACATAGGTTATATGGCGATAAAAATTTCGAAGTGTGGCATAGAGTTCTCCAAAGCAAACAGTTTTTAAAACTACGTAACTTAAATAATTAGACGTAGATTTTTCACAAATTGTGATTTTCAAACCTTTGAAGATACCGTCACAAAACTTCGCATAGGTAATTAATTTTATAACATAGGCTATATGGCGATAAAAAATTGGGGGAGGGGAAGGGGAGGGGTGCTTAATTCAATAATTATTTTATCATTAGTTTACACATAATTTTCGATTTTTCAGAGTGCAAGATTTTCTTCTTTCATTCATCTAAATAGGTAATTGCGAAGAGGTTTTCTTCATTTTTGCTTTATTCGACGGTTAAAACTGTGTATTATTATATTTTTACGATGTTTACATGTTACACGGTCGAAGTTTTAGATTCAATAAATCCGTTGAAATTCAACGGGCAGTTCTGCTAGTATATATATCATCATCATCATAGGTAGTCTGTCCGTTGACAGGTCCGTGATTATTCTAGGTTAAACTTGGTTCTCCATATACTCCTATTTTCCGCAGTTTTTTTCATGTCTTGATAGATCTCTTTCCCTTTCAAGTCGTCTACCAGCTGAAACCTTTTCCTACGTCTTTCTCTTTTTCCATGCAGTTTTCCTTCTAGCACTTCTTTAATCATGCACTCTCTCCTCAGGTAATGTCCAATCCAGTTCGCCTTCCTCTTTCTGATAGTCTGTATAATCATTCGCTTCTCTCCTATTCTTTGTAGTACTTCCTCATTTTTCACCCTATCTGTCCATTTTATCTTCAGCATTCTTCTCCATGTCCACATTTCGAAGCTTTCCAAGTATTTAATATGATTTTTCCTTAGCGTCCATGTTTCTGCTCCGTACAAAGCTATACTCCATACATAGCATTTTATCAACCTCTTGCGGATTTACTGCTTTATATTTCCCGTTAGCAGGAGTTTCTTTCTTCTGAAAGCGGCTTTTGCTTTTGTTATTCTAGTCCTGATTTCATCTGTACATTTTGCTTCTTTCGTTATGGTGCTTCCAAGGTATTTATAATCTGAAACTTGTTCTAATGACTTTCCTCCAATACTTATGTTCAAATTTTCTTCTTCTTTACTTGATATTCGCATAACCTTGGATTCTTCTGTATTAATTTCCATACCGTATTTTCTACCTGTTATCACTAGTCTATTTATCATTTTCTGGAGTTCCTTTTCCTTTCTTGCTAGAAGTACTTGATCATCCGCGTATTTCACTGTTCTTATAATCCTTCCTCCGATTTTGAAATCTCCCGTGCCTTCGAACGCTTCCTGCATTAGTCCCTTTCCATATATATTGAATAGAATCGGCGATAGACAGCAGCCCTGTCTTACTCCTCTACCGATATCTACTCCACTGTTGTCCGTATTCTCCAACCTGACCTTTACAACTTGATTCAGATATAGATTCTTGATCAGTCTCCTGTCTTTCCAGTCTACACCTATATCCTTTAATATCCTCATCAGCAGTACCCAATTTACTCTATCAAAGGCCTTCTGCCAGTCGACGAAACATACGCAGCAATCTTGACTGTACTCTATTGCCCTTTCTGATATGATTCTCACTACACCGATAGCATCTCTTGTTCCTCGTCCTTTTCTGAAGCCGAATTGATCTTCCCCTAGCATTTCTTCGACTTTTTTCTCTAGTCTTTTATTATGAATCCTCGTGATGATATTCGAAGTGTGTGACAGTAGGGATATCGTTCACTAGTCCTTACACTGCATTGCCTTTGGATTCTTCTTTAGAGGGATCATTGTTACATCTTAGAAATCCTGAGGCCACTCTCCCGAGTCGTAAATCTTGTTAATTAGTTTCCTAATCACTTTCAGTCCTTCCGATCCCAAGACTTTAAGTACCTCTACCGGTATTCCATCGCTGCCTGTAGCTTTTCCTTTCTTTAGTTCCTGTATCGCCTTTTCTACTTCGCTTTTCATAATACTTGGTCCCAAGTTGTCTTTTTCAATGCAATTCTCTTCTTCCAGTTCCATTTGTACCGATCCTGCATGCTTTTTGTATAGTTCCTTAATGTATTCTTCCCATACCTGTGCTACATCCTTTGGTTCTGCGACTATTTTCCCAACTGTATTAATAATTCCTTTACCATGAATCCCATTAGACTTCTTATCTTCTAACTCCAGTGCCCTAGCGTACATAATATCGTATCGTCCTAACTTCTCCATCTGTTGTATTTCCTCACATTTTTCTTTTATCCAATTTTCCCTATCTGTTATCTGTTACCCTTCTCATCTCATTGTTTATGCGTCTATAGTTGGCTCTACCTTCTTCACTGTTAACGTTTTTCCATTTTCTTCTCTCATCCATTTTCTCCAGCATTTCCTTAGTGATCCATGGTTTTCCGATTTTCTTCTCTTGTTTCCCAATCTCATTATACAAGGTATCTTTGATGCTGGCTTTCACTTCCTCCCATTCTGAATCCACGGTCTTCGGTTTGTTTTCCAAATTTCTAAGGCGATCTTCCAACTTCGTGCTGAAGGCATCTTTCCTTTCTTTCAGTTTTTCTAGGTCCCAAGTCTGCCTATCTCTTCTCGTATTCCTTATTTGTTTCGGCTTTGTAGTTACATCGACCAGTAGAAGGATGTGATCTGAATCAATGTCTGATCCTGGTAATGTCTTAGCATTTTTTATGCTGTTGCTGAGTCTTTGTTTTACTAAGATGTAATCTATTTGGCATCTCATTCTATCTCCTGGGCTTTTCCATGTGTACAGTCTTCGTTTATGTTTTCTGAACCATGTATTAGTCACAACTAAGTCGTTATTAACACAGAATTCTACCAGTTTTTCTCCTCCTCGGTTTCTATTCCCAAGTCCGTGTTGACCGACAACATTTTCTTCTTGTCCTTTACCAACTATGCTGTTCCAATATCCCATTATTATGCAGTTTACCTTTCCTCTTCCGTCTTCTTCGTAACTCTCGTTAATTTGTTCATACATCTCAATTTCTTCTTCTTCATGAGTGGACGTTGGCATATATACCTGGATTATCAACGTGCCCACCTGGACTGCTTTTAGCTTTATTGTCATCAACCTATCTTTCGTTGCTGTAATTTTTGTCACGCTCTTCATCATATCTTTCCTAAGTACCAGAGCTAATCCCCCTGCCCCACTATTTCCACCTGAGTAAATTACCGTGAATTCTTCCGAATCGAACTCTCCTTCTCCTTCCCATCTAGCTTCGCTCAGCCCTATGATATCAATCCCATTTCTTCTCATTTCTTCTTTCAGGTTCTCTAGCTTTCCTGCCTTTCTCATGGTTTTTACATTCCAAGTACCTAAGCGTAAGTTACCTTCGACAAATATATATATATATATATATATATATATATATATATATCCCTTCCAACTGCCTCAGTTTACTGCCTCAAAGTCGGCGGAAGGGTGTAAACGGAGGATAAAGGGCGAAGAACAGTGGTGTCCTCGGACACCGGTAGGTTCAACCATGCTGTGAAGTCTTTCTGCAATATCTCCGGCCAAAGTGAAAGAGGTACTCACCAACCCGCTCTGGGCCAGCGTGGTGTTTTAAGGCCCACAATCCCCCCATGACATGTACACCCATAACAACGGCCCTCATTCTCCGGAGGCTGGATTGCCTCTGACCGTGGCAGTGGTCAGAAACAAGGCATGAAGGCAGAGGGTGCTAAGAATCCCCGGAGGTTAAACTCCCACTGCCACTCTTTCTCATCCTTACCCAATTCCTTTAACCTCAACCTAACTACCTTTAACTGCCGGACTTTGTCCAGTGAAGATAAACTTCAAGAACTCCAAGAACAACTGGAGAAGATCAAGTGGGACATTTTAGGGCTTAGTGAGGTGAGAAGAAAAGGTGAAGGCCTATTAGAGTTGAAGAGTGGACATATTTTTTATTACAGGGGAACTGACACAGGAAGAACAGGAGGTGTTGGATTCATCATCAACAAAAAATTGAAGAATAATATCGTGGAAATGGAAAGTTCATCCGAGTGGGTAGCTAGACTAGTGCTTCAAATAAATAAAAGATATCAACTTCAAATAGTCCAAGTTTATGCGCCAACGTCATCATACTCGGATGAGGAAGTGGAAGATTTCTACCAAGAAATTGGAGAACTGCACGACAAAGGAAGCTGCCATCTAAAAGTGGTCATGGGTGATTTCAATGCCAAGGTAGGAGAACAAAAGGAAGACGACAGCGCAGTTGCAAAATGGGGCTATGGAGACAGAAATGAACGCGGGGACTGACTTGTAGATTTGCTGAATGTACTAGTCCATATATTATGAACACTCTTCAAAAAGAGTCCCAATAGAAAATGGACCTGGAAAGGACTCAGTGGTACCAAAAACGAAATTGACTAGATACTAGTCAATAAGAAGCAATTGGCTGAAGACTGTTCCGTCCTCAACCAGTTTCAAACTGGAAGCGACCATGGCTTGGTAAGATGCAGGATAATACTCAACCCAAAGTTAGAAAGACAGAAGCTTATAAAGAAGCCTAAGTCTATTATCAACACGCAGGTGCTAAAAGAACGAAAAGAAGAATTTCAGCTCCAATTGAAAATCGATTCAGTGCACTGGAAGACCAAGAAGTTGAATCCCAATTTATAGAGATACTCAAGAAAACTGCTGAAGAAATAGGCGGAACAGTTAAAATAAAGCCAGAGAAAAAGTTGACCGGAAAAACAAGACTGCTGATGGAAAAAAGAAGGAAAATGATAATTACTAAAGATCCTAAAGAAATGATCCATTTTGCAGAACTAAACAAAACTATAAGGAAGTGCATCAAGGAAGATGTGAAAAAATATAATTATGAACTAATCGAGAAAGCCATAGAAAACAATAGAAGTTACAACAAAATGAAGCAACATCTCTCGATCGGAAAGAGACAGCTGGTGGACCTGATCCTAGAAGACGGCTCCATAACCCATAGTAGGAAACTGATCCTGAAACGGGTACAAGAATTTTACACCAAGCTGTATGACGATCCTCTAGGAAATGATGAAGTAAATGATGATGGAACCATGCCTACCGATGAGGTCCCAGATATCCTTCCGGAAGAGGTGAGACACGCAATCAGAAGTATGAAGAATGGAAAAGCATCTGGAATGGATGGTATCACAGCGGAAGTATTCAAAGCAATGGGTTATCATACCGAAACAATTTTTAATTCCTGTCTGAGGAAGAAAAAGATACCAGAAACTTGGAACCACGCATGTATGAACCTTCTGCACAAGAAAGATTTCAAAGAAGACTTGAATAACTACAGACCGATCAGCCTACTCCCAACAGTCTACAAAATATTCACCAAAATACTCACTATGCGCCTTCAAAACCATCTTGATTCTGCCCAACCCAGATAGCAAGCTGGATTTCGCAGTGGGTATAGCACGATGGACCACATCCAAGTCGTGAGAGAGGTAATCAGTCGGACTAACGAGTATGAATTACCTCTATGTATGTGCTTTATCGACTACGAGAAAGCATACGACTCTGTCCGAACTTCGTCGGTGTTAAGTGCACTAAAGAAACAAGGAGTAGAAGAAACGTACATAACCTTGATCAAGAATATCTACGAAAATGCGACAACATCTGTCCAGCTGCATGAAGAGACGAGTGCCTTTAAGGCCGAAAAGGGAGTGAGACAAGGAGATACTATGTCCCCTAAGTTATTTACAGCAGCTCTAGAGGAAGTATTCTAAACGCTAGACTGGGAGGGAAAAGGCATAAATGTAAATGGAGAACATCTGACTCACCTGCGCTTTGCAGATGATATCATACGGTCGCAGGAAGCCCAGAAGAGCTCCTTAGAAGAACTGAAGATCTTGAGCAAGCAAGCCGAGAAGCTGGACTTAAGACGAATCTTAATAAAACAAAGATTATGTACAACTCCTTCACAAATTCTGAGAAGATACATTCAAACGGAGCAGAACTCGGAGAAGTAACCAGGTATGTTTACTTAGGTCAACTCATCACTACTGATGGTTCGCTTCTTGGAGAAATTAACCGGAGAGTGAAGATGGCATGGAGTGCTTTTGGCAAGAATGCGAACATCTTTAAATCAAATATTCCAATCTTCCTAAGAAGGAGACTGTATGACCAATGTGTTCTGCCTGTGCTGACATATGGTTGTGAAACATGGACCATGAATGCCAGAATGATACAGCGCCTGCAAACAACACAGAGGGGCATGGAGAGATGCATGCTAGGGATCACCCGAAGAGACCGCAAGAGGAACGACTGGGTAAGAAAGAAGACGGGAGTCTGTGACGTGATTAGAAGAGTGAAGGTGTTAAAATGGCAGTGGGCGGGCCACATTGCTAGAAGAAATGACCAGCGTTGGACGTCCAGCGTCATCGAATGGATCCAAAGAAACATCAATAGACCAAAAAAAGACCGAAAGACAGGTGGGACAGAGAGCTTGTTAAGTTCTTGGGGCAAACTTGGAGGAGGGAGCCAGTTGACAGGGAAAACTGGAAGAATCTGGGGGAGGCCTTCGTCCGTCAGTGGACTGAAAAAGGCTGATGATGATGATATATATATATATATATATATATATATATATATATATATATATATCCTATATTATCCTATATCCTCTGTAAGAAGAGTCGATATAGAATGATATTGATTTTAATTAACCTATCATAAAAGTAATTTGATTGGTTTATGATGAATATTTTCCGTATTTCTGACCAAATTTATAAGTAGCTAAATGCTGAAACAATAGTCGCTAAAGTAGCGGCGGATCCAGAAAATGTCTATATAAAACGACGGATACAGGGCCGGGGGTAAAGGAAGCAATTATTCCTGTAGAACACTTGAAAAAATTAACCCCTGAACTTCGCCCTACGTGCTGAGCAAAATGCGCTCTAGACGTATTCGGTACAAAATATCTCGAATTTGCGTCGGAGGTTGGTTCTCGAGAATGTTTGAGAGGTGCGCCCTATGGCTTCCACACTCAATAGTCGTTACCGTGTACTACATGCGTGCAGATTTTGAAAAGATTCGGTGACCCGAACGTCTGATCCTCCCCTTGTAAGTACAGAAATAAATATCCTTGCGGAGTGAGAGCTACACTGATATAATTTTCGTTGGTCTACAGAAGTCAGAGGACGATATACGCAATCGCTCCTATTGAATACCACCCCTCTCTCTCTCCCACTTGAGAAGTTTCTGGATTCCCCTGGAGGTTTGGATACTCTTGGCCCACGTCAATTCTTACCTATAGTCGGGCCGGTGAGAGTTGATCGTTGTTTGTGAGTAGTAGGCGGAGCTGGAGAGGAGGGAGTGGAATGGACCAATCGTGAGCCTTTATTTAAGGCTCGGTTGCCAGTTTTTAATTCTCACTTTCCCGCCTCCCGCAATTCTAAACGTAGCAGTCAAAAACCCTGGGGGATTTCCCCCATTCTTCCTCTTGCACAGGATGCTTACGTATTGACACTTGAAAAACACGTTTGGAAAAAAATGTAAACACTTAAATGCAGTTGTCCATGTACAAATTCTTTAACTAAAGATATCCCGTCATATTGACGGGCAATTATGCTAGTATATCCATATTTGAAGAATAAGTAACTGTAGCACTAGTACTTTTTCCACTATTTTATTTGCATTTAATAACAAGAGACGACCATGGTTTCGCTACACAGTAGCATCATCAGGACCTGAAGTCACGCGTCTGCAACAATGTTGCCAACCGCTGTCGTGTACGGGCGATTGTTTGATTTGTGTTAAGTTATTTCACAGGTGGACATTTACTAATAAATCGTTTTATTTTGAGAGAGCATCGCGTGCGCACATCTTTTTAATAGCTTTCGTAAGGCAGCAAAGGAAATCCTTTCAAAAATAGAATTCTTTTAACTCAGCCATACATTAAAATCCACGGTATGATTCGAATCCTAATATATCATAGAATGATCATCGTGTCACACGTTAAAACAAATTTTTATCGACGGTTTGAATGTTTTTCGCGCAAGTGTGATCACTAGAAGAGAAAGACGTAAATAAGGCAAAAGAAATTCGAACGCGACAACGCATTTTCTCGCCGGCACAGTGCGAGTAGGGGGATCACAATATTGATAATCTTATCTTCAGGTAAGGAAGTAAATCAATAAACAGAGATAGAGGCTGTTGTTTTTCCGCAAAACTTTCTCATATACTAATGCGTCATTTAATTATCTTTAGAAAATGAAAATCGTATGAGCCTGTTTATAGAAAATCCAATTTTTGTTAAAGTTACCCAAGAATAAACTAGCCTTATATTCATTCATTGAGAAAAATAGAATATGTAATACTATTGTAGATGTATACCCAAGTAACTGTACGAAATTTGATCAAAATCGTTAGAGCCGTTTTCGAGAAAATCGGATTGTTGTTAAAGTTGCCTAGAAGAAACTAGCCTTATATTCATTTTTTGAGAAATATGAACTATACAGTATTATTGAAGACATAAACTCAAGTAACTGTACAAAATTTGATCAAAATCGTTATAGCCGTTTTTGAGAAAATCGAATTATTGTTAAAGTTGCCTAGAATAAACTAGCCTTATATTCATTTTTTGAGAGATATGAACCATACAGTATTATAGAAAACGTAAACTCAAGTAACTGTACGAAATTTGATTAAAATCGTTTCAGCCGTTTTTGAGAAAATCGAATTATTGTTAAAGTTGCCTAGAATAAACTAGCCTTATATTCATTTTTTTGAGAAATATGAACTATACATAAAGTGACCAGATTTTCTAGATGTCAAATCAGTACATTTTTTATTTTTTATATTCATGAAAGAAAACTACCAGATTTTCTACATGTAAAATCAGTACATTTTATAATATTTCTTATATTCATGAAAGAAAACTACATTTCAATATAATACTTCATATATGTTGAAATTTTATACAGTATACATAGACACATGACATTATTGTTATATATATTGGATACTCTGACAAAGTACCCCATAATAAATTAATAGGAAAACTAGGAAAGTACGGCATAAACCCTAATATCGTGAGTTGGGTAAAAGACTTCCTCTCCAACAGAAAACAGATAGTAGTTATTGATGGGAAATCTTCAAACCCGGTAAAAGTCGCATCAGGTGTTCCAAAGGGAAGTGTCGTAGGCCCACTACTATTCCTGATATATATAAACGATATCTGCTCGGTAGTTCGCTGCAAAATAAGACTTTTCGCAGATGACACCGTTTTATATAAGGAGATAACGAGCCAGGATGACCAAATATCGCTCCAGGAAGATTTAAATGCCCTTTAAGCATGGTGTTAACATTGGAAAATCGAAGTTAATCACAACAAATGTTCCCTATTGAGTTTCTGGAAGAGTAAGAACAATGAATTAGACTTGGAGTACAGAATTGATAGATTGAATATCCAATCTGCAGATACATTTAATATTTAGGAGTCACGATTTGTCTTGATCTATCGTGGAATATGCATATTCGAAGTATCGTAGGCGCAGCTAATAAGAAATTGGGCTTCGTAGGCAGAATAGTAAGAAGTAGCACAGAACAGGTACGAGAAACGTGTTATTCATCACTGATCAGATCTCATGTCGAATACGAAAAGGGACAGATACTTGAGTTAGAAAGAATCCAACGCAGAGTAGCCAGATTTGTAAAGCAAAAATATGAGCAAAAATTAAACGTCACATCACTCTTGAAGGAGTTGAATTGGAAATCGCTCGTGGATCGCAGAATTAGCGCTAGGTTAAAGCTTCTGGAGAAATTTAGGTCGGATGTTCTCTTAGAGGAGGTCTCAGGAATATTAGAGGCACCTACGTACATGGGCAGGCAAGATCACGAGAATAAAATACGAGAGATCGACTGTAGGACCGAGCGATATCAGAGCTCGTTTTTCCCAAGGACCATACGGGATAATAATAGGAGAGTGATCCCCACGAGGGACGTTATTATGTAGGTGGTGTGTGCACCCCCTGCTTCTCACCAGTCTGGTGATTTGCAGGGTATTATGTAGATGTAGACGTAAATGTAAAAATTCCGCTCTCATAAAAATGGTCAGGGTCTTCCATCGTTAATATCTTTGGCACGCAGGCGATCTTACTTGGTACGCGTAAGCTTCTTTTTTCTGTATAAAACATGAATTTTCTTAGAAAAGGAGTAAACTAATGGCACGCGAAGAAAATTCTGATGGTTCACAGTACTTTCTTGGCACGCAACTCAAAAATCTCAAAATCATTTGCCATACCTGCACGAGACACGTGTTACCTGGCATATACGTTCTCTAAAAACGAGTGTAACATAGAAATGCTTTATGAAAACGGTTCTGCTCTACGTATAGCATTCTGTAAACAGTCCGTAGGAGTAGGTCGTGCGCGTGTTTTTTCGTCGCCGTAATTACTAACGGCCCAAACGGCTGTTCCTTAACCGAAAAGCATTAGCAATTGGTTCTGTTGATAGGAGGAAAAACAGAGGTCGTGTCCCTATACTCTCCTATAGTTCAAGCATCTCCCTCTTAACATTTTTCTTTGTCTGTGAGACCGTTTAGCCGTGGCTTTGTGCTCTCTTCGGACCTCCCCCCCCCCCACCCCCCTCCCTCCACCGCCACGCGGGGACTGCGAGGGTGTCCGCTATGCCACTGGTTAGCAACAATGATGAAGTAACCATGCAAGAAATTTCAAGTTCTTGTTTGATCTTCTTGATAACGGCTACTCCAACGATAAAAATGTATGGGAAAATAAATACTCTACTTTACTAGTTCTACAAGTTTTATTTGAAAACTGTTTTGATATGACCAATGCTTTCCGAGATATGACGGAAAGTTCATATATTTGTCACCAGTAAAGTGGTACCCCTGATTGATTTACCTGATTCATTTACGTGGTTTTCTTATTGTCTTTGACTGTAAGTCCTTAGTATCAAATTTCATAAAAATCCGTTGTGTAGAAGGCGAGAACGAACAAGTGGACGGACGGATGGACGGGCGGACAGACAGCCGCGAATAAGCGCTTATGCTTAAAGTGACCAGACGTACTGATTTAATCAGTACAGTACTGATTTTAGAGATTGTGTACTGATTTCAAATATGTACTGAATATTGTACTGAATTATAAAGTTGTACTGATTGTAAAAGAAGAAAAAATCTATAATTAATTAGTTCATTTACTGTGGGATTGACGGTTGAGGTGGCTCGGGTGCGATGTTGCCAGGATGTGTAAAGAGGACTTGCGGCAACGCTGTGTAGTTCCACCTAGCAAACATTACCTCCCCTCCACCTATGATTGGCTGTGAGGGAGGCGAGTTTTTCAATCTTTCCTTCCAAACCCCCACCCCTTCTCTACAACTATAAGTCTCAATTCCAAAGTAATGTCGTCCAGACAATAATAGTTATGATTGTTTATGTCATGTGAGTAGTATAATATTTTAATGCTGTTTAGTAACATTATTCTCAGAATAGATTATTAATATTATTATTTAATTATATTTAAAGACCCTGCCATAAATAGAAGAAAAAAAATTTTCTGATCGACTTCAGCAAGAGTATCCAATATATATAACAATAATGTTATATACCTATGTATACTGTGTAAAATTTCAATATATAAAGTATTATATTGAAATGTAGTTTTCTTTCATGGATATAAGAAATAAAAAAATGTACTGATTTTACATCTAGAAAATCTGGTCACTTTACTTATGCTAGAAGCGAAACGCGCTTAATAATCGGTGGCGAAATTTTCGTGGAACTCTCTCTCTGCTAAAACCGTTATCGGGCCTGTGACACGTCATCCGTAAGTAAGATTAAGAGTTAGCGCAACAGTATGCAAAATTGTCTTCGTATGCCGACCGCACTCCCGAGGAAAGTAGCGGAGGTTCTCCTAGCCGAGTGGAAAGCAACGCTGAATGAGAGAGACTACCAAACGGGAACATTTTGGAAGTGGGATTTTCATTGGTGGTTTTAATTGGGTCTAATAAAATATATTTTCTCTTCAGCTTTTATGCATGACTTCAGAATGTTCTTATATTACGGCTACGAATATTGTTAAAGGAATGGTTTTTTTGACAAGGGAAATTAGGACGGAAAAATTATTTAAAATTTACTTTATAAGAAAAAAAAAGTTGGGAAAGTGTACAGCGTATCAAAAGTGGACGCGTTTCGTGCAGTGGAGTATTTGAAATACATTATATACGTGTAAATAAGGAAAATAACGTCTTAAAGTTATTTTCTTCTTCGTAAATGATCCATTTTCTTCCTATTTAAAAATACTGCATGCACACGTAAGGAAATTAAACGTATTTTTGTGAGATTGTTTATGTTAGCCACAATGATGAAGTAACCATGCAAGAAATTTCAAGTTCTTGCCTGATTTTCTTTATAACGGCTACTCCTACGATAAAAATGTATAGGGAAAGGAATACTCTACTATGTTAGTTCTACAATTTTTATTTGAAAACCATTTTGATATGACCAATACTTTCTGAGATATGACGGAAAGTTCGTTTATTGTCTCCAGTAAAGTGGTACTCCTGATTGGCGTAGGTGTTCCTTTTATGTGATTTTAAAATTGTCTTTGAATCTAAGTCCTTATTATGTATGAAATTTCATGAAAATCCGTTCCGTAGAAACCGAGAAATGACAAGCGGACGGACAGACCGAAGTTAATAGGCGCTCATGCTGGAAGCGAAACCCCAAAAAATTGATCACATTTTTTATTTTCATTTATAAACATTGTTTCGATCACTTTATAATATATTTAAAATGTACAGGGGATACGCAACTCATTCATAAATGCATAAAATTCTTAAGGATCATAACGTTGAAGAGGATGGAGATACTCTGGCGTTCTTTTACACGGATCGCACCTCCGAAGAAGAAACGTTGTTTATACGAATCAACCGAAAGGTTCACGTTGATATAACTAAATAAGGACAACCTTAGATTTATGACAAAAAAAGGAAAGGGAGCTACAGATACTGCGCAATTGTAAACGTTAACATCTCCAGCATAAAATAATTAATTTCCTTACAACTGTAGACACAACTATGTATTCCTCCGCATTTCTGCTCGGTCAGTCCAGCGACTGCAGTTGCTAAACTTTTTAAGACGTCCTCCGGATGCTGTCTCATCTTCGATTCTTTTCTAGAAAACGGAAGAGGAAACGGAAAGCCCAAATGGGATCGCTCGAGACACTGAACTAAGCGGCTCTCGCACGCAAAAGCACGGGACGATTCTTCTAGGGCGCTGTGTGAGTCAGGGTCATCCTCAATCGAGAGATATCATGAGTCACCAAGTGAACGCAGGCACTGCAACCATCCCTCCCTCATCTGTCCCTCCTCCTCCTTCCCCTCTGCATTCCTCCTATATCACTCATTCCCTCATCATATAACCCTCCATTGCTCCTCTCTTCCCCCCTCTAGTTCATCCCCTTGTATTCCTCCCCCTCCCTCATCTATTCCTCCATCCAGCAGCGATTCCTCTGCGCCAGCGATCGATTTGCTGTGCCGTGAAAATCCCTCCGGCAGCGACACCGGAGGTCGTAATGGCCTTTTATTGGAATTAAATGTAGGGGGAAATATTGGGATATGGGAGGGCGTGAAAGAAAGAGATGGAGTGGGAGGGAGGCAGATACTACGGATGGAGTAGAGAGAAAAGGGAGATTCGACGTCGGTGGTTGGGGGAGGGGGAGTGAAAGAAAAGCCAGACAACATGAAGGTGAAGTTTCAGAGGAAAGTTCTACAGCGGAAGGAGACTCCCATGCAGTGTTCCTGTTAACCGTGTTAACCCGGCTAACACAAAACCGAAATTGAAGAAAGCTCTTTATTTCCATTTGCGACTTCTGAAACTGTTTCCTTGCTTATTTGGTGTTCACCTGTGCATATACAATGTGTACATACATATGTGAATGCCAATAAAGCGCAATAATAGCGCGGCTTCTTGAGCTTTTACAATGTTAGCCACTTGATTCTTGCTAACGTTTGTAGGGACCCGTCTAATTGTAAGTGCTGATCCCTGTCGGGAGCATGCGCAGTCGACTCATAGCCAGAGATGACGTAGCGGGAGGAATCCCCCCAGTGTTAGCCGGTCTCCCAGTGCTAACGCATGGTTTAGCGTGTATTCACGTGTTTGATGGTGTATTCGTGCGGGTGACGATTTTTTGTTTTGAGATCCGCCACCATGGAAGAGGGCGATTGTGACTGCACTATCGAGTAATTCGACTTTTAAAGAGATATTATAAATAAAATGAACTTGGAACGTGAAATTAAAAACGCGGATTATCACATGCTTCCGTCATATTACATGAATTGTCATTTCGGAAGGAGGGGGAAAGGGGGGTTAGGCTAACA
Source organism: Uropetala carovei (assembly GCA_036926305.1). Classification (NCBI taxonomy): domain Eukaryota; kingdom Metazoa; phylum Arthropoda; class Insecta; order Odonata; family Petaluridae; genus Uropetala; species Uropetala carovei. The sequence continues at coordinate 209,468 of JAXCHB010000228.1, read as the reverse complement.
CATCCCTTGAATCCACGCTCCGCCACTGACAGCCTTAATGCGATGATATACATAGAAAGATTCGACGGAGGCAAGAGATAACGAGGAACCAACAGTGGTCGGATTCAATAATTACGAAGCACGTAATAAGAACGTAATGCGACTTCTAGTTTCGGCGCCAAATATTATCAGTCGCGTTTATTCGAGTGAATCATCTCCATCGAATGCCCTTAGGAGGAGGAGGTAGATAGTAGAGGAGGGGGAGGGGAAGGATAAGAAGGGAGGGGAGGATGGGGATAAGGGGAAATGGATGGGGGTGAGGGGAAATAGGAGGGGGTAGGAGAGGAGGGAGGATGTGGTGAGAAAGGGGAGTGGGGAAGGAAGAGATTAGGGAAAGGAGAGTTTTGATGAGGGGAAAGGGGGGGGTGGGAGAGGAAGGGGAAGGAGAGGGACAGCCTTAACGAGGGCTCCTCCGGTTGTCTCTCTCTCGCTCTACACTTGCTTACTGGTCGACTTTTGTTGAATGTTCTCACGCAATATTTTCCTGCGATTTCAGCCGTGCATTGCTATGAGGTGCTTTATTCCCGTGGGAAAATAATTCTTATTATGCTGGAGAACACGAGAAATGCAATTTTATTAGAGCGTCGACTTTTTAAATAATTGAACGTGATAGTTTCACTGCGGAATATTTTGAAGAAGATGGAGTTTGACATAGGATAATTCGGACGTTTTACAAAGAAACTATCCGAATGGGATTCCATCGTAATCGTACTCGAGGTGTATCTTCTATCGTCTTTCTTCCGTACTTGCAGTTAGCAGTTCAGAATGTAGAGAGAGATCGTTTGCATCACTGACACGTTGCCAGCGGGTGGCACGAATCAACAGGGATAACATATACAGGCAACTCTCGTTCAACGAACGCCATGCGTTCCTAAAAAGCGTTCGTAAAACGGAAATTCGTTGAACGATCGTGATTTTTCCGTTGACTTCCTCATAAAACTCCACATGCGTTCCAGACAAAATATTTTTTTATTCTTGCATTTATAATTCTAAGCTATTAAAATGTCAGTCAAAGCAACTACAATATTGGATCAACTAGAAAACAGAAGCAACAGCAATCGAACATAGAAGTACAGTGCCATATATTGTATGATACGAGAAAATTGTAGATGATTTTATTGGGCGAGAGGAATCGCAGGATCGTCGACTTCTTCATCTGAAACGTCTTGTAGTGGTGTATTCTTGTGTTTTAAAATGGCCAACTCTCTTTTAGACGGTTGTGGAGATCTTCGTAATCTTGGAGATATTTGCGATGGGACTCTGGATAAAAACATGGTGATGGGAAGCTGTGAAACTTCTTTCTTTCCCGGTATAGTATTGAACTGCCGAAGCATCCGTAAGAAAATTGCCGATTTTGAGCATATTATTCGTAGTCTAGAAGCCGATGTCGTGATCGGTACAGAGAGTTGGCTCACTGACGAGACTGCAAGTCAGGAGGTATTCCCTCAAGACTATAGCAATTTTAGAAAGGATCGTAGTATCCGGACGGGAGCAGTCAGCAAGGCAAACGAAAGGTTTCCACTACCGATTAATGACGCCGAAATAGAGTGCTTGGTGTGGAGTTAGAGGAAGCGATTACACTATAGCAAATATAACCGCATTTTATAGGCCTCCCAATGCAAGTTTAGAAATTATTCATAATCTCGAGACACAAGTAGCTACGGTAATATCAAAAAATAAAGAGAGGGCCATTATACTAGGAGGAGACTTCAACTTACCTTCAGTAGACTGGAATCATAATTGCTTTGATCCCGGTGGTAGAGAGCGTGAATCATGCGAGGCACTGATTGAAATCTTCGTTAAATACTCGTTGTGTCAGCTAGTAAGATGTCCCACGAGATCGAACAATATATTAGATTTTCTCGTAACGAACTACCCCGAGCGTATGAACAAGCTTTCCATAAAGGAAGGAATAAGCGATCATAATGCTGTGTACGTAGAATTTAAGCTAAAAGTGGAGAAACAGGTTAAGGCTTGAAGACGCGTATATATGTACGCCAAAGGCGATTTCTCGAAATTTAGGTCTTTTTTACAGACACAATTCCCTAATTTCTGCGAGGCATCTATCGACACTAGTACAGAGGAATTATGGTGCGTGTTCAGGGATATGATGCGAGAGGGTACGGATAAATTCATTCCACATAAACTTAAACGTGATGGTGCGGAACAAAGATGGTACAACCAGACAGTTAGATGCGCTCTTAGACGGCAAAGAAAACTTCACGCTCGCTTAAATACCAAATCTTCAAAAATCACAGAGGAACAGAGGTCAATGATACCGCATCAATAGACAGAGGCGCGGTCAATAGCTAGACTAACAGTGCGAGAAGCATTTAATGATTACAAAAAGAAAGTCTTCATAATAATTTGAAAGAAAATCCGAAATCATTTTGGTCGTACGTTAGGGAGGTTCATGGTGGAGGCCCCACCATACACCTACATCTACATGATACCCTGCAAATCACCAGACTGGTGGGTGGCAGGGGGTGCAGCACACCAAAACATACCTAATAACGTCCCTCGTGGGAATCACTCTCCTGTTATGATAACGTGTGGTCCTTGGGAAAAACGAGCACTGATATCGCTCGGTCCTACAGTCGATCTCTCGTATTTTATTCTCGTGATCGTGCCTGCCCAGATCTGACCAATGATAAATAACACGTTTCTCGTACCTGTTCTGTGCTACCTCTTACTATTCTGCCTACGAAGTCCAATTTCTTATTAGCTGCGCCTACGATACTTCGAATATGCATATTCCACGATAGATCACGACAAATGGTGACTCCTAAATATTTAACGTACTCTGCGGATTGGATATTCAATCTATCAATTCTGTACTCCGAGTCTAACTCATTGTTCTTACTCTTCCAGAAACTCAATAGGGAACATTTGCTGTGATTAACTTCGATTTTCCAATGTTGACACCATGCTGAAAGGGCGTTTAAATCTTCCTGGAGCGATTTTTGGTCATCCTGACTCGCTATCTCCTTTTTTTTGGAAGAAATCCCATTTCAACACATTCATAAATTTCTGAGGTGATGACAGCGTGACATTCGATCTGAATTGGATACACGTTATTTAGTTAGTTAAACTGAACAGAATTTTCGGCGAAAAGTAAAGCTATAAAATTCAATTCATTCGTTAAAGCGAACATTCGTTCGTTGAATGAGAGTTACCTGTACTATAGTCCTTTTCAAATCAGTTGGCGAGTGAGATTTCGGCCGTACTCGGGACCGCTCGTATGTCTCCGCTGCTAAGAGGTGTGGGATGCGAGATTAAGGAGATTCTGGGAAGAAAAGGGAGGAAGATGATTGCGAGGGAGAGAGAATGAGGGAGGGAGAGAAAATAGGTAGTGATATTTGAGTGGTAAACGGATCCCCGGTTTGGGAGAACGAGCTGTTGAGGGAGGAGGAGAAATTGAGAGAGAGAGAGAGGGGGTGGGGGAGGGGGTTGGAGACAATTGCGAAGCGGAATTGGAGGTTGAGAAGAGGGGAGGATGAAAAGGAGTGAGTGTCGACTTCGGATGGGAAAAAATTTGGATAAAAGGGGGAGGGGGGAAGAGGGGGTGTAGAGAGAGAGAGAGAAAGAACGGAGTGAGAGAAAAAGGAGAAAATCGTTTGAGATAGAGAGAGGGGGTGGGGGAATGGGATAAAGAAGAATAAAATAATCGAGATATTTCAGATAAAGAAGAGAAGAGGAACGGAGACTTATTATTGGAAAGGGAAAAGAAAGCGAACGTGAAAACTACAAAGAAGAAAAGGAGAAGCTTAATGTAATGAAGATTTAAGCGCTTCGAACACGAAAAGATATAGAAATTAAGAAGTTTTTTTAAGATTAGGCGTCGCGGAGTGAAATTATAGGAATGTAGAAACGCGTCTGTACATAAGGTACACCTATTATTCAAAGGAGTTGGCGAGTGAGATTTCGGGCGTACTCGGGACCGCTCGTATGTCTCCGCTGCTAAGAGGGGAGAGGGTAGTGCCTCCTAGCAGAAAGCTCAAGTGAGACGTTCCCAACTCTACACCGGAACACATGTAACGTTTGGCGGGCATTTAAAGGGAATTCGCGAATGGAAATATTTTTTATCGTATCACACAATTTTCAATTTTGCCACTATATACTTGATAAAGCATTTTATTATTTAAAGTATCGTTACATATACATTTATTATAATGACACTCCAAGGGTTGCGCATCGTCAGCGGCGTAAGCACGTGGCAACACAGCACACTCAGACACGATGTTATCACTACGGAGTCCCGATAAAGAGTGAGCTCTCGAACGCTTAGGCTCACCCTCCTACTTTCCTATTGGTTCGCTCAGTGCCTCGCCCCCGTCCACTTTCTCTTCTACCTCCCCCTCATCCACCAAGTCATTTGAAATGGAGAAGCGAGAGAATTTCTCACTCCATTAAATATCCATGTTTCTATTAATTCTCGATATCGAGTAAAGGTCCGATATAAGAATCGCTTCCTGCGAATGACTACGTCATGTAATACGGACCAAATTCCTAATAACTCGAGAGCATATCTCTCCTCGCTTACGCCATTGAGGCTTATTGCAAAGTGCAAATTAATCCCGCATTCTCGGGAATTTCTCGAGATAGCATACTTTTATCTCTCTCCTATTCCCTCCCTCCCTCCTTCCCCCAACTCCTCTTTCTCCTCTCTCCCTCCATCATCTTCTTCTCTTCCCTCCCTCCACTCCACCCTTCCTCCACTCGTGTGGGAATTTTATATAACACTTACAATCATTCTTTATATGTAATATCTTAATTCTATATTTGTATATACAAACTGTCTACAGTTACACCTTTCTATCACTGGTCACAGAGCCAATGTATTTCTCCTTTTCCATATATGTATAGGTGACGCCCGAGATTCGACCGTTTGACATTCGAATAACACGAAAATTCGACCGTTACACATTATAACTCCAACTCGACTATCGACCGGTGTAAGCTCGCCTATTCGACCGAGCCGATCGATCGGCTCGGTTCGCTATCTGTGGAATTTGGAACCAGGGCCGGCGTGATTATTTGCGGGGCCTAGTTGGACCGGTAGCGCAAAAAATGACGTTGTTTTAAAAACAATGTAAATTTTTTAAATAATAAAGTTATTATTGAAATTATTTTTAAAATTATTATTACGTAATAAAAACTAAATCTCATGAAAATGGAGCCTAATAAATCGCGGAGCCCTGTTCGGGGGAACAGACTGCTCACGCCTAACGCCGGCCCTGTTTGAAACTACATATCTCTCTATATTATAAATTAGATATGGTCACCACGATGCGCAATTCTCCAATTTTGTGAATAACACGATTAGAAATAAACTTATAAGTCTGAACTTTTTCAGGATTTCAGTTATTACGTTATGACTAAAAAAATTTCGAAAAAGGACACGGGTTCGACTCCAGTGGATGAATGTCGTTTCCCATAAGAAAACACGTAAAAATCACCTTTTTGGTTTGAAGGCTTTCATTCTTTTACTCTTTAAAATATATTAAAATTTAATTATCCACACGAAATATGTTGGTTGGGACAAACGTTTTAAGCCCTTCGCGAATGATTCGCAAAATTTCCGTCCAAGAGTCATCTACGCTGTTACTATTCGCAAAATTGATAAATGTCGCTATTGTAACATAATTTTTTAAACATGGGAGACCTGTTTTACTAAAGATCGCGTTGGCTTATCTATTGTCGCAGGGGTGTATTTGAAGTCGGGAATTAATATTTTATGATCATTTGAAGTCGGGAATTACTATTTTATGATCACCTATGCCGTCGACGATTTGTAGGTTTCTAGTCGATAGTGGGTGGGTAGTGGCTAGCAGATCTAATATGTTTCCGTTTCCGCTGTTTGTCATATCGCGTCGGCTCGTTGACGATTTGCTCTAGCGAATTTAGAGTAAACGCTTCAATTAATTCATGACAAGCTTCTCTATTTTTTCCACCACTAACATAGGTTACGGATTTCCAATCGATCGATGGAAGATTAAAGTCTCCTCCAAGAATGATTACTGGATCGTTCTTTCTCCTAGCTATCACCTGCAATGTACGACTGAGTTCTCTAATGTTCTCGACTCCCGAGTCAGGTGGGCGGTAAAATGAGCAAAAAAATAATTTTTTACCATTTCTCGTACGAAGGGAGCACCATATCATTTCGCATTGTTCGCTGACGTTAATCTCCTCTAATTGGCTTGATATACTCTTTCTGACGCCGATGAAAACTCCACCTCCGACTCTTTCCCTCCTGTCTTAGGGATATACCAAGTAATCTGGTGGGAAAATCTCGTTAGAATTAATGTCGCCCGATAGCCAGCTCTCTGTTACCAATACAACGTCCGCACGATGGCTTTTAACTAAGTGGAAAAAATCAGCCTGTTTCCTTCGAATGCTTCGGCAGTTCATAATAGTAATTTTTATTGCGTTTTCTGCGAGTATTTTCGTTCTGGATTCCCCCGCCACTTGATCTAACAATTGTATTTTTCTACTTCTCACTCTACCGCTATTCTTGGACTCCCTAGGGTTAATGTTGGCGGACTCTTTTCTAACAGATCTATTGGTTTTATCCTCGTCTAACCTAAAAAAACCCTAGCGTGTTCAAAAACCCTACGCCCTACCGCATCCGCTGCCTCGGCCGTATAGTGGACACCAGAACCGGTTAGGGAGCTCTACATGAGTCCAGCACCGGCCTCAGGTCAACGAAGTCCACTCCATTGCCCCTACAGAAGTCCCACAGCCTACGGTTCAGGCCCACCACACGGCTCCAAACAATAGAACCGCAGTCCGTCCGAGGGACAGCGCTGCAGATGGTAAGCCGCACATCAGAACCCGACTCCTCTCGGACACGATCAACCTCAGCCGCCAAGTACTTAAAAGAACTTAAAACCTTCTCGGGCCCGCGCTTCGAGGCGTCGTTGGCCCCAACATGGGCTACCACCCGCAACGAGGAGCAACCCGTGCCCAAAACCGACGCCCTGACCTCCTTCGTCACCTGGGGCATCGTACCTCCTGGAAAAATTTGAAAGCTCTGAATTCGTTGAAGACGTACGCGGCATAGTCGTCCCCATCGGTGTTAGTGAACGTAATGTTAGATCACAGTGCAGGAGAAAATATGTCGAAATTACCGCTAGAACAGAGAAATACTACCGATCCTTTTTCCCAGGCGCGATAAGACAATCCAACAGAGGAATTAGCTAGACTTCACTTGGTGTTGTGACACCCCCTGCCAAACGCTTCTAGCGGCTTTCAGGGTATTGATGTAAATGTAAATATATACACCTGGAGAACACCCGCTCATGAACACCCTCCCGGCGGGCCCGTGACAGTAAAGGCGCCACCACTCGCCGGACATTGGAGCTCCCTATCACTAACAGCCCCCTCTTTCCCCCCGAGCTCCCCTTTGGCCCGGTCCCCACCGAGGAGACGGGAGCGGGTGCGGGCGCAACGGCTTCGGAGTCGTCCTCCGACAACACCGCAAACCTATTACTAACAGGAAGAGGGTCCACCGAGGTGTTCCCAGCTCCCTGCCTCCGCAGCATCACCCCACGATCCCCCCGAGTGGACAACACTCTCCACTCATCGGGTGTCCCGGCCTGAACACCCTCAGCCCGCGATAAGGAGTGACGGACAACCCCGATCGCTCTACCGGCTTCCGCACCCAGGCTAACCCGAGCCGCCAATTTGGCGCGGTTTGCTTTCAGGGATGACCCCGCACCCCTCACACGCACCAAAACCGCCTCGGACTTTTCCAACCTCTGAAGGAGGTCCGCAACCACCCTCTCAAGCTCTGTGATTCGAGACATCATGGCCTCCAAACCAGCGTCGCGCAAAAAGGAGGAAATTGGAGTCCTTGGGGTAGCCATCCTAAACTCTAAACTAATCTGAACTAATAATATAACTTAAAATACTCGGCTAACTTATTCGTGGGCTGACTTAAGCGCTGTAATCTAGGGTTAACGCAGATAAAAAGTGAAAGGGAGTGGGTGATTCACTACAGAAACAACGTTAGTCTCGACCTGCAAACCTTGAGTCAAGGTCGACTACAAGAATAGGAAGTGAAAGGAGGGTTCCGAAATACGCAAATAAAAATATAAAACCTTTGCTTTACTAAATTTTATGAACGGGAATGAAATGTAAGGTTTTTGAGCACATTATCGGTAGCTCAATAATGCGATTTCTCGAAAGCAAAGAAGCGCTTAACAGTAGCCAGCATGGTTTCCGGAGAGGCAGGTCATGCGAGACTCAGTTAGCTCTACTCACACAAGATATTGTGAAAGCAACGGATAAAGGAATAGGAGTTGATGCAGTATTTTTAGACTTTAGGAAAGCCTTCGACACCGTTTCTCACGTGAAAATAGTGCAAAAATTAAGGGCTTATTCAATTAACGAGAAAATTGTAAATTGGATCGCCTCGTTTCTTTCCGATAGAACCCAGAGAGTAGTCCTCGATGGAGTTGCATCAGACGTCGTCAAAGTGACTTCCGGCGTGCCTCAGGGAAGTGTAATCGGACCTTTGTTATTCTTGATATATATAAATGATTTAGCGGATAATATAAAGTGTAAAGTTAGACTCTTCGCGGATGACACACTTGTGTATGGAGAAATCAACACAATACACGATCAGGAGAATTTGCAAAAGGACCTTCAGGCTATTACGAAATGGTGTAAAGATTGGCAACTCGATCTGAATATAAAGAAATGCGCCGCAATGAACTTCACGCGCTCCACGAATTTCAACCGTTACCCGTACCAAATATCTGAACTAAAGCTAAAATACGTCAATAGCTACAAATACCTAGGAGTAATTCTCAGTAGCAATTTGTCTAGTAGAGAGCATATCAAAACCGTTATAGCATCGGCAAACAGAATTCAAGGGCTTTCCTCTAGAGTCCTGCGGGGATGCCCCTCGAATGTGAAGGAAATCGCATACTTTTCCCTAATACGACCCATCGTGGAATACTGTTGCGCCGTCTGGGACCCTTTCGAGGAGGGCCTAACTAGAGAGCTCGAAATGGTTCAGCGTAGAGCGGCTAGATACGTAAAAGGAGAATATGATGCGAATGTATCAGAGTTATTGAGAGATCTGAAATGGCAGACGTTGAAGAGTAGAAGAATTGATTACAAAAGGAAACTATTTGAAAAATTCGAAAGATGTGAATTCGTTGAAGACGTACGCGGCATAGTCGTCCCCATCGGTGTTAGTGAACGTAATGTTAGATCACAGTTCAAGAGAAAATATCTCGAAATTACCGCTAGAACAGAGAAATACTACCGATCCTTTTTCCCAGACGCGATAAGACAATCCAACAGAGGAATTAGCTAGACTTCACTTGGTGTTGTGACACCCCCTGCCAAACGCTTTTAGCGGCTTGCAGGGTATTTATGTAAATGTAAATGTAAATGTAGTTAAAACTAAATATTACATCTACGAAAATAATACTAGTGAATGTTAAACAAAATAACTTATCCCTAAAGTAGGTGTTAGTAGAGCTTAAGCACTTAACACCTAAACACTTAAAAAAAAATGGTATTATCATAACTTTAGGATAGTAGAACTAATAAAACAATAAAGACCGTGTATAAAATTCAGAAGGGAAAAAACGAAAACTTTGTCACGAAAGTGAATAAACAGCACTACATATAATAAATGAACAACGAAGTTGAAACTAAATTAGCCTTAAATTAACGAAACGAAAACTTAAGTCACGAAAGTGAATAAACAGCACTACATCTAATATATAAACAACAAAGTTGAAACTAAATTAGCCTTAAATTAACCAGGTTAGTTAAATATTAGTTAAGAATATGAAAGTATCTATTGGAATTTGGTAATGTGAGATATTATAAGTGGGAACACTAAGAATAAACTACAAATAAAGACTTTGTCTCCGGATATTCTCCGAATAATGATTACAATTAAGACGAATAATCTAAGGCATGCAACAAATAATAATAATAATAATAAAAACTAAAATTATAATATAACTAAAGGTACTTAAGCTATAGCTACAGCAAGCTAAAGACAGCTATACTACGGGATACGGCAGGTAAGAGGAGCTGCGGGAGCAAAAGTGAAAGCACGTCTGCTCACGAAGGAGGCCAGGCACCAAGTAACAGGCAGACAGACAGACAGACGGCATTTCAAAAACCAATTTTTCGGATTCAGTGACACCTAAAACGTATATTTCCGTAAAAATCTCGAGGTGGAATATTTTCGCGATTACTATACTTTCTCGATACTTCGTATGAGAAAGTAAAAATAGGAAGTATTATGGATTGAACAAGTCTATTTTGTTTTAAATTCTGTCTTTTAAAAATATGGAAAGCACCGTACGATTCTTACAACAGAGTGAAGTGTCCGAGAATGAGATTAGATTAGGTCTTTATTTGGGGCGAGATTGAGAGGAGGGGAGAGAGGGAGGAGGGGAGAGTGCAAGATAGTGAGGGAAGGAGGGAGAAAGGAAAGAAAAATAGGGAGAAAATAGAAGAGAGATTGAGAGTAGCAAAGGAGGGGGCCAGGGGCGAATACACTGCTACTGCATAAGGTGTGGGGTGTGCGCCTCTCTCTCCCTCTCTCCCCCTCTCTCTCCCTCTCTCCCCCTCTCTCTCCCTCTCTCCCTGTCTCTCTCCTCCGCCAACGAAATGTCATATTCTAGCACACTTTGACGCATGTCGCCGTTCGTATTTTCAAATATAGGCCACGGTATCATTATTTCAAAATGTGTGTGTGGTTTAAAGCCAATATAAAAAGTATATGTTTTGTCAATGCTTTAATGCAGAGATAGCGTATTAAATTATTATTGTTTTTAATTGATTATCGCCACAAAAATAATTGAACTTCGATAGACTTAACAAAATTAATACCCACATTAGCATTTCACGGAGCGATTTCTATCGTAAAACCATACTCAAACGCCCCTTTTTTATTAAAAACATAGAAATAAATTGAACGAATCGGGTCTTTCTTCCACAATATGGCGGAATAATCTATTGTTCTGAGAATTTCGTCTCCGTCCGAATGTTTCCCCTTCTGATAGAATTCCCCAAGTTCCCGGAAAGATGGCATTTCGCCAAGCGAGGTAAACAAAATTCGCGGGTAAACATCCATCGGCTGAAGGAGATCACTGAAGGGAATTTGGCTATGAAAAATCTGTTATGTCCAGCACATGACTTTCTCCACATACGGAGTAATGTACATGATGACAATAATAGCCATTCCAAGTTTCTATTGGCGTCAGCGTCTTCGAGAATCGGCAATTACAGGTGTGAATAGTTTTTAAACACTGAATAATTTTCACAGCGAAAAATATTACTTTGAATCAATTTTCACATCGAAAGAACAATGAGTATACAAAATGTGGTACTATCCCATTCTGACCCCGCAAATTTTTAAATTATTTATTTCTCCCTGCTACCATGACAAAACGACGAATATAAATAAAACCTATCAACAATGGCTTCATTGAGTTTTAGAGAGTTAGTGCGTTTCTTGAAGGATGAAGAGAGTTGTATATCTTTCCTTCAACAGCATAACATATTACTAAAGAAACGGGTATGCTCTAATTTAAAGCTTGCTAACGCATGACTGATACGCCTGTCGCGACATTTACAAACCCGATCACCGGACAACGGGGAGGGATAGTTTGGTTCCAGCGAGGCGAAGGGCGCGGTAGCGCCCGGAGACGTCCACTAAAATAAAAAATCGCTACAACATACATTATACAAACTTTCTCATATATGGGTACTAATGCGTCGTTTAGTTATCTTTAGAAAATGAAAACCGTATGAGCCTGTTTTTAGAAAATCCAATTTTTGTTAAAGTTGTCCAAGAATAAACTAGCCTTATATTCATTCATTGAGAAAAATTAAATACGTAGTATTATTGTAGGTGTATACTCCAGTAACTGTACGAAATTTGATCAAAATCGTTAGAGCCGTTTTCGGGAAAATCGGATTGATGTTAAAAATGCGTAGAATAAACTACTCTTAATTATTTATCAATGTCACCCATTTCTATGTATACTCTGCTCAGTATGATAAAATGCCTAAGTAGGAGATTTCATTCATTTTCGTTATACCGTCTAGGCTCCATAGCCAGTAACAGATAGACAGACAGACAGACGGCATTGCGAAAACCACTTTTTCGGATTCAGCGACACCTAAAACGTGTATTTCTGTAAAAATCTCGAGGTCGAATTTTTTCGCGAAAACTACTTTCTCGATACTTCGTATGGGAAAGTAAAAATCGGTACAACATACATTGTACAAACTTTCTCATATACGTACTAATGCGTCGTTTAGTTATCGTTAGAAAATGAAAATCGCATGAGCTTGTTTTTAGAAAATCCAATTTTTGTTAAAGTTGCCCAAGAATAAACTAGCCTTTATTTATTTTATTTTTATTTTTTTAAATTTTTATTTATTTATTAACCATCCAAGAACAGCCAAGGAGCCTTTTACATTGGATGATGAGCAAGATAAAACAATTTATTATTACATAAGTAACATAGTAATATTAATAATGACAATAAAGAGGTTGAAAGCTGGTTAGTGACGCGGAAGACGTTTAAGGATGGATGTGAAGGTAGTCGGTGATGAAAAGAGGTCCAGCATTGGGTAAGTGGTTGTCAGGGCATTAATAAGAGGAGGAATCCGGTAAAATAAGGTGCGCTGGGACAAGGACAGACGAAATTTAGGGACGTGAAGACGACTGTTATTGCGAGTTGTGCGTGGAGAAACATGTAGAGAAAAACCAGATAACAGATCAGGGGAGCGAAAAAAGCCATTCATTATTCTGTAAATCAACTTCAAGTCCATAATAACGCGCCGATGGGGAAGATGAGAAATGCCCAGGGTTGACAGTATTTCTTCGCGAGAGGAATTACGAAAGGAGGGGATACGATAACGGGCAATCGCAAGAAAGAAATTGACAGGACGGTTAAGCTTTATAAGTGTGGAAAGGGCAGCAGTTGACCAAATTGCAGAGCAATATTCTAATGTTGGTAAGGCAACCAGTAAAGACAGTTTTCAGAGCGGTAGGGTCACAAATTTCAGTGAACCGGTACAGTAAGCCAACTATGGACATGGCTTTCGCTGAAATGTTGTTAATGTGCTCAGTGAAGGACAATTTTTGTTCGAAAGTGACACCTAAATCACTGTGGGATAAGACGGTGGGGATTGGTTGACGAGAGAGGTAATAGGTGGAAAGGAGGGGCGTACGCTTCAATGAAAAGGACAATACAGCGGACTTAGCTGGGTTAATGCGAAGTTGCCAGTCAGAGCACCAAGTGTCGACAGAGGCTAGAGCGTTTTGTAAGGAACGGGAGTCCGTTACTGAATCAACCCTGTTAAAAATTTTGCAATCATCGCCGTAAAGTATATTGTTGCAGCCACTGTTAGAAACGCCTTCGATAATATCATCCACATAAAGGGCAAAAATAAGGGGTCCCAGGACACTCCCTTGTGGCACGCCAGAAGAAACGGGGAGCAGAGAAGACATAGACCATCAATCAGGACACTTTGAGAGTGGCAAGACAGGAAGTCGGTTAACAGAGATAGAAAGGTGCCATGAACATTAAACCGAGATTATAACTTATGGGAAATAAGTGTGTCATTCACTGTATCGAATGCTTTGGAAAAGTCGACATAGCAGACGTCAAGTTGCGGAGAATTTTCAAAAGATGAAGTAATGTGGCGGTGCAAAACGGAAAGATTAGTGAGGAAGGAGACACCGGGAAGAAAACCGTGTTGATGGGGTGAGATATAAGGAAGAACAAAGGATAGAAGACGGTTGTGAAAAATGAAATACGTAGTATTATTTTAGATGTATACTCAAGTAACTGTACGAAATTTGATCAAAGTCGTTAGAGCCGTTTTTTGAGAAAATCGGATTGTTGTTAAAAAATGCATAGAATAAACTACTCTTAATTATTGAGCAATATCAACCATTTCTATGTATACTCTGATGAGTATGATAAAATGCTTAAGTACGAGATTTCATTCGTTTTCGCTTTTCCGTCTAGGATCCAGAGCCAGTAACTGACAGACGGCATTGCGGAAATCTCTTTTTCGGATTCAGCGACACCTAAAACGTATATTTCCGTAAAAATTTCGAGGTCGAATTTCTTCGCGATAGCACTTTCTCGATACTACGTATGAGAAAGTAAAAAAACTGATTTGGCCAACATATGACTTTCTCCATATTTGGTGTATAGATATTTAAATTATTATGAATAGCAATATAAGGCGAAATTATTATATCCTATCGTAAAAGAATACAGTCGTCCTTATTGCTGTAAGTTATATTTTGTATATGTATACAGAATTCACCGCTAATTGCTGGCGATGTATACTGAAAATTTAAGAATAAATTAACTAATCTACTAAATGGAATGTTCTACGAAAATTTGTTTCAACCAAAACCTGGAAGAAATATTATTCTCTACAACTTTATTCCTCACAAAGATTGCCAATAACGACGTTTTTATGAAGATATTTGAAGGAACCGAAAAAACCGATTATTTATAAATAATTCCTAAACAATGACTGCTATGCAAAATTGTATCAAAAGAAAGTTGTAGGAAATTACATTCTCTATAACTTTAGCATAGAATTGTGTCTACAATAATGATGTTTTAACGGAGATATTTTGCCAAAACCGATCGGGTTTCCAATAAACCTCGACTTCCGGTTAACCGGTATTATCCAGAAACTAATCAGCTCTTTGTGCTCATACCAAAGTCTTATATATGAAATTTTCTAATGATATGGCAAGTACTTTTCGAGTTAGAGTGCCCACAATCACACACACACACACACGCACACCCACACGCACGCACACGCACAAACAGACATCATTACGAAAATAGTGTAAACGTGTTCTAGGGATCAAAATATCTAATAAACTATCGGTTTTTCGAAAAATTCCTATCACATACACATATAAAACTGATAAATAGTCAAAACGTATTCTTAAAACGTGTATTGCCGTTGAAATCTCGAATTCGATTTTTTACTTTCTCCATACGTAGTAATGGGAAAGTATTGTGATCACGAAAAATATCGACTTCGAGATTTCAACGGAAATACACGTTTTGAGGTCCATAGAACACGTTTAGAATATTTTCGGAATGATGTCTGTGTGTGTGTATGTGTGTGTGTGCGTATGTGTGCGTGTGTGTATGTGATTGTGGGCGCTGTAACTCAAGAAGTACTTGCCATATCGTTACCAAACTTCACATATAACACTTAAGCGCGAGCACAAAGAACTGATTAGTTTTTGGACAATAACGGTTGACCGGAAGTCGAGGTTATACGAAACCAAATTCGGTTTTTACGATATTTCTCCGTTAAAACATCATTATTGTGTATACAATTCTATACAAACGTTATAGAGAATGTAATTTCCTACAACTTCCATTTGAAACAATTTTCCAAAAGCAGGTATAGTTTAGGAATCATTTATAATCTAGTGTAATTCCCGTTGAAATATCAACGGAAGAATTATAGATAGATTGGTTATTAATATTTGCATTAAAAATAATTATTAGCACACTTTTACATATGAAATATTTCGTCATTGTTACATTTCTTGTGAATATTCTGTTGTCGTTTTGTAAATGCCTTTGGTTTTTATTTTCGGCTATAAAATTCTATTATCCTTCTCCCACCTTGTTCTCGTCAATGCTGCAAATAAATGTCGGTGTGCAAAGACCGGAAAATAAATATACGTATACATATATAACGTAGGGAAAATAAATAAATTTCGTGCATTTAACATTATAATTGTTTTAAAATTGTACTCTGTACTTACGAAGAAAGAAAGCTTACTCGAATCCTCAATAATTTTCTCCGTCGTTATGTATTATATATTTAAAATAAAACTCTTTAAAATATTTAAATTAAAAACTAATTAATCAATCAGCAGAATAATTTCTTTGAATACTATAAGAAGAAAAACAAATCAATTTATTTCAACATTGTAAACTGTTCCCTTGACGGTTGAATGGATTGTTGTATTGGAAATCCATATTAACAAAAAATAAACTAATTGTTTATCGTAGAAACCGTTAAAATAGATTTAAATTGATTTTTGCTTTGAAATATACTTGTCAATTCAGTACATACTGTAAATTCCAATTCCTTTTATAAAAACAAATCAATTCATTAAAAGATTCGCTGTTGTTTCTTCGAAAATTGCCTGTTAACAGTTTTAAATGTCCTTTTAATTTTAACTGAATTTTAATTTATATTCGTTTCCAAACTTCGGCCATTGTTACGAAATTAATTCGAGGAATGACAATATAAATTCGTAAGCACGTATGGTTTACAAAGAATTTAATTTAAGAATGCTTTTCATTTCCAATTTTTCTAAAATGACACTGTTGATACTTAAAATTTTTTATATTAACGTTAATATACTTATTTTCCACTAAACACGCCAATCTCTCCCCTTCCTTCCTCTCTCTCTCTCGTATTGAAGCACTCAAGGCACGCTTATTCCCAGATGGATGTATACAATAATAGAAATTTGAGGTGTAACGATGATAATGGTCGACATAGCAACATCGCGTAAAATGGCGAGATTTCCATAAAATATGCAAATTAAACATTTAACATGGAATATTTCGAACAGTGGGCGAAAAATGACGAACGGAATAAGAAACTTTATAAATCTTTCTTCAAAATGGTTCAAATCCGAAGGTCGTCTGTTAATTTCTTCTAATTTTAATTTCCAAATGAATAAAAGGCTGAAGGTCGGAAAATCGCATTTTACATGATAAGTAAGAAGAAATGGAAATGCTTCTCTAGGAGATGAACCAAGGAATCATTTCGCTATTTAAATATGTCATTCTCTGAATAAGTGTTAATCAAGCGTCCCTACCAAATTTCGAGTTTCTATCAGTTATTAGCTTTTGCATAGCGGACCAACCAACCAACCAACAAACAGACGACGGCTATTATTATATAAAATAATCAGTTTTTCGGTTTTTGTCAAATATCTCCATAAGACCTCCTTATTGGTAATCTTCGTGAGGACCAAAGTTGTAGAGAATAATATTTCTTCCAGGTTTTGTTTGAAACAAATTTTCGTAGAACCATCCATTTCGGAGATATTGAACTATTTCGTAATATCCAGTATACAGCGCCACCACCATGTAGCGGTGAATTAATTAAACATATACAAAATATACGTAATTTACGGAAATAAGGACGACTGTATTCTTTTACGGTACGAAATAATAATTTTGCTTCATAATGCTATACATAATAATTTAAATATCTATACCCCAAATATGGAGAATGTCATGTGTTGGCACACATCAGATTTTGTCGATATTTCTCCGATAATGCATCATTATTGTATACATTGACCATTACAAAAAATGTATAAAATATAATTTCATACATCTTTTATCTCAAACAATTTTCTATAGAAGTTATTGTTCAGGAATTTTTTATTAATAATCGGTTTTTTTGGTTTCCGTCAAATATCTCCTTAAAAACCTCGTTATTCATAATCTTCGTGAGGAATAAAGTTGTTCAGAATAATATTTTTTCCAAGTTTTGTTTGAAACAAATTTTCGTAGAACCATCCATTTCGGAGATATTTAACTTTTTCTTAATTTCCCGTATACAGAGCCACCACCATGTAGCGATGAATCTTGTAAACATATTCAAAGTATAATTTACAGCAATAAGGGCGACCGTATTCGTTTACGATACGAAATAATAATTTTGCCTTATAATGCTATTCATAAAAATTTAAATATCTATACTCCAAATATGGAGAAAGTCATGTGTTGACCAGATTAGATTTTTTCATGAATACAATACTTTCTCTATACTACATATATGGAGAAAGTAACGATAAGCAAACCTAATTGTTAGCTGTTGCTATGGATAACATATTATCCATTCGAAAGTAAAATAACCGTTAGCAGCTTAAGCATCTCTATCAACAATGAGAAAATATCACCATAGCAACGGAAACAATGTTTTCACTTAGAAACTTGCTCAACAAACTCAGGCGTAAAATCAAAATATCCCTTATATAGTCAGTTTCATGAAAAAAGGTTTCAAGTAACACTTGCATAAAATTTTATTGCCTACAACTTTAATAATAAGTAATCTATAGACATCTATAAGAAAACGTGTTTATATGTGTCAGAAAACACTACACCACTCTCCAACTTCCTCCTCGGGGAGGCACACCCGAAATAACACAACACGTCCAAGGGACTCCAACTTTATTTAAACCCGAATTACACCAGCATTCTGCTCTCCAGCAGAAGCTCTTCCACGAGCCAACACACGGCCCACACTACCACGAGTCCCGTCACACACTCTTCTCTCTCGCGTCACGTGATCTCTTAGTACTCTCCTTCTCCGTCCCGCTTCTGGTAGCACTTCTCGTGGCGGTCGTCCTCGCTTGCGTAACAGTCGGCCTTTCCTGACATCGGGGCCGTCCTCGGTCCCGGTCCGGTCTGCCTCCGGTTGAACTGCTCCTCTGGCGCTCGCGCCGTTCTCCATCCGCTTCTCGTCTTCTTTCCCTCTGCTGTCCGCGGCCTGGTCGTCATCTCCCTCGTCCTGGCTCTCTTCGGCCTGGTCGTCATCTCCTACTTCGCCTTGGGGGGGCTTACACCAGGGTTTCATTCGGTCTGCACTAAACACGGAATTGAACGCTCGCTGTGTCCTCTTTGCCCCTGGTATATCCATGAGAGAATACCTATCTCGCGCTAGCACTTCTGAGACAAGATACGGACCCTTAAATTTCGGAGCTAATTTTCGCGAACACCCTGTCGCTTGCGCTTCTCGTTCTACGATGACTAAATCTCCCTTTTGGTACACTCTCGGCACCTTATGTCTTTGATCGTAACGCTCCTTCTGTTTTTTCTGCGTCTCTGATATCTTTACTAACGCTTTTTCCCTTGCTTCGCCTAAGGTCTCTCTAGTCTCATCGAGCTCGCTTTCTTGCAACGCCAATATAACACGGTTTTGCAATGAATTCCTTGGGTTATAAGCAAACAATAGCTCATAAGCGCTCTTCTCAGTAGTTTTATTTGACATAGAATTCATGGCGAATTGGATGTTTCTCAAATTCATGTCCCAGTCGCCTCCATCCTCTTGTGCATACATAGTGGATATGGCGTTTGTAATGGATGCGTTTGATCGCTCTACTTGTCCATTTGCTCGAGGGGTAGCAGTCGCATTCTTTATATGCTTTTTCTGGTTTCTTTCGCATAATTCTTCAAATTCCTTCGCTGTAAATGCCGTACCTCGATCTGTAATTAAACGCTCAGGACACCCAAATAAGCTCGTAATCTCACTGATAGCTTCGCACACTGGTTTGGTTTTTGTGGTTTTCACTGCCTTTAGTAGGATGAACTTTGTAAAGTTGTCTTGATACACGAGAACATACTCGTTGCCCCTTTTACTCCTTGGGAATGGCCCTAAGTGGTCCACGTGAACTGTGTGAAATGGGATGGCTACACGCTCTAAACTGTGCAACTGCCCCTCTTTTTTACCTCCCGGTCTCTTATGATAAGCACACTCAATGCAAGCTGCAATATATTTCTTTACCCTTCTTCTCATCTTCGGAAACCAAAAATATCTCTTCACGTGTTCTAGGGTTTTCTCTTCTGCGTAATGTCCCATGTCATCATGACTTCCCTTTAGAATGCGCCAAATAGAGTTCTTAGGCACAACCCAACGGACCCCACCGTCTACCTTTCTACAGACACGGTTGTCTTTCAGCACATAGTCTGTGTGGATCTGCCTATCCTCATTGGCGACCGCAGGTTGCTGTAAGGTACGATGTATTTTCTGGATAGCTACATCCTGCAGCTGCATCGTTAGTAACCAATCATCCTGATTTATTCGCAACGTGAAGATTTTCAAGTCTGCTGTATCCGGTTCCTCGGAATCTCCCACGGGATTTCGACTGAGAGCATCAACGTGACCCATGTTGCGTCCTGGTCGGTACTCGATCGTGAAATCATACTCTTGTAATCGAAGCCACCACCTCGCTATCCGCGGTAACAATTCTTTCTTGGACATGGTGGTCTTTAAAGCATTACAGTCAGTAACAACTTTGAAGGGTCTGTTCAATAAATACATTCGAAATTTGTCTACGGCTTCAACTACTGCCAACGCTTCTAGCTCATAACTGTGATAGTTCTTCTCTAGATCTGTCGTCTGTCGGCTATAATATGCCACAGGTTTTTGAGATTCTCCTTCTCGGCGCTGTAAGATAATCCCCGCTAGTCCATTCTTACTGGCGTCAGTGTGAACTTCATGTTCGGCATTTACATCAAACAACGCAAGTGCCGGACGCTCGATTAATCTTTTCTTCAGCTCTTGAAATGCGTTTTCTTGTTTCTCTGTCCACTCGAATACCGTATCTCTCTTCGTCAAGAGCGTTAACGGCTTGCTTAACGTAGCGAATCCTAATACAAATCTTCTAAAGAAGCTCGTCAAACCAATAAATTGTCGCACTTCGTGAACATTCTCCGGCCTTCGAAATTCTTTAACTGCCTGAATTTTTCTCTCGCCTGGTCGGATCCCATCTTTGGTTATTTCAAAGCCCAAATAGTCTACTTTAGTTTTGAAAAATTCACATTTTGATACTTTTAGCGCTAGCCCCAATTTCTTCAGTACTTGCAACAGTCTTTCTAATCTCTCTAACCCTTCCTTCACCGTTTTGCTGGGTATCAACAGATCATCCATATAGACTAGGACCTCTCCTGGTTTTGTCATTCGCACTACCCTTTTCATCACTTGATTAAACACTGCAGGTGCGTTTACTACTCCGAAAGGCATTTTTGTGAACTCGTACAGTCCACTTGAGGTGACAAAAGCTGTCAAGGGTCTCGTCTCTGGGGCTACAGGGATTTGATAGTATCCCGACGCCAAGTCTAAAATGGTAAAATAACTGTTTCCTGCAAGCGCGTCTAATTGTTCCTCAATGGTTGGCATGGGGAATTTTATTTTTTTCGTCTTCAAATTCAATGCTCTGTAATCGACGCACAGCCGGTCTTCTCCGTTAGCTTTCTTCACTAACAATGCTGGGCTTGCGTATTCTGATGTCGACTCCTGCACGATACCCATTTTCATTAACTCATCGACTGCCTTTTGCATAGTCGCTCTTTGGGCGTACGGTAGGCGATACGGTCTTAAATTCACAGGGTGGTTATCCAACAATTCTATCTCGAAACTGGCAGACTCTACTGTACCCAGTTCACTCAAATTTTTCGCAAAACATTCTCGATACACATTCACCATTTCGTATACCGCATCCTTCTCCTCTTCAGACAGGTCGTTATTCAAATTTATTTCTTCCATTTCTATCCCGGCCCTCTCTTTGACATTCCGAACTTTGGCTTCGAAGTTACTTTCTTCCTCCTGCCCATCAGTCTCTCTCCTAATTACAAGTTTCTGATAGCTCTTCTCAACTCGAATCCCCGATTGGTCTAGGGCGCTTCGTCCTAGAATTATGGCATCGTCTTGCGAACAGTTTGGGACCACAAGCACTTCTACCTCAATGCTTACGTCGTCCACAACAAGGGTTAACTGTTTGGAGCCTATTACGTTACTTTTCCCACAGCCGAATCCAATCAGACTTTTTTGACTCGCAAAGTATTCTACACCTAGCTGTTCAGCGACATCTTGCCTCATGGTCACAACATCGCTCCCTAAATCAATGAACCCAACAACTTGTTCATCATTAACCTTTATCCATTTATAATATTCGTCTTTAATTTGGTCGTTCGGCACCGAAATTCTTTGGACTCGCCTTTTCATTTCCAAATTCTGTCTATTAACTTGGGTTCCCTGAGGGCATTCCTTCATCATGTGTCCCTCTTTATTGCATCGGAAACATCGCCTGCTCTGCTGTCGTTCTGGGCAATCCTTAGCCATGTGTCCCTGGCCGTTACAATTATAACACCTCGCCTGCGTTGTCTGCTTATTTCTCCTCACCACATTACCTTCGTTTGGCGGTTCAATTGGGACACTATAACGGTTAGCTAAAAACTGTCTTTCACCTAATCTCGCTCTTTCTGTAATACTTTCATAGCGCTTTATCTTGAGCAGTAACCCTTCAACATCTTTGAACTCACACAAAGCCAGCGACCTTACTAATTCCTTGTCACCTAAGCCGTTCAAAATGTATTTAATCAAGGATTCTTTATCTATGTCACCTCGTCGCGCTATCGCTTTCATGGCATACACGTATGACTCATAGGTTTCGTCGCGCTGCTTCTTCCTCTTCGTGAGACTCATGTGGACATCGGCCTGATCAGCTGTTGATGGGAAGCTATAAAGTAACCTTTCTTTAAAAGTCTCCCAAGAATACACTTCTTCCGCGACACTATTTAACCACAATTTAGCTACTCCTTTCAGCTTATTCACCGCATGAGTAAGCAATACGGAATTGTCCCACGAATACGCGGAAGCGACCCCTTCCACTCGCCGCACCCACTGTTCGGCGGTAAATCCTAAGGTCGTCGACGCGTCAAACTCGGGCAACAATCTTTCCGCCATGTCTCGGTGAGCAACTACAGTTGTCGCCATCGTACTACAATGTCCCGCTTCCATTATTTCTCTTTCGCGGTCTAACAACGCGCGCTCTCTCTCCAGCAACTGTCTTTCTCGTCGTAGAATCTCACGTTCAATGTCGTTATCGCTCGCCCTAGGCGCTAAGTGGTTCTTTGGTCGGGTCACAGAGGGCGTCGACGTCGCTCTCGGTAGCTCAGGAAAGCTCGCTGCTCGCGTCAAGAACGCCTCGCTTACTCCTGTTCCCGCCACTGGATACGTCATTTCCGGTTCCCCACTAAACGCCATGCGGTCGCTTTTTTTTCGCTAATTTCGCTTTTTTAGGTCTGTTTCGACGCTCACAACCCTAGTTATACTTGGGGTATTGTTCACTCGGGAATCACTTTTCTTTCACGTACTTACGGAGGGGTACAGTCTTCATCGGCAAACAGTCGGCTCTCTCACGACGTGCTCCTTTCCGAAAACTGGTTTTTGATCTTCTTATCCTTATCTGATCCCGATCCCGCCGCTGCTCTGTCAGAAAACACTACACCACTCTCCAACTTCCTCCTCGGGGAGGCACACCCGAAATAACACAACACGTCCAAGGGACTCCAACTTTATTTAAACCCGAATTACACCAGCATTCTGCTCTCCAGCAGAAGCTCTTCCACGAGCCAACACACGGCCCACACTACCACGAGTCCCGTCACACACTCTTCTCTCTCGCGTCACGTGATCTCTTAGTACTCTCCTTCTCCGTCCCGCTTCTGGTAGCACTTCTCGTGGCGGTCGTCCTCGCTTGCGTAACATATGTATATATGTGTTTTTTATATCTCCGCAACTACTGCACGTAGAAACAAGAGGAATGTATCATTTTAACCGGAAGAAAGTGTTATGTGCTGTAATCAGATTTTTATACAGATTTGATTGACCTTTCTAATTTAAAAAATATTTTAATTTTTAATTTTCTCCATTTGAATAACATAGGGATAAGCGCAGCTTATTTTTCATTTGATATTTAAAATTACTTAGAAACATCATACGAACTCGAGACTTGGATGTTTCTATGAAGGAAAGAACAGTTTCTTTTTATTTAAGACGGAATCCGAATCCTGATCGAATTAGCGAAAAAATGCGTTTAGAATAAGAAAAATACATGATTTTATCAGTATTATGACAATGGCTATTATGAGCTACCATGACATTGTCGCCGAAGTTGAGAGTCCAATGCATTTCTATGCGAAAAAGTTTAACGTAATATCCTTTCTTAATTTCTGTGTGCGATTTTGCTTTGTTTACATGGCAACAAAATATTTGTTGATTTAAGTGAAATATTACTAATAAACTGTTTTTAACGATATTTTCATGTGGCATATAGTTCTCCGAAGCAAGATGTTTTTAAAACTAAGTAGTAACTTAAATAATTAGACGTAGATTTTCCACAAATTGTGAATGGAAAAATGGTTTCATTGTTTCCAAAGTATTGATGATATAAAGAATTTTCTCGTAACAGAACTCACTCATGAAATAATCGAGCTAATGGTCGGAGGATAATATTCACTCCGTATTTCTTAAACGTTTTCTATTTTCTTTTTTGTCTTTCGTTATATTAATTCACTTCGTTTGTTGCTTTGTTCATCCATTTTTTGTTGATTATTGTGTTCTTGCTGGTTTTACTTGCAGTTTTTGTTTTGAAGAAATCGTCACGAAACTTCGCATAGGTATATAATTTTACCCTCTGGGTAACATAGGGGAGGGAGAGCTTAATTCAATAATTACGTATTTTCCCATAACTTTACACGTAATTTTCGATTTTTCCAGTGCAAGATTTTCTTCCTTCATTCATCTAAGTAGGTTACTGCGGAGCGGTTTCCTTCATTTTTGCTTTATTCGGCGGTTACAACTGTGTACTATCTTATTCTTGCGATGCTTACATGTTACACGGTCGAAGTTTTAGATTCACTAAATCCGTTGAAATTCAACGGGCACTCCAGCTAGTATTTACATAAATTGAATCCAAAAGGAGATATTTGGAAACAAAAAACAGAAAAATGACATGAATAAACCTTCACTTCCGGTTTACCAGGTTCAGACTAAACATTTGCAGTTTTTAATTTATTAATATTAAATTTAATGTTTATTTGCAGATCTGAATGTTGGTTTTTGACTTAGAAGCGCCCTCAAAATGCTATCATATACACAGACATCATCGCAAAAATAGTGATAACATATTCAGGGAACCTCAAGACGTTTATTTCCGTTGAAATGTCGAACTCAAATTTTTCATGTATGTGCTACGTACGGAGAAAGTAAGAAATAATAGAAAAGAAATATCAAATAATATTCTGTTATTTGAGATTCAAATTGTTTTGCCATTTTTAAATGGGAAGTTTATTCTTTCTCTTCTTCGCAAACACGTTTCATGTTAGGATTGATGCTGGAGATCTGTATTCTAATATCAGGCGAAGCATATAGTCTATTCCTGTATTTTAAGTTTGTTTCAGTGTAATATGAAAATCCAATTTCGCCCAAATATGTTGTTGCGAAGGGAGGAGATCACGAATTGCACGTTTCGCCACATTCTGGTAATCTTGAATTACGCTGCTCTTATCAAATCAGTTAGCGGAAGTTCGTCGTGACGTTGCTTCAGTCTAGAGTCAGCACTCATTCCAATTAGGGCTTGATAACATCCGCACTGATAAGTCGACTGGCATGGTTCTTATTTGAAAACAGGACTTCGCACTCAAGCATTGTCTTCGCGTGTGGGAGGAATATACTACACCGAGCGTAAGCCACGAATGTGTTCCGCAATGTCACTGCAAATATTTATTTATTTAAACTTTTAACGGCGAGGTTGAGGCTACGTACATTCTTCCACCTAACCGTAGACAATTTACAGATGAGTATTTAGAAGAATATTGTTGCTTTAACTCTTAAGATGGTTACAAATTATGTTTTGCTTCTAAGACCGTTTTCACAATGGTGGGGCAGGTAGAATTAGTTTTTAAATTTGTAGGAAAAGGAGATTAGAGATAGCAAAAGTAACAAAGTGAAGATTGGAATGAGTAAATAGATTTAAAGAAGTGAGCTACTGACGGTGGAGTTTGCACAGTGATTTTTTAAGTTACTTTAATTATTGGTGGAGTATATTTATGTTGTTATTAGGAAGGGAATTCCGAATTTTGCAGGCAGAGACAGTGAAAGATTTATTGTAAATGCTGCTACGAATGCATTGGAATGAATTATTTGGACGGGCCTCGAGTTTTCACTTAGTGGATAGAGTTTAGGAAATTAAAACTATGCATGCACTGAGAAGGTACTCTGAAGAGATGAAAAGGTGCTTTGAAGTCATTAAGATTTTGTCTTCCAAAGTTTGCCATCCTAATCGATTGAAGGCGTCACTTGTGTGATATTCATCGAGAACAGAATTTATTTCAATCAGAAATTCACACATCAGAGTCGGAAAACAGTCAGAAGTTCTTTTATTCTACGGATGAGGTCCAAAATTCTAGTTTCCTTGATAACGACGAAAATTGTACCATTTTCAGTGAATATGGCGACATTCTTCTTTGCAGCGACAGATTCCCTTCGTTCTGGTTTGTAAACATATCTGAGAGGTTCGTAAGTCTCTAAAGTCAAGAGGAACTTGTCAATTAGTATGACATTAGATGTTTGTGGTCCACAAAATATGCCGATGCTTTACGACGAAGCATCAGAAATGGCTTAAGCACTTAGTCTCGCGACTTCAAGCGGGATTGCCTTGATGATGATCATCATAATAGTCATTCAAAACAGGCTAAAAAGTTGACATTGTTCCTCTCGAAATTATCAAACTCTAATATTTTAAGATAAATTCATTGAATTGAATGAAAGAAGTCTTGAAATCATTCATACAATACATAATCTGATGTGATTTCACTCCAAATGTATCTTTTATATTAATTTCGTGTAAGCGTGTGTGTCAGCAAATAATAACCATGGAAACAAACAAACAATAACACGTAAAAATCGACTTTGTTCTCCAATTCGATTTTTTCCATGAAAACAATACTTTCCCTATGCTACGTCTGGAGAAAGTAAAATAGGAGCCAACCAAAATCACCTTTCAATTGCGATTATTTATAAACTGATCTTTACTCTCTCTAGGAATAGCAGTGAGATTAAGGTTGACGTCTCTTTTCATTGTTCTCCGTGTAATATATAACACAATTGACATTGCGACGAGAAAGCAGGTCATCCTTAATCACAAAATCCTTTCCTGAATTATGCATCAAGTGTTATTCTATTCAAAGATTGTCTAACAGCTACGGGAGAGGAAAACGTGCTATTATCGTAATTATAATAATTTTCCTTACATTGTTACATCAAATTCAACTGACGATCGTTCGTTCGGTAAATTCAATTTGGTTAAAATTTATTCATGTCATTCATGAGCCAAGATTGACTTTCTGGCCTGGCCATATTATCTGTTGAATATGATAAAAACAAAAGTCAAATATTGTAAAGTATTCGTTCCTAAACAGAGGGGTCAGCGAATGGAATAAGTTACCTGAAGAACTCTTTAAGCCCTTACCTAAACAAAGAATCAAATTGACTATGCAAAATTAATTATTTGTAATAGATTGTAGGATACAAGTGTAGCAAAGGAATTAATATGAAGTATATATTTGTGTGAGAAATGTATTGTGCCTTAGAGTTCGAGAAGTAGGGGAATGATTGGTAGGGTGATGTATGTACATACGGTGAGGACTTCGTGAGCCTCATGACCGCTACGGTAGCCGTGAAGACATACCATGAACCCGCGAAAATCCTCAATACAGGTACAAGTTGTAATTATTCTCATATGTATTATAGATTTAGTGGGTGTATTACAAATAACGTATTTATATGTGAAGTATTTAGGATAATTACTTCTTATTACCACCTAGTCATACGACTCAATTGAAACGACGGTTTTTAAAATAAATTTAAATAAATCTATTTCAATGACATAATAAAGATGATTTCTGCTAATAAAGCTATAAAACCAAAACTTTTAAATTTAAGAAACGACTGTTCGTTACTTTCTCCATACGTAGTAATGGAAAAGTATTGTGTTCATTAAAAGAACGACTTCGAGATTTCAACGGAAATACTAGTTTTGAGGTCCCTAGAACACGTTTAGGCTATTTATCAGTGATATCAGTGTGTCAATGTGTCTGTATATAGGGTTGCCAACCGTTCCGAATTGGCCGGGACAATCCCGGAATCGAACTCTGTCTCCCGGATGAGTCTTACTCGGGACGCAGAATGTCCCGGAATTAGAGAATAAAAAAATATTATTGGAAAAAACGCAGATATTTATCGCTTTACCGTTTAAATGTTTTTCCCTCTAGAATATAAGAAAATATACTCTGTTACTCCTGACGTTACTAGAATAATAGACATTGTATCATCAAAGATTTTAACAATAAACCATCATTTTAAACTACGTAACCTTTTTACTTGGGGCAAGTATTGTTATCTCGAAAATAATCGACTTCGAGATTTCAACGGAAATACACGTTTTGAGAACCCTAGAACACGTTTTGACTATTTTCGGTATGATGTGTGTGCGTGGATGGATGGATGTATGTGATTTTGGGCGCTCTAACTCAAAAAGTACTTGTCATATTAATACCAAATTTCATGTATAAAACTTTAGCGTGAGAACAAAGAACTGATTAGTTTTTGTACAATACCGGTTAACCGGAAGTCGAGGTTTATTCTAAACCCGATTCGGTTTTTGCGATATTTCTCCGTTGAAACATCATTATTGTGTATACAATTCTATACAAACGTTATAGAGAATGTAATTTCCTACAACTTTCATTTGAAAGAATTTTCCAAAGCAGTTATTGTTTAAGAATTATTTATTAAAAAATTATCGGTTTCCGTCAAATATCTCCTTAAAAACGTCGTAATTGGTAATCTTCGTGAGGACCAAAGTTGTAGAGAATAATATTTCTTCCAGGTTTTCTTTGAAACAAATTTTCGTAGAACCATCAATTTCGGAGATATTTTGCTTTATTCGTAAATTTTCAGTATACAGCGCCACCACCATGCAGCGGTGAATTCTGTAAACATAGTCAAAATACATATACGTAATTTACGGCAATAAGGACGACTGTATTCTTTTACAATACGAAATGATAATTTTGCCTCATAATGCTATTCATAATAATTTAAATATCTATACCCCAAATATGGAGAAAGTCATGTGTTGACCATATCAGATTTTTTTAGTTAACCTATCTCATCCCTTCGCTCCGAGGAAAATGTCTTGGAATTATATCCGAAAAATTTGGCATCCCTATCTGTATATGAAAGGAATTTTGGGGGCGCTCTAACTCGAAAAGTATTAACCATCTTTTGTTAGCAACAAATTTCAAATATAATGTTTTCATCATAGGTACAAAAGCTTATTAGTTTTTGGACAATATGGGTCAACCGGAAGTGGAGATTTATTCTGCCGTTTTTCATTTGTTCCAAATATCTCCTCTAAAACGCTATTTACGTAAATGTTTGCTATTGTCAAAGTTGTAGAAAATTACATTTACTACAAGTTTTCTTTGAAACATTTTCTTTACTATTGTTTTTAGACGCGTTTCGCTTCCAGCATAAGCGCCTATTAGTGCCAATCTGTCCGTCCGACCGCATGTCCGTTCTCAACCGCAATGGAACGGATTTTCATGAAGTTTGATATTATGGACTTACTGTCAAAGATAATAAGAGAATCACATACATGAATCACGTAAGCCAATCAGGGGTACCACTTTACTGGTGACAAAAAGTGTACTTTCCGTCATATATCGTGAAATAAAGTCGAGTATTTCTTTTCCGATACATTTTTATCGCAGGATTAGCCGTTATCAAAAAATCAAATAAGAACTTCACCATTGTTGCTAACAAACAATCTCACAAAATTACGTTTAATTTCCTTACGTGTGCATGCAATATTTTTAAATAGGAAGAAAATGGATTATTTATGACGAAGAAAAGAACTTTAAAAAGCTATTTCCCTTACTTACAGGTATATCATCTCTTTCTAATACTCCATTGCACGAAACGAGCCCATTTGCGATACGCTGTACTGCGTTACACCTTTGATTTAAAATTTTTAATGTTACACTAGAGAAGCAAAGTAAAAATGTACAGTAAGTTGTTTTATTAACAAATTCATTGAAAAATAGGGAGCGGTTCTTTACTCCAAAATATCGTGAGTTGGCCCATACGCAGCATAGATCATCTTTATTAAAAGCGTGGTGTTATTGTCGACAAGGAAAACGAGCAAGGGCAAAATCAAATTCCGTTCGTGTCATTACATCTTCGTTTTTTGTTGAAAATAAAGGAAGTTTTCGATCATTATTTTATTTCCTTACGAACCATAATGGGTTCCAAGACCTAAATATTTCTGCTTCACCTGGATCACTCCATTTTGACTTTTATACCTGTCTCCATGCGTTAGTTTAGTTATATATTTAGGGATGATTTCCTAGATCAGGGGCCTGCAACCTTTTCTATATTCGTTGTTGTGAATACTTCGAAGGGCCGCATTGAAAATCGCGAGAACTTCGGCGGGCCGGACGGGCGTTTAAATCAAAACTTATCTAGAGATTTTGTGGTCTAATATTAGTGAAAATCAATTCTAATTATTTTACTAGCGTTAAAACCAGTGGCGCACGCACGGGGAAGTTCACCCCCTAGAGAGAAACCTGTGTTTGCGCTACCGATTAAAACTCCACCAGAAAATATTTTTAGATCATACTTTTACTGGAAAATTATGGAATTGACCGTGCTAAATTATACCGCTCACTTTTTCATCATGGCTTCGCGAGCCGCATGAGGCCCACGGGCCCGAAGGTTGCCGACCCTTTTCTTAGAATATCTGGGGTGACGCTAGAAATTCCCAAACGAAATTGTTTTTGTAAATTCTTTCATCTGGGTGATGATGACGAAATACAGCGGCATTAAAGCGTGCGCGGCTTTTGCTGATAGATGTACGTTATGTATGTAAAGTATAAAGAACCTTTCGTAGGCACTGACTGAGTTAGGATAACGGTATAAAACGGGGCACTAAATTTGGGGTCGAAAGTGTACGTAAATGGACTTCATTTTTATCCTTTTATAAGTAGACTTTAGACGTGGATATATAAGCCGTAAAATTCCCTTTCTTAAGAAGACACGAAAGCGGTCGTTATGTTTACTTTTTTCCCTTCGAGATAGCGGGACCGGCGCACTTTTATTCCCATCTACGTCACTCCTCTCGCCAATATAAACTTCTTCGACGCTTCAAATTTCGTCTAAATCAGAGACGCCTAGTGACGACGTCGTGAACCATCTTCTCTCACGTGAGCCGCTCCCGTCGCTCCCGAATACTAGATGGCGTTACTGTACTTTACGTTAAGCCATGCAAAATTGGAACGCCTATCGATCCATAACATTGGAGGTAAAAAAAAAAGGGAGGCAACTTAGTAGGCGCATGCCCTTGTGTCTGTGCGGTTGAGGGGGGAGAGGGAGGGGAAGAGGGGGGGATGGGAAGAGGGGGGAAGGGAAGAGGGGAGGAGGAGTGGGGGAGGGTAGAGGGGGGGAAGGGGGTCGATGGGGGACGTAAATACAGTTGTGTTGACCGTGGTAATTATGGTTTCATCCTTCTGTCGATTCACGACACGCGTCCAAAGATTTCTCTTCAAACTTAACGTCGCAGAATGAGAAAGGGAGAATCAACAGCGTAAGAATAAACCTCTAAGATATTTATTTATGATATGTGTTTTGTTTTGTTTAAATTATGAATTTGTTTCTCGTGAATACTAAAATTAAAATTCCGTTCTTCACAGTCACGATGCCGTTTTGGTTATTTGATTTGTAAGATAGGAACCGAAGATTATTTGAAAATTTTATTCTAAAACACGCAATCAATAGAAATGAAAATTACAGTTATGATATTCGTATCTTAACGTTCACACTTGTCTCGTAATAAAATTGTCGGTTTATGTAGCAGATCCGGGGCCATGTTTCCTAAGACTACCTGCTCTTGAAGTTCGACCGTCATTAGCGAGGATTAGCGTCCATCGCTCTGTCCTGAGTCTCCGACCATAGCTCGGTGTAGTCTATCCTCAGCGGGTGGTGAAATTACCGATCATAGAAAAATTGTAATACTTTTCGCAAATACGACGATTGAGAGTTACACCATTGCATTACGGTGAAAATGCTGATTATTGGCGTTTTTAAACGAAATTCTACGATACATATCAAAGGAGTTATAGTCTGTCCACTATCTAAAGTCTCTTGGCCTTGAGGCAGCAGCCAATAGGAGACGATTCGTTTGGGAAGGTAGTGGGGGGAACTCAGTGTTACTCTTGATTTCGAAGCGTTTACATCGGCCTGCGTTGCCATTTTTACCACCGTTTCCTTGCTGTTGCTGTTCGTGTCGGGTATCTGCTCTCCCGCGCGAAAGTTGTGAGGGGCGATGCAAGGGGAAACGTTCGTGATTGGCTACTTGCTCTATGAAGGCCAAGAGACTTTAGATAGTGAACTGACTATAGGCAACGAGCGAGGTAGAGGGTGGGGGAGGAAGGAAACTGAAGGGAGAGTGAGAGGTACCAACATAAGTGCTTTGACTTGCCTCAAGCTTTTTAGGATTTGAAATGGACATTGCCTTTTCGAATTACAAACACATAATTACTCTGGCCTTTCAGCTATCACTTTCAAATAGTCTACAGGGCCCAGAAAATATTAAACATAAAGCAACGACGATGAAAATACTATTGTTCTCATTGTCATTGGTCTATGTTTCATGATTTTCTCGGGATATCAAAGTTTCTACTTCGGTAGAAATAGGAACAGGGTCTGCTAAACGTTTTTGTTGCGCTTTTCTAAGATAATAAAGTAGACCTTCAGGAGATGCGAAACGAAAAAAGTTCATATGCCCAAATATTAGACTTTTGCATCAGACATAATTCAAGAGATACAATAAAGGCACAGATATATGCTGAAAATATTAACGCAGTATTCTGTGGATCACCACATCGCTTTGAAATGAGGAAATTCGAGCGCTTCTTCGAACCATCGAACGATACAGAGTAGCCGGGGGGGAGGGGGGTTTATGGGGTTAAAACCCCCCTATGAGAAATTCGAAAAATTATTTGTTATTATTATTTTTTCCCTGTTTCTGTTACAACTATGACATCCAGTGAAAAAATTGAACATATTAGTGAAAATAATTAACGAAATAGTAACAACGAATGCCGTGTAAATATGAGATAAAAACAGCGAGCTGATCATCTACAACTACATGATACCCTGAAAATCACCAGACTGGTGGGTGGCAGGGGGTGCAGCACACCAAAACCTACATAATACGTCCCTCGTGGGAATCACTCTCCTGTTATGATCCCGTATGGTCCTTGGAAAAAACGAGCTCTGATATCGCTCGGTCCTACAGTCGATCTCTCGTATTTTATTCTCGCGATCGTGCCTGCCCATGTACATACGTAGGTGCCTCTAATATTCCTGAGACCTCCTCTGAGAGAACATCCGACCTAAATTTCTCCAGAAGCCTTAACCTAGCGCTAATTCTGCGATCCTCGAGCGATTTCCAATTCAACTCCTTCAAGAGTGATGTGACGCTTAATTTTTGCTCATATTTTTGCTTTACGAATCTGGCTGCTCTGCGTTGGATTCTTTCTAACTCAAGTACCTGTCCCTTTTCGTACGGATCCCATATGCTGGAAGCGTATTCGACCTGAGATCTGACCAATGATAAATAACACGTTTCTCGTACCTGTTCTGTGCTACTTCTTACTATTCTGCCTACGAAGCCCAATTTTCTATTAGCTACGCCTACGATCCTTCGAAAATGCATAATCCACGAATATGATTATTCCACTATAGATCACGACAAATGGTGACTCCTAAATATTTAACGTACTCTGCGGATTGGATATTCAATCTATCAATTCTGTACTCCGAGTCTAATTCATTGTTCTTACTCTTCCAGAAACTCAATAGGGAACATTTGCTGTGATTAACAACGATTTTCCAATCTTGACACCATGCTGAAAGGGCGTTTAAATCATCCTGGAGCGATTTTTGGTCATCCTGGCTCATTATCTCCTTAAATAAAACGGTGTCATCTGCGAAAAGTCTTATTTTGCAGCGAACTACGGAGCAGATATCGTTTATATATATCAGGAATAGTAGTGGACCCATGACACTTCCCTTTGGAACACCTGATGCGACTTTTACCGGGTATGAAGATTTCCCATCAATAACTACTATCTGTTTTCTGTTGGAGAGGAAGTCTTTTACCCAACTCACGATATTAGGGTTTATGCCGTACTTTCCTAGTTTTCCTATTAATTTATTATGGGGTACTTTGTCAAACACTTTTTTAAAATCAATAACCTATACGTACTTCAAAGTGAAACAGGTGCCACACTTGAAGCGCGTACAACCTTGGGTGTGAAATTATTACGGAACGCTGATTCTTGCTTTATTTTCGCTATTTTTGGATTATTTTTGTCTACTTTACACATTTTAAAGGTAAATATGGGAGCAGGGCCGGTGCCGGGGGTGAGGCGACCGCCTCAGGCGGCGTTTAACTTGGAGCAGCATTTTCAGACGTATATTGAGACAAAAATCAACCGCCATTGCGGAATTGCGAAACAGAAAAGGGTGCCCATAGATAGTCGTTCACCACTTCAACATCAACTAAGCGTACGTAAAAAATCTGATGTAGCCAACACATGATTTTTTCCATATTTGCGGTATAGTCGGTAAAGATATTTAAATTATTATGAATAGCATTGTGAGGCAAAATTATCATTTCGTATCGTAAAAGAATACAGTCGTCCTTATTACCGTAAATTACGTATATTTTGAATATGTTTACAGAATTCACCGCTACATGGTGGCGGCGCTGTATACTGGTATTAAGAAAAAGCAAAATATCTCCGAAATGGATGGTTCTACGAAAATTTGTTTCAAACAAAACTCGGAAGAAATATTATTCTCTACAACTTTGGTCCTCACGAAGATTACCAATAACGGTGTTTTAAAGGAGATTATTGACAAAAACCGAAAAACCGATTATTTATAAATAATTTCAAAACAATAACTGCTTTGAAAAATTGTTTAAAATAGAAGTTGTAGTAAACTACATTCTCTATAACGTTTGTATAGAATTGCATATATATAAATGATGTTTTAACGGAGAAATATCACAAAAACCGAATCGAGTTTCGAATAAACCTCGACTTCCGATTAACCGTTATTGTCTAACAACTAATCAGTTCTTTGTGCTCATGCTAAGGTGTTATATATGAAGTTTGGTAACGATATGGCAAGTACTTTTTGAGTTAGAGCGCTCACAATTACATACACACGCATACACACACATCCACACATCATTCAGAAAATAATCTGTACGTGTTCAAGTGACCTCAAAACGTGTAATTCCGTTGAAATCTCGAAGTCGATTTTTTTCATGATCACAATACTCTCCCATTACTACGTATGGAGAAAGTAAAAATCACTAATTAAACAGGCAAGGATTCTGGAGTTATTTTGTGGTTTCCCTAGCTAAGTGACATCCGACCTTTTCCAGTACAACTT
Source organism: Uropetala carovei (assembly GCA_036926305.1). NCBI lineage: Eukaryota > Metazoa > Arthropoda > Insecta > Odonata > Petaluridae > Uropetala > Uropetala carovei. The sequence goes on along the minus strand of JAXCHB010000228.1, from coordinate 174,254 downwards.
AGTTCTTATCAAGCATTGTTTGCTAGCGCCCTAATCTCAAGAATGATAAAAAATCTTTTCCTCAAACATGACTCGTGAATATGACCATCTATTTCTTGGGACCAGGGCCGCGTAGGAGGCAACACTGCAAGAACTTTGACCCATGGCGCTACCACAATAGTTCCCTCTATTTTTTTTTCAATATCGCTATGCGCGTACATGACGCTAGCGCGCGGATGTGCACCGGAGTTGAGGCGGCCCTGTTGCGATATATTCTAATTGTAAGATACAATCGTGCGCGCTTGAAAAATTTAGTGCGCGGCACTTCAAAAACTGCTGCGCGGCCGCGCAGCTTAGAGGGAACCATGGCTACCACCGATAAGGATGCTTTAAGGCCACCACACACCGGGCGCTATACTATGAAGATATAATATAAAGATATATCGCTAACTTTTGTGCAACATGTAATTCAATGTAAGCCCGCAGACTGAAGGAAAAATATAGCGCGCTATAAGCTATAAAACCCCGCTATATAGCACGCGTTGTGGTCTTGGCTATTTTAACAAAATATAGCAGAACTGACGCATGCGCAGAATGCACGGGCGACCACGTGTACAGTGCTCCTAGCGTCATATAGTTGAAGTCTTTACTTGAGCAAGTATCGGGCTGCTTGTTTTTTTCTTATACGGTGTTTGACATGGAAGACACGCAATATCTCTTCAAACTACTTTTTTATTAAACGAAAATACTGTCGGAACTTTTCGTCATCGTTTTGTAGATCCTGAAATAAATGGTGGAACTCTCCAAGTTGCTCTCTACTAATATTAATTTCATGAATCCACTTCCTCTTCTTTGGCTTTAACCCTTAAACCGAAGTATCTACTTTTTGTCTATTATTAGAAGTATGTGTATGTCAGACACGCATATAAAAATACTCAGTTTTTATTGTTTTATTATTAAATTAAGTGTAATGATACATTAAGCTTATTCATTTATTACATATAATTACTATTCGCCATATACCAATGTAATATCTACATATATTTTAAAATCTTTGCATTGAAAGTATACGTAATGTAAAAAATAGTTTGCGCTTACAAATCTCCACAACATATGTCACAAATCTTTTTGAAACATAGTACGTAGATTGGCCTTTGACATTTTATGCATTTATATCTGATATTTCGATTTTGTGTATATGGACATTAGCTACACTTCCTCTTTCTTTCAGGTCTGTCGCTCTCAGATTTCTGTTTTGGTTTCGGTGTGCTATCCTTATTTGCTTCTTGTAAAACGCTTTCAATGAGTTTTTTCAAGTTTGAACACAGATTTGGAACAGGAAGTCTGTTTCCTAGGTGTGGCCTCAAAAGTACTAGAGTTAATTCTTTCAAAAAATTGAATCTCTTTATATTTTTCCGAATTTTTGAAACATAAGTAGACTATGTAACTATTCACCACAGATGTTTACAAACACATAAAATACTGCTAATGGCCAATGTCGACTTCTTCTGTTAGAAGAATAATTAGCGCATTTATGATCCATTACATCGACGCCTCCTTTTGTTCGGTTGTAAAATCCCAGTATTTCCGGTTTATTTGTGTCGATGCATGGTTGATACCGCTTTATTCTTTTTTGGAACGTAACTGAGCAACGTGATATCATTACTAAATCCATACAATGTCGAATCAACTTCTCTTTTCCTCGATGGTAAAAACTCTTTTGGGATTTTCGTTTTTTTCTCTTCAGTGTTCCTACGTACGCTAACTTTTTTCTCGTAATATTTGCACCAATTCTTTGATGTACTAACGCCTTCCGAGGTGCTAGGGCCTGCATCCATCCTTACTTCTGTAATAAATCTAAATTATAATTATATAATTCTAAAAATTGTTAAAAAAAAGAAATGAAAATAATATTTACTTGTGTGTCCACCAGACATGCGAAAAATATACGTTATGAGAAGTAGGTGTCCACGAGACACTGTAACTTTTGAAAAACCATTTCTTACGAACGGTTGAGAAATTGCGACTGCAAAAACGATGTATCACCCGCAGCAGGAAGTAATTTGAGGAAGGTACTGTGAGGTTTGGGCCGCCAGCTCAATCAGTGCAGCCACACTAACAAAATGAAAAATCGTATGTGGTTGTCAGACACATACTTCGGTTTAAGGGTTAAAGCCAATGTTAACAACAGATATGCCTCGGCCATTTTGTAGAACTAAGCGATTTTCCGGGAAAAAATAAAACATATTATAGTATCTGGTGTGCGCATATTTATATCTTATCGCTAGCTATAACATAGCACAAAAATATAGCGCTATATAATATAGCGCCCGGTGTGCAGTGGCCTTTAGCATAGGAACTGTTCCGCTCACTTTTGAGCCCACCCACAAAACTGGCAATAAACAAGTTAGGAAAGTGCTACGAAAGCAGATACTATATTCGTATATGGCGATTCTTTTGCAAAAAATATTTTTCTTGCATTGGTCGTCATTTAACCTTATACTACTATAGTTATTTTTCGATCACGTAATTACTATCGTGGGCTCAAATATGATCCCAGTTTTTCAAAATTGAAAAAATAAAAAATTTTAAATTTTAGGTTTCAATGTCTGGTCATTCATTAGAACATACACCCGAGAATGTTAGAAAGTTTTATTTATAGAAAACTGAATACAAATGTACACTGCAAAAAAGAAGAAACTTAAAATTGACTAAGGGTTTAAATATTTTTTTCCAAGCCCTGAAAATTCTTGTTTTTTCTCATCCTTCCAGGTTCCAGCTGCAATCGAATTAGGAATCAACCGAATAATTTTTAGAAATATTTATTGTAAACTGTAAAAAATGACGATGATTTTTACCAACCGTATTCTTACACCCGCGTTTCTGTTTATTTCACTCTCATGATCAAAACTCGGTTATGGCACTTTCTCTTCTTCTTCTTCGTTATAACTTGCACTGTTCAAGTACTCACTCAAATCAGCATAGTGCCACCCATCCACAACAAAACTCTAACCCTATATTCTCATTTGGCCAATAACGAAAAGAAAAAATCTGATGTGGCCAACACATAACTTTCCCCATATTTGGAGTATAGATATTTAAATTATTATGAATAATAATACTAGGCAAAATTATCATTTCGTATCATAAAAGAAGACACGTCCTTGTTGCCGTAAATTACGTATATTTTGAATGTTTACAGAATTCACCGCTACATGGTGTTGGCGCTGTATGCTGGTATTAAGATAAAGCGAAATATCTCCGAAATGGATGGTTCTACGAAAATTAGTTTCAAACAAAACTTGGAAGAAATATTATTCTCTACAACTTTGGTCCTTATGAAGATTACCGATAACGATGTTTTTAAGGAGATATTTAACGGAAACCGAAAAACCGGTTATTTATAAATAACTCATAAACAATAACTCCTATAGAAAATTGTTTTAAATGAAAGTTGTAGGAAATTACATTCTCTATAACTTTAGTATAGAATTGTATATATAATAATAATGTTTTAAGGAAAAAATATCGCAAAAACCGAATCGGGTTTCGAATAAACCTCGACTTCCGGTTATCCGTTCTTGTCTAAAAACTAATCAGTTCTTTGTGCTCATGTTAAAGTGTTATATATGAAGTTTGGTAACGATATGGCATGTACTTTTTGAGTTAGAGCGCCCACAATAACATACACACAGATATCATTCCGAAAATAGTCTAAACGTGTTCTAGGGACCTCAAAACATGTATTTCCGTTGAAATCTCGAAGTCGATTTTTTTCATGAATACAATACTTTCCCATTACTACGTACGGAGAAAGTAAAAAGTACGACACAACTACTATAGTGGGGTCAAAATTGACCCAAAACGGCTACAACTATAGAGCGTTCCATATTTATGTGTCAGTATTTGGAAAATGGCACGCGGTGTTGCCACGTCTCACTACCCTAACGCCAGCAAAATCTGCTAATTTAAAATTTCCTTTATGTAACTTATTAAGTAAATGCTATCGTTACAATTTTTGCCGTTATGCACGATTTTATAAACCAAAACAAAAATACTGCTTAGTAAAATTTCTCCCGCAAGCGTGTTGTACACTAGAGATCTGCACGGATACAGATTTCCATATCCGCTCCCAACCCGTACCCGCAGGCTACGTATCCGTATCCGATCTGTATCCGCAAAAGTTTGTAAATTACCCGACCCGACCCGCACGAATAAATTATCCGACCCGACCCGCAAGCAGAAGTCATATCCGCAGGCAAAAATATATTCGGTCTAACCGGTATATCTCTTCAATCAATAATGGAAATTAGTTCAAATAAAAAGCATATTAAAGAAAAATGATGTTAAATATATTTCAATCTATTAATATTACGAAATACCACTGAACAACATTTAAATTCGATGAATAAACTGGGAAGATAAACATGATTTTGTGGACGAACATTATCACACTTTGTGGAATTACAATGTAAGTAGGTGGCACCTCACATGCTACCATAAAGGTAGGAGAGTGTAACGATAGTGACTGGCGTCTGGTAGGAAATCGGGAGGAAACACGCGAAATACGAATGTTTCACAATGTATTCAATTCTTCAGGCAGAAATACATTTTTAGTAAAAAATACAAAGAGTAACCATTATGAGCATTATCCCGTTCCAGGACATTTCGTCCAATGGATATTTCGTCCAAAGACAATTCGTCCAATGGATATTTCGTCCAATGTTAATTTCGTCCAACTACATTTCGTCCAGAGGAAAAGGGAGGGGGAGGACGGGGAGGGAGGGACTTTATCAGATATAGGCGATATGGGTATCTATCGAATCGAAAATAGATTTAATAAAATAGTAATTTAAAACCGAAAACACATTCGTTGAGGGAAAATTTACCGAATACCCTAAGACCTGGGGAAGAGTCATAAACCCTTCTCTAAGGAGAGAGAAAAATGAGAAAAAATCTTTAAAAAATGCTCTCTTATTTTGATCTTTCTTTTATCAGGAGTGAAAAAAAACAAAACGAACTACTAAACTTATTTGTTCTTGATGATTCGAATCAGGAATTCAGTCCAATTGAACGGAGTAGTATTTAGAATTTTTAAGCATATCTGACATTTTTTCCTTAATTTTGGTTGCAAGGAGCTCAAATGGTTCATTCTGAATTTTTTCACCAATATAATGCGGGACTTGTCCCCACTCCCCTTCCTCCCCCCTACACTGCCAGAGTTTTTTCCGTCTTAATTTACGATTCGATAGATACCCATATCGCCTATATCTGATAAAGTTCGGCGACGCTCGGCCGTGAGACCATGCATTCGGTGTCGCCGTATGGCGTCGCCCGGCCGATAAAGGTTTAAAAAAATGGTGGCAGGCGACTTTTGAAATGATACGCTAATTTTTAGGATTTTGGCACGTGAGCTATAAAGTATTTTCCATCTCTACTTTTATTGTTACATAACATACCTTCATATAAAATATTTCTGTGATAAATTCTTCCTCCAAGCATTAAAATATGTAAATACTAGCTGAAAGTACCCGGCGATGCCCGGGTTATGTCAGACGTCTTTGGCGAATAAAATTATGTATTATATGGTAATACAATCATTTCTCCCTTTGCGCACCTCAAAACGTGTATTTCGAATTTTTTCATGAAAACAATACTTTCTCTGTACTACGTATATTGGAGAAAGTAAAAACTAATTCTGAGATATCTCTGATACCTATGAATTGGGCCGGGAGGGTCCATGGAGGTCCTCAGAGAACGTGAGCATACGTGAGAGTAATAGGATTTCGAGTTTAACAATGTAACCTGTTGGCAAGGCAACTTCATGTTTAAAACGCTAAATTTTGTCAAAATATGATATTAAAACGTTAAATTCGAAAAACCGCCAAGAAAAAAGAAATGAATTAAACGCTAACCAATAGCCGGCAGAAAAGGATGTAAACCGACAAATAAATAATCGTGGAACATAAATTAAGAGTACAACCAAAGAATATAAGTTCAATGTAAAAACCACCAAGAAAAAAGAAATGAATTAAACTCTAACCAATAGCCGGCATAAAAGGTGTAAACCGACAAATAGGTAATCAAGGAACAAAAATCAAGAGCTCAACCAAAGAATATAAACATAGACTACAAAATGAACAACTGAGAACGAAAACAAAGAAAACAAACAAAGAACACAAAAAATGGACACGAAACGAAAGCAAATGAAAACAATAAACTAACCGAAACCAACGAACGAATAATCTCCTAAAGCTCAATGTATCTGATGAGGGCGACTGACGCTTTCTATTCAGTTGCTAAATAAACAACCAACAATCACAAAATAGCGTATCGTAGTGATGAGTAAATATTGATTACGCTGAATGAGTTTGTATGTCAACATAATAACAGGAGAAATTAAATAAGGATACCTATTATTACTCTAAATATAAAATTATTGATCTTAATTGTGTTTTCCATCGTAATTAATTGAATAATAGATTAAGATATTCGAACGAATCGATTTTAAATAATGTAGTAAAATGTTTTACCTTTCTAACGTAATTAATTACGTGAGTGAAACGGTAGTGTTTACATTTTACCCATGGAACCGCAGACACGAATTCTTAATTTTAGTGCAGAAGACATAATAAAGTTCAACAAAAGTATTATTCAAATAAAATCTTTCGAAATTCTCTGCGTTACGTTTTCAAAATGTTAATCTAATTTAGCTCTCGTATTAAAATAACAATTATTCAAGAGTGAACCTTATTCCCAATTGATAAAACTCACTTTAAATTCAAAACGATATTATATATTACAAAAAGTATCTAATTATTATTGAAATGCAAAATGGATGAGCATAGGAAAAAAACTTGCGTGTTAGCATGAAATACTCAATTCCGTTTTTATTGATAAACTGTTTCCATGATAAATAAACGCCTTAACGACCCGTGTTTTTAAATAAAATCAACATAAAACAAAACAAAAACTTTAACGTAGTAATTGAATTATATATCTTCAGTAAATTTCACTTAAACAAATTATGAAATAAAATAAGACAAAAGGCATATAAAAATAATTTAACTTATATCCAAACACCTATAATGCGAATGACACGATTACAGAAAAAGAAACAGTTCACTAATGTTTAATCGCAGAATTAACCTGTGTATAGAAGACCATAGATAATGAACGAAAAACATAAAACCAAATCAGAATATATTAAATGAGTATTTCATCAACTATTTCTACGTTTACGATATGTTTATAGTTCAAAGGTAATTTGTTTACATCGGTTGCTAAGTATATCCAAATGCTGAGCAATAATGAAAAATAAGATTTTCCCTTCAATTCGTCTTATTTGATCTGTAAGCCCCTCTTTTAAAAAAATATTCCAAAAGAGGAGATAATTTACCACAAAAAGTCTGCGAGAGCATATGTCTGCGATATACTTATATCTTAGGAGTTAAAAAATTCGAGAAATTTACGAAAAAATTTAAAATGGAAATCCCATATAAAGGAAAATATTTTATTATAATTAAATAGTACACCGAATCGGTTTAAAAACCTTACTACACCACCGTACACATGATAAAGTTTTATATGACACCTTCCTCTTTTTTCTGCGTGTTGTAGTTTCTGATTGTGAGCCTTAGTAGAACATACATACAAACACCTTACTTTATAGATATGTATAGATGGACCGATTTGTTTCGTTTTTGCTTTATTCGACGAATAAAACTCTATACTATCTTATTCCTGCGAAGTTTACATGTTACACGGTCCAAGTTTTCAGAAATACGCTCTTTGTTTCGAAATTTTGTGGGTTTTTCGTACTCTTTGTGGGCGTTGCCAAGGCGGCCGTCATTGTTACCTCCGATTCAATTAGCTTCAATCTATACATATCTATAAAGTAAGGTATTTGTATGTATGTTCTACTAAGGCACAGTAACTACAACACGCAGAAAAAAGCCCATGTAACACCTTAAGCCTCTGCAACGGAGTGCATAGTAACAAGACTTCCCATCGGTGATTACTACTAACTGTTCTATATTCGAGAGGAAGTTTCTCACTAAACTCACAACTTCCGGATTGATACAGCATTTTCATAGATTCGCTATTAATTTATGACCGAGCGCTTTATCAAACGCCTTCCTCGGTTCGGTAAAGAAGGCGTCCTGATTATTTTGTCTCTGCCTCGTAATAAATCGTTCATAATAACGCCGAGCTGTATCGCCTCTTCTGCCTTTCCTGAATCCGTGGTAACATGCTTAAAGATGAACGACTATCTAATAATCGCATATTAGAGCCAACAATTATACGCTCAAATATCTCGCACGATAATGACATCAAGGAAATCGGCCTGTAATTTTCACAATTCTCTTTGGGGCCGTCTATATGGTTTAATTTTGCCTTTACATAATAAGTTACAGTCTTTACAAAAGGCACCTTGCGTAATGGATATTGCTTTCAGAGGCTACCTTTTTTAACGCTCGCACGAATATATTTCCTCAGGCCCAGGAGGAATTTATTTTGCATAATTTCACAGGTAAGATAGAGCCCTGAACAGACAACTTCCATCGCTTACAATTTTTTTATTGAAAAATACGGACACAACTTAGGGTTCGGTTTCAGGAAGACGCTGAAACGACCAAGGATGGCAACACCGCTTACATCTGAACAGCTGTCCTGGTTGCGTACAGAGACGGACTGCGCATCGGGGAAAACGATTATTACAGCGATAATAGGGAAAACATTTTCCCTTTTGATCCAAACAACAAACTGCTGTCAATATTTTGTACGAGAAATCTCCAAATAAAACGCGAGGGTACACTATCTGAAACAGTCGAGTTTACTCAAAAAATTTCACGATTGGATTGTAGGACAGATTTTTTGCGTTTTTGCTTTATTCGACGAATAAAACTCTATACTATCTTATTTGCCCACCAACTAGAGTCGATTAAGCAAAATAAGTCTCCAGGACCGGAGGGCATACCCGCGCGTGTGTTGAAAGAGCTAGCCTCGGTAATCGCACCTTACTTGAAGATAATATTCGAAAATCCGTTGCACATGGTGCCGTTCCAAAAGACTGGAAGCTAACATACGTAACGCCCATCCACAAAGGCGGTGATAAAGAGAACCCCGAAAATTATAGACCGATTTCCTTGACGTCATTATCGTGTAAGATTCTAGAACATATAATCGTTAGCTCTTTTCTGCGTTATTTAGATGGTCGTTCTTCGCTAAGCAAAAACCAACACGGGTTACGGAAAGGTAGGTCATGCGAAACGCAGCTCGCCCTGTTCGTAAACGATTTGTTGCAATGCGGAGAGAAAAACACTCAGGTTGATGCCATTTTCATTGATTTTAAAAAAGCGTTTGACAAAATACCCCATAATTAATTAATAGGAAAACTAGGAAGGTACGGCATAAACCCTAATATCGTGAGTTGGGTAAAAGACATCCTCTCCAACGGAAAACTTATTGTAGTTATTGATGGGAAATCTTCATACCCGGTAAAAGTCGCATCAGGTGTTCCACAGGGAAGTGTCATAGGCCCACTACTATTCCTGATATATATATATATATATATATATATATAAACGATATCTGCTCGGTAGTCCGCTGCAAAATAAGACTTTTCGCAGATGACATCGTTTTATATAAGGAGATAATGAGCCAGGATGAACAAAAATCGCTCCAGGAAGATTTAAACGCCCTTTCAGCATGGTGTCTAGATTGGAAAATCGAAGTTAATCGCAGAAAATGTTCCCTATTGAGTTTCTGTAAGAGTAAAAACAATGAATTAGATTCGGAGTACAGAATTGATAGATTGAATATCCAATCTGCACAGTACGTTAAATATTTAGGAGTCACCATTTGTCGTGATCTATCGTGGAATATGCATATTCGAAGGATCGTAGGCGCAGCTTATAGAAAATTGGGCTTCGTAGGCAGAATGGTAAGAAGTAGCACAGAACAGGTACGAGAAACGTGTTATTTATCATTGGTCAGATCTCAGGTCGAATACGCTTCCAGTACATGGGATCCGTAGGAAAAGGGACAGATACTTGAGTTAGAAAGAATCCAACGCAGAGCAGCCAGATTCGTAAAGCAAAAATATGAGCAAAAATTAAGCGTCACATCACTCTTGAAGGAGTTGAATTGGAAATCGCTCGAGGATCGCAGAATTAGCGCTAGGTTAAGGCTTCTGGAGAAATTTAGGTCGGATGTTCTCTCAGAGGAGGTCTCAGGAATATTAGAGGCACCTACGTATGTACATGGGCAGGCACGATCGCGAGAATAAAATACGAGAGATCGACTGTAGGACCGAGCGATATCAGAGCTCGTTTTTTCCAAGGACCATATGGGATCATAACAGGAGAGTGATTCCCACGAGGGACGTTATTATGTAGGTTTTGGTGTGCTGCACCCCCTGCCACCCACCAGTCTGGTGATTTTCAGGGTATCATGTAGATGTAGATTCCTGCGAAGTTTAAACAGGCTCAAACAATATATTAAAACATGCTATTCTTTTATTGTTGTTACTAGCAATAGCGATATATTAGAAATGTACATAGAAATGTCTTAGAAATGTGCAAAAACGATTTTAGATGAATTTTCCATTAGATGAATTCTTGGTTAGAAGAATTTTCCTTATGCGAATTTTCCGTTAGACGAATTGTGTTTAAACGAATTTACCGGTTACCCGTGCATAGACCAATGTGAATGTACATATAAGCCAGTCAGTAAGATTGACTACATCTACATCTACATGATACCCTGAAAATCACCAGACTGATATTTGAATGATATTAGAAATGTTTTTACTTCTTGCTCCAACTCGGCAGACCTTCTGGGAGGACATTGGCATTTTTTAATGCATAAGATTAGATTTTCACTACCTGACTAGTGGCGAACGTAAATAAATTATAAAAACTATAGCTTTCAATTTTCTGCCGTCTCACATTCAGGATTTTGGTTGTCATGCCAACGAAATATGAAAATCAATCAAAGCATTTATCGTACTGTTATAGTACCGCAAAAACTTTTGTGTTATTTAGTTAACGGTTACAAATTTCAATCTCTTATGTCTTGGTCACGAATTAAATTTAGTTGGCACGCAAAAAAATCAAGGACTTTCTGTGGCACGCGAGGCGGCAATTTCAGTAATGTTGGCAATAGAAAGTTCACTGTCATAGGGAATCATCCAAGATCGGATTATGTAAAAATAAAATAAGATGAACTACATACTCGTTATATGTTTTCTCATGGTTCGTTTAAGAGATTTTTCAGCTTTGTGAAGCTTCTCCCGGAATTTCCGACTCATGAATGAAGCGGAAATCTCCCGCAATCAACTCCTCACGAGTTGGCAACCCTGCCTGCATCCTGCAACGACACCCAAATATTTGCATTTCGTTACTCAGACACTCCAAATAAAGTTTGCATGAAATTCGCATAAATATAAATTGCCACAACTCCGCCAGGGTGCCAAATCTCTAACAATTTCCCAGTATAGCCTAAACTATAAAGAGTGATTGTATTACAATCATAGGCCGTAGAGTAATTTATCCAATTTCATAATGAAAACGGAAAATATTTCCGCATTCTAATTTCCATACCGTTTCTCCAATGGTTACGCTCATCAATTTCCTCCACGATAGAAAAACTGACCATTTAAAATATTTTCTTTGAAATTCAGAATTACTGCACTTCTTTTGGAATGCCACGTCTCGTCATAATATTTTCCTTTCTCTGATTTAAAATATTATCATCTAAAGACTTCGATACTACCTTATAAAACTTCGTAAATGTTTCCTCATATCAATCCACATGGAAGCGTTTGAGCAAGAGCGGCGTTTGGCGACAAATCAGTAAGCGACGCTAAATTTTCGATCGGTCCGCAAAAGTGTTAATATGCAAACAGTTAGAAGGTTAAAGCGTTAAAGCGTTAAAGGGGTTCCTCTTATTAGGAGAGTTGGTTTTTAAGACGATTGTCGTTTCCAACCAACGGCTGCAGCGGGTGTCGTATGTATTGGGATCGCAAATTAAATTATCGGGTATGAGGAAGCGAGGAACGCGAAAGCGAGGGTGAAAATATAAACACGAAAATAACAGAAGATGAATTGGGACATTAAATTTAATTATTAGACGCTGCTCGATTTGCCCAGTATTAATGCAGTTATGTCGAACGTAATGATGGGCGACGTGATAATGAAAGCAATTACATTTTTAGGCGAGTTCGCCTCCAGCGCGAGCGCCTATTGTCGTCTGTCTGTCCGTCCGTCCGTCCGTCCTGCCGGATTTTCATGAAATTTGATATTAAGGACTTAAAATCAAATATAATAAGAAAATCGTAAAAATGAATCACGTACGCCAATCAGGGGTACCACTTTACTGGTGACAAAAACTTAAATTTTGTCATATTCCTCATACCAAAATATTTTTCAAACAAAAGTTGTAGAACTATTAAAGAGGAGTATTTCCTTTCCTATATATTTCTATTGTAGGAGTAGCGGTTATTGAGAAAATCAAAGAAGAATGTCTTAATTCGAGTTGAACTTAGAAAATTTCTTGCATGGTTACTCCATCATTGTTGCTAACATAAACAATCTCACAAACAAACGTTAAAGTTCCTTATGTATGCATGCAATATTTTTAAATAGGAAGAAAATGGATAATTTATGAAGAAGAAAAAACTTTAAATGCTATTTCCCTTACGTACAGGTAGGTATATAATTTCTTTCTAATACTCCGGCGCTGCACGAAACGCGCACATTTACGATAGGTACGTTGTACACTTTCCTAACTTGTTTAATATATTTCTTCACATTGCGGAGGTCCTTTTAAGTCAAATTTGAGGCTTAAAAATTTTAGCTCGTAATATCGAAAGTTCGTAAACCGAATGTTCGTAAATCGGGAGTTTACTGTACTCTCCTTTATAAATGTCAGCACAGTTTTAGGAAAAGTAAATCAGCCCGGCCTATCTGCTTTCTGGTGAATCGGCATCTTGGGCTTTTAACCACCGTAAAAGTTACGTGACTCTACAGAAAAGGGAGAAGGAAAATCTGGCATTACACATGACGCACCAAGGGGACCAACTGCTTAACGTCTCTTCCGAAGGACGGAGCGTTGATTCCCAGGATTCAAGTCGAGTGCTACTGACACCTAGCAACTTGTAACCACGAATATTTAGCGAAGCAACGCTTTGCATTATATCTCACGGGTAGTAATTTGCCAATTTACGTTAACTGAAGTAACAATAACGAGCGAGCGATGGAGTGCTTCCTGACATATTTTAACAAGTTAGGAAAGTGTACAACGTAAGTAGGAGAGAAGTAAGGCTTCTGGGACAAAATCCAAGATGGCGGAGACTAGACAGTGGCGTCACCTTAGAAAACCAGAACTAAGAAAGTGAAAGCATGCAGTACGTTGGAGGGGGGGGGGGGGGGGGGGGGGTGCCTCGTGTAGACTGCTTTCTATGGTGATAGATGTGGCGAGGGGTGCGCCAAGTATGTCGCGAGTTGTCTGAGGATGGGGGAGGTCAACAGCCTGCGGTGATGGAATGTGAATATCTCACAACCGAAGGAAATAGAAAGCTGAGATGGGGGCACAATTTATTTTTTGAGAAAAAGATTCCTTCGGGCTGGGATCGAACCAGCGACCTTCGGATGTACAGTCCACAGCTCTACCTACTGAGCTACCGAAGGTTCGTATTGAATAAATATATTTTATTGGTTTGCTGATGCGAGATGTTGAAATAAAAGAATAGCGGACAAGTTTGAACAGGTTTATTTTCCAAAGAATATTATGACATTTCAGTTCTTTTTATTAATGAGCAAGACATTGAAAATTTATCATCCTCTTCCTTAGGATCATCTTCGTTTTCCCAACAATATACATTTACGCCACATTTGCAGCAAATAGTAACATCTGAAAATCCAGCATAAATAAATCCAAAGGCAACCATCTTGCAAATATTGAAAATAATTTTTTGGAAAACCATCAAATGTAAAAAGTCTGTGTTGCTCGCTTTGAATATTAACGTATTGTTCAATGCACAAATGAACTCGCCACCTCTATGTCGAGGTAGCATGCAATTCACGCCCAAGGACGGTAATGTTTTCATCGATGGGCATCCGAAGACTTGTAGGTTTATAACTCTGCATCCTAAAATCGATGAGATGAATTTACATTTTTCTAAACTCATAACAAAGACTAGGCGGTATCCTGAGGCATATCTCAATAAAACTGTTTTGAAAGCCAATTCATTTTGATGGATATTAAAATTAATTTGAGAAAATAAGGGGTAAGGGTGTTATTTGAAATGAGAAAACGTCGATCAAGTTTTAGCAAGTTTATTTTTAGTATTCTCCAAAACTTCCAAATGCGTTTTCTCCTCTCTCAGTACTTTGAATTGTATTTGTTTCTGTGAATATAATCTTACTCAAAAATTTTTCAAAAATAATTTGGCATACTTTCCTCCCTATGCATACTTCGAAATCGGTATCACTATGATTGAATAGCAATACCTTAATTTCACCCTTATAATCGGGGTCAATAACAACCGCCCCCACCTCAATACCATGGTTCACAGCCAAGCTTGACTTTGAGCCCAATCTTCCATACACACCTTCCGGCATTTCAATTGCAATACCAGTTCTTATTAATGCCCTACTTCTTTTCTTTATCATACAATTTTCAATACTTCTCAGATCGTATCCGGCTGGCGAACCATAGCTCCCCTCAGGTAAACAGGCTGCAGCATTCAACTTCAGAACTTTTGCTTCCATTACTGTTATATTTAATGGAAAATAAGATGGTGGTGAAGTAGTAAATAGTACATTACTTTTTTATACATTTTTATTTATTTATTTCCACTATAAGTGTCCCACATTTTTTTATTACATGAAACTTTTTCTCCAGCGGACACTTGTTATATTCCTCCACCTCAGCCTCTGTAATATTACAATATTTCCTTGGGAGAAATATCATTCCCCTCCAAGAAGGCACATCCCAATCACTTATTTCCGCGGATACCGCCGGACCATACATCGTCACGGTTTTTTTCAGGCTATTAATCTTATATGTATGCTCCTCTTTCAAGTCCTTCGTCTTAACATATGGGATGTACTCTTGCAGGTTGCTGTACTTCTCCCTCAGAGAATTCATCTACATCAAATAATATGAGAAACTTATTACTTCTGTTAATTTTAGTAACCTTTTGGTTTTATAAGCAACAAGAATATAATATGGTATGCTTACTGGGAAGAGATGAAGGCGGAGAACAAACGCTCGAGAAGTAAACGGTGATATCGGTCTGAGAGATGCAGAGGTGAACTAACTACTAGGTGAAAGAAGATTGATTCATTAAATAAAATACGTAGTTTTAATTTTTTTGAGTGAGTTAGTGTTTGTAAAAGTTAATTCATACTTACCGTTTTTAATTTAGATGGATATTATGACAGCTTCGTAGACTTGGAGTAGACTTGCAGCAGGAGGAGAGTAATGCAGTGATTCCAAAGGTGTACTGGTAACTTTGAGGTTAGAACGTTAGGTATTTATACGCTATTCTATTTGCAGGAAATTCTGGAGAAAGTGAAAGGCTTCTAGGCGTATCTAGGAAATCTAACCCTTTCACTATTAACCTTTAAGTGGAACACCTATCATTATTTCCGCTTCTATATGCCAAAACTCCTTTCACCATCTTAAGGTCTTACACTTCTTTTAAGTACACTGCTAAATACAAGTGTATGAAGTAGGGGGGTGGGGGATAGAGTATATATATTGATGGGTTCTAGGGTTCATTACCACTCATCGAGTATAGCAACGGAGTCGATGCGTAACATCCAGTCGAGGAATCTCAGAAGAACCAGAAAAAGAATATCGGAAGATAACTGCGTGAAGATTGTCATCATCCTGAAGTTGAGGTAATTATTGTTACATACGCAACATCTTAAAATATATCATAAAAATTTTATAATTACGGGTTAAATTAGCATATTGAAAAGAGTACCCGAGTGCTAAAATTTACCGATTCCAAATATCTCCCCTCTTTAAGAATAGTAGGAAGGTTTATTTAAATATAAAGCCTCACCAAAAACAATTCAAACGAAATGGAGGAGCTTAACAGGTTTCAAACATTATTGCTAGTCAATCATGGGTATCTACGATATGAGAGAACTGAGTAAAAGAATGAGTGTTATGTGGGTTGCGTACATATAAGGGTGAAAATTTTGAAAATTCCATAACTTCCTTATTTTTTAAGTTAGAGGGTTAAGATTTAGTATAAGGATAGGAAGGGTTTCGGGGTAAGTTTTACGGGTTGTATAACTTTCAGGGGTTAACATCTTCTGGTGGCATATCTTCCAGGGGTAATTTTGAAGATCTTGAATTTTCGAGAATTTTACATCATAACTCGCTTATTTGAAGAGATACGTAAATGGAACGTTTAGTAAATATATATGAATCTATTAACGCTCTAACCGATGAAATGAATTAAAACTTTAAAGATCGAGTAATAAAAAAAATTTAAGCAAAACTTACAAATAAAAATATGTAGATGACTCACAGTGAGTTACATTATATATTATATCTTATAACGTTAGAATAAAATACTTTTCTAATTTTAGGTACTCCATAATGTGTACCACTATTCGTTACCACCCTAATGAAAAATATGTGGAGGTAATTTGTGAGACACACGTGAAGGTCATTTCATATGATACTCTCGATAATACTCTCGACCAAGGAAAATTAATAGCACAGACACCAAGGACTTTAAAAGATATCTGTGAAAGATTGATAGTAAGGAGTTTAATAGAGTCAAAGAAATTAGACGAGGATATCGAAAAGGATGTTTACGCCAAAGTAGAAATCTTGAGACTCCCTCGAAGCATAAAACGAAGATTAAAAGATGCGTCATGGGTGATTGAAATGGAATACACTTCCGATAGAAATAGAAAGTGAATTTGGTAAGCATAGCTTTTCGTTAAACATATGAAAGTACATTTCCTATTCATAATTAAGCGATGAGCTATCCTTATGATACCTGCGCAGAAATATGTCTATATAAGTTGTAACGAGAATTGTATTTTTCTCATTTAATCGATTGCTGCTACAGAATTAACATCATGGAATCCCTCTGCGAAGTGTGCTGCACTTATTTTGACTCGCGTTACCGAATCGCGCATGAGAGAAGCGATGTGCATCTCAGACACCTCATCCAAAGGGGTGGAGGACAAAAGATTGTTGAGATCGACTCAGCAGTCAGGAATCGTCTGAAAACCTATTGGGTAAGTGGGAATAAAGTGCATAGAGACATAACTTCGTTTATGGAAGGCATAAAGGAACTTTTAACTGCTAAGGTTCGGGAACAATTAGTCAGTAATGCATTAAAAATAAATATAATTCTAAAAGCACAGTTTCAAAAGGGGGAGGAAACAAACGAAAGGGCATTTAAGACAAAAAACGTTAGAATCTTTCAAAACGATGATGAAGGTGAAATCTTAAATAATCTGTTTGGAAAAATTTTGAAAGAAAAGTCTGAAAGCCAGGCAAAAGGTTCAGGATGGACGTTGAGTGAGATCCTAGGCATAGAGCTGAGGATAAACAAGTACGTACCTTTGAGAGGATCTTCATTCATTGATTTACCGCAGAAAATTAAAAACACGAAATCGGTAATCAATGTTCAAAATTCCGATGAGTTTTGTTTCAAGTACGCCATTTGGGCTAAGAATATCAGCATTCACGCAGAGCGTGTTTCCCTCTACATTACAGAGGAATTTAGAAAAGGGTACGTCTGGGATTGTATCACATATCCAGCAGACCCAAAGTCTATTTCAAAATTCGAAAAAGTGAACAATATTTCGATTAATGTTTTCGGGTTGGATGAGAAAAATAATGTCTATCCTCTCAAAGTGGTGAACGAGGAACTCGATGACCATCGGGACCTTTTGTTTCTGACCGATGGTGAAAAGAGCCACTACTGTTGGATTAGGTGCTTTGAAAGATTAGTCGCAAAGCAATTAACTAAAAACAAAAGAAGAATCTTTATTTGCAAACGGTGTTTCGCGCACTTCCACGATGAAGTGAGGCTAGGGGGACACAGACGGGACTGTAACATCAATGCTCCCTCGAAAATCGTGCTCCCCACAGATGACGACATGTGGCTTAAATTCAAAAACATTAACCATACGTTTCGAGTTCCCTTCGTCATCTATGCTGATTTTGAATGTATACTTCCAAAATTTAACAATTGCGAACCTTCAGCAGATCACTCCTATTCGACCAAGGTCGAGAAACACGAAGTTATGAGTTTCAGTTTCGTTATCGTTTCTTCCGGAGGAGACGTTTTCGAACCAGTTCTCTACCGCGGACGTGACGCTACTAAAGTATTTCTTGAAAATATCCGGGAGGAGGCTGAAAGAATTGAAACCCTATATAGATACACGGTTCCGATGACATCCCTAACCCCGGAGCAAGAAGAGGCATTCAAAACGGCAGATACTTGTCACATCTGTGGGGAAGAATTAGAGATTGAAAGGGTAAGGGATCATTGCCACCTCACAGGCTCGTATAGAGGTCCGGCTCACTCCGGATGTAATCTAAATTTTAAAATGCCAAATTTCGTACCGGTATTTATACACAATTTATCCGGTTACGACTCTCACTTCATCGTTAGAGAATTGGGGTATGATGATAGACGTATTCATTGTATACCCAATTCGGAGGAGAAGTACATTTCTTTCTCCAAGACGGTGAGTGAGAGGTGTACGGTACGGTTTCTAGACACTTTCAGATTCATGGCTTCTTCTCTCTCTAAATTGGTCGCAAATCTTCCGCAAGACAAGTTTCGACACATCAAAAATATATTTGGAGACAAGTTTGATTTAGTCACACGCAAGGGTGTGTTTCCGTATGAATTTTTAGACTGCTGGGAGAAATTGAACGATGAGTGTTTACCTCCGAAGGAGAACTTTTACAGTAGCTTGACACAAGACAATATTAGCGACGCCGAATATGAATACGCTAAACAAATATGGAGCGAGTTTAATTGTAAAACTTTAGGAGACTATAGTGATTTATATTTAAAGACTGACGTTCTACTTTTAGCAGACGTTTTCGAGAATTTCAGGGACGTATGTATCAATGCTTACTATTTAGACCCTGCTTGGTACTATACCGCTCCTGGACTGACCTTTGACGCTATGCTCAAGTTTACTCAAATAAACTTGGAGCTCTTGACCGACTATGACATGATATTAATGGTAGAGCGTGGTATTCGTGGTGGTATAAGTCAATGTTCAAAAAGATATAGCGAGGCTAATAATAAGTATTTGGACACTTATAATCCTGACGAGGAGTCTCGCTATATCATGTACGTGGACGCGAATAATCTCTATGGATGGGCGATGAGTAATCATCTACCCCATAGCGGATTCCGCTGGCTTAGCTCTAACGAAATTCAAAATCTTAACGTATCAGCAATACCTGAGGATCATCCAAAGGGATATATTTTGGAAGTTGATTTAGAATATCCGATAGAGCTCCACAACGAACATAATGATCTACCATTATGCCCCGAAAACAGAAAACCTCCTGGCGGTAAGCATAGGAAACTGTTGACGACTCTCGACGATAAGACGAAATACGTCATCCATTACGTAAATTTGAAACAGGCTCTCGCCTTTGGACTAAGACATAAGACCATTCACCGCGTAATCGAGTTTGATCAATCTCCGTGGTTGAAGTCGTACATTGATTTAAACACGGAACGTAGGAAAATTGCCACCAACGAGTTTGAAAAAGATTTTTATAAATTAATGAATAACGCGGTTTTTGGTAAGACTATGGAAAACGTTCGGAAGAGGATAAATTTGGAATTGGTTTCCAACGAAAAGAGGTTGGATAAACTAATTTCAAAATCCACTTTCATCGACCGAACGATCATTAATGAAAATTTAGTGATGGTTCACTTACGCAAATCCACCATCAAAATGAACAAGCCTATTTATATTGGGTTGTGTGTTTTGGATCTTAGTAAAACGTTAATGTACGACTTTCACTATCGGAGGATGAAACCCAAGTATGGAGAAAGGTTAAAACTCGCTTATATGGACACGGACAGTTTTATTTATGAAATAAAGACGGATGACTTTTACGACGATATGTTGACGGACCTGGACTTGTACGACACATCCATCTATCCAAAGTGTCACCCATGCTTTTCGGACGTTAATAAAAAGGTGATAGGGAAGATGAAAGACGAATGTAACGGACAAATCATGACGCATTTTATAGGATTACGTAGCAAACTGTACTCCTATAAAATCAAAGGACAGAAGGATATAAAAAAGGCTAAAGGCGTAACTAAAGCCGTAATAGCCAAAGGACTGACATTTGAAGACTACGAGACTTGCTTGCGCAATAATTCTACGGAATATAGAAAAATGAGCACGATTCGATCAAAAAAGCATGAGGTACATACTGTGGAGACGAACAAGGTAGCACTTAGTGCTGAAGATGACAAGCGCTACGTGCGTGACGATGGGGTAAACACTCTGGCATGGGGGCACCACAAAATTCAAAATTTAAAAAGAACCTGGGAAGAAGCCTTTGACTCCGAAGGGGAACCTGGATAAAACATTAGGTACACCATCAAGTTAATCAGTGTTGGTTATGCCTCTGAGGTGGAAACATCCATTCACCTGTATTTGTGCCGGTCCGAGTTGTTCTGGAAAAACAACTTTCGTTTTAAAGTTTTTAGAAAATTTGTCCAGTTTAGTCGAAGGCGAAATTCGGCGCATAGTGTGGTGCTGCAGTCCTGGTAGTGAACCTCGCTTGAAAGGTATCGAATTCGAAAATCATATTCCGTCTTTCTATAATCCGAGTACTCTGTACATCATCGATGATTTGATGCATGAAGCATATAATAAACAAGTGAGCGAATTATTCACGAAAGGTTCCCATCATTTTGATATCTCGGTTATTCTCATAACGCAAAACGTCTTCTATCAGAGTCCTCAATCGAGAAATATTTCGTTGAACGCAAAGTACATCGTAGCATTCAGAAATCCTCGCGATAAACTTCAATTCGGCCATTTGGCAAGACAGGTGTATCCGGAGAATTCGAGCGAGTTGGTAAGGGTATATAAGGAAGCGACTTGTGAACCTTACGGTTATTTGGTGTTGGACCTTTCTCAAGAGACGGATGATAGATTTCGTTTTCGAACGCGAATATTTCCTGACGAGATACCGATCATTTATTCTCCTTCACATCTGATCGAGGATGAAAAGGTTGAGATCTAACAAACATTTGCTACATGCATTGAAGGTGGCCAAACCTAAGTTACGTAACGCGATTATAAAAGCATCTGACGACGATCTAATTAAGGCTTTGTGCGAATGTTGCTTGAATACGTTGAACGGACACCATAGAATAAATCCTGCTTTGAAGAAGAAACTCGGTAAGCATTGTAAGATATTGAGAACACTTTGCGTTAAAAATAAATCCCTAAAACAGAAGAGAAAACTATTGATTCAAAAAGGAGGATTCCTTCCTATGTTATTAGGATCGATTCTTAGCGGGGTAATAGGAAGTCTGATAAAATGAGTTTGAGGAAGATGCTTCTAGTTCGACCCGAGATCTTCGATAGAGAACAATCAAATGTTCGAATGTCGAAATTAGACGATGAGATGCGTAAAATATTAAACACGAGGGATTTGAACGATGTAGACAAGTGGCATCTATACAAGCGTGCGTTAGATACGTATTTAAACGTCGTGGCGGAGAAGAAGAAACCCATTAGTATTCCAATCGTGAAAGAAAGAAGTGAGACCGTGAAGGAAAGAAGAGAGAGAACGCCTGCAGTTAAAAGATCACCATCGACACCGAAGCTGCAGGACATTACGAAACGTCTTAAATTGGATCAACAGCGTATGGATAAACGATGGCAAAACTTAATGGGAAGATTAGATCGCGCGAACGTGTTAGCTCAGGAAACGACGCCAAAAGGAGGACGAGAAATACCAAGACGATCGGCACGGGTCCCAAAACTAAAAATTCCATGGACTCCAATGACGTAACTCTAGAACGGATTTATTACGACCCCGCGAATCCAGCAAGTTTTTCCACAGCAGAAAAATTGCGGAATGCCGCGGATAAAAAGGTGTCGAAGAAAATCGTTCAAAATTGGTTAGATGCTCAAGATGCATACACGCTGCATAGGCCACTACGTAAAAAATTTCAACGGAATTATTATGACGTTTCATACATTGACGAAACATGGCAGTCAGATTTGAACGATATGCGTAATTTGAAAAAATTTAACAAAGGTTTCGGATACATTTTAACGGTGATCGATTTGTTTTCCAAATACGCGTGGGCAGTTCCATTAAAGACTAAAACGGGTGAAGAGATTGTAAGTGCATTCGAATCGATCTTCGGGAATAGCGGAAGAACCCCACTTAAGTTACAGAGCGATAAGGGGACAGAATTTGTTAATAAAAAGGTTCGAGATTTTCTCGCCAAGAAGAAAATCAAATTTTATTACACGCACAATCCAGACGTTAAAGCCTCGATCGTCGAGAGATTTAACAGAACACTAAAGACTAAAATGTATAAATATTTCACAAAGTTTAACACTTACAATTATGTAGACGTTTTACCAAAATTAATGGAGGGATATAATCAATCGATTCATTCTTCTATAGGCTTGGCACCATCACAAGTTGATGCTTCCAATGCATTCGAGGTGGCAAAAAGGTTATTGGCCAAAGTGAGGGGGAAAAGTAGAAAGTCGAGGTTTAAGGTGGGAGATTACGTCAGAATCAGCAAAGAGAGAATGCCGTTTGCTAAGGGATATACTCCAAATTATACCACCGAGGCGTTTAAAATTACAACGGTAATTCCCGGGAATGAGGTTTCCACCTACAAATTGGAAGATATGGATGGAGAACCAATCGAAGGTTATTTTTACGAACCTGAACTAAGTAAAACGATCATATCCAGCGCCACGGAATTCAAAATCGATAAAATATTGAGGCGTAGAAGAAAAGGTCGCAGTCTGGAGTATTTTATCAAGTGGAAAGGTTATCCCGATTCGTTTAATTCTTGGATAAAAGCATCGATGGTAAAACGTTTGAAATGAGCGAGTTCTATCTCACTCTCCTTAGCGATAGCTCTCAAGAGTATTTCAAGGATAATACGATAGCTCATTTTTACACAAAACTATCTCAACGAGTGGATTTAAGTAGCGGTGAATGGACAGTAGGTTTGACTGAATTTTCGTATCGAAAGACTCGTGACAACAGGATCCATAGGGATGAGGTGGTTAGGGATAGACGACAAGTCAATATCGAAATGGCAAATAGCACACCTATAACAATAGCTCCAGGGACTTATAGATCTATTCAGCATATGATAGACTCTTTACCGTCTGAGAAGAGAAAACATGCGATGGATATATTGAAGGAATATAGCGCCTGTTCTGAAGATAAAGTTAATATTGAATTTCCTGGCGATTCGCCCGTTACGATCCATCCTGGAACTTACAGTTCTTTAGAAGATATGTTAGGATCGCTGTCGACTGATATGAAAAGAAATTTGTTAAAATGCGATGAAAATGAATCCGATAAGTTAATGGACTTAGCCTTAGATTTAAAATCAATCCTGAATGTTGAATTAAATCAAAGGATGACTTTAGGAAAGAAGAAGATTAATGAGATGAATAAATTAATAGGCGTCCATGTTGAAATTCCGTCAGATTCATTGCTTATTGCGCCTCCTGCAGGAAAATACGAAACTTTGCTGCAGTATATCATCGGTATGATTATACAAGATACTAATGCTCGCTTTGACGATATTTTTTTGCAACTCATTGATTTTATCTACGCGTGCATGGACATATCAGAAGATTTGAAAAAAGTTGTTAATGTGCGAATTGAAATACCGGATAATTCACCGCTAAGAGCACCTCCTGGCACTTTTGCGTCTGCTGCAGAATTAATATCTTCGGTTTTAGAACCGAAGAAAAAGGGTGAAATCGATCTCGGTGAAAGGGTGATAAAAGCTATGGATAAACTCGTAAGTTTTCACGTCGAAGTACTACCGAATGATTTGCTTGAGGTTGTTCCTCCAGGATCCTACAGGTCGTTGATGACACTTGTGCAAGTAATATATCAGGGCAGTCATGAAAAAGAGTTGAACAGCGAAGCGAAAGATAGCCTACGAGAAATGGTGGTGAAAATAAACCATGTCATATTTGAAAATCCAAACAATTCGATAGATGTCAACAAAGGAGGGGAATACAGGAAAAAGCGGAGCATCGCACCTAGTAGCGACACGCGATACATTTTTGTTTATACGGATTTAATCAAGCCTCAATTGGTCGGTGATTCGCTCAGCAGATGTTTGCGAATTGTCAGCGCGAACGAAAAAGGTCACAATTTTTTCAATCCTGTTTACTATTTTCCCGTAGAGAAAAGAGAAATCGAGAACGTTGAAATATTACTCGCCGGAAAAGACGGCGAGCCTTACCCCTTCATCGGTGGAACAACGCCGTCTCTGTTAGTTTTACACTTTATAAAAGTTTCACAATAGCTCAAAAGCAATCATTATCGCTCAGGATGTCGAGGAACGTAGACCGGTACGCGGCATATTACACCAATCAATGCGGAGGAGAAATCGGCCCTGTTTATCGTGCTAGTTACCGAGTACAGAGGGGGAGGGGATTGGGAAGTTTACTGGCTGGACTCTTTCGTTTCGCGAAACCTCTAATACACAGCGGTCTCAAAGCGGTAGGGAAAGAGGCGGCTAGCGCAGGTCTGGGAGTTTTATCGGATCTGGGCACAAGACCGATTAAGGAAATATTACGTAATCGATTGAGTGAGGCTGGGTCGAACTTGAAGAGAAAAGCGGAAGAAAAAATTAAAACGATGAGCGGATCGGGTTTACGCATCAGCAAAAGACCAAAGTTGATCAAGATAAAAAGGAATGTTAAACGTGATGAACCTCATTCGGGGAGAAAAAGACGTCGCGTTAAGACGAAAACGCATACGGATATATTTTCTAGATAGCTGAGATGGAGCACATGCTCTCCTCGTTGGAACTATTCCGTCCACAACCTTTGCAAACGAATATCTTGGGTAAGCGTATCATTCCCTACAAACCGGTCTCTTCTTTGGACAATCAATCGGTCATCGAATTCGTGGTGAAAGATTCAGGAGATTCGTACAAGGATTTAAACAGTTTTTATTTACATCTCAAAGTTAAGATTTGTAAATCTGATGGTTCAGATTACGCGGATGGGGAGAAAGTACAACCCGGTGTGGTGAATAATCTTCTGCATTCTTTGTTCAAACAATGTAACGTCTATCTCAACGGTACTCTGGTCACGGCTTCGGAAGATTGTTATCACTATCGCAGCTATTTGGAAAAACTCTTGATTTACGGGTTTGATGCGGGTCGCACTAAAATGGCTTGTGAAGGGTGGGATCTTGACGGTGGTGAAAACATCAACGCGATGGATGATAATAATATAGGCTACGTGACGAGGAAAAGCAGATACGCAAACAGTAGAGTAGTGGAGCTCTACGGAAGACTTCACGCTGACGTGTTTAACCAGCCACTTCTCTTACTGAACGGAGTCGATGTAACTGTTAAATTATTGCTCGCTAGACCTAGTTTCTATCTCATGGATGCGGCAACGGGCACTTCTTTGGTGAAAATCGTCGATGCTACTCTAGACGTGCAGCATTTCGATATCAACCCCTCCATTTTGTTAGCTCACTCCAGAGCATTGGAGCAGACCAACGCGAGATACCCTTTCAAGCGAGTAGAAGTAAAGACGTTTACCATCGCAAGTGGTAATCAATCGTATTCTATAGATAACGCTATAATAGGAAAACTACCTAATACTGTGGTAGTTACCATGGTCGATAACGATGCGTTCGTAGGAAAGAGAGATAAGAATCCGTTCGCACTTTCTCATTACTCTTTGTCCGATTTCTCTCTCATCGTCAACGGGGTTCAAATTCCAGCGCAAGGTCTTTCCATGGATTTCACCACTCAGAAATGTTGGACCCGCGCATATCATTCTCTGTTTTCGGGAACCGGGGTGCATCACAGCGATAGGGGTAATCAAATAACTTTGGACATGTTCGCACACGGTTTCTTCGTTTTAGTATTCGATCTGACTCCCGACGGTTCCGGTAACGAAGAATACGTAGGTTTGACGGATAAAGGTACCGTGAGGATCGATGCTCGCTTCGAAAAAGCTCTCGATAGAACCGTAACGTGCATCGTTTATGCGGAATATGATTCTTCTTTGGAAATCGATAAAAATCGAAACGTCATCACCAGTTTCTCATAAGCCTTCGTGATGAACTCGTTCGATATAGAAACTTTACTCGGACGGGATCATCGCACGAGAACGTTCTTTCGCGGAGTTTTTCCTTCGGATAGGTTACCGAAAAGACCATCATCGGGAATTTACATTATAAATTTAGATCCTTCTACTCGACCGGGGAGTCACTGGGTCGCAGTACACGTTTTAAGCGGGTTTAGTGCAGAATATTTCGATTCGTACGGTTATCCACCTCTCGTTCGGTCGATAATAAAATTTTTAAAACCTTTCTCTCTCACTCGAAATCACTCTCAGCTCCAAAGTTTTCATTCGGACGTTTGCGGGGAATTCTGTTGTCTCTATGCACTCTACAAGTCCGTGGGGAAATCCCTTGACCATTTCCTTTCCAAATTCTCCCACCTCGACCCTCCCCTCAACGACTGCCTGGTCGCTCAACTATTCTTCGTCGAGTTCGAGAGAACCAGAGAAGGGAGACGCTGTCATCCCCGATCGCAGAGATGCTGCTCCAAGATAAATAGCCTCGTCGTCGGTTAAATCCTAACATTTGAGAATCAGACTCCGACAAGATGAGACTCGTCGTAGACCTGGTGTGGAGCTCCGACCCCGAGGGCAGCCGCAGCGTGAGGGAGTTGGCGGCCGTAGACGTGAACGGTGAAAGAGTGTTTTGGTGCAGCTTCCAAAAGCCGAGCAAGTGGGTCGCTGGAGGCAAGAAGGTGAAGATTAACGAGGCGTTGACATGTCACACCGCATCCTTCATCAACGGCATCGTCCCCTACACCGACTTGCTTCCATGTTTGGAAATGATCATCGAGGACGCCACAGCCTTGTACGCGTTCGAAGAAGAAAAATGCGCCTTTCTCTCCGACCTCACCGGCCGCACCTTCATCGACATGAAAAAGGATTTCAACTGTCCTTCTCCAGACTCCTCCTCCTTCCGAACCGTGTCCTGTTTGAACCCATGCCATCGATTGCGTAAAAGTAATTGCGCATTGCGAAATGCACATTCCTTATCTCATTGGCTGAAATACCAAATCCTAAAGATCGATGCAGATCCATGTTCGGTCTATCCAGAATGTTCCCTACTCCCCTCCTCTTGAGATATATACTCGGCATATAATTGGCGCACTCAGCCTTCAACATGCAGAAGTCTTCGGGTGTAGAGTCAGCGGTTCTCCTTCCTAAACGGAGGCAGATTACCCCATCGTCACCATCCAGTACGCAGACCGCCTCACCACCAATGTCGAGACAGGAGGTCCAAAACGTCGGAGCTGCTATACGCGCCCTTCACGAAAAAGGTGCTGCAAAAATGACGGTGGAAGAGTTACGTCGGCTGCCTCTAGAGTTTATGAAGCTTTACGAACCACGAGGAATCCATAGAATACGGGAAATTTACCCAGATTACTGCAAAGGTGAAAGTGAAATAGAAGAGTACATGCCATGTTTTGAACATTATAACAGAGGAGATATCTGCATTGATGGACCACCTCCCATGAAAAAGGACTGTTACGGTTGTGATATCCGCAATCCGACTGGATTTTCTAAAGCAGTGCGTGTGTGAGCACCATCCCAGCAGTGTACGTTTGGTCGGCATTAATAATGTTGAAAAACCTGCGAACGCTTGAGGCTTGAATTGGTGAATATCTGATAAACTGTATGTAACGCAGTCACTGACGCGGAATTAAAACTCCCGTAAACCGTTCCCTCACCCCCTCCTCCCCCTCCTCTTGAGATATATACTCAGCATATAAGTAGCGCACTCAGCATTCAACATGCAGAAGTCTACGGGTGTAGAGTCAGCGGGTCTCCTTCCTAAACGGAGGCGGACTACTCCATCGCCGACATCGCCACCATCTGGCACGCGGGCCGCCTCACCACCAAAATCGAGACAGAAGAGAAAGGTGTGCGATACATCGCAATTGCTGCTGGAAACTTTATACTTTTTAAACATTAACAAAACTAAAAGTGTCGCTGTCGGTTTCGACGCTTATACGTGTGAAGTGTGTGTGCAGTTAACTCATTCGGGCAAGGGATCAATTAATCTAAAGTATTCAGATTGGCATGATTTCATAAACCAAAAGGAACCCATCTCCGGTTATTTTAATTCCGGTAAGAAAACTAGTATCTCAACCAGTTTCCCCATAAGTTTGGCAAATTACTTTGGAAAAAGACATGTGCTCATTAAAGTCGATCG
This sequence comes from Uropetala carovei, assembly GCA_036926305.1. Taxonomy (NCBI): domain Eukaryota; kingdom Metazoa; phylum Arthropoda; class Insecta; order Odonata; family Petaluridae; genus Uropetala; species Uropetala carovei. Next base: position 145,733 of record JAXCHB010000228.1, on the reverse strand, counting down.
ATGCTCTATAACCTTGAACGAGGACGAACGGAATAAATTGTTGCTATGTGCGAGACCTGTGGGTTTGGCTTTGGAATTTTTAAACAGCGAACAGGCGAACGTTAAAACATTTTACGAACGGTATATGAACACCGCTTGCGTAATCGGCATTAATAAAGTCGATAACGTTGAAAAGCCTGCGGGGAGTAAAATCGACTACGATCGCTTGAGGCTTGAATTTCCATTGCTCTGTTCAATTGGTGAATATCTGATAAACTGTATGTAACGCAGTCACTGGTGCGGAATTAAAACTCCCGTAAACTGCGTGTGTTGGTCCCTGGCGCGGGTTTAAACACCTCGCAAACCAAGTGTGTGTGTATGCTTCGGAGCAGGTCCCTGGCGTTGGAGCTAATAACTCTTGTAAACCAAACTCTGAACGATGGAAGTTATACCGCTGAAAAGGTGTATCGTGGATTTTCAAGCCTATCGCGATAGCGGAAACGAGTTCGTAGTCAGAGAGCTCGCTATTTGCGACATCGATCGCGATTTCTGTCAATCGTGGGTTTTTCAGCCCCCGAGCGATTTACAATTTGAAAAACAAAATGCTTGGCTCACGCGTAACTATCACGGAATTAGATTGTCGGACGGTGACGTTCCTTATGCAATTTTTAAAACCATGCTATTGAAGTATACTATGGGTTACCGCCTTGTCTTTGTTATGGGTTTAGAAAAATGTAAATTCATTTCGTCAATTTTAGGATACAAAGTGATAAATCTACAAGTCTTCGGATGCCCGTCTATGAAAACATTACCGACGTTGGACGTGCACTGCATGTTACCTCAGCATAGAGGTAGCGAGTTCGTTTGTGCATTGAACAATTGTCATAAACTTAAACTGTGGTTACTGGACAGAGTGAACACTCAAAGTGAGAACCAAAGACTTTCCACATTTGACGGTTTTCCAAAAAATAAATTTATTTTCCATGTGAACAAGATGGCTGCCGTTGGATTTATTTATGCTGGTATTTCTGATGTAACTATTTGTTACAAATGTGGCTTAAATGTATATTGTTGGAAAAGCGAAGACGATCCTAAGGAGGAGCATGATAAATTTTCGATATTTTGTCCTTTATTAAAAAGGCCTGAAATGTTGTAATTCTCTTTTGTACAAATGTGTATAATAAACATGTTAAAACCTGTCTGCTACTCTTTCATTTCCATACCTCTCCTGAACAGAACGTACCAATAAGCTCTATAAATCTTAATTATTTCTTTATTCGATAAGAGCCTTCGGTAGCTCAGTAGGTAGAGCTGTGGATTGTAAATCCATAGGTCGCTGGTTCGATCCCAGCCCGAAGGAATCTTTTTCTCAAAAAATAAATTGTGCCCCCATCTCAGCTTTCTATTTCCTTCGGTTGTGAGATATTCACATTCCATCACCGCAGGCTGTTGACCTCCCCCATCCTCAGACAACTCGCGACATACTTGGCGCACCCCTCGCCACATCTAGCACCATAGAAAGCAGTCTACACGAGGTACCCCCCCCCTCCCCCCCCCCCCCCCCCCCTCCAAGGTACTGCATGCTTTCACTTTCTTAGTTCTGGTTTTCTAAGGTGACGCCACTGTCTAGTCTCCGCCATCTTGGATTTTGTCCCAGAAGCCTTACTTCTCTCCTACTAACGTATCACAAATGGGCGCGTTTCGTGCAATGGAGTATCCGAAAGAAATTATATACCTACCTGTACCTAAGGGAAATAGCGTTTTAAAGTTCTTATATTGTTAAAAAATAATCCATTTTCTTCCTATTTAATAATATTGCATGCACGCGTAAAGAAATTAAACGTTTGTTTGTGAGATTGTTTATGATAGCAACAATGAAGAAGTGACCATACAACAAAATTTCTAATTTACATTTACATTTACATAAATACCCTGCAAGCCGCTAGAAGCGTTTGGCAGGGGGTGTCACAACACCAAGTGAAGTTTAGCTAATTCCTCTGTTGGATTGTCTTATCGCGTCTGGGAAAAAGGATCGGTAGTATTTCTCTGTTCTAGCGGTAATTTCGAGATATTTTCTCCTGCACTGTGATCTAACATTACGTTCACTAACACCGATGGGGACGACTATGCCGCGTACGTCTTCAACGAATTCGGAACTTTCAAATTTTTCAAATAGTTTCCTCTTGTATTCAATTCTTCTACTCTTCAACGTCTGCCATTTCAGATCTCTCAATAACTCTGATACACTCGCATCATACCGATATTCTCCTTTTACAAATCTAGCCGCTCTACGCTGAACCATTTCGAGCTCTCTAGTTAGGCCCTCCTCGAAAGGGTCCCAGACCGCGCAACAGTATTCCACGATGGGTCGTATTAGGGAAAAGTATGCGATTTCCTTCACATTCGAGGGGCATCCCCGCAGGACTCTAGAGGAAAGCCCTTGAATTCTGTTTGTCGATGCTATAACGGATTTGATATGCTCTCTACTAGACAAATTGCTACTGAGAATTACTCCTAGGTATTTGTAGCTATTGACGTATTTTAGCTTTAGTTCGGATATTTGGTACGGGTAACGGTTGAAATTCGTGGAGCGCGTGAAGTTCATTGCGGCGCATTTCTTTATATTCAGATCGAGTTGCCAATCTTTACACCATTTCGTGATAGCCTGAAGGTCCTTTTGCAAATTCTCCTGATCGTGTATTGTGTTGATTTCTCCATACACAAGTGTGTCATCCGCGAAGAGTCTAACTTTACACTTTATATTATCCGCTAAATCATTTATATATATCAAGAATAACAAAGGTCCGATTACACTTCCCTGAGGCACGCCGGAAGTCACTTTGACGACGTCTGATGCAATCCATCGAGGACTACTCTCTGGGTTCTATCGGAAAGAAACGAGGCGATCCAATTTACAATTTTTTCGTTAATTGAATAAGCCCTTAATTTTTGCACTATTTTCACGTGAGAAACGGTGTCGAAGGCTTTCCTAAAGTCTAAAAATACTGCATCAACTCCTATTCCTTTATCCGTAACTTCAACTCGAATTAAGACATCTAATCTAACTATATATTAATTTTACGTTGACGTCTTTAGACATTTGCATACAATTTATATCGGTGTATTTCTCGTCTTAAAGATATGCGGTAAACGGCGTTTTGTTTCTCCTGGCTATGAGGTCCCTGGAAAAATATTTTCGTTTGCTAAAGTGTCCCGGGTTCGAATCCAGGAGACAATTATATTTTCCCATAAGTTTACACGAGATTTTCCTACTTTCAGAGTGCAAGGTTTTTTTCCTTCAACCATAAAAATCCGTAAATATAGACCGATCCTCTTTGTTTTTTCTTTATTCGACGGCTAAAACTCTATACTATCTTATTCTTGCGATGTTTACATGCTAAATGATCGAAGTTTTAAGAAATACACATTCTTTCACGAAATTTTGCGGATTTTTCGTACTCTTTCCGGACGTTGCGAAGGCGACCGTCATTGTTGCCTCAATTACTATAAATTATACCTTTTTGTAAGTAGAACGATCATATTACACATCTGTAATCTTTATTAACGCAAATAGGCTCAAGCATCAATTAAAAATTAGATATGAATAGGGACGCACCTTACTTTGTAAACACATTATATGGTTATCTTCTCTTCATTGATAATCTAAATAAACTGTTGCATTGACATCGCCCTTATAGTTGGTCCTGTAAGAAGTTAAAAGCAGTCATTGATAGACATTTGAAGTAAAGCAATTGTTTGTGAGTTCCTCTATAAGGGTGCAAGGATAATCATTGAAGGGTTCATTTCTCAGATCAGGGGCCATGATTTGGAAGACCACCTACTCTTCCTTTCGACCCTCATTAGAGAGCATTAGCGACCCTCACTCGGACTCCAGTCCCGGCCCCTAGCTCGGTGTAGTCTACCCTCACAGCGGGTGGTGAAATTACCGATCAATCATTGAAAAATTGCAATACTTTTTGCAAATAAGACGAATGGAAGTTACATCATTGCATTTCGGTGAAAATGCTGATTGTTGGCGTTTTTTTAAACGAAAATCTACGATACATATCAACGGAGTTAGGAAATGAGCGATGTAGAGGGTGGGGGAGGAAGGAAACTGAAGGGAGAGTGAGAGGCACCAAGGTACCAACTAAACATAAAGTAACGAATGAAATGAAAATCTGATTCGGCCAACACATGACTTTCTCCATATATGGGGTATAGATATTTAAATTATTATGAATAACATTATAAGGCAATATTATTATTTTGTATCGTAAAATAATAGTCTTCCTTAATGCCGTAAATAAGGTATATTTTGAATATGTTTACAGAATTCACCGCTACATGGTGGTGGCGCTGTATACTGAAAATTTACGAATATATCTTCGAAATGGATGGTTCTAAGAAAATTTGTTTCAAACAAAAATTGGAAAAAATATTATTCTCTATAACTTTGGTCCTCACGAAGATTACCAATAACGACGTTTTTAAGGAGATAGTTGACGGAAACCGTAAAAACCGATTATTTAGAAATAATTCCTAAACAGTAACTGCTACGGAGAATTGTTTCAAATAGAAGTTGTAGTAAATCACATTCTCTGTAACAATTGTATGGAATTGTATATACATCTACTTCTACATCTACATGATACTCTGCAAATCACCAGACTGGTGATTATGTTTTAACGGAGAAATATCGCAAAAACCGAGTCGGGGTTCAATTAAACCTCGACTTCCGGTTAACTGCTATTGTCCAAAAACTAATCAGTTCTATGTGCTCATGATAAATTGTTATTTGTATATGTACGTATAATTTTTATGTAATTTACGGCAGTAAGGGCTACTGAATTCTTTTACGATACGAAATAATAATTTCGCCTTATAATGTTATTCATAATAATTTAAATATCTATACCCCAAATATGGAGAAAGCCATGTGTTGGCAACATCAGATTTTTCATTTCATTCGTTTGTGTTTAGTTGGTACCTCTCATTCTCCCTTCAGATTCCGTCCTACCCCACCCTCTACCTCGCCTGTTTCCTAACTCCGTTGATATGTCTACATCTACATCTACATGATACCCTGAAAATCACCAGATTGGTGGGTGGCAGGGGGTGCAGCACACCAAAACCTACATAATAACGTCCCTCGTGGGAATCACTCTCCTGTTATGATCCCGTATGGTCCTTGGAAAAAACGAGCTCTGATATCGCTTGGTCCTACAGTCGATCTCTCGTATTTTATTCTCGCGATCGTGCCTGCCCATGTACGTAGGTGCCTCTAATATTCCTGAGACCTCCTCTGAGAGAACTTCCGACCTAAATTTCTCCAGAAGCCTTAACCTGGCGCTAATCCTGCGATCCTCGAGCGATTTCCAATTCAACTCCTTCAAGAGTGATGTGACGCTTAATTTTTGCTCATATTTTTGCTCTACGAATCTGGCTGCTCTGCGTTGGATTCTTTCTAACTCAAGTATTTGTCCCTTTTCGTACGGATCCCATATGCTGGAAGCGTATTCGACCTGAGATCTGACCAATGATAAATTGTTTCTCGTACCTTTTCTGTGCTACTTCTTACCATTCTGCCTACGAAGCCCAATTTTCTATAAGCTGCGCCTACGATCCTTCGAATATGCATATTCCACGATAGATCACGACAAATGGTGACTCCTAAATATTTAACGTACTGTGCAGATTGGATATTCAATCTATCAATTCTGTACTCCGAATCTAATTCATTGTTTTTACTCTTACAGAAACTCAATAGGGAACATTTTCTGCGATTAACTTCGATTTTCCAATCTAGACACCATGCTGAAAGGGCGTTTAAATCTTCCTGGAGCGATTTTTGGTCATCCTGACTCGTTATCTCCTTATATAAAACGGTGTCATCCGCGAAAAGTCTTAATTTGCAGCGAACTACCGAGCAGATATCGTTTTCCGCGCTGTCATGTACTACATCACCTGCCTCCGTTCTCAATGACGCTATGGTGGGGCCTCTACCATGAACCTCCCTAACGTACGACCAAAATGCTTTCGGATTTTCTTTCAAATTATTATCAAAACTTTCTTTTTGTAATCATTAAATGCTTCTCGCATTGTTACTCTAGCTATTGACCGCGCCTCTGTCTATTGATGCGGTATCATTGTCCTCTGTTCCTCTGTGACTTTTGAAGATTTGGTATTTAAGCGAGCGTGAAGTTTTCTTTGCCGTCTAAGAGCGCATTTAACTTTCTTGTTGTACCATCTTGGTTCCGCACCATCACGTTTAAGTTTACGTGGAATGAATTTATCCGTACCATCTCGCATCATATCCCTGAACACGCACCATAATTTCTCTGTACTAGTGTCGATGGATGCCTCGTAGAAATTACGGATTTGTGTCTGTAAAAAAGACGTAAATTTCGAGAAATCGCCTTTGGCGTACATATATACGCGTCTTCTAGCCTTAACCTGTTTCTCCACTTTTAGCTTAAATTCTACGTACACAGCATTATGATCGCTTATTCCTTCCTCTATGGAAAGCTTGTCCATACGCTCGGGGTAGTTCGTTACGAGTAAATCTAATAATATTGTTCGATCTCGTGGGACATCTTACTAGCTGACACAACGAGTGTTTAACGAAGGTTTCTATAAGTGCTTCGCATGATTCACGCTCTCTACCACCGGGATCAAAGCAATTATGTATAGTAGAATTTCGTTAAAAAACGCCAATAATCAGCATTTTCACCGAAATGCAATGATGTAACTTTCAATCGTCTTATTTGCAAAATGTATTGCAATTTTTCAATGATAGACCGGTAATTTCGCCACCCTCTGTGAGGGTAGACTACACCGAGCTAGGCGCCGGGACTGGGGTCCGAGTGAGAGTCGCTAATCCTCTCTAATGAGGGTCGAAAGAGAACAGCAGGTATTCTTCCAAAACTTGGCCCCGGATCTGAGACGTGAACCATTGGAACTAACGTAAGGTGGAGCTATTAGCCCAGCTACAGCTGCCAGAGAAAAAAGAGGAGCCAGAGATCAAAGGAAGAGTATTTTAAGAAAGAGAGAGAAAGAGATGCGGAAGATGAGGAGCGGAGAGTACTAGAAAGACAGAGAAATAGGGAAACACTTCAAATGAATAGGGAACAAAGAAGATCTAACCTAGGGTCGAACTATTTAGATTATTTGGATTTCATTTAATTAATTAATTATTCAATCAAAATTATTTCACTAAACTTTCAGTTTATTTAAATCGCGTTGAGGATCGGAGATCCGGGGCTGCCCTACTAGTTCTTCTTTGATTTTCTCGATAACAACTACTACGATAAAAATGTATAGGAAAGGAAATACTCTACTATTATAGTTCTACAACGTTTATTTGAAAAATATTTTGATATGAGGAATACTTGACGAGATATGACGAAAATTTAATTTTCTGTCACCAATAAAGTGGTACCCCTGATTGGCGTACGTGATTCATTTGTGCGATTTTATTTTTATATTTGATTTTAAGTCCTTAATATCAAATTTCATGAAAATCCGTTCTGTAGAAGCCGAGAACGAAAATGCGGACGGACGGACGGACGGACGGACGAGCCGCCAAAGTTACTTATGGGTCCTCCGAAGCTCGATCCAAAGATCCGAAAATTGAGCATTCTTAACCTTGTTGTGAAAAAAAGCGGCAGCTATCAAAACTTTAAACAATACTTCTTGAATTTTGTTTGCTGGTATAGCTTGCTTTTCCCTGTATCGTTGTCAATTTTCTTTTCATAAAATTTGAAAATTCGGAAGATCACTCGTCCCCTCCTGTTAAATAATATACTTTTCGATAACAATTTATCTTCAAGTATAGTTCGATTTCGAAAAGTAATACTTTTAATAATCGTACAGGAATTTCTTCTCGTCCCTGTGGATTTGTTTGGTTTCATAGATTGGATTTTCCGCGCAATACCTTTCTGCTATAGATCTATGTAGCCCATTAATCATTCCTGTTCGTTGGCATTTAATATGTATATCTCTGATAAATAGATATCTGTTGTTTTAAAATTCTAATTTAGGAAATTTTCTCGTTCCAGTCTCGTTACTCAGAGATTTCATAGCGACCTCTCTTGCCTTCGACCTCTCGAATAGGATTTGGAATTCTTTTTACGAAAATTAAATCAGTATCTTTCTTTTGGAATCTCTAATTACCTTACGGATAGGTACTTGTCTTCGCTTCGTATTGCGCCTCGCAAATTATGATTGTATCACATCTCATTGATCGCTCGCAACGTTCGGCGTTGCATAAATTTTCCGTTAATGGTATTTCCTCTGACGTTTTCACTTAATCACTTGGGCTTATCACATTGGTTATCGCTTTTCAACTACGCTGTCGTAAACTTGTCAATACCCTCGCGATTATTAGTGCTAATTGATATAAATTTTCTCGGTTTTCTTAATTTGTAGCATCAACTAATCGTAAGCAGCATTTTGTTGCTCATTTCCTCTTAATAGACTTTTTCGGTACCGCTCTGTGGAAGGTTAACAAATCAGTCTTATGAATTATGTTTTAATGCATTTCGAGAAGAATGAATGGCATTGTTAAATAAATTTTATTGATTATTCTTTATATATTTCGACTGTAGCAGGCAGCGGGTTGGTAGCGAAAGTTGAGCCTTCGCAGACGGTGACGCTGAGAGATAAATGTTCGTTTCCATCGGAATTACCCTAAAAACTATTCTGAAGCGCTATCTGCATATTTAAGAAACAGCAATCGGAAATGATCCAGAAAAAATGTTCCATAATAAATTTATGGAGAGTCAAGAATAAAGCGATAGATTTTAATTATGAAATGCAGTGGACATCCCAGATTTACGAGCACGTTAAATATCTTGGAGTCACCATTTGCCGCGAGCTCTAATTGGATTTTCGTAAAATAGTATGAGCATAGGCAGAATAGCAAGGAAAAGAATCGAAAATTGCGAGAAACACGTTCATTATCTTGGGTTAGATCGCAGGCCGAATATATTTACGTACATCGAGTATATGGGATCAGTACGAACAAGGTCGCAGAGAAGAGTATGAAGTCCAGCGTAGGACAGATTGTAAGACATGTGTACGAATCAAATTAAATTGCTTCTTTAATAGTTGTTGGAATGAATGATCCGAAGATCCTTATGAGACAGGAATAAGCTGTAATGATGGGAAATGTGGAAACAGGTGGAAAAATCGGCTATGACCGGGAATCGAACATAGGCATTCTCACCATCGAAAACGTAGGAGTTTTCTTCGATGAATCTCCTTGAGGATATCCGTTGGGTATGATTGATAGCGTGGCTAACCCGGCCCTAACATAAGAAAATGTTCCCGTTATGAAGCAGGGGAATTTGCCTGCTACGGTAGTTCAGTGGTAGAATATCCGCCCGGCAAGTGGAAGACTCGGGTTCGATACCAGGTCATAGCATATTTTTTCACCTGTTTGCTACTTTATTGTTGAAGAATTTGCATTGAGAATCTATTGAAGAAGAGCGAATCAACGTTAGTTTCTAGAGAGGTACAGGTCGAATGACGTTGCTGAGGAGATATTAGGGGAATTTATAGAAGCCACTAATTTCGAAAGACAAGATCAGGAATTATAATTACCCTAGATCATTTGTAAACAGAGCATTATCGAGGGTCGATTATTACTTGGAAAATCTGGGATCACAATAATAGAGTCCAAACTTCAACTAAGAACTATTAGGAAAGCTAGGGCGAATTAGATACCGCTAGCTGAACCCGCGCAATATTTGCGCGGTTTTTTTCAATTAATTTATCAAAAATAAAGGCGTGTGTAAAACAAAGTTACTCTCAATAATTCACATTTAACTATACTAATATATTTTCCAGGTATTGGTAAGGTTCGCGGTTTCGAATCTCTGTGAGGGCACGACTGTGTGTGAATATTGATAGTCAGTCAGAAATGTGTATTTTAAATTTCATATTCGAGAGGAACTTAATGCTACGGAGTAATTGATTGCGAACTTTTCCATTTCCCATAAAATAATACGTAAAAATCGAATTCTCGAACTGCAGGCTTTCATTCCTTTTGAGATAAAAATAATAAAGTATTGACCTCCAGTCTTCGGTTATGAAACATTTTGAATAAAACATTATAAAGTTTCTTATTTTGTTCATCATTTCCCGCCTACAGTTCGAAATAGTTCAAGTTAAACGTTTAATGCATATGATACTGGAGTTCAAGTGGAAAATAAAAGGGTAATTGAAATGGTAAGATCAGTTTACAGAGGAACGTAAATAATGGATAATACAACTCCACAGAGGCATATTTTTCCACTTCCATTATCTCAATGAAGAGAAGATAACCATGCAATGTGTCAAAAAATAACATTTCCCTATTCTTATCTAATTTGAAATATGTGTGTGAGACTATCTGCGTTAATAAGCATTATAAATGTATAATATAATGGTTCTACGTACTAAAATGTAAGATTCCAGCATTCAAACGATGAAATGAAGATTCATCCGCATTGAATAAATCGTTAGAAACGCTTCCCATACGCAGTTAACTGAATAATTATCCGTAAATATTTACGTTCCTATGTATACCAAAGTTTGAAGTATTCTTTTTAGTAACTAATATTATCGGACTATGCAGTCTAGTCGTATGATCCTATAGTTCAATTCCATTCCTTCCGATAGAGGTTTCTTTAAGTAAATGGGTTCGGCCCCTTTCCGCTGTCCGGTTTAAACCAGGGTTGTTAAACGAAACCGAACCCAAAGAATAGTTTCGGTTCGGAACGAAACTATATCTTTTCTCTTGCGATAAAGTTTCGGTTCGTAACGAAACTGTATGTTCCGTGATCGGTTTAGTTCCGTTCCGGAACGAAATTGTATAGTCGGAACGAAATATTTCGTTCCGGAACGGTTCCTTTTCCTGAATGGGTTCGGATTCAAGTTGAGAGTTATTGAGAGATACGTTCAGTAGTTTCGTTCCAAGCAAACTGCACCATTATTCTGGTCGTGTGGCGGAGAAGAGAGCGAGGTACTCGCATAGAGTAGAAGCCCGCAAATCATACGTGGCGCCTTAGGGGCTTAATTAGGCTTAATTTTATTCTTCTAATGTAAGCCGTTTTAACACATTCAATATCTTCTTGGTTTTTTACATCCATCCCCAATGGCCAACCGAAATTTCACTATTTTTTTAAATATCGCTTTTCCGGAAAAATTCGCACTAAATACAAACTAACCGATGAGCAAACTGACAAAAACTAAACTGAGGAGCCGGCTTCCTACGAGGAGCCAATGTGCGAAGCCGTCGCTTAACGGTACGGTTATGGGCCGTCCATATATTACGTAAGACGTTTGGGGGGAGGGGTGGTGCGGATGAGTCTTACGTTGTCTTACAAGGGGGGAGGAAGGGTCTACGATTGGTCTTACGTAAGATTTTACTTTAGCGAAAACGCAGTTTGCGTCCCAGAACAGTACTCTGAATGAAACGCATTTAACACCGCTAATGCGGCGCTCCCGCGCTCCAGCGATAGCAGGACACTGTCAGTCGAAGAGGGCGCCGACGCTCTGCCACATGGGGGCGCTGCACTTTTATTGCTGAGCTTTCTTGTACCCCCACCCCGCTCCCTGAGTTCCACTCTGCATGACGCACGAGCTGCAAGTTCCAACCTGACGCGAGCCGCTACCGGCAGACAGGAGTGCTGCGCGAGGATACCGCGGGTTTAAATGACCTATTTTCGCTCAAATGATGGGGTCTAGAGCAGATCTCTATAAAAGGCTCTTTGAAGCTTTCAAGAATTGCTACCCAAGCAAAACTCCACAACAAGCCCAGGAGGAGGCAAATGTCATCTGGCGAAGAGCTAAAACTGAATTTGGGAAGGATGGTATGGCATTTGAAAAACACATTGACAGTAAAATTCAGCAACTGAATCAAGAAGCTACGAAGAGAAAAGCTACTCTCAAGAGCTTTTTTGTGAAGGTAAGCATTGCGGATGACACATTTCAGACATGTTTTGCAATTATAGCCTGTCTCTGCATGCACGAATGTCCCCGCATGTCTGGCGCATGTTTATTAGTTTTATTTTATGTCTAGGGGGCTCACCACAACAGGGGTGCCAATACGTCGACATGTCTTTATTTTTGTTTCGATGCTCCAAAATCTATGGAAAGTTTTTATTACCTATTTTTTTATGTTGTGAAAAAAGTTTACCTTTATGTGACTGTTAGCCAAGTACGGCTTCTCACTGAAATAATAAACATTTGTTTATAAATAATAGGGGAATTATTTACTAGACCAGCTGACTACCACCCCTGAAAATTATCTAATACTCATTCGAAGTGAAACATCAGTAGTGGTGAGCTCGCGAGTGAAAAAAACCTCAGATTTCTTACGTAAGATTTAGGAGGGGGGGGGGGGGTCCCATTGGTTCTTATGTTTTCTTACATGGGGGAGAGGGGGGTCAAAAAGTGGCCTAAAACGTCTTACGTAATATATGGACAGTCCCTTATTACGGAGCGGGAGATGCATCGACTACGGGTCGACGCCGGTCGTCTGCGCGCGGTAGCAACCGTCGACGGCGGCATTGAATGTGTTAATGATATGGCGATTTTTCCGCGAACACCCATTTTCCGTCAGTGAGAAAAACAACTCCGTACGAGGTCGGCGTTCACTACTCACTGCGCGCTCTACATCTTCCCGGTGGTGATATTAGGAACTAAGATCCCCCTCCTATCCCCGACCTCCCCTCTCGCATTCCCCCCTCGCCCCCTCCTCTCGCCGTTAGACGCGAGTAAAAACCATTGAAAACTGGCTGGAACCTAAGTAGAAGGAGCCGGAACGAAACTATTTCATGTGCGAACCCGATCCGGAACGGTTCAGTTTCGTTCCATCGACATTTCGTTCCGAAGATTTCGTTCCACTTTCGTTCCGGTTCCACTTTCCTTCCACGACTTTGGTTCCTTTTTCGGTTTGGTTCCTGTGAACCGTTCCTTGAACCGAAACCTATCTGGAACCGTCCCTTTTCAGTGGGTACGGTTTCGTTTAACAACCCTGGTTTAAACCCGTGAGATCGGTGGAAAAATAGAGCATACCTTTCTAGCTCTGTTTAGGAGGTTGTGTGTTAAGTCTTCCGTCTCTTTTACACATCCATTCGGGAGAATAACCCATAAGTCGGTCAGAAATCTGCATTTTAAGTCATCTTAGAGAGGATATTAATGCTACACAGTAATTGATCACGAACATTTATGTTTATAATTTTCTTTGTTTCTTATTATTGAATAATATGTCCTTTCTTTTTTATATAACAATCAATGCAACCGTTTATTTAGATTACCTACGAAGAGAAGATAACCGTGTAACTTTCAATATCGTACGCCCCTTTTCTCATCTAATTTTAAATTTATGCGAGAGCCTATTTGCGTTAATAATCATTACAGCTGTATAATATAATAATTTTACTCACGAAAGGTAATATTCCAGCATTCAAATGATGAAATGAAGATTCAATTGCTTCGATTAAATCGTTAGAAACGTTTCCCATATGCACTCAACAGAATAATTACCCGTAAATATTTATGTTACTATACATCATAAATTTCGATGCTTAAACAAAAGCTCGAAGCGAACAACGCTTTTCTTTCACCTATTTGAAGGTTTAATTGGCATTAATTGAATCGGAGGCAACAATGACGGCCGCCTTGGCAACGCCCGGAAAGAGTGCGAAATATCCGCTAAATTTCTATAACAATTGCGTATTTCTGAAAATCTCTACCGCTAAACATGTAAGCTTCGTAAAAATAAGATACTATAGAGTTTCAGCCGTCGAATAAAGAAAAAACGAAGAAAATCGGTCCATATTTACCTGTTTTAATGAATGAAGTAAAAAACCTTGCACTCCGAAAAATCGAAAATTCCGTGTAAACTTATGGGAACATATAATTGTCTCCCGGATTCGAACCCGGGACTTTATGAAAATGAGAATAGTTTTCTAGGGACCTGCTATCTTGTAGAAACAAAACGCAGTTTACCGCATATCTCTACGACAAACGGCTTTCGAAATACAAGGGGGGAGGGGGAGGGGGGGACGGACGTACGGACGGACACTTCCAAAATTATATATAGGATGATATCCATCTTTCTGATGATTTTCTGTATAATACATAGATGTATATGTACATGTAGATGCTTTATTTCAAATGTGGTAGCTAGCGAATTACAAGTATGACAGTGTTTTATAGAGATATTGAGCACTAGGAAAATCAAACTCCGCCCGTAATTAATGATCTAGTTTATTCAGAGCATCTCCTTCAAGCATCTCTCAGTATAAAGTAAAATTTTGTTAATTAGATTTCAATAAATTACATATGTATATTTTTCGTTTGCCATGTACAGAATTTCTCCTCTATTGCGTTTTACCATTCCAAATATAGTGTACTCGCAGGCAGAGCGCTCAACAAACAGAGCTAAATAGACACATATATTTATATAGCGCGGGTGACATGATATTTGTGCTTATATGCGGACTAATTTGAGTGCTTCGGCATGACGAGAACAGGAATGCAAGTGATATCATTCACTAATAAAGTGCCAAAAGCCATAAAGAGAGATTCAGATGGATCACCATTCCCTGTCCTCTTTCATTTTACGAAAGACGTGCGTACAAAGGAAATGTTTCTTCTTCAGGATGTATCCATGAAAAAGGCGTCTCAAAAAGAAACTTTTAAGGGGAGAGAGAAAAGGTGTGAGAGAAAGAGAGATTGGGGAAAGAGAGGGGGAAAGGAGGGAGGAGAAAAGGGGAGAGAGGAAGAGTGGGAGATAGACGGGGGGTGAGAAGGGAGTATTGAGGGAGGAGAGGGGGAGAGAGGGGAGATGGAGGGGAGAGAGAGAGAGGAGAGAAAGGCAGTAGATTATCGCAACGGCGGATTACCGAACAGTCGCATGAGGCGCTCGCCTGGGGCCTCGACACTCATAGGGGCCTCGACACTCATAGGGGCCTCAAAACCGCCAAAACTCGATATTTACTTTCTCCATACGTAGTATGAGGAAGTATTGCGACCACGAAAAAAATCGACTTCGAGATTTCAACGGAAATACACATTTTGAAGTCCCTAGAACAAGTTTAGACTATTTTCGGAATGATGTACGCGCGTGTGTGTGTGTGTGTGTGGATGGAGGGATGTATGTGATTTTGGGCGCTCTAACTCAAAAAGTACTTGTCATATTAATACCAAATTTCATGTATAACACTTTAGCATGAGCATAAAGAACTGATTAGTGTTTGGACAATAACGGTTAACCGGAAGTCGAGGTTTATTCGAAACTCGATTCGGTTTTTGCGACATTTCTCCGTTAAAACATCATTATTGTACATACAATTCCATACAAATGTTATAGAGAATGTAATTTCCTACAACTTTAATTTGAAACAATTTTTCGTAGCAGTTATTGTTTAGGAATTATTTATAAATAATCGGTTTTTTCGGTTTCCGTCAAATATCTCCTTAAAAAAGTCGTTATTGGTAATCTTCGTGAGCACCAAAGTTGTGGAGAATAATATTTCTTCCGAGTTTTGTTTGAAACAAATTATCGTAGAACCATCCATTTCGGAGATATTTAACTTTTCCCTAATTTCCTGTATACAGCGCCACTACCATGTAGCGGTGAATTCTGTAAACATATTCAAAATATAATTTACTGCAATATGGAAGACTGTATTCTTTTACGATATGAAATAATAATTTTGCCTTATAATGTTATTCATAATAATTTAAATATCTATACACCAAATATGAAGAAAGTCATATGTTGGCCACATCAGATTCTTTCAATATTTTATTTAGTAAAATATTTCACAATCAGTATAATTTACTACTTACGTACACATCTCGTGTTTTTACAATGTAACATCCCTTGCGTCATTCGAAAACACATCTCACAGTTATAATTCATTTTTTGTTTATTGTTGAATATGTGCAAGTTTATATGATAAATATTAAAATTTATATTTATACATTGTTGTAATTCAATATATTTAACCTGCTGCATACATTTTTCCATTCGTAAGTTGTAAAATTTTTTGTAGATTGAGTATCCCTCTCCCTGTCAGTTTGGGGCCTCCCAAATTTTTTGCGCCTGGGGCCTTCGGATACCTTAATCCGCCGCTGCACTATCGGCAACAGAATCCTTCGCCATCCCCTCGCAACACCTTCGTCTCTCCCATGATTCAAGGCACGCATGCGTCACTCCTTCCCCCGCTTCGATCTCTTTCCCCCTCCACCCCTCTCTCTCCCTCTTCCCCTCTTCTTTCTTCCCTTCCTACCGCCGACTTCATTTCCCATCCCCCTCTATGTTTGCCTCTCCCCCCTCTCCCTTTACTTTATCCCCTCTCCCCCTTTACTTTACCCCCTCTCCCCCCTCCCCCTTTACTTTACCCCCTCTCCCCCCTCCCCCTTTACTTTACCCCCCCCCCCCCCCCTACTTTACCCCCTCTCCCCCCACCCCCTTTCCTTCTTTCCATCTCCACACCGAAAAACTCGCACCACGCCGCCGCCGCCCAAACATTCTTCCGCTCTCCCATTCCGCCCCCGCATTCTCTCCGCTCCCGAGACTACACGCATGCAGTCCCTGAGTTCCGCTCCCCACAGTCGCGGGGAGAACTCCGCCGAGGGAACTGTCACGGGGTGGGCGCGACCTGGTGATTTTCGCTCGATTCGGGTAAACGAAGAGAGCGGTGTCGTGTGTTGGAAACATTCGTCTCTCTCCCGGTATCTCTTTCTAAAGAGGGAAAAGGAATCGTTTTCATCGAATTTCGGGTCGTTGCGGTCGAGTCTATCTTTGCAACGCCGAGGTAAAAACCTTCTGGAATGGAGACGAGAGACGTAGTTAAACAGGAGGAGCGGTGAAAATTAGAATCTCCTCGCCCCAAGCGATTTAGTACTGAATTCTATAATAATGGATTGACGTTTCCTGGAAAATGGAATCTATTCTTATCTTTAGCATTACATAGCATTTCTTTTTTTTTTAGATCTTCGAGTCCCTCAGAGACGACCGATTCAAAACATCCGAAAGAAAGAGGCGTGCCTCTTATTGAAGTGCTTAACCCACGCCGTGCCACGCGTGCTTAGTCGCGCGGAGCAGCCATACCATCAACGAATCTCCTCTTCACGATAATACTTCATCGTATGAACACACGCAGGGCACACGAAGCCACACGTCCTCAGGGAGCCAGAGTGAGGAGGACGTCACCCCCTTCTCCCCCTCCTTCCTCTCCCCACCTTCTTCTCCCTCTCTCCCACTCTCTACCAGGTCCATTCATGTTTTCGGTGAGACCGCTAAGATCCTCCCTCTCCCTCCATATAGTCGATGGTTCCCGTGAAACTCACCCTTGCCACACCGATCGTAAGCTGGGTGCATCTTTCGCTTAATACAAATGCCGTCCATGGCTTAAAACATTTCTGTCTCGTGGTTTTACTCTGCGGATGGTCGAGCGAATATTTGGACAGATGAGCCTTCCAAATGTGTCCTAATAAATTTCGGCATTAGTGCAGAAGGAGGCGTGCGTGGTGGAGGCGAGCTGTCCAATCCAGGACCACTGTGGAGTTCTCGTCTCTAAGGTGATCATTCGTATCGTCTGCCCAAGGATCGATTTTCATATCGCTGCTTACCATATTGCTTTTCGAAATAACCGAGAAGAAATACGGCAGTTCATTCTTCGGGAAGCGCATCTAGAGACATCCACGGCAAAGACCGTCTTGAGGAATTTGGAAGCACGGCGGTCGAGTTTCCGTCGCTCGGTGCGTGAGCGCGAGGCGGAGCGTGCGGAAATTTCTTGACGTGACGCGGGGATCTCACGGCGCACGGGAATATCGGGTGGTCGTCTTTCCTAGAGGTGAACCCGAAGGGGCAATCGGCTAAGTATCGATTCGGCGAGGTGCTCCGTTGAGGAAATGGGTTGTGAATTGGGTAAACTTGGACTGGTTCAAAGGGGGTCGTCTGGGGAGGCCGGCGGCGGGAAGAGAGGTAGGGACGGCGGCGGCAAGGATCTACCGGAGCCCCCGGCGCCCGCGCCCATGGACCCTAGACTGCCCCTGACGGCCAAACAGAAGTACAGCATTATGGCGTCTTGGAAGGGAATCAGTCGGGCCATGGAGCCAACGGGAGTCTACATGTTTGTCAAGTAAGTCGAAATTTTTTCTTACAAATGCAATTTCCGCAGAAAAAATAGCAAACAGATGTTATTGGCAGAAATAACGAGTTATGCGTTGTAATAGATACTATTTTTCCCATATATTCTGAACGCGAAGCTGATTAATATTCGGCTATAGGTAGAAAATACATGTAAAATATTAAAATTAAAATTGAATGCTTAATTGTCTATTGTTCCATCGAAAATGAATTTGAAACGCTTGATGTGTTGAACAACGATGTACGTTATAAATATCACCCCTTAGATAACAGACGCGAGACTATATACATCTGCTCAATTAACCAATCCTTAACATTCATTGAGGAGAGAATTAACGAATGAAGGAACATCATGCGCATTCCAACGCCAAAAAATGGATAAAATGAGACACTATTTAAATATTTTCCTATTCATTCCAGTAATAAGAATTTGACGATGCTTTAAAGATCATCGCGATTGGATAAGGGGGAACTGCAAAATACTATTTCTTCTAGCATTACCAAGGAAATAAACAAAAAAAACCGGCGAAGTCATGCTTAAGTTTTTAAAGCTTTCTTCGGCAACGTGTATTATCGAGGGAGCCAGACGTAATATTTTTTATAGCAGTTGTACATATTTTGGAAACACGCGAAATTCGTCGATGAAAGCAAAATGGAAATCAGGCCATTATCACTTCTCGCAGCACATCTCTTAATATTTATTTACATACCGAGAGGCGAATTCATCACCTTACTTCCCGGAAATCGGAACGGATTGAGCGAGGCGTGAATTTAGCCCGCGTACTTTAGCGTTGGGAAAAAGCAGGAAAGCGCTGACCACTCATATATCGGCCTTCACTTGTTTCCTACGAACCAAGATCCACACGAAACACATCTTCTCTGGCTACCTCACTCACGTGATGATTACATCTAGGCTCGATTACCGTGAAAGAGGAGAAGGGACTTAGAGACAATTAACCAAGCGACATTTCAATATAGCAGAAATTGGAGACTTCAAGAAAGCACAAAAACGGAGAAAAGGAAATTCTTATGCGACCAAACTGATCAGAGCCGGAAATCCTGTAAGCCGAAAACCCATGAGAGCCCGAGTTTTAAAGAAAATTATCCCTAATTTCATATAAAAGGAACTCCAATAAAGTCGGGAATCCTGATAGCCGGAAGGAATTTTTCTTCCCAATATTACATTGTTAGAATGTATCTCCCCTGAGAGCAGGAATTTGTATGATAAATATTTTGTTTTATCTTAAATCAATTTAATTTAAGAAACGGTTCAAAATTTACATCGAGCTAACTACAGGTATCATTAATTTAAATCGAAACAAAAATACGAAGTCATAAAATTGAAGGAGACGCTGAATTTGAAAGTCAAACAAATTGCTGATCATTTTAAATGTGTAAAACCGCAGGTTTTTTATGAATGTCTGAAGAACAAGGAAGATAAATTAGCCAATTGGATATTAATAGCCAACATCCGCTTTGAAATTGCTCAGTCAAAAAATTTTCCATCAATAAAAAAGAAATGAAACAAACAACAATTGAAGACTTTTGGTGAAAAAAACTGGCCATTACAAATTTCTGTTTTTGAATTAAAGAAAATAATTTTCTTTCTAGGGAAAGAATGAATTAATTTCTGAGAATTTTCTAAATTATGCAAAGCTTATGAGATTTGTAAACAAATTTATACAAAATAAAATAAATTAATTTATGGAACATAAGAAATGATGGTACTTACGTATTATAGCCAGGACCCTACGCAGGTTAGGTATTATCTGCAGGAGTTGTCATGGTTGAATGTTATCATTGTTGAATTATTGAATATAATTGACTATTTGTTTGGTACTTACATATTACCTCCAGGATCTTACTTACGTACAACATTAACAGAAACTGATTGGCCTGTCTCGACATTTACAAACCCAATCACGGACAAGAGGGATAGTTTCTTTCCGGGCGAGGCGAAGGGCGCGGTAGCGCCCGGAGACGACTACCCATTAAAACAAAGCGAGCCGAAGGCTTGTCAATATATCCTTTCAATGTTATATCCTCTTGACTATTGCGCCGCAAATTAAGAGGATATATTGACGAGCCTTCGGCTCGCTCTGTTTTAGTGGGTAGTCGTCTCCGGGCGCTACCGCGCCCTTCGCCTCGCCCGGAACCAAAGAAACCCTCCCCATTGTCCAGTGATTGGGTTTGTAAATGTCGAGACCTGCCAATCAGTTTCTTGTCCGGTGATTGGCATGGGGCAACAGTCAAGAGGATAATTAAATATAATTAATGAGTTTTTGCTATTAATTCGTATTTCAATACGGCTATAAGAGGTCCTGCGAAGGGTCCTATTATATTATTATTCAATAATTCAACAATGATAACATTCAACCCTGACAACTCCTGCAGATAATACGTAACCTGCGAAGGGTCCTGACTATAATACATAAGTACCGAAACGATTCATTAATTGTGAAAATTATCTCCTCAAAGACGGAAAACTCCCAAAAGCTGGAAATTTTTCATGGCCTTTCGGAATTGCGCCTTTGAGGAGTTTCACTATATTAATATCTCAAAAAATAAAATAAAAATATCTGAAGCGCGACAATCATACATCTTGAAACAGCGAATTAGTTGAGCACGTTTCATTTTCACGTTTACCAGTTGCTCCAGATTAAAAAATAAACTAAATCGGTACGCATCATGATAATGCGAATCAACTAATAGTAAATCAGAGCCTCATGGTTCGAAGCGATAAAAAAAGACCTCGGTTAATTTATTATGGTAGTTTCTGTCGAACTGAATCGATATGTACCCACGACTTTGTCCGCGATGGATGACGTACGCAATCCTTTATCGTACGTATTATCACCCCATGTGGAGAATAGCATCACCCTGTGGGGCACTTGGGTCCGTACTTAAGAGCTACAAGGCCACTAAACACCCGCACTCCTCCTTCATTTGTCCTCCCTTCCGCCCCTCCCACCTCCCCTCCTCCCTTCACAATCTCTCTCTCACCTATCCTCTCTCTCTCTCTCCCATTAAGTACATACATATAAGTACATGCGACTTACGAACACCCATCCTACGAACGAAACTCCACAAGGTGTTAATATTTTAATAAATCGGGAATACAAACGCCAACTCGCACGCACAAATCAGACTTTTCTCTAGGGAATTACTTGCGACGGCGGAGCGCGACGTCAACCCCCGCGGGATGTTGTTCGACACAGTAATCCGTTACACTTATAAGTTACTTGCTCGTCCGACGATCGGGAGGATGATGAAAAACAATTAAAATTTAAAATAGCATTTTTCTATAATTATTCGTAGCAAATGTACAATATTTCACTTCGATTTTGGGCCAAATAGTCTTTTGTGGAATAAACCATTTATAAAATATTGTCTATGGTTCCAAGCTCCGAACAAAAGACTTACGAGCGAACTTTTGTAACGCAACCGGTTCGCAAGTCGAGGACCAACTGTACTTCGCCGTCGGGGACACATCGGTTTTACGATAGCGTACAAGTTTAAAAAATCTATCTTATTCGTCATCTTGCATCAAACAATTATTATGGATAAATCTTATTGCCAGAGCCAGGATGAGTAAACTAATTTTATTAGTTTTCGCATGTAAATTGCTATTATGGAGCCTTTCAAATAAAAATTGGCAGTAGCTAATTTGTGCTGAAACGGGCCCCAAGATTTTTGGGGCCCCAC
The DNA here is from genome assembly GCA_036926305.1 of Uropetala carovei. Lineage (NCBI taxonomy): Eukaryota > Metazoa > Arthropoda > Insecta > Odonata > Petaluridae > Uropetala > Uropetala carovei. The sequence continues at coordinate 123,892 of JAXCHB010000228.1, read as the reverse complement.
AAAAATACTCGGAATTTTCCCCGTCATCTGCCGCAAGGTATTCGGAGTAGTAATGTCCTTATGGGAATGTAAGATTTTCATCGCTCGAAATGAAAACGAAAACACCGGTCTCAAATGTTTAGAGTCGTTTTGTCCTATCCTTAAAATGTTAGAATTATAGAAGTTCCGCTGTATTGTTGGAACTGAAACGTACAAAAAATCAATAAAAATCAAAACGATTAATAACATATTTTTTATAGAAATGGGGCTCCAAAAGCTTGACTAGCGTGGAGGTCCCGAAACCATAGTTACGCCCCTGACATCAAGGACTTAACACCGGTTGCTAAGCTTTGACGTATCAGCACAATATGAGAGGCACAGATACGAATCTCTCGACACAACATTTTTATAAGGTAAAATAATTACACGAATCAATTTGTCAGTATTTTTTCTTTAAAATGTTTTAATTTGAAGTTTTTATCATTTATAGTTAACGAGAAATTTAAATGTAACCTTGGCGTTGACTTGTCAAGGTTTGGTAGAAAAATATCTTACAATTATCAAAATCACGTCTTGTGAATGCGCGCTATTTGAGGTTTTAAACTATATAATTTTTTGTACAGCAAAATGAATTTAGATAAACGGTGTATTTTATTATAATAAATTTTTCGCTGAATTTAGCAACTCCTGTAGTTTAAAAAGGGGAGACAATAGCGTGGGATGAATGCTCGAAATAATATTTCGATGTATAAATAATTTATTTTTAATTAAATTCTTATTAGTCATGTATTTGTCTCTATATTATAAAATCGTAATGGTCATCTTGGTGCATAACGCTCTAATTTTGTGAATAACTCGATTAGAAATAAACTTAGAAGCCTGAAATTTCTCAGGATTTCAGTGTGAATGAATCATTACGTTATGACTAAAAAAATTTCGTAAAAGGACACGGGTTCGACTCCAGTGGATGAATGTCATTTCCCATAAGAAGACACGTAAAAATCACCTTTTTTACTCTTTAAAATATCTTAAAATTTAATTATCCACACGAAATATGCGCTAAAACATGCCAAAATAAATGAGTATTCTTATTCTTACCGTCGAATATTCAATCTCATTAAAATTCGCTCATATTTTGAATTTATACTCGAGTTTTGGTAATTTTTTTAACATTTCAGTAATAAGATTCCATGGTTACCGATAATTTCCGTGCTTATGCGCTTAAATAAAGGCTTAAAGATCGAAAATATGATTAAAACTTGCTCGAAATGACGAAAGATATGAATTTAATGCAAATAAATCGAATTCAGTATTCATGTTATTTATATTTTTTATCTATATTACTAAAATCCTATTTCTGATTTTCTCTCTCCTTCTCTCTCTCTTTTTAACGCTCTATAACTCAACCATTTTTAATCTTCGGGAATTTCAGCCCTCTTAAGTTTATTTTTGATCGAATTATTCAAGGAATTTTTTAAATTTGTTATTAAAAATCAAAAATACAGCCCTTATAAAATATATTCATAAAACTCATATTCAAAATATATTCCTGTTAAACATCTAAATCCTATGGGTATATGGCAGAAACGAAGAAACAGCGTGCAAAGGGGAGGGAGGGGGGTTGCCAAGCGTCAGCGAGCAGGAGGCTTGCCCCTTAGTATTAGGTATACTATTTTAGTTAAGTAAATAATATTTTATATTAGAAGATCGGGCCGTTATTTTTCAGGATTGCGAGGCAATGCGACGAAATAGGAGACTAACAGTTGTTAACTTTCTCAATTTACACAATATCAATCACAACTCCGTTTCTGAATATCATGTATTAAAAGGAAGTTGATTGTATCCAGGGCCGGCCAAAGGGGTGATGCGAGGCATCCCCGGGCCCCCGAAAAATGGGGGCCCCAGAAGTTCTCAATTATTCAAGTATCGAATGTAAATTTTGATAAAACTTTTACTTAAAATCACTTGCAAACTGATTTCCAATAAAGAAACACTCCGTAAAAGTTGGGGCTACAGAACTAGCAGAACCTTCATTTTCCGTAGCTGGTTCTTCTTGCTCATTTTCATGTTCATCTTCACCAAACAACCTCTAGTAACTAACAATTCTCATTGTTGAAGAGTTGCTTTTTTTCGTATTAAAAACCGATTTACTTGCAAATTCGTAATATAATTGAATTTTCACGATAACTAAAATAAACATATTGTTTTACCAATGTATTCATTTAGGTCCCTAGATCGTATCTTGATTCTAATTTTTAAATGTCATTTTATATTGCCCGAAACTGATTCTAATTCTTTTCTTATGGAGTACAGGGGTGTCGGAAAACCCTCCTTAAAAAGGAAAATATTTAACATTCCTGGCTGAATTTAGTATCGTTAAAGAACAATTCTTCAGTGTTAAAAATTATAGATGACAAAAATATCACAAACAGCAGCCGAGATATGTTTTCCAAAAGTCTCTACAAGGGGCAGGCAAACTTTTTGACAAGAAGAGCCATTATTTCAAAATTTGTATAGAATCCAACATAAGATAAGCCGCAGAGCATTTATAATGAAAAAATACGTATTAAATACCGTCAAGTCATATTAAATGAGATATGTTTATTTAAAAGCTGCACACATATACCCATATAATGATGTTTTGCAGATAATTCGTAAAAAGATCTTGAGAAACAAAAGAATATTTTACATAATTTTTTATTCAATAAAAACATAAATAAACATTCAAATGAAGCAAATAAAGAGATTCTTTCAGAAAATGAATCTAGGACTATAGATGAAAATGAGGAAGTTGAAACTGAAATTTTTACTCAACAGCCCATACTGGATCCTTCTATTGAATACGATTATATTAATATCAATAGAGACCGTCATTGTCGTCTGGTCCGTTTTAAGCGGAAGAGTGGACGTCGGGAGCCACAGGTCATTCCTCAAAGAGCCACATGCGGCTCACGAGCCGCGGGTTGCCGACCCCTGACTGTCTATACCAGTGTTTCCCAACTTGGGTGCCGCGGCACCCTGGGGTGCCGTGACGTGTTCTGAGTGGTGCCGCAAAGAATATACTGTTTTCCCATTTTAGCCTCATTTTGCACCGTCGGTTTTCAAAAATCCAAATCAGAGTTAAGTCGACCTTCATTTCGTCGCAAAGGCACTTCGAAACGAAAGGAGATACGACGAAGGGGGTTAAGGGTTCAACTTCAGCACCATTATTACTGACGGTGGATAGGGGAAAGGGGTGCCGCCAAATTCTGAAAAGTCACTTAAGGGTGCCGCGACTCTAAAAAGGTCGAGAAACACTGGTCTATACATACCTGTCAAAAAAGTTCGCCTACGACGACAATTACGGTAATATAATATAGATAGATCATGCTTCCCACTTTCTAATAAATTATTTCTTTTAAACGTGCAAATATTGCAAGGGCACGACTAATTGTTAGAATTATGTACATAACAACATCGAACACATCATAATCAGATTTCATGGTGTGTTCCTAATATCTCTGCATTGTCTTCTTAAAAATAAATATAAAATACATATGCAAAATAAAACTTACTTTTTCCGCATTGGATGGACCTCTCAGGTATTGCAAAAATTGTATCACTCCACCTTCCCAAATATTTTGCTATCTATATTGATTAGCCCTCCATTGATCGAACTTCAAACTCGGTCAAATTACCCAGGTAGTCGAGTACTCGAAAAAGGCTTCCAAATTCCGAGTACCTGGGTACTCGATGCTCGAACTTGGACTCCATATACCGGACCCATTCTTATTGCAGATAAACAATAGCGTTTGCCTTGTAAACTAAAATCGTGTTTATTTAAAAAAAACACAATTACCCTTTTTTCAATTATTCGAATTTTCGATTATTCGAATCACCGTTGGTCTTAATTAGTTTGCATAAAGAGTTATACTGTATATCGATTCTGAAGGACGAGCTGTTAGTATTGTCATCTACTATATATGTATATATTCCGCGATGGACGTGTTAAGCAATTTAATAGAAAATTGTGACGTTTCTCGATGGTAACTCTTAGCAGCCACAATTACCTATGCAAGATTTAAAATTTCCTTGTTCACACAACACCAGATAAACAGAGTAAACTACCTTTCTGGAGGATTTGATGTCACAATTAAAGGGACAAAATAAACAAGATATTGAAAAGCATTCAGATATAAGCTCTGATACATTATTTATGCCGTTTGTAATAGGAAATGGTAAATAAAATCGAACAACACCAACATATTCAAAATGTGCATATGCTACTGCAAATGTAAACTGCTAATGTCGCATTCTAACGGTATTTCTGTAATCGAAAGGTATCACCCGAACCTAACACCCTTTTGGCAATGGCACTCGTGATGTACTCGCTATTAAATCCACAATCACCTCTTCAAAAACTGTTAATCCAGTATGTGAATAAATCGCAAAGACAAATATCACTGCATCTACAAACGTACAGAAGCAAGAATTACAGTTGGATTCATGCATATAATAAAAAATAAAGTTATTATTTAATATTTATTCCTCCCATGTTATATTTCTTTAAATTTTTAATACGTTTCATGCGTTTTCAGAATCATGGGTAATACACCTGTGGGTGAAAGTTCTTTGGGTGAAACTTTATGTGGGTGAAGTGACTTGTGGTCGGAAAAACTATGGGTGAAAGAGCATGGGTGAAACGTCCCGTGGATGAAACATCCGTGGATGAAAAGTCTCGTGAGTGAAGTGCTTTGGGGGAAACGTCATGGAAGCCCTTAAGTGTGTTTCGAACGTTTGAAAAATTCTTCCAATGGGACTAACATTCATTCAGTTCGTCTTCCCCGTGATCAAACGCCCTCCCCTTCTTTCCATTCCTCTTTCTTCCTTTCTCCAAGGCTGTGATTTTTCCCTTCTCCTTGGCTTGACTGCCTCCTTGCAAAACGTTTCCATTAAAACACTCGCACTAAATCTACATCCAATACGAATATCGCCTAACACTACCCAAGTTTTACCCCAAGGCCATGTCAATCAATAAATATAAAAGTTTTATGTTAGATATGTTTCCAACACATGAAAAATAAACGTGTTCAAAAACATTGGGCCGCGTATGTTACGCGGGGGTAGAGCTATTGAATTATATTTATGTTAAAAAGAATGGGACAGAGCGTGGCCTATTCCTTTCCGACGGCGCCCATGAACCCAGATTAAAAAAATCTGATGTGGCCAACACATGACTTTCTCCATATTTGGGGTATAGATATTTAAATTCTTTTTATGAATAGCATTAAGGCAAAATTATTATTTCGTATCGTAAAAGAATACAGTCGTCCTTATTACTGTAAATTACGTAAATTTTGAATGTTTACATAATCCACCGCTACATGGTGGTGGCGCTGTATACTGCAAATTAAGAAAAAGCAAAATATCTCCGAAATGGATGGTTCTACAAAAATTTGTTTCAAACAAAACTTGGAAGATATATTATTCTCTACAACTTTGGTCCTCACGAAGATTACCAATAACGACGTTTTTAAGGATGTATTTGACGGAAACCGAAAAAACCGATTATTTATAAATAATACCTTAAACAATAACTGCTATGGAAAATTGTTTCAAATGAAAGTTGTAGAAAATTTCATTCTCTATAACCTTCTTATAGAATTGTATATACAATAATGATGTTTTAACTGAGAAATATCGCAAAAACCGAATTGGGTTTCGAATAAACCTCGACTTCCGGTTAACCGATATTGTCCAAAAACTAATAAGTTCTTTGTGCTCATGCTAAAGTGCTATATATATATGAACTTTGGTAACGATATGGCAAGTACATTTTGAGTTAGAGCGCCCACTATCACATACATTCACACAGACATCATTCCGAAAATACTCTAAACGTGTTCTAGGGACCTCAAAACGTGTATTTCGGTTGAAATCTAGAAGTCGATTTTTTTCATGACCACAATACTTTCCCATTACTTCGTATGGAGAAAGTAAAAACATGAGCAGGAGTGGATGGCGGCAAAAACTCGACGTATCTTCCTACCTCTGTTTGTGTCAACTCTTTCGTCTCTTTTTCACATTCACCCGGCGCGGCGCCAGGGAGAATAACATTTTTGCGAAGTCATTCAGAAATATGCATTTTGAAAGTCATCTTAGAGAGGAAATTAATGCTACACCGTAATTGATCGCGAACATTTATGTTTATAATAATATTTGTTTCTTTTTATTGTAATGTGTCGCTTCTTTTTCTATATAACAAACAATGCAACCGTTTATTTAAATTATCTACGAAGACAGGATAACCATGTAACTCTCAATATGATTTTTTTAAATAACGTACGTCCATATTTTCACCTAATTTGAAATTTATGCGTGAGCCTATCTCCGTTAGTAAGCATTACAGATGTATAAAATAATGATTTTACTTACTAAATGGTAAGATTCCAGCATACAAACGATGAATTGTCTTGATTAAGTCCTTATAAACGCTTCCGATACGCAGTCAACAGAATATTTATCCTTAAATATGTACGTTGCTATGCATCATTAATTTCGATGCTTAAACAACAGTTCGAAGCGCATAACGCCTTTATTTTGTCTTTATTGAAGGTTTAATTGCCATTAATTGAATCGGAGGCAACAATGTTGGTCGCCTTCGCAACGTCCGGAAAGAGTACGAAAAATCCGCAAAATTTCGTGAAAGAATGTGTATTTCTTAAAACTTCGATCATTTAGCATGTAAACATCGCAAGAATAAGATAGTACAGAGTTTTAGCCGTCGAATAAAGAAAAAACAAAGAGGATCGGTCTATACTTACGGATTTTTATGGTTGAATGAAAAAAACCTTGCACTCTCAAAGTAGGAAAATCTCGTGTAAACTTATGGGAAAATATAATTGTCTCCTGGATTCGAACCCGGGACACTTTAGCATACGAAAATATTTTTCCATGAACCTAACAGCAGGTAGAAATAAAACGCCGTTTACCGCATATCTTTACGACGAACGGTTCTCGAGAAATACGCCGCTTTAATGCTTCAGGTACGTACGTTGCTATGTGGAAGTTTCCGTTGGTATGTAAAACGACGTTTACTATAATATTAGTAGGTGAAGTGCCTGGCGTTGCCCGGGTACAAAAAATCAAAAAATATCCGGAGAGAGAGAGACAGGACGGGAAATAACCGTCAGCGTTCATATAATGGGGAGACCATTCCCAAGGCGTCATTTCAATCTCGCGGTAGTCTTATAGTGTGAGCGTTTTGCTGAATAAATAGCTTTCGCTTCTGTTAAAAATGCTAATGTTTTAACAAATTTAATGTGGACAGTTAACGTTTTCACGAATTCATTCCATTTGCTGATCTTAAGAATCAAGTTAAATATTGAATATTAAGAAAGTCAAAAGAACACGAAAAATATGCCTCGCTTTCTCGTTATCCAAATATAAATTCTCATATCTCAAGAACGAAGTAAGATATCGGAATGAGTCTTTAAGGTGCTGTCGATGTTATCCTTTCTCTACATTTTATAGGAGACACTTTGACTGTATCTCTAATAGAACGTAAATGCGACAGAGACTCATTTTTCCATTACACCGACGTAAATTTCTTCGTCGGGTAAGGATACACAATTTTTTATTTCACTAACGGCTAAAGTTATTCACATTCTGTCAGGTTCATCAGCGAATGGAGATATGTAGCAATATGCCCTAATTTTCTCAACAATGTCAGTATAGCCATATGTTCGTTATCGTCGCTGACATTTTAAGAAAAATCGTTAACGCGCGCGACGAATTTTCGGAAATTTAGGAATTTTTCTAGTCGAACCCGGGACACCGAGGTGAAAAGTCTCGGTGTTTTTACAGTTTATTCTATACTTTACACTATTCCAAAAAATTTCAGCACAATATTCGGTATTGTATACACGGTATGGTGTTTTAATTTTTTTGCGTGTAATAAAACTCGGGAATATTCCGGACGGACTGGAATCGAACCGAGGGCACCCAAGGAAATGTTCTCTTCGAATTAATGTAACAACCCACCATACCTACGAATGTACCAAATTTTATTTCTGTAACTTATCAGGAAGTGCCCGAAATTAATTTTCGAAAATAGCACAATGCATTTTAAATGGGAAAAAAAGGATCTTTAGGAACTTTTGGAATCGAACCCAGGACACCTGGGTGAGATTTTCGATTTTTTTCTGGTGGTTTCTCCATTCCGTCTACAATCTCTGAAAATTTCAGCCCTGTAAAAAATGCAGAATGACAACCCTTTAAACACGCCTAAAATAAGATGTTTTAAAATAATTAATCGTTTCACAAGACATTAATTGAAAAAAAGGGCCACTATAGGACATTCGCCGTTTCAATACGAATTCAGTGATACGCAATACATATGTGTGTGGTTAACCGTCTTCGCAGGAAAAATGCAGAATCAAAAAACCCTTTCAATTTTATATATATAATAGATATAGATATTAATAAAGATGCAAAATATTCCAGATAGGTTGGTTTGCAGGGGAACGATTTTTTATTTTAGTATTCTTAAAATAAGCTCCTTATGTAATTTGCTCTGCAATTCTTTCGTCGCTTATTTACAATATATTTATTTTATGGATTTGTTAAACGTACGTTCGTTCTCTGAATACAGGTGTAGAAGCGGGAGTCTATCGAACGCCGCAGTTCAACTCTCCCTATCGTTTCAAATCCACACCTCTCCCTCTCTCCTTTCTCTCCCTCTAAATGTAAGAATGTAGTCTGAATTTCGCCCTTAATCAAGTCGTTTGTTTGTCTGTCACCTCTCTATCCTTCTATTACCATTCTCCTTTACCTCTCTCGACTCCTGCCCTTTTACTCTCTCTCTCACTTCTCTCCGTCCGTCCTTGCTAACATACATTTCTCCTACCATAATATCTCAAATACGCACATTCATCAGCCAAGCGCCGCCTGAATTTTACAAATGGACTTGAGCCCACGACCAATGGCGAAAGTGTGCACTGTAAATTTTGCCCTCTTCCATCTTTCGCCCCCCTCCCTTTCAATCCTCCGCCCCATCCCACACTTTAACCCCATTCAACCCTCTACCACACATGATTTCAACCCCTTTTAACCCACACCATTTAAATCCCGTCAACAGAGATCCTCCTCGAGTTTTTCCAGCCTTCCCGTCCGCCATTGCTCCCCCGAAAAAGAGAAATGGAAGGAGAAGAAGGAAAGCAGGCTTTCCATTGGAGCACACTGCTGATTAAGAGAACGCTAATTTATTTCCGCTCTTCCTTCTGTCACCGCTTACTTGTGATACTGACGAGAAGAAGTTTGGTTTTTATTTCCGCAAGAAGAATACTTTTCCAATAAGAGTGTTATCCATGGAAAGTAAAGGAAGAGAACACAATAGAAAGATACTCGATAGGATCGGAACATTTATTTTCAACGCCAGAGATAAAATAAGAGACCATTACGCTAGAACATTTGTCTAGATTACTCATAAACTTAATATGTACTCGATCATGTTTATTGTTAATTAAATAAATACTCGATAGAGTTAATTTGACAGATTATAAATAAACACATATAATAATCAGATTAGCACAAAACTATACTGGTATATACTTTTAATTGTGAACACAAGAGCTGAAAAGGTTTTTGTTTAACTGTTAAACCGGAAATGGAGGTATATTCTTACTATTTTTCCTTTTCTTCCAAATATCCGTTTTGGGACTTTATTTAAGTAAGAATTTGTTATTATGAAAGTTTTAGAAAATATAATTGCTTTAAATATTGTTTGACGCATTTTTTCATAAAAATGGATTGTTTAAGGGAATATTCCTCTGCATTTATATTATGTACTCCACCTTAGTTACCGTTGATATGAAAAAGTTTTCTAATAGTTGACAAGGATGCTTACGCTGCTAGGGGTTATTTTACTTTCGAATCGATAATATGTTATCCATAGCAACAGCTAACAATTAGGTTTGCTTACTGTTTTCTTTTCAATGTGAAAAGTGATGAAAAGTATCTTTCACTGTGAAAATTACTATTAGAAAACTATTTCCTAGTGTAATTGGAGATAGTTATTCTAGAGGGCGTTGATGTCTACAGCAATCATATTCATTACTCTGTATTGAGATAGTCTTTTGCTGGACATAACAGATTATTTGTTTAAGAATGAAAAACAGGTTTCGTGGTAAAAATTTCATTTTAATATCACTATATACACGAGGGAATAAAAAATACATTATTTATTCGTCTCTCATAATTTTCTCACAAAAAATCATGATTTTATTAACTCGATCAATAATATATTCTCATTCATGACTGATAGTTTGCTCGAGTATTCGCAGTTAAGGACGGCTGCATACTGTATTATAAACACGCGTTCCACGATTCACAGTTTGGACTTTATTGAGTGTGGCCGCCCTGATAGCGAGCTTTACTCCTTTACTCTAACTGCAGGCGTCTCAAAGTGGCGGCCCGCGAAGAATAACTTATGTACTTTATAATATGATGCGGCCCGGGAAGTTATAGTTACTTTATACTGTGATGCGCCAGGGTCGCTGCCCCGAAGTTGAGAACAAAGAAGAGAAAGAGGTAGTTTCGTGGGGAAATCCAAATTTCGGACTCAAAATTTGGACAATGTAAAAACACCAAAATAAACCACGATACTTGTAACCAGGTTAGTGATTTAGACCACAATGATTAACGTTCTACACTTTCCAGCACTTCAATGTGTCTCACCCATGTGATGGCGTCAGCATTTTTTACGTTGTTTTGCCACCAGAGAGTGAAATAGACAATGTTCCAATATTGGAACAGTGGCCAAAAACGGGTTTTAAGCGAGTATTGGGCGACAGTCTCCCATCTCTCCGCTGTGAAGTGCACTCGCTTTCCTGCGACATTCTATCGTTTATTGCTCCGGCCTTCAAAGACACTCCCAACTACTGCATTTATTGCATTCCAAAAGAAGCGTATTGGTAGAGGAAAATCCCGACGCTAATTTTAAGGAGGTTCTCGGAAGGGTTGAGTTGATTTTCCCCTATAAGATGTGTAACATTTTACTCATTTGAATGGCCTGAGTTACTAAGACGGTCAGGGTAAAGAAGCATTTATAGGCGCGTTTCGCTTCCAGCATGTGCTCCATCAGTCTGTCCGTCCATCCTCGGCTTCTACGGAACGGATTTTCGTGGAATTTGATATTAACTCTAGATCAGTGTTTCCCAAACTATGGTCCGCGGAGGTTTCGTTGGTGATCCGCGAAGGTTTCCAAAATGTAATTTTTTTAGAATGAACCGCATATTTAGTTGAATTTTTTTTGGGAAAAGTTAATCAATTCTCATACTTCCACCGGTATTCAATGCTTTAGTAATGTACCTAGTTAACTTAGAGATTTTTCTACTCCTTCATATTGCCCGATTTAAACTCTCTCTGGTCAATAACTTACACTTAATGTTTCTTAAAAGCTGAGATTGTTCGACCTTTTGGAGTTTGCCTGTTCAATTCTTGGAGAGAAGGTCCCATTCGTAAATACAACTCTGAATATATTAAGTATGGATTTAGTTTTCTTGAGAGTGCTGAAGTGCCACTCCACTGTGTGTTCTCTGCGCTGAAACATTAACTAATGATGCTATGAAACCATCCAAACTTTTGAGACATTTAGAGAAAAGGCACAAAGAATTTATTGGCAAATCTGTTGAGTTTTTTATAAGAAAAAAAGAAGTACTTAAGGCACAAAAAAGGTCATAACGTTGTTTTCAAACCAAAACTCTTCTGCAGTGAAAGCATTTTTAATATAATTAAGAATGGCAAAAGCAGGAAAATCCTTTACAATCGGTGAAAATTTGATCATGCCATGTATAATTGGTGTTTGTCGAGAAGTCTTAAGGTATGTACACATATGCGCATTTCCCGGCAACAGAACAACGAACCGAGCAAAGTAGCGCAACATTTTGGCGAACGCGAACAGGAACGTGTACCATTTCTGCGCAACAAACTGGCGATCCATGTGTAGTCGGTATTTCAGCGAACAATCAAAGGAAATTGCACGCGCACTTTATAACATGCCCGGACAGGTGTGCAACATTTAAGCGAGCGTAGACGTGTTTACACTGACAATGAGTTATCATCTTATCTCCAAGGAACACACATCGTTGTCCGCATGTGTATATCGTTCAGTTGTAGAGTGTATTATTCAAATGGAGTGACCCAATGAAGCGGTGTTGAAATTTATTGAAATATATAGGAGCAAAGAGGTTTTTTGGCATACAAAAAACAAGAACCATTCTAATAAATTAATTAAGAATGATGCTTGGGAGGAGATCGCAACTGAAGTCGGCTTCTCAGCTGATGAATGTCGGAAAAAGATGTCAATCTTGTTATCATCATTCCGGCGGGAAAGAGCAAAAATTTGTAAAAGCCGTGGAACTGAAAAAGGTATCTATTTTTAGAAACAGAGATATAATTTATTTATTAAACGAAGCCAATTTTCCTTCTTTTCTACTTGGAAGCGTATTTATGCTTAAAAATATAAGCTGCAGGAGCTACTTGAAGAGAAGTTATTTCTACTCGGAAACCGAATGGATACTGGCGGAAAACAGGCGAACAACGATTTGTAACACCGTGACCAGCGTCCTCTTTTTGCAAGGTTTGGTTCGCTGTTCTGTTGCCGGAAAATGCACATATGACAACGAAGCTGCCACGAAAATGACTTCCATTTCCCTAACTAATAATACTGTTTCTAGAAGAATTTATGAAATGTCATGTGACGTTGAAAGACAATTAATTTATAAACATAAAGAATCAAAGACCTACAAAACGAATGAATCCGTTGCTAAATGATGTTTTGACAAAATCCATTAAAATTGTCAATTATATTAAAAGTTCAGGACTTATTTCTCGTTAATTGCTGTTTTGTGGGAACAAATGGGCACTTCGCATAATGCACTCCTTCTGCATACAGAGATAAGGTGACTTTCTCGAGGACGAATCCTTACAAGATTATACGAACTCCGCAAAGAAGTTTATTTATTTTTGTCAAATAAAAATTCTGAGTTTGCTATTTATTTAGAAGGCATTGACTGGTTGGTGAAACTTGCTTATTTGTCAGACATTTTAATTTATTAATTGAGCTCAATCTTAGCCTACAAGGTCCGACAAAGACTATTTTTGATACGTACAATAAGATTGATGCTTTTTAGAGGAAACTCAGGTTGTGGTTTCAAAGAATCAAAAATCAATGCCTGGACATGTTTCCTACATTATCGGACATGATAAATGAGAATTATAATGACGTTGAAACAGAAGAGTTATTTGATTGTGTTTCATCCCATTTAACCCTTCATGAGAAATTTGAAAATTATTTCCCTGAGGAATCTGACCCTCGCAAATGTTACCTACTTATTGCTTTTGGATCCTTTCTCTGATCATGATGATAACCAGTTGTCACTTGAAGAGCAACAGTCACTAATTGATATAGCATCAAATGCCCAATGCAGAATTTTAAAAAACAACACTATACGACTCGAAATTTTTTGGATAAAGATTAGAAATGAACATCCAGTACTGAGTGAGAAGGCCCTAAAGATTCTCCTTCCATTTAGTTCTACGTACCTATATGAATCAGGATTTTCAGTTGTGGTCACTTCAAAAACAAAGAAAAGAAATTGTTTATCAAACCTGCAATCAACGCTAAGGCTATCTCTGACTTCTTTGACCACAAATATTGATGAACTTATGCAGGATATTCAACACCAAGGTTCTCATTAATATATCCATTTTTGTTTGTATCAAAATAAATGTTTTTTTTGTATTATACAACTCCTCTGTATTACGTTCATAGTTTAGAAATAATATGTATTTTGTAATATGTTTATTATGAAGTTGTTTGTAAAACTATTTATATTTCACGAATTTCTCCTACAAACGAAAATAATTCTTGGAATAAAACAAAAAATAATCAGGCGCCCTTCAAACAGACAGAAACGTGTGCAATATATTTGAAAATGGTCAAATAACCTACGCAACCAATTAACCCCTTTTCTTAAACGTAGTTACAGTAAGTACGTTAGTGTAAGTAATGAGGTGGTTCGCGGGGCCTGGAGGGTTACTGAAGTGGTCCACGAAGTTCAAAAGTTTGGGATACACTGCCCTAGATCATTAAGGTGTCGTAATTTTTAGGACGGCAATTTGCAACGATGTTTATAACTCGATTGTGGGCTGGATTTCATGCGGCACCTTTTCAGTACATTTTAAGTATTTCAAAGTATACATTAGGTGTAGTTAAGTTCATCTTTACCTCCGCCGTATAGGTACTTCAGACAGTAACATAGTCGTGAAATATAAGACGCCTTAGTGATACAGGCTAAGTTTCCTGGAGTGAGCAATGCGAACAACCATTTTGTGCTGGCATCCTGCTTTGATGTGCTCATTCTGTATGAATAAGTGATTTAGTTAATATTAAAATATTTGTGTCAACTGAAATTATTAAATTAAAATAATTGTAATTTTCTAACCTTATTATAAATGTTTTGATGTTTTATTTTGAAAAATTAAACAATTATATATTTTAATACATTTTTGTAATCTATATTTTTGTTTTTTAATTTTCCCTTAATCCTTACGTTTAATATATTTGTTCCTTCATGTTAAAATAGTATTGTTTATATAGAAAAATAAAAGTGCATACGACGCCTTAGTGATAGTGTCCTTAAAGGTAGGCTTTAGTGTTCCAGGGTTAAGGACTTACAGCCAAAGGTAATATGAAAATCACATAAATGAATCACGTAAAGCAAATTAGAGGCATTTGGAATGTATGGCGCAGAATGTAGATAATTAGTCGCACTGATAGGAAAAAGAAATTTGAAAGTTTTAAACGCAGTGAAGAAAGACATGGGAGAAATAAGAAATAAGTAGGGTTGCCAACTGGGTCATCTTGTTCCGGAGACTCCGGGTGAAGCAATGTTTCTCCGGGTTCAGGGTTTTACAACAATTTCTCCGGGTAAATGTCAGCAGCGGAACTACAAATTTTCTAATTATTCTCCTTACACAAACATACCAAAAGTCACCGAGCATTTGCTTAGAAAATTCTAATTTTAATGAAGAAATGCATTTTTACGTGTTTTTTCTATGAAATGAACAAAAAATAGTATCTTGGAAGAAATATAACATTTGTTTGGCAAAGGCACCCTCACCGTAATATTTTGGTTATCAATCGCATTTACTTGAATTTTGAGTAAATAATGCCGTTTTTACAGTTTTAAATAAATATACCTTATTACAAAATTTAACCCCTGAAAAAAATTATCCTAGACAATCATTACTTTGATACGTTTTGATCTCGCAAAGAGGTGACAATAACGCATTTACTTACACTACTTATGCATGACGAACTAAATAATATTTCAATTGATAAATGAAAATGTATTGATATAATTTACAATACTTTTTAATTAGCAACTCGTGAATAACAGGAAACCCGTAAAAAGTGAAAAAAACAGGTTTTCCTCCAAAACCTCCGTGTTTCAGACTATAATCTCCGGGTAATGAAGTTCTTACAGCTGGCAACCCTAGAAATTAGTCAGTCCAATTTTGCGAGGCATTGTTGGGTGTAAATTGATGTGTTTTGTCATAGAATAATCTTTAACGACTATAGCATTCGAATGAGATATGTTCACTTTGTTATTACATTAATCCGATTGTTGACCATTTTTCAGAAAATCTTCTATATTATAAAAGGCGTAGGAATCTTTCTTTCTTGTTTTCTTGTCTACACACTTTTGAAGCCACTCTTTAGACGCGATTTAAGATATTTTGCTAGTAGATACAAGTTTGAAAATTGGCAGAAATGCACGAATCACGCATTAAAAGGCAATGACGAAAAAAATCCCGAAAAAAAACCCGGGTACTGTCTCCCGTAATAAACACGCAAAATACGACATTTAGGCGTGCAGGATTTCACTCTTTTGCAAATTAAAATTCTAAAAGAATGACATACAATCACCGTACGTAGTCTGTTTTCAAGATGGATGTTCAAGGTTTCTTATTATTATCGTCTATTTACGCCTTCCGTTCGAAATTACTCACATTTAACGAATATTTGGCAAATTTTGACCAAATATCGCGCTTTTATCGATAAGCTTCCTAGACAACAAATATGATTGTTGATACTCCAGATTCCTATTATTGCCGCGCGAGAGGGAGTGAGGAGGAGGGACGGAGGAGGGAGGGAGTGGGATACTGCATTGTCAAGTTCAATTTGTAACATTGTAACAAAAGGAGTGTCCACTTATTGTATCGGAATTATTCAATTAACATAAATTTATTTTAACAAAACTCTTCGCTGAGAGAATCGAGCTAAGAGTCGGAGCAGTGAAATCCTCTGTGATTTTAAATCTCTTTTCTACTGTTTTTGTCTTTCGTTGCATTAAATTCTTTTCGTTTGTTCATCCATTTTCTGTTGTATGTTGTGTTTCTCCTAGTTTTCATTACAGTTTTGGTGGTTGTCTTATCCAACACAGTCTAATGTGAGCAAATTAAGTAAGTGGCATTACCTAAATTCCTTCATATGTTTTCCATGTAAATACTTTTAAGTCGCATTTATTGTGGAAACGGAACATAGTAATTGAAAGGAAATTATCTGCGGCGAAGAAATGAACGTAGTGTATAGATACGTTAATTTTCTTTTCGTGCGCACAAAGCGCTTTGGAAGTGAAAAGGAATAATTTAAGACGAAGGGATGAATTTGAACGTAAATATTACGTTAAAAGTACTCAACTGAGGTGTGATACAAATGATTCTCGATTGTTTTTCTTATACTATATATATCCGAAGGTTTAAATGACGGAAATCTGAAATTTGCACATTGATGCCATTCTTACTCTACAGAGGAAACATTTAAAAATTTTTATACAAAATTAATTTCATTATAAATTTCAATTTCATTTTGGAGATAATAATCATCCAAAAAAGTATATTTTTGTAAATATATCGTAGATGTAGAAAGATTATACGTAATGCAACACTAACTGCTATTATAAACAGTAATATGTACTCGTTTATTACGTATTTGAGGGGACGGACTCATTGCTTCGTTATAAGCCTGACTACGTTATATATGAGAAACGTCGTTTTTGGCCTATACATCCCATATAACACGTATGCACATACAGTAAAATCTGTGCTATCTGGCTATTTAGAACCGGCCGGCCTTAGATACCGGCAATTCCACAAATACTATTCATTCTGTATCTCTTTTTCTTTTTTTATGAATTTTTGTGTGAATTGTATTTGTGTAATACCACAACTTCCACTTTAATATTTCGTAAAATATAAGATTTATATATGACGTATTCACTCCGTATACTTCTGTAGCTGCCGAGTAAGCATGGCGTTTTTGTTTACGTAAGCCATTTGCATTGTCTAGATGTTTTGGTGTACTTCTACAATTTGCAGTTTTATCGCTTTTTATTAGGTAAAAAATTACCCATCCATTGAATATGGCATCAAAATAAATACCTAAAAGCAAGGAATAGGAGAGAATAGGTTGTTCTAACGCTAACACAAACCTGGAGCTGATCAAACAAATTAAAATAGGAAAAAATAGAGCAGCCATAGCAAAATAACTCAACATCAGATCTTCCACGCTCTACGATATCAAGGCTCATAAGGCTAAATTAATGAAATTTGTGTCATCTTCTGAGACGAGTAAATCAATTAATAAACATCATACGCTTCGTAAGCCAAAAATGGAAGAACTGGATAATATATTATATGCCTGGTTTTCACAAAAACTGCAGAAGAATTTAATAATTTCGTCCTTTTCTAAATAAGTAAATAAAGATAAATAAGAAAGATATAATCCAATAAATTCAATTTTGGGAACAGGTTCACTGTCGTACTCCCCAGACATCCCGGACGCCCTAAACTTTTCAAGATTCTTTTTGTTTTGCATGTAAGCGTAGCAACGTATGAAATAAGAATGGGTAAATATTGTCTATATCGAACTACGTGTGGAAGAATTAAAATGGAAAATGCAAACGCCATGCATAGTTATGTTTGGGGAGTACGATTGTGAACTTCAGCCCAATTTTGTTTGGTTATTGCTAAATTTGCGATGTCAAAATCGAAAATCGCTCCCCTAACCGGATATTTCTCCTAATCGGCTATCCACAATCCCTAAGATAGACGGATAACACAGCTTTTACTGTATTTCGACTTCAATGCCGTACTTACATATGCAAAGAGATGCTTATCAACTTCGCGGCATGTAAAATGTTCGATTGCTATTACATACGATTTTTTAAATGGTCAATTAATATTATTATTATGGTCATTAATTTACATAAACATTTCACATTTTTAATATCAATTTAAAAACAAAGGGAGCGTGGAAATTCGTATGGAAGGGGTAGATGGAGGAAGGGGACCTCTACCAACAAGTCAGCGGTAAACGGGCGGAAACTATTCATTACTTATCGCTCCGCTCGCCAAAATTCGTTATATATCGGGCATTTTTTGCCACGGGACCAAACATTTGTTCGTTACAGCCGAGAATTCCTAAAATGCGTGTTCGTTACATCCGAGAAATTTAACCAATGCCCTTATGGAGAAGTTCAAGGGACCGATACATTTCTTCGTTATAGCCGAGATTTCGTTTTAGGCGTGATCGTTATAAACGAGTTTTACTGTATTTCCTTAAAATCTACGTGTGTCACAAACACATGAATTATTTAGAATATTACACGGCTGCTCTAAATAGAGAACGTTACTTTCAATTTAAATCTTATATTCACGTTTTACTTGGCCTTTTAAACCCTTTAAAGTGTGCAGTTAGACCATGAATTCGATTCCAGGAGCCTTTCTTCTTTCCATTCGAATAACATAGGGAGACCTGAAACGTAGCTTGCAAACCTTTTTTCACTACCATTTTATAATTAATTGTTAGCGGAAGTGCCCGTTGAATTTCAACGGATTTAGTGAATCTAAAACTTCGATCGTGTAACATGTAAACATCGTAAGAATAAGATAATACACAGTTTTAAAGCAAAAATGAAGAAAACCGGTCCGAATTTGTGCCTATTTACATGATTGAAGTAAGAAAATCTTGGCACTCTAAAACATCGAAAATTACATGTAAACTTATGGGAAAATAATTATTCAATTAAGCACCCCCTTCCACCCCCAAATTTTTGTATCGCCATATGTATCTCATGTTACCCGCAGTGTAAAACTATATATTACCTATGCGAAGTTTCGTGACGATATCTTCAAAGGCTTGAAAATCACAATTTGTGGAAAAACTACGTCTTAATATTTAAGTTACTTACGTAGTTTTAAGAACAGTTTGCGTATGCGAGATATACATAAACATTTTATTTTACGAAAAACTGAAAATCATCTAATACTACTAATTTTCTTTGTGACTGATTGAGTGATTTAACAATTTTGTTAACATTTCGTTCCATATAAACAAACAAAATAAAGTTTACATTTAAATATTAAATATTGTTGAACTCTAATACTAAATTAATTTCCTGAAAGTTTACATTTAAATATTAATTTAAATAAATAAATTTAAATAAAGTTTACATTTAAATATTAAATATTGTTGTATTCTAATATCAAATTAATATCCTAGAAACCCTCTACCATAATTCATGAATCAAGAATCTGATCATTCAAGCCAAGATGCACGAAATCGTCAAGACCGTAACGCTTACATATACGAGAGAATAGATGAGAAAACGACGTCGAACACAACGTGAGTTTCAAACTTTAGAAGGAGCGTCTAAGCGTCGAACAGATAATGCAGAAAGTGCTTGCTTACTAACATGCGTACAGCTGGTCAGGATTACTTTAATGAATGGGTGTTGCAGTTGGGTAATGGTACGCTAACAAATGAGCATCAGGAACTTGATTCAGAGTTCATTGAATTACCTGAAGCTATGACTGAAAACAACAATCTAATTTCATCAATTTACGGTGATCATATTGCAACCAACACAGATGAAGAGATCATGCACGTGCCGAAAATAGTTATTTTAACGCCCAAAAATGTCACAGCGACTGAACTCAACTTGAATATTTTGAATTTGATAGACGGTGAAATGAAAGAATATCGCAGCATCGACACCATGTCAGCTGACGATGCAAACGATCAAATTGATTTTCCAGTCGAATTTCTGACCCAGCAATGTCCATCGGGTATGCCACGACATCATCTTCGTCTCAAAGTTGGAGAATTCATCATGTTACTTAGGAATTTAGATCCAATAATAGGACTTCTTAATGGTAGTTACCTGATTGGTTGTAAAAAAATTACAAAATAACTTTATCGACGTAGAAATTACTACGGGAAGTAACAAACGAGAACGAGTGTTTATTCCACGCATTAGTTTGATAGCAAGTAACAGTAGATTACCTTTCACCATGCGAAGACGCCAATTTCCAGTCATTTTGGCTTTTGAATAAAGTTGAGGGCCAAACACTTGAACATGTTCGTGTTTATTTGCCTGATTCTGTATTTGGACATGGTCAACTCTACGTGGCCCTCACAAGAGCAAGAAATTATAAAAATGTGAGTCTTTGTACAAGAGCCCAATTATCAAAGAAAGACTTTGATGAATGAAAAAACATTCATCAAGAATGTGGTGATTAAGAAGAGCTGTTAAAGTGACTTTTTCATCCGATCAAGATGAATTGTCTTCCTGTCATTTTTGACGGGTTTCCACTTGTCTATAAAGAAAATTTTTATTTTAAAGACAAACCCTCTCTTCAATGAAAGAGGTTATGATATGGTTGTTTGGCGTAATTTTAGATGGTTTTTAGTCCAAATGGCACGAATTTTAAAAATGGAAATTGATATCAATTTCGGAAATTTATATATTTTTTCCTATCGGAAATATTTCGAAAAATAGAAAAATTTTAAATGGAAAAATTTCCGTCTTACATCACTAAAATGTATTGTTATATAATGAGTGAAGAGGGAGGCGGCGACTCAGAGTTCGCCTACGGCGCGAAATACCCTCACGCCGGCACTGATTGTAGGCAGTGGCGTAGATACCTCCCGGGGTCCCGTGGTTAAGGGGGGCCCGCAAGAGATTAAATGTTGTGACCTAAATGTTAAGAATTTCTTTAACTTTGCCGGGACAGTTTTGGACCATCTTTCTTATGAAAAAGAAGAAATATTCCGTAGACCCAAAGGAAGCAGTATATGCATAAGAAGTCTACGGCCTAATACAAAACGATAGAGAAATACAATAGGAAGAGGCCAATATAAGAGACACCCTCTCTGAGCAACCTTAATTAAGTAACATAGGGCCATGTGGTTAGGATGAATAGACTGTTTACAAAGAGTATAAACAGATTCCTTACAAATAAGCGTCTCATAACTCTTGCAGACGATGCTGTTTCGGTTATGAGATAACGGAAGGTTTCGGGCGCTTAGGGCAGAAGGAAAAATATACTTGCGACTTCAACGGACTCCGCGCTTCCTATAAAAAGCACTTGTATTTATAAATGTACACGCATTTAAATAAAATCTGAAAAATATCGATGTGTAATAGTGAGAGAGATTGATTTTTACTGAAATTTACCATTAAAACTTTTTGACGCGTAGTATAAGACCCCGCGCGCACACTTTGCACGGGGCCTCGCGATTTTCCTAGCCTGCTCTGAACACTGGATTTGCGTCTGGTGATTGGTCCACTTCCCATATCACGATACTGCTTTGCCATAGCTATCTCAGTGTGAGCTTTTGTCTTATTGTTAGTGGTGATGGAAGTCGGTTCTCTCGTTAGCGATCAACGATAATAGGTAATTATTTCATCTACATAATATTTTCATTATTGTCAATCAGGTCGACTAACAGACATTTGAGCGAACCCAAAAAACGAAGACTGCATTTTAAATTTGGGCGAATTTCTCTCCTGAAACTACGGAATACGTTCACTTATAGTGGGCCCGGAAAAAATTTAGCTCGGGGGCCTAGCTACGACACTGATTGTAAGTGTATTAATTCATCGATTGTTAGGCGCGTTTCGCTTCCAGCGTGAGCGCCTATTATACGCGGTCTGTCCGTCTGTCTGTCTGCCCGTCCGTCCGTCCATATGTTCGTTCTCGGCTTCTACTTTACGGATATTCATGACATTTGATATTAACCCTTAAGTGGGCGCGCTGGCGAACGGAGTGCGCCAAATATTTTTAAAATGCTGTCAATTTGTTAAGAATGCTTCATATACATTGTTCTCTTATCTATCCTATCTTTATTGCCTGACTAATCGAACAAGTTGTTATCAACCTTTTAGCTATTGTTCTTGAGGAGTAAAACAGACACAAAGCTATGTGCGTCGCTTCAGGTGTGTTAAACGCGCATCGCGATTTGCCTGTAAAAGTTTAAATATTTCTACAACGTAATTTTTTTAGCATTTTTCTTCTATTTTTACATCTTTGTGCTTAAAATGACGCTTATGTAAATATATTCTGGTAAAAAATTTTAATGCTATAATGTCATATGGTACTTAATATATCTTGAAGATTTAGTTCGTATATAATGTACAAAATCCTAACAGTAACTTCAACAATGAGAATTATAAATCATAACAAGCATTAAAAGGCTAAATAAACAAAATTTAGAATGAATCTATAGTTATTATTACTGTTTACGTTCGTATTTTCCACAAAATGCAGCGGCGCTCTCAGTACGCCACGCGACCAGTTGCGTGACATTTTTTGACGCGCCCAGCATTAAAATTTTTTACCATAATATATTTACATAAGCGTCATTTTAAGTACAAAGATGTAAAAACAGAAGAAGAAATGCTAAAAATATTACGTTGTAGAAATATTTAAATTTTACAGGCAAATCGCGTTTAAGGACTTATTATCAAAATAATAAGAAAATCGCATAAATGAATCACGTAAGCTAATCAGGGATATCACTTTACTGGTGACAAATAGTGAACTTTCCGTCATATATCGTGAAATAAAGTAAAGTATTCCTTTTCCCACACATTTTTATCGCAGAAGTAGCCGTTATCAAGAAAATCAAACAAGAACTTCACCATTGTGACAAAAAATGAACTTTCCGTCATATCTCGTAAAGAATTGATCATATCAAAATATTTTTCAAATAAAACTTGTAGAACTAGTAATAAAAAGTATTTATTTCCCTATATATCTTTATTGTACGAATAGCCGTTATCAAGAAAATTAAACAAGAATGTCTTAATTCGAATCGAACTTGGAAAATTTCTTACATTGTTACTTCTTCATTGTTGCTAACAGAAACAGTCTCACAAACAATCGTTTAATTTCCTTACGTGTGCACGCAATGTAAATAGGAAGAAAATGGATTATTTATGAAGAATATAAGAACTTTAAAACGCTTATTTCCCTTACGTACCGGTATGTCATTTCTTTCAAATACTCCATTGCACGCGCCCATTTGTGATACGCTGTACACTTTCCTAACTTGTTTTAAGTCTTAAAAATTATTATTATGCAATATGTAACATTCTTTTGTTCTTAAACTATTAATTTGTAGCCTAAATAAGGCTTGGTACATATTTTTTCCAAGGTCCTGGAACGTATCGCAATTTATAACATATAAGTCTATGGGAAATTGATAATTCGACTGACGATGCGATAACTCGATGCGATTTTCAGGGACACATTAGAATTGTAAGTCGGGAACAGTCTGTACTTGTTTTCAGTGCCGTAACTAGGGCGGGGCATCTGCCCCGGGCGCAACTAACGTAAGCAAGGGGCGCAACAATTTCAAATAGTAATTAAATAAACGGGAGGAAATAATTTCTTGAATGAGGAGAGAGCGCATATTTTATTCTTCACATTTTAACACATAATTATGTTCGAACAGTTACAAAAACAGCTCAGTTGATATGGGTTTCCGGCTAAAATTTACGCATTTATTAATTCAAATGCTCATACGAAGCAGAAGCGCTAAGATAGAACCCGAGGCCACCAATGAATCGTCATCAGCTATCTCGTCTTTCCCAACCATTACTCTGCTGCACTCTAATATTAGCTCGAGGTAGTCACCGAAAAGTCTGGCGCCTAAATTCGCCCTATTATTCTAATGGTTAGCACAAGACACGAAAGGTCGGTTGATAATGGCGATACTGTTTCTTTTTCCGAATCACACATTTCTCGTAACCTTCCGCAAATGAGTAAAATGCTCGCCGAAAGAATAATACGTAGTTGCGACTGATGGCCACCGAAGCAATTCATCTACGTGAGATGAAATGGAAGAGATATTTCACCTGCTCATGACTTCTAGATTAACATTTCTCCATAACGCCTTAATCAGAATAAAAACAGAAACACATTCGAGTGAAAGCAGCTCCTTTTTAAATAGCGAAAGCGTGCAATAAACGCAGAGTTTTCGCAGTGGCGCCTAACGACTCTGAAAGATAAACAAGTAAGGTAAGTGCTGCGAGAGCAGTTATTATAAGGCGATTTTTTTACAAAAATATTAATTTCTTCCATTGGTCGTTTTATAATATTAATAACATCATAGACATTCCCATTAAAGCTTAAGGGCTCGTTGCCGTATGTAGTAACTTATTCTGAAAATTTGGTTCCTCTAGGTGAAACCGTTTCAGAGATATCGTCGGACGGACGGACAGACAAAGTGAATACATAAGCGATGTTTAAAAAAATCGCTAAAAATTATCGAATGCCCGCAAGGATCAGGTTCGCGGACTTATTAATATTCAATGCGTTCAATTGTTTATCACTCAATTTCCGAAATGGAGTTCCTAAGACTAAACGAATCGAAAACTGGGAATCCACTGTGTGACTGTCATCTCAACTATGCTCGAAGTGTCTTAAGAAATTGCTTTTTATGCTAGAAAATAAAAAAAAGCCTTTTTTGGCCGTCAAAGAATGAATTAAGCCTTGAAATCGTCGCTGGACAGCTGGACGATGAGATCGCGGGAAGGAAGTCGAATGTTATCGCAATGTCACGGAAAACTATTACATGGCGCGTTCACGAGCTTGTGTACGCCTGCAACGAAATCACGACTCATTCACGGGCGTGCGTATATTTCTCAATCGCAATGAAAGAAATGGACGTTTGTGATACTGCACCATCAAATATTTTTATTATAAATTTTCGATGAAATTATTAGTCTGTAATCATAGCATGGACCAACAAATAGTCCTGAGATATCTGAAAAATGCAAGAAAACAACAACAAGTAGGACCGTTTCTGTGCTGGTGGTGCACGGGCCGTGGCGTGTAAATATAAATAAAATGGGTGCGCTACTTGACTCATAACCGCTTTGAATCGACCCTTATTAAAATACCATATTTCCCAGGAGTATTTTTGCACTAATGGAAGAGCGGGGCAAATATCTTATTTTCCAAAGTGGTCTTTTCAGAAAGAATTAAAGGACAATCCAATTCCAAACATTTACCTGTATTTTGTCCCAGCAGGAACTGGTTCATAAAAGCACCATTTATTTTATTTTATCGAAACTTGGCAATATCTTCAATTGAGCCAAGCGGTTTAAGCAATGGCTACCGTCGTGTCAAAATAAAGGAGAGGAAGAGTAATTAGAAATTTGTTTAAATACCCTTTCTTTGTGATAAAAGAGAAGTTGTCGTTTTTAAATTTAAAATGAGGGGCAAACTCGTCATTTAGACCAGTGCTCTCAAACCGGTGTGCCGCGGCACATTAATGTGTGCCGCGAGGAAGGGTCTACTCTGAGATTATGTCATTTTCACAAAAGTGTTTGGAACAAACAAATTCGCATACATTCTATCATCCAAAGAATTTATTCTGAAACTACGAGCGGAATTGGTAGACCTTAGCAACGATCATACAACTTAAAATTATTGTTATGCTACCTTTAGATGTATTTTGGCTAAAAGCTAAAGGTGTGAATATCCTTTAATATCTGAATATCCCGTCGATATGACCTTCGAAATTCAGCAAGGTATTTATGCTAATTTAGTTGTTCTTCAACCCATTGAAAATATTAAAAGGGCATGTTTAAAGAACCTAGATGAAGCATCACACGGGCATGGCCGCCCCAACAGAGGTGCTGGGCACAGGGCAAATCGACCTATGCGGGGCCCCGTTTTCATTAACCGCCAAATTAAATGTAGACTTTCCTTGCGGTAATATAGAAGCGCGGGGCCTCTAAAATCGCGGTCGCCCCGATTCCTCCTGCACACGAATAGGTTTGCTATAGTACTGTGTCATTCAACAAAAATATTTATGTGAAAAAATATGTAAAACGAATGTACTCATTTCCACTTCGATAAAGTTAATGAACAAAACTAGACCAAAATGGTTAAACCGCCCCCAATCCTAGGAACATTACGAAATTCTAGAGTACCGCACCATATTCTTCATGCCGAAGTTTGCCGGCTGTCCATGGTTGCTTAAAGTTGATTTCTTCGAATTTTTGGGAGATGAGAATAAATTGTATGAGGCGATATCTGCAAGACAACGAGTGTCTATGTGACTTATTGTTAGCTTTCCTATCACTGCTATCACTGAACATCTCAATATTTTAAATTTAAAGCAAAATATACATAATTTGTTAACCTTTTTTATTTCATCCTCTTTTATGAAACGTTACATATTGACATAATAATTACACCAGCATGGCTTGGATCACTTGGGACACTTGAAAATGCATACTATAGAAAAATACAACGAAATATTAAAATCATGAATAACTCGTTTGAATTTACAAGAGATTAAAACACGTAGCATGAGATTATTACGGAACTATTGTAATGCCCGTTGAAATATCAACGAAGGAATTATAGATAGATAATCATTATTTTCATTTAAATAATTAACATCACACTTTTACATCTAATCTACTATAATATATTTTGAAGCGTGTGTTTGTAGGTTTATGTGTTTGTGTGTTTGTTCATGGAACTCCTCTTAAACGATAAAATCTAGAAAAACCATATTTGGTACGATTCATCCTTACATTCTAACTTAGTGAATGATCAAGGTTTGGTCAACAGTGCTGCCAATATAGAGGATTAATATTTTCCCATGGATATATATATATATATTTTCCCTATGGATAGCAACGTAAATAGATACTGATTATTATTCAGGAAGCGTTTATTGATGAATGTAATTGAACCTTCTTTCGTCTGTTGAATACCGGAATCTTACATTTTTTGTAAGTAAAGTAATTATATTCTACATTATAATGTTTATTAATCTAAATAGGCTCACGTATCTGGTGTATATTTACCAGTCAGTGTTCAATCATGGACAACTGTACGTTGCTTTTTCACGGGTTTCTTCTCCTATAATATATTTTGAAGGCTGTGTTTTTGTGTTTGTTGGTTTGTTCATGGAACTCCTCCGAAACGATAAAAGCTAAAATAACCAAATTTGGTACGATTCTTCCTTATATCCTACCTTACTGAATGGTTATGGTTTTGTGTCTGTCCATCACTTTGATTCGAAATGGCGAACGATTTAATTATCGAATGTCACTTATTTTGCCGCGTCCTGCAATTGAAATACAGGGATGAGTGTAGACTACTTTGAATGTGCACTTTAAAATTAATTAAAATAAAGATACGAACTTCAGACTTGGATACTTTTTAGCGGGAAAGAACAGAGTTCATTTTTATTGAAGGCAGATTCCGAATTCTGGTCGAATTTGCGTAGAAATGCGGTAAGAATCAATAAAGTACGTGATTTTATCAGTTTTACTACAATACCTATTATAAGCTACCATGACAACTCCCATTGTCGCCGAAATTGAAAGTCCCTGCATTTATACGGGAAAAATTTTAACGTAATATCCTTTGTCAACTTCTGTGTACGATGTTAATTTGTTTACATGGAAACCAAATATTTTTGTTTTTAATTGAATTATCTTCTAATCTCTCCTATAAATATTTTGAAGAGTGTTTGTGCATTTATAGCGCAACAACTACACAACATAGAAGCAAGAAGAAGGTGCCATTTTTAACCGCAATAAAAAGTTAAGGAAAATGGGAAGGTTTTTAAAATGATATGGACTACATATTTTATATTAAGAATGATTTTCTATTTTAATTTTTCCCATTTAATAACACGGGAATGAGCGTATTGTTCGATTAACAATTTAAGTGACAACCGTTATAAACAATTCGTAATGTACTTTAATAGTATACAATGTCTGCGTGTCTGTCAGCAAGATGGCCGCCAGCGAAATACTATGAGAAATTACAACGAACAGCGTACTCTATGTTTATTGCGAATTGTTGCTGTTTGGTTCATTCCGAAAGAAACACTCCGACACAATACATTTAATATACGAGAGGCGGAAGGATAGGTATTATTTTCATTGCAATTAACGTAAATGATTTTTATTCTGAAAGTCAGCAAATATAATCTAATTCTGTATCTGACCTTACACCCATAAGCGTGATTTGAATATTTTAATTACGTGAGAGAGGAGAGGGAATTTAATTACATAACAACCGAAGTAAACAACATTCGTAAGTTATTATTATTTTGAAAGAATGCTAATCAAAATGTATTTGATGCTCATAGTGAAAAAGAGTAGTTTATTAAACTGTTTATTTCAATATTTACTTAGGATAATTAGTGAGAGTGAAGAAACACTTGAAGAGAAATATCATGTATTGAAAAACTTCGATTATTCATGAAATACATCATATTGAAGTGAGTTAAACTGCCATACTATATGAACCATTTCTTGAGAATAGAATGACTTCAATGTTTATAAACTTTGAATAAATAGTTTTATTTCTTTAACAGACTTAAATTTTTAACTTAATTATTCCGTTGCTAAAGAAGACAATGTTTGCAATATTAGAGTTTAAAGCTTTAAAGTTTAAGTTGAAAAAGTTAAATAGTACAAGAAAGCCAGCGGAGAACGATTATTCATGCGTTTATTTCTTACATATATCAATTAAGAACAAGTATATGTGTTCATATTGTATATTCTTCTAATATTCTATTTTTAAAACGTAATAAATTTATTTTTCGTTCTTTTTTGAGATATTATAAAATGGATAACCGGAGTGTGTAAGAAGAAACACCACTGCAAAGACGTCGACGACGAAACAGAGAAGCACAAGCAAGACGTAGAGCTCGACAATCGAATGAGCAAATAGAAGCAAGGAGAGCACAGGATCGTGAAAGAGCTTCCAACAGGAGAGACAATGAACGTTATGCTCAAATAATGGCAATTCAGAGAGCTAATGAAAATGAGCAACAAACTATTCATCTTCGCAGAGAGAGAGAGAGGGAGGGAGAAAGAGGGAGGGAGAGAGAGAGAGAGAGGGAGGGAGAAAGAGGGAGGGAGAGAGAGAGGGAGGGAGGGAGGTAAGGTTAACTAAAGATATCCCGTCATATTGACGGGCAATTACGCTAGTATTAACTAAAAGAAGTATTATATACCTAATGTAAACTAAAAGAAATAATATATACATAATATAAACTAAAAGAAATAATATTTACCTAATATAAACTGAAGTAGCGAAGAAAGAAACACAAAGTGTGGCATAGAGTTCTCCAAAGCAAACTGTTTTTAAAACTACGTACATAAGTGACTTAAATAATTAGACGTAGATTTTGCTCGTTTCGATTGTTGAGACCCAGAAAAACTCTCACATTTTATCCGATCAAATCTAAAAATATATGCCAAAACTACAGGAATTTGAATTCCGTCTTCAAAAATAAGAAACTTCAATTTTTATACTTTCCGAAAGTTCAAGTCATGAGTTCGAATATTGACAGGAAATAGAATTAGAAAGTACAGTAGGACCTGGTTAATTCGAACCTCGATATTTCGAAATTCGATGTAATTCGAAATTTTTTAACACTTGAAAGACCGAAAAGGCCAATTTCATACAAATGTGTTTCAGTAATTCGAAAATCGCTGTAATTCTTAATTCGAAAAAAAATTTTGTCCGATTCTAGGAATATCAACGCATTTTTGTCGACATAATTCGAATTAAAACTTACCAAAAAGAAACTAAATGAAATTTACTAAAATATTTCTGGCACTATGTCGGTTGGTTTACAAACGTGCGATCGTGATCATACCGACTGGGCATTGGGTATTGTCACAAGATTCGGTCCATCCCCTCAATTTATCTACTGTTTTGCGAGTATTGTGTGGAAAACGCGTTCTAATATTCCTTTGGTTCGTTGTTTGTTTCGTATTAGATTGTTAGTTACTTGTTTAAAAAATAGTCTTAGTTTAATAACTGCAAGAGAGACTATATTTAAAGTTATTGCTATAAAATATATTTTTTTAAATATACCCTCCAATGGCTCCGGTTCGTGGTGCATATAAGACTCTTACTCTTGCTGAAAAAATGTCTTTGCTGCAAGACATTGACAAGAAGTTAGAATCGGAAGGAAAGCTGGCCTCAAAGTATGGGATTCCGAACTCGTCTTTATGTACAATTTTAAAGAATCGGGCGAAGATTGAAGAGTTTTTATAAATTTAAAGGGAGCGCTACACGTCAGCGTTCACGGTCTGCGAAAAACGAAGACCTCGAAGAAGAACTGTCCGATTTTTTTCCAAAAGTACGAGCGGCGAATTTACCTCTGACAAGCCCGATGCTCATTGAAAAATCAAAAAGTCTTGCGAACGCTTTGAACATTGAAGATTTTAAAGCGTCCAATGGGTGGTTGGATGGTTTTAAAGATGCCACAATATTGTTTGTCTCGCAGTATGTGGTGATGCCCAAAAAATTAACGAAGAGGAAGTGACCGCCTGGCTGCAAAGTAGTAAACACGTTCCTTTCGCTTTCTTCTCTCTTCCTTTTATTTTGCCTTTTCTCTGCACCCGAGCTATATTTTATGAATTTATCTCTGTCCCTGCTAGTACTATAGTCTGTTCACTATCTAAAGTCTCTTGGCCTTCATTGAGAAAGTAACCAATCACGAACGTTTCCCCTTCCATCGCCCCTCACAACTTTCGCGCGGGAGGACATATATCCAATTACGAACAGCAACAGCAAGGAAACGGCGATAGAAATGGCAACGCAGACCGATATGAACGCTTCGAAATCAAGAGTAACACTGAGTTCCCCCCCACTACCTTCCCAAACGAACCGTGTGTTATTGGCCAAGAGACTTTAGATAGTGAACAGACTACAGTAGTGCCTCAACTTACGCGGGGGTTACGTTCCGAGCATACCGCGTAAAGACAAAACCGCGTGTAGTCAAAGCAACCCTTGAAAATAACTTAAATCGCCCTAAAAGTACATGGTTTTTATATAATAAAGGCTAACGAATATATTAAGAAGTAATAAACAGCATAAATAAAGTATACTTGTTGTAAAAATAAAAAGGACAATAGTACAGTACATTTAATTTCGCAGTACTCAGTTATCAATGATGATTACGAGAATGATGAATTGTACAGCGCCCATATGATGAATGATGAGATGATGAAGACGGGCGCCGTAAGAACTGCGATGATTATTCTTGCTCTTCCCCCAGCGTAGGGCCATCTGCTGGTGATATTTGTTTCAGAAACATGGTGATGGGCAGCCGTCGCTGTTGTCTTTTAAGCTGCTGAAACAATTTTTGATGTGGATTTAATGCCTGTGTAATCGCGCGTGTGGCATTCAGGCTTCGTTCCAAAGAAGGATCACAGTCCAAAATTAAATATTTTAACTGTTTCGCAGTTTGGAAAATTGCAGCGAATTTATGAAGATTCAAACGCGCTTCCTCTTCTTCACCATCCTCTTTTTCATCTTCCTCTTCTGTGGAAGATTTTACGAGTTCTTCCAACTCCTCGTTGGTCAATGTTTCTTTGTGGCCTTCAATCAATTCCGCGATTTCTTCCTCGAGGATGTCGACGAATCCATCGCCACCTACTAGCCTGGCTACTTGAACAATGCTCTTAACTTCATTATCGATGGTTGGAAAGCCCTTAAAGTCAATGACACATTCACTCCGAAGAGATCGCCAACATGCATTAACTGATTCTGGCTTGATCGCCTGCATTGCCTCTTGAATGTAAGTTATGCAATCGGCAATGTTGAAGGACTTCCAACATATCATCACATCAAGATTGGGATCGGCATCCATAGCGCTGCGTATCCGAGTGAAAGTAAGGCACGTGTACGTGGCCTTGAAACAGCGAATTACACCCTGGTCGAGAGGCTGGAGGTGGTATTTGGGGGGACAAGGGGAGAAAGACGACTTCGACGTTGGGATGCGTGATTTGGACTGAAACAGGGTTGCCAGGTGCATTGTCGATGATCAGAAACACTTTAAATTCCAGTCTCTTCTCCTCTAAATAGCGCTTAACCTCTGGAATGAAGCACTTACGAAACCTTTTCAGAAATAAAGATGCCTTCACCCAAGCCTTTTTATTGGACAGTCAGTAAACAGGAAGGTTTTTATTCTTGCCTTTCAATGCACGTGGATTGGCGCCCTTGTAGATCAAAGCTGGCTTTATCAAATGCCCAGCCGCATTGCAGCAAAACAACAAAGTCACACGGTCTTTGGCTGCCTTAAAGCCTGGGGCTTGTCTTTCACATTTTGAAATGTACGTGTGGTTGGGCATTTTTTTCCAAAATAGCCCAGTTTCGTCTGCATTAAATACTTGCTCTGGAACATAGCCCCTTTCTCCTATTAATTTTTTAAATTTCACAGGGAAGGCTTTTGCTGCCTCTTCATCAGCAGATGCAGATTCACCTGTGATGCGCACGTTCTTTAAATTGAACCGATTTCTAAAACTCTGGAGCCAACCTCGGCTGGCTTGGAAAACTTTCGTATCAGCATCGTCTCCCTCTTCCACGGGAGGGGTTAACTGCGAATAAAGGCTAAGGGCTTTTTCGTGCAACACATTGCTGTCTATTGGAACATGTTTTCTGTTCTTGTCTTCCAACCACAAGTTTAATGCCTTTTCGGTTTTCACTAAACTTGGCTTGTTACCCTAGCTGTAATTGACGCACTGGATGCCACAGCATCACGAATTTCTTTTTCACGAATCTTGATCGAGCGGATGCTAGATTCATTTCGGCCATACATACGCGCCAAGTTTGCTACAGATATGCCTTCTCTTAGCAAATCTAACACTGCCACTTTTTCCTGTAAAGATAACACAGATCGCTGTTTCTTTGTTTCACTTGGAGATTTAATAGTTGACTTGCGTTTCGGGGCCATGTCGTGGGTTTTTAAACACAATTGAAGTTATTTTGAACCCAATAAAATCACAAGCGGCGAGAGGAGATGTATACAAGCACTGTGCGGAACACGCCTTAACTGAGGCTGAGATAGCGGGTGAAGCGTCGTCGCGCGGAGTGCAACCAACCCAACCCAACAGCGTAAAGACAAATCAGCATAAGTTGAGGCACGACTGTATAGCCATTGGTTACTAAACATGAAAGAAAAAATGTCGCGTGAAAATCATTGAAAAAGTATACTTGACTCGCCAATTTGCTTTCCATGATTACGAATTAGTAACCGTTCAATAAAAAATGAATGATCGGTGGATATACAATATAATCAAACGCAATTCAATATTGAAAAATTACCTTGGGTAGAAACAAGGAACGATCCTCCCTACACAGAATGGCATAAAAACGCACACACAGGTCACAGTAACATGAATGACTAACGGCTGAACTCGGAAGGTAAGAAGTCCGAGAGAAAACCTGAGCAAAATACTACACACAAAAATGTCCTAGTCCCCGCCTTTTTGCAAGAACCGATAAACAGTCGTCATAGGCTGGGTAAATAAAGGAAGTCTATTTACGTCTGCACTGTAAGCAAAAGTTATTTAGAAGATGCTTTGGAAGGGTGGACATCGGACACTTTTAGTGGAGTGAGCGGGACTGAATCATGAGACAAAGGCAGCTTTCGGGCCACCATGAGTGTCGTCCACGCTCAGCAGCAATCTTCACTTTGCTGATTAGCCCTGGGTCCGGGGCGACCGCCCTGATTCGCCGTACCCTCTGGACGGCCCTGTTAGTAATCATAAATCCCATGGTCATGACTCACTGCAGGCATTAAGTTAATATTTGTTTTA
Source organism: Uropetala carovei (assembly GCA_036926305.1). Classification (NCBI taxonomy): domain Eukaryota; kingdom Metazoa; phylum Arthropoda; class Insecta; order Odonata; family Petaluridae; genus Uropetala; species Uropetala carovei. The sequence continues at coordinate 89,918 of JAXCHB010000228.1, read as the reverse complement.
AGCAATGAGATAACAATAAGATTAAGGGTATATAAACCACAAGGCTCTCATTAGGCATTCATAAAATATCAAAATAAAATATGAAGGGAAAAAAGAGTTATTAGAGTATTCTTGCACATGGGGTCAGAAAAGGGAGGGAGGTAGCGAGGGTTAAAGGAGATACTAAGAAAACACTATGAAAAATCAAAATACTATCTATTAAACTCTCGGTTTTACGAAAAATTATTTCAAACAATCCTTTAGGAAATATTATTCTTTACAACATTTATAATAACAACTATTAATGAAAATTGTGTTTTAAAGGAGATACGTAAAACTCGCTTATAACGATCACGCCTAAAACGAAATCTCGGCTATAACGAAGAAATGTATCGGTCCCTTGAACTTCTCCATAAAGGCATTGGTTAAATTTCTTGGATGTAACGAACACACATTTTACGAATTCTCGGCTGTAACGAACAAATGTTTGGTCCCGTGGCAAAAAATGCCCGATATATAACGAATTTTGGCGAGCGGAGCGATAAGTAATGAATAGTTTCCGCCCGTTTACCGCTGACTTGTTGGTAGAGGTCCCCTTCCTCCATCTACCCCTTCCATACGAATTTCCACGCTCCCTTTGTTTTTAAATTGATATTAAAAATGTGAAATGTTTATGTAAATTAATGACCATAATAATAATATTAATTGACCATTTAAAAAATCGTATGTAATAGCAATCGAACATTTTACATGCCGCGAAGTTGATAAGCATCTCTTTGCATATGTAAGTACGGCATTGAAGTCGAAATACAGTAAAAGCTGTGTTATCCGTCTATCTTAGGGATTGTGGATAGCCGATTAGGAGAAATATCCGGTTAGGGGAGCGATTTTCGATTTTGACATCGCAAATTTAGCAATAACCAAACAAAATTGGGCTGAAGTTCACAATCGTACTCCCCAAACATAACTATGCATGGCGTTTGCATTTTCCATTTTAATTCTTCCACACGTAGTTCGATATAGACAATATTTACCCATTCTTATTTCATACGTTGCTACGCTTACATGCAAAACAAAAAGAATCTTGAAAAGTTTAGGGCGTCCGGGATGTCTGGGGAGTACGACAGTGAACCTGTTCCCAAAATTGAATTTATTGGATTATATCTTTCTTATTTATCTTTATTTACTTATTTAGAAAAGGACGAAATTATTAAATTCTTCTGCAGTTTTTGTGAAAACCAGGCATATAATATTTTATCCAGTTCTTCCATTTTTGGCTTACGAAGCGTATGATGTTTATTAATTGATTTACTCGTCTCAGAATATGGCACAAATTTCGTTAATTTAGCCTTATGAGCCTTGATATCGTAGAGCGTGGAAGATCTGATGTTGAGTTATTTTGCTATGGCTGCTTTATTTTTTCCTATTTTAATTCGTTTGATCAGCTCCAGGTTTGTGTTAGCGTTAAAACAACCTATTCTCTCCTATTCCTTGCTTTTAGGTATTTATTTTGATGCCATATTCAATGGATGGGTAATTTTTTACCTAATAAAAAGCGATAAAACTGCAAATTGTAGAAGTACACCAAAACATCTAGACAATGCAAATGGCTTACGTAAACAAAAACGCCATGCTTACTCGGCAGCCACAGAAGTATACGGAGTGAATACGTAATATATACATCTTATATTTTAAGAAATTTTAAAGTGGAAGTTGTGGTATTACACAAATGCAATTCACACAAAAATTCATAAAAAAATAAAAAGAGATACAGAATGAATAGTATTTGTGGAATTGCCGGTATCTAAGGCCGGCCGGTTCTAAATAGCCAGATAGCACAGCTTTTACTGTATGTGTATACGTGTTATATGGGATGTATAGGCCAAAAACGACGTTTCTCGTTTATAACGAGGCCACTCTTATAACGAAGCAATGAGTCCGTCTCCTCAAATACGTAATAAAGGAGTTTTACTGTAATATGAAAAACGGAAAAACGACAAGTATAAACATCAACTTCCAGTTGACCTATATTGTCCAAAATCCAACCAACTCTTGCTGCTATTATAAGAATATTACATTTTAAATTTGGTACTGAAATGACAACTTCGTTTTAAGTTAGAGCGCCCACAAAATTCCTATAACATACAGACACAGACATCATCGATAAAATAGTCAAAACGTGTTATTCCGTCCTTAAAACGTGTATTTCTGTTGAAATCTCGAAGTCGATTGTTTTCGTGAATACAAAATAAAGGACTATCGTAAAAGTAAATAAGGAGCGTTTCAAATGAAAACTCAAAAAGAAAACGCGGGATTGAAGGAAAAAAACACGAGCGTTGCAAATCGTAGGCGACACATTTGGAATGGGTGAATTCCGGGAGGCGAGAGACCATCCAGGTGAGAGGGGGCAAAGCAGTTGTAGGGCTGAGGCAGCTCGCAGGGCGCCCGAAATGAGCAATCGATAATTCATCCCCCGACGGCCAGAGCCTCTCTTTCCTCCCTTCGGTCCACCTACTGTGCTTCCTCACACCCAAGGGGCGTAAAGGGGCAGGAGAGGGTGGTAGATGGGGCAGAGCGACACCGTGGCACGTGTACGATGGCATTTACGCGGTCATATGCAAACTTGCGCCTCTCCGCGGTACATATTTGGGAGGAAAATGGCCCAAGCGACCGCACCATCTTCCGAAAAGACAACAAGTAGAATTGCAGGGCAAATTACATAAAAAATTAAAGCTCCAGGATTTTCCTGTTTGTTCTGCTTTCTTGTATTTTCCTGTATGGCGACATATTAGTGTCGTACTCTACACTAGAGGTCTGCACGGATACAGATTTACATATTCGCACCCGACCCGTACCCGCAGGCTACATATCTTTATACGAACCGTACGCGCAAAAATTTCTAAACGATCCGACCAGCAGGAATAAACTGACCGACCCAACCCGACCCGCAAGCAGAAGTGGTATCCGCTAGCAAAAATTTTCTGGAGCGACATCTACGAACCAAAATCCAAAATTACTCTCAGCAGAACATATCAATTGTACTCTCTTAATGCATAGAATGATTTGGAAAAACCCAGCAAAAGCTCCCGAAAAAAGTCGGTATTATCTGAAAATCGCGTCCCTCAAAAGATACCCAAAGCCTTTAGTGTTATCGGTTTGCACGGAGTAGGAGTAGAATGCAACCAACAGAAAGATTTCTCGGGTTTCCAGCCGGGTGGTGTGGAATAATGCTTCCGACGTTTCGGCAACTCTCTCTGCTGCCATCTTCTAGGAGAAGTGTCGAGTTAAGTTTTTGGACCGGTATTTATAAGGGCCGGCCGTAACGGCTCGGCCTCTGATTGGCTGTTGGAGGTAGGCCAATGAGTGCCTCGTTTATCGGCTAGGCGGGAGAGCATCGGGTTCCACGTCTTGCTGAGGAAGAAACCCGTGTCTCGGTTGAAAGTTTGCCGTTCTAACCGGATCTCGATGGCTTCCTTGACCAAACGGTCCCAGAAGCCATAGGCCCGGTTTATCATTCTTGTCTCGGCGAACTTTATTCTGTGGTCCGAGGATATGGAGTGTTCGGCCACTGCAGATTTCTCCGGGTAGTTCAGCCTGATGCACCGGGCATATTCTTAACTCGACACTTCTCCTTGAAGACGGCAGCAGAGAGAGTTGCCGAAACGTCGGAAGCATTATTCCACACCACCCGGCTGGAAACCCGAGAAAACTTTCTCCATATCATTCGCCGGGAAAGACCCAAATCTTTCCTCACTCACCTCTACGGGGAGGAGTTACATCGCAATATTCGTCGCTTCAAGCAACTGCGAAAAAGGAAGGCTCAACTTCTCAGTTCCTTAGCCTTTCTCCTGAGATGCCGAGACCAAGACTTCATACCTCACTTCGCGAGGCTTCGACCCCCGGTGAACACACCGGCAGCCAAACGGATCCTACGACGCACCAGCCAAGCTGCTGGTTAGAGAACGCATTCACCACACTCGTCGTTCGTTAGACTCCAATGCCGTGAACCTATTATCGCTCCATCTCGGCCTAACTGCTGCCATTTCCCCCGGGGATTAGGAACACATCGACCATTCTACCGCAGCCCAGGGAAGTCTGATGCTGAGAAAAAGCACTATCAGACTATCGAAGAAATTCGCACGGCTCTCTAATTCCACCCCGGCGATCACGCTTCTTGACCCCGACCGCATTGTGATAAATCTCACCGACCGAAGAGTGGATGAGGCAACCAAATCAGGCCTTTCCAAGGGCCTCAACTTCGCTCCTGCACCGAAGCACATCCCCATATGTGACATCATAAGCGGGGTAGAACAGGCGGTGCGCACCTTAACACCCGGAACTGCGGAAGAGGTCAGAACAGAGATTTGCATGGCACTAAAAAGGGCCGCGCCTCCCAAACCCAACATCACTTGGAAGGAACGTGAAGCCCTGCGCAAACTACGCGACGACGCAGAGGTCACTACTCTACCTGCGGATAAGGGTAATGCCACTGTTCTGCTGAACACCGCAGAATATCACGCCAAGATGCAACAAGTCCTCGCCGACCCAGCCTACAGGACCTTACCCAAGGATCCCACGGATACCATCACCAGGAAAACCTCGGCCCCAATCAAGAAATCTGGATTACCGGAGGAAACACGCAAGAACCTTCTACCTCAGGCCCCGGTACCTCCGAGACTTTATGGACTCCCAAAAATCCATAAAATTGGAGTACCGTTACGGCCCGTCGTCAGTGCCATCGACTCTCCGACATACCATCTGGCCTATTTCCTAACAAAACTTCTGGCTCTACTGACGGAGAAATGTGAGCATCATGTGAAGAACTCGACCGCATTCATCCACACCCTATCAACGCTCAAGGTCGATACCAACGACATCTTCGTGAATTTCGATGTGGTGTCACTCTTCACAAGTGCCCATCAAGGACACACTTAAGCTCCTTGAACCACGCTTCGAGAGCGGTATCATCAACCTGTTCCGCCACACACTCACATCGGCCTACTTCCTATACAACGGTCAAATCTACGAGCAAGTTGACGGCGTGGCGATGGGATCTCCACTCTCCCCGGCGGTCGCCAACTTCTTCATGGAAGATTTCGAAGAACAAGCCCTCAACTCGGCCACTCTGAAACCCAAGTGCTTCTACAGGTACGTGGATGACACCTTCGTCATCTGGCCACATGGAGCTGACACCATCGGGGAATTCCTGGACCACCTCAACAGCCTCCATCCCAGCATTAAATTCACCATGGAGATAGAAAAGGAAGGCTGCATTCCCTTTCTCGACGTACATGTGCGCCGAAAGCCAGAGGGCACCTTGGAGCACAGCGTGTACAGGAAACCCACGAATACCGACCTCTACCTGAATGACCTAAGCCACCACCATCCGTCCCAAAGGAGTTCAGTACTGGCGACCTTAGCCCATCGTGCCTTTGCCATCTCAGATGCTGAAAGCCTGCCATCAGAGCTCCAACATCTACGAACGACCCTCCAACAAAATGGATACAAACTTCGGAACATCAACATGGCCCTGAGAAGGGCCTCTCGCAAATCCTCCACCGAACCGGCCAAAACTGAGAAACCACCTTCCTCAGCTTACCTGCCGTACATCTCATGTGTCGGGGAAAATTGCCATGATTCTCTCGAGGTATAATATCAAAACAATCCACGAGCCTCCCCGTAAGATAAGGAGCTTCCTCCGCCCGGTGAAAAATGATCTAGGCCTCAAGACTTCTGGAGTATAGAAGATCCCATGCGAGTGCGGAAAAGCGTACATCGGGCAAACGTGTCGTACTATCGAGACCCGTCTAAAAGAACATGCCCGGTGCATCAGGCTGAACTACCCGGAGAAATCTGCAGTGGCCGAACACTTCATATCCTCGGACCACAGAATAAAGTTCGCCGAGACAAGAATGATAAACCGGGACCGTTTGGTCAAGGAAGCCATCGAGATCCGGTTAGAACGGCAAACTATCAACCGAGGCACGGGTTTATTCCTCAGCGTCAGCGTACAGTAATCCCTCGGTTTACGAGCTTAATTTGTTCCTCAAAAACTGCTTGTAAGGCGAAAACTCGTAAAACGAAAATTAATTTCCCAATACATCCCATGTTATAAATTTTATAAACAATAGTTACATCATTAAAGTTGGGATGCCGTGACGTTCTGCGCATTCGAGAAGATTAGGGAACCGACGAAAGCCGAGAATAGGTGCCAGGAAAAATGATCGGTTTGCGAGAGGAAGGTTATGCGAAACTTGGCTCGTAAATTGAAAAACAGGTATTAATTTTTGCATCTCGTATAAGCGAAAACTCGTAAACCGATTACTCGAATGCCGAGGGATTACTGTACTAGTACCGCCATCTATTGAGTGGCAGTTGAACTAAAAACGGAGCGCGCTGATAAGTTGTCATGTATCCGTGTATCTACGGATCCGTGTAACTCGGACCCGTGTAAGTCGGGGAGTCACTGTATCTGAATCCTACCCGAACCGCAAATTTCGTTCGAATATCCGCTGATCGGATCGGAAAACTGCGGATATGCAGATCTCTACGCCATCGTCTCCCAACGTTTTGAACTCTGCAAACCACTTCAGCAAGCCATCCAGGCCCTGCGGACCACCTCATTTCTTACACTAACCTACTTACTGTATATAGGTACGTTTAAGAAAAAGTGTTACGTAGTTTATTTGGCGTGTGTTGGGATCCTGTGTGTTTCTGGGATGTGTTTCGCTGTGAGAGGCGAGGAAGACCGTGAACCATGGGACGAATGGTGTCTGTCGCTGGCTGTGGTCATAGGAGAGGTGTTGAAACCCTTTAGCCTTGTGTGTTAGTTGGTTGTGTTTAGAGTGGGTGAATGGATTTGTGCTGATTATGAAATTAGTTTTGTACGTCATTGTGGAGTCCGTCTAGCTTTAAAAACTCCCGCCTGTTTGTGTTTTAAGAAAATAGCTAATTTACATACCATCAGATTGAATGTCGAAAGAGCAAGGACTTGTTTTGAGGCAGCAAAAGCATAACTTTGGAGGAGGATATTTACTAATTAAGGTATTGAATGTTGATGGAATTGCCATTTATTGGAAAAAATTGCTCATAGGAAATTTCATTTCTTTTCACGATAAGTCTGTATAAGATAGGTACCCCTTATTTGTTTTATCACTAACTGAAAATATCCGACGTTGCTAGGGAATTCTAAGAAACAAAGAAATTCCGAGATTTATAAATGGATAATTTAATGTTTTAACATCGTAATGAAAATGATTTTTTGTAATTTTATGCTAATGCTGTTGGGTAAATTTTAACCTTTACAATTCTGCAGAATTTGTTTAAAAGCACTGCAGTTTTTAAGGTCTGGTCTGCCATTTTGAATCAAAATGATTATTGTATCCAAAGGTAGACAAAATTTTGCTCCTTGATCTCAGGAATAATCATGCCAAATCTGTTTACGACTTCTTAAGAAGTGTCCAGACGTATAGTAAACATACAAAATAGTCATGACTTTTTCCGATATAAAAAATATTTATTTTATTAGTAGGCGAAGCTCGTAGTTGACCGGGCAAACTCGTTTTGCGTAGATGTCACTTATAGTAAAATCTATGAATTTTAATAGATGTAAAAAAAAATGTTATTAATGTGCTTGTAAAAGGGAAGTAAAAGAACTGTTTTAAACTTAAATATGGAGACAGTAATAGAGGCGATTTATTCTAACAATAAGTAGAGGAGAAATGCAGTTGGTTGCACTGTAATACGGTAAATTTGAAATCGCATAAGATAGGTGGTTGGTTCGAAATGGCTTAAGTGGGCTGCGTTGTAAGGTGGCAAATTCGAAATGGTTTAAGTATTTGCAGGTACCGGGCTTGTGGTAGTAAAATTCTCAGTTAGCTGCACTTTAATGCTTTACGTTCGAAATCGCTTAAGTTGGCAGCACTCTAAGAAGGTAGTTGAGGTGACGATGCGAAGTCATTTCATGGAAGCCTATTTTTAATATCTTTTATGTTAACCTCACTCGATATATCTATAACACTATTAATATGTGCTTGCATTCTGCAAGAATTTTTAAATGTTAGCATTTTTACAATCTAGAATTATTCACAATCGATTACGTACAAAATCTTATAACCGTGTCATATTTCAAGTTCGTCTCTCATTTAGAAATGCCTTATAATTTTATTCGTCGTATAGGACAATAATGTGGCAAAACAGTCGCTAAGATTTCGAATTTTTACAATATCGGATTTCTTCCTTCTCTTTTTACTAAAAACTCATAATTATGCCAAATTTCATGTTTGTATCTCATCTAGGAGTTCCTCATAATTTTCACACTCGAATGGGGCAGAAATGGGGCAAAACCGCCCCTTAGAAATTGCATTCTGCAAGCATTTTTAAATTTCAGCATTTTTACAATTTCGAATATTTCCCAATCGAATGTGTACAAAATCAAGTAACTGAGCCAAATTTCAACTCTACAGCTCATCTAGAAGTGCCTTATAATTTTAATTCTCGTATGGGGTAAAACAGCCCCTTAGATTTTGAATTTTTACTATGTCGGATATTTTTCCTTCTGTTGTAACAAAAAACACAATTCTGCCAAATTTCCAGTTTGCATCTCATTTATGAGTGCCTTATAATTTTCACACTCGTATTGGGTGGAAATGGGACAAAACAGCCCCGAAAAAATTTGAATTTTTGCAATTTTTAAAATTTACCTTCGGTTGCAACAAAATTTCTATAATCGTGCAAATTTCAAGTCTCTAGGTCATATGGAACTGCCTCACCCTTTTCGCACTCGTATGGAGCAATACTGGGGCAAAACAGCCCAAAAATGGGAATGATATCAATATCAGATTTCCTTCGTTAGTCGTAGTTTAACATTAATGGCATTAAAATATAAGCCATTGATTCCCATTAAAAGCTTACCCATATGAAAGCATTATGCCTGTTGCCTAGGAAGCCTATTGTTAGACCCAGAAAAATTACCCCTTTTTCCCGATATGAACTATAAAATTACGTTAATTCTACTCGGATTTGAATTCTGTCTTCAAAAATAAGAAATTACAATTCATATCCTATCCGATAGTTAAAGTCTCGAGTTCGAATCTTGACGGTAAATAATTTTAAAATGCAAATATAAAAACCTCTACACCGATTTACATGTTTTCTTATGGGCCAAATATGGGGCAAAAAGGGGCCAACATAGCCCCTCAAAACAGGAATTTCGCCAGTTTTGGATTTTTTCCTTTGGTTGTTTAGGTCTTGTAACAATGCGAAGAGAGTATGAAAGAACTAAACTTATAATGTGTTGAAATGTTCATGATAAATTTGCTACAATGAAAGACGTATGAAGTGAAAAACAAGCAAAAGAAACTACCATCAAAGATATTTCCCTGAAGGCACCTGCAGACGAGTCTTGAAAATGCTCTGCAGGACCTTACTATGCATCTTAAAGAGAGTGGGAGAAAGAGGAATTGGATGGGAAGTCCTCAAGGAGCCCATCCATGACCCTTATAATTCCCACTCCCTATGTTACTTTTCTGTAAACATAAACTACATTGTATTAACAGCTATGTCAGTGTATCAATAAATATTATTATATTATATTTTTAAAATTATTATTATTATTATTACCAACAACATTTTATATTGAATTATCCCCTATTTTCAACTATTAATCATTCTATCCTTCATCGTTAACCATCCCCAAAAATGCGTCATTTAAAAATCTTCTAGAATGTACAAGCTTTATCAGATGTTGAGTTCAATTGATTTCGCAAAACGAATTTGATAGAACTTCTCATATACTTTAAGTATTTTATTTACTTGTGTTATATACCATTTTTGTGCATACAATGTCATACAATTTTGTTCGAGCTATGAATGGCAACATTAGACACTTCTAAAAGCCTTATTCATTTTCATTAATGCATTTATGGCTGCACTCCAAGGATTAGAATCAGCAACGAAGTATTTGCCAATGCCGATGACAGTGTATTGATTATGTGCAATGGGAATGACAATGAAATATATAGGTGAAAAGGATAAGGGAAAAAGAAAACAAGTTAAAAAAATCGGTACAACATACATTATACAAACTTCCTCATATACTAATGACGCGTTTAGTTACCTTTAGAAAATGAAAATCGTATGAGCCTGTTTTTAGAAAATACAATTTTTGTTCAAGTTGTCCAAGAATAAACTTGCCTTATATTCATTCGCTGGGGAAAACGAAATACGTAATATTATTGAAGACACACTCAAGTAACTGTACGAAATTTGATCAAAATCGTTAGAGCCGTTTTTGAGAAAATCGAATTATTGTTAAAGTTGCCTAGAATAAACTGGCCTTATATTCGTTTTTTGAGAAATATAAACTATACAGCATTATTGAAGACGTAAACTCAACTAACTCCACAAAATTTGATCAAAACCGTTAAAGCCGTTTTTGAGAAAATCGGATTGTTTTAAAAATGCGTAGAATAAACTACTCTTAATTATTGATCAATGTCAACCATTTCTATGTATACTCTGCTCAGTATGATGAAATGCCTAAGTACGAGATTTCATGCATTTTCGCTCTACCGTCTAGGCTCCAGAGCCAGTAACAGACAGACAGACGGCATTGCGAAAACCACTTTTTCGGATTCAGCGATATCTAAAACGTGTATTTCCGTAAAAATCTCGAGGTCGAATTTTTTCGCGAAAACAATACTTCCTCGATACTTCGTATGAGAAAGTAAAAGCACTGCAAAAGCAGATTCAAAAAGGTTTTTTTTAGAATGCTTACGTAAATTTTTGGAATATTCGAATCTAAACCAAAATCATCGAAAAGTTATTTCAAGCATAGATCATCGCATTTATGCCTTTTACTTTCTCATACGAAGTATCGAGAAAGTATTGTTTTCGCGAAAAAATTCGACCTCGAGATTTTTACGGAAATACACGTTTTAGGTCTCGCTGAATCCGAAAAAGTGGTTTTCGCAATGCCGTCTGTCTGCCTGTCCGTCTGTTACTGGCTCTGGAGCCTAGACGGTAGAGGGAGAATGAATGAAATTTCGTACTAGGCATTATATCATACTGAGTAGAGTATACATAGAAAGGGTTGACATTGATCAATAAGTAATAGTATTTTATTCTACGCATTTTTAACAACAATCCGATTTTCTCAAAAACGGCTGTAACGATTTTGATCTAATTTCGTACAGTTACTTGAGTATACATCTAAAATAATACTACGTATTTCATTTTCCTCAATGAATGAATATAAGGCTAGTTTATTCTTGGGCAACTTTAGCAAAAATTGGATTTTCTAAAAACAGACCCATAAGATTTTCATTTTCTAAAGATAACTAAAGGACGCATTACGTATATGAGAGAGTTTGTACAATGTATGTTGTACCGATTTTTTTTCAAAGGTATTCACAAAATTCTTTTCTTTTTACATATTCGAATTTGGCAACACCAACATCCGTGAATGCATGCCGTCACAAGCATCATTAAAAAACGTCTTAGCATTGGATGCTAAGTGATTTCATTTTAACTGACCTCTCACCGAATATAATTAAATTCAATATAGGGAAACCTAATGTTTCTTTCCGCTATTTGGTGGTTCAAAACTGTACCAAATGTTCTTGTATGAAATATTTCCGATGGGCCTTCTCAGCGAGGAGGAGGAGAGCAATACAAATCAGCCAGAATTCACGCACTAATGGACACTTCAATTATTTCAATTTATCTCTTAAAGAAAAAGAGCTTTCCATTTATTGGCTGGTATCAGAATTGAATCGAATCGTAGTAATAAATATCGAATCTCAATTACAGTATGTAAATTCGTGGATAAACTTCTGGCAATTCATAGGAGCTGTTCCGGTCTTGCGTGCCGCGTCGATAAAGGATGTGGATGTGGGAATGGATGGGGGTGGGGGGAGAGTGGGAATGTATGGGGGTGGGGGGGGGGAGTGGGAATGGATGGGGGTGGGGGGAGAGTGGGAATGGATGGGGGTGGGGGGGGAGTGGGAATGGATGGGGGTGGGGGGAGAGTGGGAATGGATGGGGGTGGGGGGAGTGTGGGAATGGATGGGGGTGGGGGGAGAGTGGGAATGGATGGGGGTGGGGGGAGAGTGGGAATGGATGGGGGTGGGGGGAGAGTGGGAATGGATGGGGTGGGGGGAGTGTGGGAATGGATGGGGATGGGGGGAGAGTGGGTAGGATTGGTGTGCGAATGGAGGGTTTACGGAGAGTTTACATGGTAGTTGAGGGGTGGCGAGGGAGTTGAGGGTTAGCAGAGGAGTTGAAGGGTAGCGGGGGAATTTAGGGTTGGTGGTGTAGTTGATGGGTTGCGAGGGAGATGGAGGGGCGGGGGGGGGGACCAAAATGATGACGAAAACGGCGAAACATTTTCGGAAAGAGTGTTAAGCCTTGAGGCGCTAATTCTGCCCACCTCCAAACTTCCCTTGGTCGAGTTCTCATCATCACCACGCGAGGTCGACATCTCCAACAACCAGGTCGACCGACGATGTCAAACTGTTGCACGCAATCGCTTTAACTTAGAAGGTACTGTTCGGTCGGAAAAGACATTCTTTGTTTCTTATTTTCGAAAAGGTCTTTCTCCTAAATTCGTTACGTATTTGTACGTAGTACCAGACCGCTAAAGAGATGTGCCAATTGCTCTATGCGGATCAGTGTAACATTCATCTTAAACGGAATCAGAGAGAGGAAATGCATTTATTTGCAATGTTATTTATAGCGCGACAGCAGTTTTCGTTAATCCTTAAATAAAAATCAAATTTGAATGCTCTAGGTCAGGGATTTTTGTGTCGCGTGCCAAGAAAGTTAATCAACAGAATTTGTTCGCTTGCCACTATGTTACTCTTCTTTGATTTATGTTTTATGGAGGCAATTTAGGCTTACGCGTGCCAAGTATTTGCCATCCCTGCTGTAGGTACTCGTATATGGCTTTTGTATTGAAATTATGTATAAAAAAAACTACTGCGAAATATTGTGTTATTCTTTTTTAATTTCTTTGGGAATATCTAAAAAATGTTATTGCCGTATCTTTTATAAAATATCGAATTTTTCAGGAGGCATTGTTACGTAAAATTTCAAATAATTTCTCCAATTTTATATTTTCCTACTTAATTTAATTTTTAAGTGAAGGTGGATACGGCTGTTGATACTTGGCTGCCCCACACTGCCAGCTAAGAGGTTAACGATAAGCATTTTTGGAACGGTGCTATTTATAGTCTTGATATAAACTGAGCCTCAACCTCGATTTTGGATGGAAGGCAGTGTTGCGAAGTCGAAATTTTGAAGTAGGTGCTTCAAAAATGTGTTCCTTCATAGAACATTTTTCGCAGAATCGTTTTTCATCCTTTGTTTTGACGATTTTTTCCAAAGATGATTGGAATATGAATAGCTATGTCTTTTATTTAGAAAAACATTTCCGATTTTTAATACTTAAGAGATTTCGAAGAAATGGTCGATTAACATGGATATACGGAGTATTCCTTTTATATTTTATCCGGTAATTTAATTAATTTATTGCAAATACCTAGACATTTTTAAGGAAAGTGTTTAAAAAGTAACAAACTGCAAATTCTCGTTTCATTTACATATTTTAGCCATATCATATACTGCTCTTAACAGCCTATTACTTTGAGAGCAATAACGATAAATAAAACGAACTCAGCGGAAGGATTCCGATCCGCGTTCTCTATTACCAATGTAGGAATGTTAATTATAAATGCGGCCCGCGGATTAGTTACGGTGCCATTATGTGGCTCAGGTACCGATCGATGTGAGTTTGAAACTCCCAATCTAGAGAGAGAGTGTGTGGGTGGTGTAATTAAATCCATTTTCAAACGCAATCGGCGGCTCGATGGGCAATAATGTCAATTTAAGAGGATTTTCATACGAAAATACAGATTACATATTAAATATATTTAGCAAAGCGAGAAAAAAGAGTGATGAATAATGTATTGGGTTCCCAGACACTTTCATGCAAAAGGTAGTACATATTTAAGAAAAAGTAGGACATTTTTTACAAAAAGTAGTACACATAAATTTACAACCTTCATTAATTAATATTATCTTACAAAATAGTAATTACATATATATTTGAACATATTTGCTTAAGCTATATATCGTCTTATGGCAACTTCTCATACATTTCACTGCATGAAGGCATAATTACATTTCACTTGTAGCAAACTTTTAACCGTTTCAATTTTCAGTCTGTGCCTATTGACAGTTCATGTTTTTTTTACACAAAGAGCAAACTCGCTAAACATTAGCATTCGATGTTGGAATCTCGAAAATTATGTGCACTAATTTCTTTAGATCAACGAAATTATCATTTTTAAATAAAGTGGCCTACTTTTTATCAAATGGAAATTTATTAAATTCTTTTGAGGTATTTATAAGGAATCAAATCAATTAAGTCGTTTCATCAAACAAAGAATCCTTTGTAGTGATTTCCACAATTAAAAATTCTGGCGTTTTTCAAATTTCATCGTAATGAATATCTTCAGTACTTTTAACCATTAACCATAGAATAAAATTCAAGAAATTCTTTTTTTAACTGAACAGTTGTATTTGAATCTTTTAAAGTTTACAAAATAGCATAAGGTTTGCACCATTTTTAAAAATATCCTTTCCTTGAGTTTCCTCTGAAATAAAAATATATTTTCTCTGAAGATTACGATCTCCACTCCAGTTATCAGCGAAAGAGGCTTCGCTTCATTGTCAACGAACCACAATGTAATGAGCAAATTGCTGTTGAAGGGCAGCTTTGGAGGGGTGGAGTAAGATGGAAATCCCTGAGCACTTTCTACTGTTCTCCAAAAGATCCAAAAAGTAGTACAAAAGTAATTGAAGGTAGTACAGAAGGCGAAAAAGTAGTACTGTACTACCAAAAGTAGTACATCTGGGAAACCTAAAAAAAAGATATTGCTTCGAGTGTTCCTTGTGGCTTAAATCGAGCGGTTAGATGTTATGGAAATGGCAGAACGCAATAAACAATACGGAAAATACGACTTGCAGTACTATTACCATATTATTAGCCGATGGTCTTCAGCGGGTGTTTTAGCTACTTATTAAAACAACTCACCTTAAGAAATCCCTCTCTGAAGGTTCGACGAGCTAAATAATTAAAATAGATGCACTAGCAGACAAAAATGGCCAGTGGAGATATTGTTACCTCCATTGGAGTCTGAATGCTCCCTTAAATAATATATCGATGTGTCAATTGTGTCCCTAAAAAACAAATATCTCGCACAATCTATTTCTATTTTAACAAAAAAATTCCGATATTCTCTAAATATCCCATTCGTTAAACCTATTACTCAGTGACAGTTGCGGATCCAGGGGGGGGGGAGGGGGAGGGGGGGGGGGTAGAGGGGGGAGGGCGATCGCCCCCTCCTTGGATAACCCCATTGCACTCCACTGGGCTCTTCCTTAAATTCATTCCGCTCAAAAATCCTCAATTATACGCCGCAGATTAGGTCTGTATAGCAAGGGAAAGAAGGATTCTGATAGGGGTAGGAATTTTCAAAATATAGGGCAGTTGGCAGGGGCGGATTCGATAGGTGGAGGGGCGATCGCCCCCCCCCCCCCCCCCCCCCCCCCTTGAGAAGTTTCTGGATCCGCCCCTGCTCAGTGAATATAAAAGAGTCTAAACCGTTTTATTATACCAGTTCTAAGCTCATAGGCAAATTAAAATCCATATCGTGAACTTGACTCTCAAGAGTTCAATTGCACTCTTTACTTTTTCTTCTTGATTTCTCCGTCAAACATTATTTTTTAAATTAATAGGTAAATCAAAATTAAACATAATAAAAATCGATGCTAAACAAAAAATATTCAAATTAAGTAAAAATTACTTTCTAACGAAAAATCAAATCACTAATTTTCAAAAGAAGCAAATTTTATCTGTTCGAAAATTCGACGGATATTTGCAACCATTGCGGAAATGCATCGTTGAGGTTATATAGCCCCTGAGAAGGGGAGTCAAGAGGGCCATTTGGCCTGGACCTCAAGCTCAAGGGGAGACGACATCTACATTAGAAGGGACTCGCCAATCTTCATATCAACTGTGAAATTGCACAAAAATTAAAGTTTTCATTTATAATTGCTATAATTCGCGTCGAAAAAGACTAGAATAGCATTTTATAGATAACAATGCAAAGTTACATTTAACAGTTTTTGATCGTATTTTGTTTTGTCGTGTTTATTCTTACTATAGTCAGGGGCCTCAAAATACCTGCCACCCACCGATCTGGTGATTTTCAGGGTATTATGTAGACGTAGGTACCTCTCTGAACCTTTAAGGAGGCTTGTCGCCACCTATTGGAGAATTATCGAGTTCACATTATAACCAAAAATTATATGGTTATAGTATGCCAGACATAAACAGATTAGGAAAACCAGATGCGCCATTCAGCTATATTTCTAGAATCTGCTTTCGGTGGATAAGCAAATACGCCGACTTTTTAGCAGCCGAAATGCACATCGCTTTTATCGACAGTTGTATGGCAATTGTAGATGTACTTATTGTTAGAGTTTGCCAAAACGGTAAAACCCCGCTATACGTTGTTTCGCATATACGTCGCAAATCAATTAAGGAATATGTTTCGTTATAAGTTGTGTCGTTTCGCATATACGTCGTTTGTGAAATACTAAAAGCAAAATTTCGGAAATTCCAATTGCGGTGCATAAATTATAACTATAACAATAACAAGTTAGGAAAGTGTACAATGTATCACAAATGGGCGCGTTTCGTGGAGTATTAGAAAGAAATTATATACTTGTACGTGAGGGAAATAGCGTTTTAAAGTTCTTATATTCTTAAAAAATAATCCATTTTCTTCCTGTTTAAAAATACTGCATGCACACGTAAGGAAATTAAACGTTTGAGAGATTGTTTATGTTAGCAACACTGAAGAAGTAACCATTCAAGAAATTTTGTTCAACTCGAATTAAGAGAAGTTTTTGTTCGATTTTCTCGATAACAGCTATTCCTACGATAAAAATGTATAGGAAAGAAAATACTCTAATTTATTAGTTCTACAAGTTTTATTTGAAAAATATTTTGATATGAGCAATACTTTACGATATATGACGAAAAGTTGATTTTTTATCACCAGTAAAGTGGTACCACTGATTGGTTTACGTGATTCATTTTTACGATTTTCTTATTATATTTGATTTTAAGTCCTTGATATCAAATTTCATGAAAATCCGTTGGATAGAAGCCGAGAACAAACATGCGGACGGACGGACAGACGGACGGACGGACCGACGATAATAGGCGCTCACGCTGGAAGCGAAACGCTCCTAAAAAATCCCTATTCGGCTTTTAATTTCATGTTTATTATTTATATGAATTCATTTAATTTCATGTTTATCAATTCGTGTAAAATCATACTCGGAATAAACATTTGAGAGATCACGATGAGTTAGGTGGTTCACAAGTCACACAGGAGATAAAAGAGACTGTCCCAATTTTAATGACGATGTGTAAAAACCTATTTCTGAGCGACAGTCAGCTATAAGAGAGCTTAGTGAACAGTTGTGTCTAACATTTTGTGTGTTTACGTTTGCGATGATATCTCTTGAGATATTGGATATACTTTGGATTGCGAAATCTGCTTGAAAAGTATTCGAAAGTGCGTATCAGTGTATGCGGAAGTAAAGAAACAATTTTTGTGCTCCATCTCACTATAGACAATTATTTTCGGTGATTTCCGAATTTATTATTGCAATTGGTTACTCGTTGTTACGAATAAATGTATATTAAACTATAGTAGGAATGAGTACTGTATTGATATGTATTATTTGGGAAACAAATGTCACAAAATATCCGCCAGGAACGTAACACGTAACTTTTATCATAGTTCTTATGGTAATCTTTGTTTCGCTGTACGTTGTTTCGTTATAAGTCGCATTTTTCAGGAACGCATCTCCGACGTATAGCGGGGTATTACTGTATATAGAAAGTTTTAGAAAAACTGATGTACTGAAGCGAAGTTTACAAAGAAAAATAAATTGAAAGAAAATGCAAATTATTGGATTAAAACTCCCTGTATCGATGCAATAACGCAGTGGTTCCCAAACTCTTTTATTTGAGGCTCCCTTAATAAAATAAAAAGAATACAAAATTTTGAGTTCCCCTCCCGCAACTCATAAAAATGGCTTAAAATGTGATTTAGTAATTTCAAAAAAGTAATCACTAATGAAATTTAAAGATGTCTACGAAATACTTTTTCTATTAAATTATGTGTTTATAATTAAATGCGGCATTGTGTTATCAATGAAAAAAAAATGCTCGCGACCGACTGAATATTGCCGTAGTAAAAGCAATAACATCTCCTTTCGACATACTATATCATTTAATCCAACAATTTTTTATAGGCCAATTGTTCATTTAGGATTAAATTAATTCTGCATCTTTGTCATGGGCCCATTTTTCGGCGACTCCTCGGAAAAGGCTCCAAAGCCCCCTGGGAGGCCGTCGGCCCCACTTTCGGAAACACTGCAGTATAGGATATAACGAGGACCCGCTGTATTTTCAGTCAGAGTGAAGGCGGCTGAAAAATTCATTACGCCCAATCAAAGTGCGCGGTGTCAAATGGGACACCGATGACCTCCTTTCAAAATAACGCTCCTTTCGGAAGCCCACGAGTTTACACCTTACACGAATAAACAGTAAAGCGCGCGCTTTCTACTTAACCATTAACTGGGCGCGTCGAAAAATGTCGCGCAACTGGTCGCGTGGCGTACTGAGTGCGCCGCTGCATTTTGTGGAAAATGCGAACGTAAACAGTAATAATAACTATAGATTCATTCTAAATTTTGTTTATTTAGCTTTTTAATGCTTGTTATGATTTATAATTCTCATTGTTGAAGTTATTGTTAGGATTTTCTACATTATACACGGACTAAATTTTCAAAATATATTAAGTACCGTATGATATGATATCATTAAAATTTTTTATCATAATATATTTACATAAGCGTCATTGCGTTAAAACCCTCAGACTACCAAGGTATTTTGCACCTCAATTAGGACTGAATTACCCCGTGAAATTCCTATTGTAAAAAAATATTTTCATGAAAATTTGTAATTAATTTAATTCTTTAGTCTTTTAAAGTCATTTTGCCATTTTATAATGCAGAAATGTTTTCATTAAAACAAAATATAAAATATTATAAATTGAAAGATAAAATTATGTGTAAATATTTTAATTATCTGCAGTTAACTTTCTATAACAAAATATAGTAAGGTAAGCTACATTAATATAATTAAAGTCTTTAATAGTGCATCTTTACAATCTCCATATACGTACTATAGAAAAAGTATTGTTTTCATGAAATGAAATATATTCATGAATATAACCGTTAACAAAATGGATTATTTTTGCTATTTACATGAATATTTTTGTCAATGTGACATTTGTTGTTGTCTGGTCGATGCTAAAGCATCAATTCGTGGAGTGAACTTCGTGGCTTTTAATCCTACAAAATCTGATGTGGCCAACACATGACTTTCTCCATATTTCGGGTATAGATAGCTAAAACTTTTACTGGCGCAAATATGCGCAAAATGTATTTACATTTTCAGAAAATAGAATGCCTAAACTTTATTATCCAGTATAAAAGTCTGTTTAATAAACCTTAATACTATACTAAAAGTCCTTATGAACAAAGTATTTACATACTTATTTTAAATTTTATGCTTAGTCAACGAAAAAGCCTTTAAAAAATACAAATGAACGGGATTAAAGATTTTAAATGTATAATGAAGTTTTAACATACCCCCAGCAACAGAATCCATATTAAAGTTATGTCACAATATAAGTGTTAAAAAGAAATAACGATGTCAAACCACAACGATGTGACTCACACGCTACTAGACGCCAAGAAAACGTTACTGTAGGCCACCAATTTTGAAATGATACAATGTCAAGAGATTGCACAAAAGGAGTGTGTTATTACCGATACTTTGTGCGTAGGTAGTTTTAGACTACAATTAGTATAATAAACAGGAAATATCTGACATTTTGATTTTTTCATTTATGACCAGTTTTTCCGTAGTTTGTCCCACTGTGCGGCGGTTGAGAAACACTGGCTTAATAGATATTTTGATTTTTCGTTGTTTTTTTCCAATTATCCTCTTTAAAACTCAGTTTTCGTAAATTGCTGTTATTGTAAAAGTTGTAGAGAATAAAATTTTCTAGAAGTTTCCTTTGAAACGATTTTTCGTAAAACCGTCAGTTTAGGAGATATTTCTGTTTCTTCTAAGCTTACGTTAAATACGTCGCTAGTGTTCGGCATAATTTGTCTAGGAGTAAAAAATACCCGGTGTGGTTTAGAAGGGAAACTATTTTTGCGATAAAGAATAAATTCAGTGCTTGGGTCTTGTATAAAAAATTTCCCAATCCCTACACTCTAAAGTCTTTAAAAACCTAAGGCGAAATGCGAAATATTTACAAAAAATGGACTATGAGAATTACATTTCAGCAGTTTCTTCTGAAGCTTCTGTTAATCCTAAGAGACTTTGGACCTTTTAAACTCGAGGAAGAAAACCGGTTCTGTGCCTGATGAGGTATATTTAGATAATCAAAATGTCTCTGGTAGTGCAAAGTGTGACTTATTTAATGAATATTTCTTTGCTACCTTTAACAGAAATAATGACTTTAAGTTGGCCTTGAACACTCCTATTGAGAGCGTATGTTCTCAGTCCCTTGTTTCCTTCTCTACTTGCCCGGATGAGTGTTATAATCTTCTTAATTCTCTTTCAACAACCCGTGCCACTGGCCCTGATCAGATTCCTGCCACATTTTTGAAAAATATCGCTTCTTCCTTAGCTACTCCACTATCTAACCTTTTTAATAAATGTTTTAAAGCTGGTTACCTTCCTTCTGAATGGAAAAGGACTAATGTAACTCTTCTTTTTAAAACGGGTAATAGAAAATCTATTGAATCATATGGACCTATTTCTCTTCTTCCTATACTCTCCACCTTTTGTGAACGGATAATATATCGAAGACTTTCTGCCTTTACTCTGCCATATTTGTCTCCTCAGCAGCATAGCTTCCTTCCGGAAAGTTCATGCCTTAGTAATTTGGCTGAACTTCAGCTTTCTGCATTAGAAGCCATCAACGAAAAATGGCAGCTTGACATAGTTTACATAGACCTAGCTAAAGCTTTCGATACCGTCCCTTATCAACTTCTACTCCATAAACTATCGAACAGATTTAATATCCACGAAAATTTCCTTTCTCTCCTGTCTAGTTTTCTGACTGATCGTTGGCAACGCGTGACTGTCTCTGGCTTTTCTTCCTCTTCTTTCCCTGTTACCTCAGGTGTTCCTCAGGGCAGTGTTATCGGGCCTTTGTTATTTTGTTTATATGTTGATGATATATGCAATGTTTTCGATACTGCTATTAATCTAATTTTATTGTTTGCTGACGATTGCAAGCTATTTTGGAAGGTCAATTGTTGGAATGACGCAGAGATATTTCGAAGGTTTCTTGTTAAATTCTCAGAATGGTGCTCGTTGTTGGGACTCAAACCCACCCCATTACAATGTTCTCAGCTTTCAATTACTTTGCGCAAATCCCCCATTAATTATACAAACTCCATTATGGGTGAGAATATAAAAAAGTTATCACAGCAGAAAGATCTACGTATTATAATTTATTCTAAACTATCATTCTGTAATCACATTGACTACACTGTAAGTAAACGCATGCCTCTTTTAGGTATTATTTATAGGCATACCAGTCTTAATCATGTAAACCTCTTTCGATCCTTCTTTGTAGGGTGTATAATACCAATTGCTACATATTGCTCACCCATTTGGAGTATGGCCTCCAAAATTCATCTCAACAAATTGGAGCGCATAATGTCTTCCTTTCTGGCCATACTTCGTTATCGTTTTCCTCATTTGCGTCATTTGCCCAAAGATGATATCATAGATTCCCTAAAAATTCCAACTATTTCCTTATGCAGAAGCATATCTGACATTTCTTTCCTATACAGTGTAATAATTAACGGTAATAACCTCCGCCCCTCCCTTCTTCTCTTCCTTCTTTTTTAAGAATTACCTCCAGATCAACCAGACTTTCTGCACTCTTCCATTTACCTAAACCTAGGCTTTCCCTTATTCAATGCTCTCTATTCTCCCTACTTCTTTGTATTTTATTGTTCTATTTTAATATATTGTCTGTTTTGATATTCAGTGTAATTGGCCTAGTGCTGAATCTGAATATATGCTAATAAATAAATAAATAAAATAAATAAAAAGGGGAAGGCAATATTGACCCCAACCGATTTGGCTGAAACTTCGCAGGAATAATGTTCATGGCGTTGGATGAACGTACATAGATATATACTAGTGAAGGTGTGCTTGCATTCTGCAAGCATTTTCTCCCACCCAAAAGTAAAGACTATGAGCAGACAAATAATTTTAAACGCAACAGTTTTCATCTTCTTGCCGGTTTACGTGTATTTCCTTATTGTCAATATGGGGTATAAACATCCCCAAAAATGTATAATTAAAAACCTTTTATAGGTTTTTAGCATTTGTTAAGAATACCTCACATTTATGCAAAATTTCATAAATGTAGCACTTATGGAAGTGCATTTATATGAATTTCGTTGTTTAAAATTTCTTAATTTTTAACAGCCACAACAATATACATTTCAAAAAATTTCAATGTTATTTACCACCGGAAAATTATTTCCTAACTCTGTTAAAATTTGCAGCTTCCTGGATCTTAAGAAAGTACATAAACATTAGTCAATTTGTTAAATATTTGAGAATTTATTACGGCCGAAGGAATAAAGATTTTCCAATTTCTATACTCACGATTTCATTATTTGGCAAGTTCTACCTCTTGAAAAAATTTCGGCTTCATAGCCCATTTAGAAGTACCTAAACCATGAAATGTTAGTAAAATAGTTTATAATTTTTTACGGCCAAGAAAATAAACATTGTTGCAATTTAGCATTTATTCCTCGGTTAATTTTTTTTATTCACCTGTGTATTAAATTACAGCTCTGCAACTATAGTAGTTTGGGACAGACATTAGTATCCACCTATATCCTATCCTCCTATATCCTATCATTCTATATCGACTCTTCTTACAGAGGATATAGGATACTAGTGAATGTGTCCTTGCATTGCGCAAGCATTTTCTCTCACCTTAAACTAAAAATAAAAGACAAAAAATAAATTGAACGCATAAGTTTGCATCTCGGCTCCGAATTACGTGCCCTTCTGTTTTGAAAATATTGGGGCAAAAACAACGCCTAACATTTATAATTATAAAACATACATAGCTTTTTAGCATTTGTTACGGATTACTCACATTTATGCAAAATTTCATGAATGTAGCACCTCTAGAAGTGCATTTATATGAATTTTTATGAATTTTTAACAGCCGCAACATTAATATTTCTAAAATGTTCAATGTTATTTACCACTGGAACGTTATTTCCTAAGTCAGTGAAAATTTTCAGCTTCCTGGATCTTCAGAAAGTATGTAAACATTAGTCAATTTATTAAACATTCAGGAATTTATTACCTCTGAATGAATAACCATTCTCCAATTTCTATATTCCCATTTTCATTATTTGGCAAATTCTACATGTTGAAAAAATTTCAGCTTCATAGCTCATTTAGAAGTACCTAAACCATGAAATGTTAGTAAAATAGTTTAAAATTTTTTACGGCCAAGAAAATAATCATTGCTACAATTTTGCAATTATTCCTAGAATAATTTATTTTGATTCACCTATGCATTAAATTTTAGCTCTCCAACTATAGTAGTTTGGGCCAGACATTAGTATCCTCCTATATCCTATATATATCGTATATCCCCCTCTGTAAGAAGAGTGCTTCCAGAATGATATATAGGATACTAGTAAAGGTGTGCTTGCATTCTGCAGGCATTTTCTCTCACTCTAAGGTAAAGAGTATGAGCCGACAAATAATTGTTAAACGCAACAGTGTGCATCTTCTTGCCGGTTTACGTGTTTTTCCTTTGGGCCAACATTGGGGTAATAACAACGACTAAAATGTATAATTATAAAACATTTATTGGGTTTTAGCATTTGATACATATACCTCACTTTTATGCAAAATTTCAGAGGTTTTTATATTTGCATTTTAAAATTACTTCCAATCAAGATACGAATGCGAGACTTAAACTGTCGGATAGGATATAAATTGTAGTTTCTTCTTTTTGAAGACGGAATTCAAATCCGAATAGAATTAGCGTAAGTTTATAGTTTTTATCGCAAAAAAGGGGTAATTTTTCTGGGTCTAACAATGGGCTTCCCAGGCAACAGTCTTAATGCTTTCATATGTGTAAGCTTTTAATGATTTTCAGAGGCTTATATTTAAATTCCTTCAGTGTTAAACTATGCCTAATGGAGGAAATCCTATATTGTAATAATCCTCATTTTTTGAGCTCTTTTGCCTCAGTATTGCTCCATATGAGAACACCATTATAGAAATTTCATTGGAACCGAAGATAAAATAAAAAAAATCGCAAAAATTAAAATTTTTGGGTGCGGTTTTGCCCCATTTCTACCCAATAGGAGTGTGAACATTCTAAGGCACTTCTTAATGAGATACAAACTAGAAATTTGGCAGAATTGCGAGTTTTTAGTTACCACAGAAGGAGGAAATCCGATATTGTAAAAATTCGTAACGTTATGGCTGTTTTGCCCTATTATTGCCCCATACGAGGAATAAAATTATAAGGCACCTCTAAATGATCTACAAACTAGAAATTTGACACCCTTACATGATTTTTTTTAGTCGACAGGGAATAATTCGAAATTGTAAAAATCCTAAAATTTAAAAATGCTTCTTCATTATATATTGATGGACCTTACTCAGTATATAAGAGCATACAAATTTCCAGCGCAAACCACAATAGTTTGACAGCTGAAATTTAATACATAGGTGAACAAAAAAACATAATCAGAGGAAAAATTGCAACAATATATATTTTCTTGGCCGTTAAAAATTATAAACTATTTACTAACTTTTCATGGTTTAGGTACTTCTACATGAGTTATGAAGCTGAAATTTTTTCCATTGGTAGAATTTGCCATATAATGAAAACAGGATTATAGAAATTTTTTAATTTTTTTTCGTTCGACCGTAATAATCTCTTAAATGTTAAATAAACTGACTAAAGTCTATGTACAAATTGAAGAGCCAGGAAGCTGAAAATTTTAAGAAAGTTAGGGAATAATGTTCCTATGACAAATAACATTGAAAATTTCCTTAAGCTAATTATTGTGGCTGTTCAAAATTCAAAAATTTTAAACAATGAAATTTATATAGATGCACTTCTAGAGATGCTACATCGATGAAATTTCGCATAAATATGAGGTATTCGTAACAAATGTTAAAAACCTATAAATATTTTATAATTATAAATTTAGGGGTTGTTTTTACCCCAAAATTCTTCAATAAGGAAAACACGTAAATTGGTGAAGACGTCCAAACTTTTGCGTTTAAAAATTATTTTTCCGCTCTAATGCTTGCAGAATGCAAGCACTTATTAACTAATATATATCTATATCTATAATATAAAGACGCTTCTTACACATGATATATCTATAATATATAGATGCTTCTTACACATGATATATATATATATATATCTATAATATATATTTGCTTCTTACACATGATATATATATATATATATCTATAATATACAGATGCTTCTTACACATGATATATATATATATATAGGAGGATACAAAATTATGAGGCACTTCCAGATGTGCTAGAAACTTGTAATTTGGTAGGATTATAGGTTTTTGGTCACAACCGAAGGAAAAAATCCGAAACTGTCGAAATTCCTATTTGAAGGGCTATTTTGGCCCCTTTTTGCCCATTTTTTCCCCATAAGAGAACATGTAAATTGGTGTAGAGGTGTTTATATTTGCATTTTAAAATTACTTCCCTTCAAGATGTGAACTCGAGACTTAATCTGTCGGATAGCATATAAATTGTAGTTTCTTATTTTTGAAGACAGAATTCAAATCCGAGTAGAATTAGCGTAAATTTATAGTTTTTGTCGCAAAAAATTGGTAATTTTTCAGGGTTCAACAATAGGCTTCCTAACAACAGCCTTAATGCTTTCATATGGGTAAGCTTTTAATGGAAGTCAGAGGCATATATTTTAATGCCTTTATTGTTAAACTATGCCTAATGAAGGAATTCCGATATTGTAATAATCCCCATTTTTGAGCTGTTTTGCCCAGTATTGCTCCATACGAGAACGAAAATTATGAGGTAGCTCCATATGACGTAGAGACTTGAAATTTGGCCTGGTTATAAAAATTTTATTGCAACCGAAGATGAAATAAAACACTGCGAAAATTCCAAATTTTAAGGGCGGATTTGCCCTATATATTACCCATACTGGTGTGAAAATAATATGGCAATTCCTAATGAGATACAAACATGAAATTTGGCAGAATTATGGGTATTTTACGTACAACAGAAAGACGAAATCCAATTTCCTTAAAATTCGAAATCTTAGCTACCGTTTTGCCAAATCGTCCTATGCGACGAATAAAATAATAATGCACTATGAGCTAAAAAGTTGAAATTTGATACAGTTATATGATTTTGGACAAAATTCATTGGGAATAATTTTAAATTGTAAATATGCTAAACTTAAAAATGCTTGCAGAATGCAAGCAAACATTAACTAGTTATAATATATAGATGCTTCTTACACATTATATATATATATATATCTATAATATAAAGACGCTTCTTACACATGATATATATATATATATATATATATATATATATATATATATATATAGGAGGATACAAAATTTTGAGGCCTTTCCAGATGTGCCAGAAACTTGAAATTTGGTAGGATTATAGGTTTTTGGTCACAACCGAAGGAAAGAATCCGAAACTGTAAAAATTCCTACTTTGAGGGGCTATTTTGGCCCCTTTTTGCCCCATTTTTTACCCATAAGAAAGCATGTAAATTGGTGCAGAGGTTTCTATATTTGCATTTTAAAATTACTTCCCATCAAGATACGATACGATACGATAAATTTATAGTTTTTATTGCAAAAAAGTGGTAATTTTTCTCGGTCTAACAATAGGCTTCCTTGGTAACAAGCTCTATCCTTTCATATGGGTAAGCTTTTAATGGGAATCAGAGGCTTATATTTTAATGCCATTAATGTTAGACTACGACTAATGAAGGAAATCCGATACTGATATAATCTCATTTTTAGGGCTGTTTTGCTCCAGTATTGCTCTACTCGAAAACAGAAACGGTGATTCAGTTCCATGTGACCTAGAGACTTGAAATTTAGCACGATTATAGAAATGTTGTTGCAACTGAAGATAAAATAAAAAAATAGCAAAAATTCAAATTTTTAGGTGCGGTTTTGCCCCATTTCTACCCAATACGAGTGTGAACATTATAAGGCACTTCTTAATGAGATACAAACTTGAAATTTGACACGGTTATATGGTTTTGGACAAAATCGATTAGGAATCAATCGGAATTGTAAAAATGCTAATATTTGAAAATGCTTGCTTAATGCAATCACATATTATAAACATATAAACAAACGTTTCATGGGTTAGTTACTTATAACTGTGCTACAATGCTGAAATTTTTTCTAACGGTTGATCTTACCAAGGAACGAAAACGGGATTATAGAAATTTGAAAATGTTTATTTATTGTTCCGTAAAACATTCATAAATGTTTCATAAATATACTAATGTTTATGCACTTTTATTAGAGCTAGGGAGCTGAATATTTTGATAAATTAGGGAATGCTATTACAGCGGTAACTAATATTGAAGAATAAAGGTTATTATTGTGTCTGCTAAAAATTCATCATATTTAAACAATTAATTTTATATAACTACACATTTCGAGGTGCACTTCGATGAAATTTTGCAGAAATGTGAGGTATTTGTATCAAATGATGAAAAACTACAGAAGTTTTACAATTATAAATTTTAGGGGTTGTTTTTATTCCAATATTGTACATAATGTAAAACATTAATCTGCGCAGCGGTGCAAACTTTTGCATTTTAAAATTATCTGACTATTCTACTCTTTATATTAAGATGAGATAAAATGCTTGCAGAATGCAAGCTCACATTAACTAGTATATATATATATATATATATATATATATATATATACACACACACACACACACACATATATATATATATATATATATATACATATATATATATATATATATCATGTGTAAGAAGCGTCTATATGTTATAGATATATGATATATTTATATATATATATATATCCTGTGTAAGAAGCATCTATATATTATATATATATATATACTAATTATATCCCTTCCAACTGTCTCAGTTCACTGCCTCAAAGTCGGCGGAAGGGTGTAAACGGAGGATAAATGGCGAAGAACAGTGGTGTCCTCGGACACCGGTAGGTTCAACCATGCTGTGAAGTCTTTCTGCAATATCTCCGGCCAAAGTGAAAGAGGTACTCACCAACCCGCTCTGGGCCAGTGTGGTGTTTTAAGGCCCACAATCCCCCCCATGACATGTACACCCATAAAAAACGGCCCTCATTCTCCGGAGGTTGGATTACCTCTGACCGTGGCAGTGGTCAGGAACAAGGCATGAAGGCAGAGGGTGCTAAGAATCCCCGGAGGTTAAACGCCCACTGCCACTCTTTCTCATCCTTACCCAATTCCTTTAACCTCAACCTAACTACCTTTAACTGCCGGACTTTGTCCAGTGAAGATAAACTTCAAGAGCTCCAAGAACAACTGGAGAAGATCAAGTGGGACATTTTAGGACTTAGTGAGGTGAGAAGAAAAGGTGAAGGCCTATTGGAGTTGAAGAGTGGACATATATTTTATTACAGGGGAACTGACACAGGAAGAACAGGAAGTGTTGGATTCATCATCAACAAAAAATTGAAGAATAAAATCATGGAAATGGAAAGTTCATCCGAGCGGGCAGCTAGACTAGTGCTTCAAATAAATAAAAGATATCAACTTCAAGTAGTCCAAGTTTATGCGCCAACGTCATCATACTCGGATGAGGAAGTGAAAGATTTCTACCAAGAAGTTGGAGAACTGCACGACAAAGGAAGCTGCTATCTAAAAGTGGTCATGGGTGATTTCAATGTCAAGGTAGGAGAATAAAAGGAAGAAGACAACGCAGTTGGAAAATGGAGCAATGGAGACAGAACTGAACGACTTGTAGACTTTGCTGAATGTACTAGTCTATATATAATGAACACTTTCTTCAAAAAGAGTCCCAATAGAAAATGGACCTGGAAAGGACCCAATGGTACCAAAAACGAAATTGACTACATACTAGTCAATAAGAAGCAATTGGCTGAAGACTGTTCTGTCCTCAACCAGTTTAAAACTGGAGGCGACCATCGCTTGGTAAGATGCAGAATAAAATTCAACTCAAAGTTAGAAAGACAGAAGCTTTTAAAGAGGCCTAAGTCTATTATCAACACCCAGGCCCTAAAAGAACGAAAAGAAGAATTTCAGCTCCAACTGAAAAATCGAAAGGAGACCGAAAGACAGGTGGGACAGAGAGCTTGTTAAGTTCTTGGGGAAAACTTGGAGGAGGGAAGTAGTTGACAGGGAAAACTGGAAGAGTCTGGGGGAGGCCTTCGTTCTACATTGTGAAAATGGTAACATTTAAAAATGCTTTCAGAATGCAAGCACATATAATTAGTCATCATCATCATCAGCCTTTTTCAGTCCACTGACGGACGAAGGCCTCCCCCAGACTCTTCCAGTTTTCCCTGTCAACTGCCTCCCTCCTCCAAGTTTGCCCCAAGAACTTAACAATCTCTCTGTCCCACCTGTCTTTCGGTCTTCTTTTTGGTCTCTTGATGTTTCTTGGGATCCATTCGATGACACTGGACGTCCAACGCTGGTCATTTCTTCTAGCAATGTGGCCCGCCATTTTAACAGCTTCACTCTTCTAATCACGTCACAGACTCCCGTCTTCTTTCTTATCCAGTCGTTCCGCTTGCGGTCTCTTCGGGTGATCCCTAACATGCATCTCTCCATGCTCCTCTGTGTTGTTTGCAGGCGTTGTATCATTCTGGCATTCATGGTCCATGTTTCACAACCATATGTCAGAACAGGCAGAACACATTGGTCATACAGTCTCCTTTTTAGGAAGACTGGAATATTTGATTTAAAGATGTTCGTATTCTTACCAAAAGCACTCCATGCCATCTTCACTCTCCGGTTGATTTCGCCAAGAAGCGAACCATCAGTAGTGATGAGTTGACCTAAGTAAACATAGCTGGTTACTTCTCCGAGTTCTGCTCCGTTGATATGTATCTTCTCAGAATTTGTGAAGGAGTTGTACATAACCTTTGTTTTATTAAGATTCATCTTAAGTCCAGCTTCTCGGCTTGCTTGTTCAAGCTCTTCTGTTTTTGTAAGGAGCTCTTCTGGGCTTCCTGCGAACAGTATGATATCATCTACAAAGCGCAGGGGAGTCAGATGTTCTCCATTTACCTTTATGCCTTTTTCCTCCCAGTCTAGCGTTTTGAATACTTTCTCTAGAGCTGGTGTAAATATCTTAGGGGACATAGTATCTCCTTGTCTCATTCCCTTTTTGATCTTAAAGGCAATCGTTTCGTCATAAAGCTGGACAGATGTTGTTGCATTTTCGTAGATATTCTTGATCAAGGTTATGTACGTTTCTTCTACTCCTTGTTTCTTTAGTGCACGTAACACCGACGAAGTTCGGACAGAGTCGAACGCTTTCTCGTAGTCGATAAAGCACATACATAGAGGTAATTCATACTCGTTAGTCCGACTGATTACCTCTCTCACGACTTGGATGTGGTCCATCGTGCTGTACCCACTGCGAAATCCAGTTTGCTCTCTGGGTTGGGCAGCATCAAGATGGTTTTGAAGGCGCATAGTGAGTATTTTGGTGAATATTTTGTAGACTGTTGGGAGTAGGCTGATCGGTCTGTAGTTATTCAAGTCTTCTTTGGAACCTTTCTTGTGCAGAAGGATAATACATGCGTGGTTCCATGTTTCTGGTATCTTTTTCTTCCTCAGACAGGAATTGAAAATCTTAGCGAGAATTGTTTCCGTATGATTCCCCATTGCTTTGAATACTTCCGCTGTGATACCATCCATTCCAGATGCTTTTCCATTCTTCATACTTCTGATTGCGTGTGTCACCTCTTCCGGAAGGATATCTGAGACCTCTTCCGTGGGCATGTTTGCATCATCATTTACTTCATCATTTTCTAGAGGATCCTCATACAGCTTGGTGTAAAATTCTTGTACCCGTTTCAGGATTAGTTTCCTACTATGGGTTATGGAGCCGTCTTCTAGCATCAAGGCCACCAGCTGTCTCTTTCCGATCGAGAGATGTTCATTTTCTTGTAACTTCTATTGTTTTCTGTGTCTTTCTCGATTAGCTCATAATTATATTTTTTCACATCTTCCTTGATGCACTTCCTTATAGTTTTGTTAATTCTGCAAAATGGATCATTTCTTTAGGATCATTAGTAATTAACATTTTCCTTCTTTTTTCCATCAGCAGTCTTGTTTTTTCAGTCAACTTTGTTTTAACTGTTCCACCTATTTCTTCAGCAGTTTCCTTGAGTATCTCTATAAATTGGGATTCAACTTCTAAATATTATATATATATATATGATATATATATATATATATATATATATATATATATATATATATATATATATATATATATATATATATATATATATATATATGTATATATATGTATATATATATATCATGGGTAAGAAGCGTCTTTATATTATAGATATCAGGGCCGATACCCAGCCGTATTTATTTATTAATAAAATAAATTATTATTTCCCGAGCCACTGATTGAGTACCATACATGTTAAGTCAATTTCCGAGAAGCGGCGGTGGCTGAGTGGGTCGAGCGTTCTGCTTTAAATGCTCTGCTGTAAATGTAAATGTCCTCTGTGCGAGACCGCATTCTTCCGAATCTTCTCCATTTTTTCCTAATTTTTAATGTTTTTTTCCTATTAAAACGAAGTGATACCATTGTTTCCGCAGTTTGATAAACCTTTCTGATTGTGGATGGCGATGCATACGCCTCCGAAGGTTATATTAATTACTCATAGATAGTTTGTTATCCACAGAAACTGCTGACAATTTAGTTTACTTATAGTTTTTTAAATTAAACTACCTATTGGAAATATTTTAAAATTTTTCTCCAGTGTAATTGCTGATAATTACATCCGAGGACGATGATGTCGAGAATAATCATATTCATTGCTCTATGTGGAGAAAGTCATTTGTTGGTCAAATCAGATTATTTATGAGGAATATTTTTCCGAATAATGCCAACAGGGGTAACTCGGTAAGAAAATTTTCGATATTTCTCCGAATATTTTGGATACATTTTGAATTTTTTTACAATTATATTTAGAATACATGGCAAGACAAAAATCAGGACAAATTTTAAAGGAAGATATCCAAAAAATGAATGTCACTGTCAATCTCGTTACCCCCCTTGGTAGTCTGATGGTTAAAATCAAAAAGATTCGATTTCCGCAGAAGACTTTGTCTCCCCGTCCGCCTCCATCCCATACGCCCCTCTAAAGTAGTGGCGCGAACGAGATGGGCCACTCGAGAACCTCATTAGAGAGATTTCCGTTTGGCGGGAGCGAGACGGGAAATGGAATGGTGAGGACGTGACTCCGCACGTATTCCGAGATCTTTTGGTACTTTTTTTTTAATGGACCGCGATCGCGACGACGTTGATTATTGCGCGCGTTAGTCAAATGAGAGCGAGGAAAATGACGCTTTTACGGTGAAAACGCGTGTCGGAATTGCTGATATTTCGAACAATTACATCACGTCATAAAACACTGTGCTTGGTGAGGTTGAAGCATGGCAACTCAGACCAGAGGGTCCTTCGATTTCCCAAAAAAAAAGCATTTTCTTAGCGATTTTTTTCTAAAAATAGCTTATGTATTCACTTTGTCTGTTCGTCCGACTGTGCAGACCATATTTCTGAAACGGTTCAACCTAGGGAAATCAAATTTTCAGGATAACTTACTACATATGAGAGCTAGGTACATACATGTTGCAAGAAATTGGTGGAATCGAGATCAGCTGATGGAGGTTAATTTTGCCCCATAAGAAAAGCACGTAAATCGGTGATGAGGTTTATATATAAGCTTTTTTAAAATTATTTCAGGACCTGAACTTTCGGAAAGTTTAGAAATTGTATTTTCTTATTTTTGAAGGCGTAATTCAAATCCCTGTAGCTTTAGCGTACATTTTTAGTTTTTATCGATAAAAGTGAGTTTTTCTGGGTCTCAAGAATCGACTGCTATGATAACGAGGTCAATGCTTTTCTATGGGTAGATAAGCTTTTAATGGGAATCATATATATCATATATATATATGATATATATATCATATGATATCATAATGATGCCATCAATATTAAACAACCACCAATAATAATTTTTTTTAAATCGCCTTATAATATCGGCTTTCGCAGTACCTGCTTTCCTAACTTGTTTTGTTTCGCTGACATTGAATGCAGGTTTACAAGTTGGCGTAATATTCCACGTATCTCTTTCAATGGAAGTTACTAAACCGCTACGTTCTCCTGGCTTCACTCACTCTTTGCTTCTGACTTTACTGCGGCCTTCTACGTCCAAATATATCTTCCGAGCACTGAACTGAGAGTTCAAATCATTTTGTTTCCACAAGCCAAGTGTTACTATTGATGGAAGTTTACCTGCATTTCATCTTTTAAGCTACACTTCTCGTTTAATCCTGAGGCTATATCATCTTTGACGGAATATCGTATTAATTAGTTTTTCTCGTTACCACAGTAGGTACCAATCAGATTGTTGTTCCTTCATCCGGAATCGTAAATTCAATTAACTTCCTCGATTTATGAACGCTCCCCTAGGATTGGTGTAACTCAGCACGTTTTGGAATTGTTATATACATAGAAGTTGTTTCGTTAAACAACCATAAGATCATTGCAGAGTGAAATTTAACAAGAGCCAATCAAAATTTTGTAGGAATTGAAGAATAAACTTTATAAAGAACGCATAACGAAAATTCGTGATGGATTAGCGTGAGAAAGACGGGGCATTAGTTTCCTACGATGACATGAAGTTGCTGTCTCAGAGAAATTTCGCATTTTCGCGTTTTACGAGTGATTGTGTCGCGTTGCTAAGGCTGTAGAATCGAAAAAAGAGCGTTCGATTCAATCGGAAACTTTAGAATTCCTTGCGATAAACGACACGCCAATCGCTGCCTTCGATAAAATCCAGATGTTTATATATACCGACATGGCTAGCACAAACCATTCACGAACCCATTCGAATTCCATTTCTGAGGAAAACAGTTCCACTTGAAAGTTAAGCAGACCACGGGCCTCTAAATTCCCTCCCTTCTGAGAAGTGAAGGCGGCCAGGGCAGTGGCGGATCCAAGGGGGGGGGGGTGGGGGCGATCACCCCCTCCTTGGATATAATCCCATTGCACTCCACTGGGCGCTTTCTTAAATTCATTCCACGCAAAAATCCTCAATTATACGCCGCAGATTAGGTCTGTATAGCGAGGGAAAGAAGGATTCTGAGAGGGGTAGGGATTTTCAAAATATAGGGCAGTCGGCAGGGGTGGATTCGATAGGTGGAGGGGCAATCGCCCCCCCCCCCCCCCCCTTGAGAAGTTTCTGGATCCGCCCCTGGGCCAGGGTGGTTACTGATTCCTGCGCTCAAGGTAATTGCCTATTTCTCTTGGTGTCCATCGAGTAAGGAGCTTTCTTAAAGCTAACGATCGAATCAATTTCATTGAAGACGAAACATACCAGAAAAGAGAATTCATTTGTTAAAATCAATATGCCGTTCTTCAGACGTAGGTGTTTATTAATTATATCCGCTTAGAACCTTTTCCAAAAACGTATATTGGATTCCAATAGATCAGGGATGGCAAACCTTTTTGATGCTGCATGCCCAAAAACGGAGGCGGGGGGAGGGTAAAATTTTCGCCTGCTACTGAGTTCATATCTATATTTATGGAGTTTTTAATAATGTTTTTAACTATACTCTGTTAGGTTTAATCTATTATCCATCTTGTTCTACATAAATTGCTGATGTTACAAAATGATCAGTTAAAAAATGAAGAGCTTAAAATATTTTTATATCAATAAATATTAATATACATAAGAACAATAATAAAAATAACAACATTTTATATTACAAAAATTTAGTTAGACAAATAAGAGTTTATGTAAAAGAAGGCAAAAGTACAAATTACCAAATAATAAAACCAATTAATAATATCCCGAGTTCGATTTCTGCTGCTGTATCATAGATGAAAGCTGGATAATATCAGGTTTGTATTTAGTAGTTCTCAATGCAACGCAAGCAGCACTCACGTCAACATTTAGTCGGTTTCTTATGTCTGACTTTATAAAGTTCAGAGTCGAAAATAATACCTCACAGGAATAAGTGCTTGAAAAGAGTTAAAAATGCCATAGCTAATTTTGTAGACATTCAAACGCTTTAGGAATAGTATTCCAAACTTTTAATACTTCGTTTTATGAGTTCAAACCCTTGAATCCCACCGATCACTTTCAATAGCTTCTAAATGAATTCTTAAATCAACAAACTTCTGCTTCCAGACTGTACTGGACTGTAACTCAACAAGTTGCATTTCAAAGTCATGCAAATCCATCCATTCAAACTTATCCAGATTTACATTTTCTAAAATAAAAATGTCAGGATATATGACGAATTTCTCAATATGCTCGATTTCCCAGTATTGTGAAAATTTTGAAGAAAATCCGTCTGATGTATTTATAATTTCCGAAAGAAATTTCGCATGTTTTTCAGTTTCCACCTTTTCGTGAATTTTGAAATTGGCAACATATCTTCTCAAGCGGGGAAAATATTTGAAACAGCAAATTTTAACGTCACGTTTAAATATTTTCAACTTAATTTCAAATGATTTTATGATATCAATCATAATATCAATTGTTTTTCCAAAACCTTGTAGCTTAGTAGCGTAATATTTCATTAATTTAAATGCAAAGAGAAATCTGTGAAAAACAACAGCTTAATAAGATACTCAGTCGTACAGTTCTGGGAACACTTTTCTCGTCTCACTCCTAAACATGACAGTTTCTTCCAAACACTCAACGAAACGTTCAAGAACACACCGTTGGCTACGCCAACGAACGTTATCATATATAAGCAATCCGTTGTATACTGAATTAACTTCACTTAGTAGGGAATGAAACTGTCGCTTTTTTAAACCACTGGATGCAATATAGTTGACAACTTTCGCTACAACTATCATTACATCCTCAAGTGACTTTAAACCAGATTTAGCACACAATGTCTCCTGATGTATAATACAATGCAATCCCAGCAAAGGGTGCCCAACATGTTTTGAAAACAATGATACAAAACCAGCATTCGTACCAACCATATTAGATGCACCGTCTGTAGTTACAGAAACTATTTTTGAAATATTTATCTGAGCATTCAAAAGTTCGTTTTCAACTGCATTGCAAATATCTGTTCCAGTAGTGGTTCCATTTAAACTCACCAAATTAATTAGTTTCTCACGCAGTTCATCACCGCAAGGATATCGAGCAATATCGCTACTCGATCTAATGATGTCACATCAGTGCTTTCGTCGAGACATGGAAAAGTATTCACTACAATTGATATCACCCTTTAGCTGCTTTCCTATATCGGTTTTCATTTCGATTATCCTTTCTTTAATTGTATTTCTACTCACTGGCATGTCTCGTATACACTGAAGAATTTTTAATTTATCTGGAAAATCTTCAAAAAGAAATGGAACACATTCGAGCCACGATTCTTTAATGTAGTCTCCATATATAAACAGTCTACCGTACTGAGCTATTACATTTGAAACCGAAAAACTAGCAGTAACTAAAATAGATGTACCTGAAACGATTTTCACTATAGCACCTGCTTGCAGTTTTTATCTTTTATTTCACGAGATATATAGGATCTCTGTTCATCTTCACTTTTTTGCTGAATCCACTTGTTTTGTTTCATAGTGTCACCTGAAAGACGAAGTTCTGCACACTATTGTTTCAGAACAGAAGGCACAAAACGCTTTATCCATTTTTCTAAGCAAACCGTACTTTTCAGTCCACCATTCCTGAAAATCTCTGCCACTCCCTTCACAATTCTATCATTCTTTTTACTTTCTCCATAAGTAATATAGGGAAAGTATTTTGATAAACAAAAAAAAACGACTTCCAGATTTCAACGGAAACATGTGCACGTTCTGAGGTCCCTAGACACGTTTAGACTATTTTCGGAATGATGTATGTGTGTGTGTGGATGGATGGATGTATGTGATTGTGGGCGCTCTAAATAAAAATATACTTGTCATATTAATACCAAATTTCATATATAATACTTATGCATGAGCACAAAGAACTGATTAGTTTTTGGACAATATCGCTTAACCGGAAGTCGAGGTTTATTGGCAACCCGATTCGGTTTTGGCGAAATATCTCCGTTGAAACATCATTATTGCATATAAAACTCTATGCAAACGTTATAGAGAATATAATTTCCTACAACTTTTATTTGAAACAATTTTCAATAGCAGTTATTGTTAAGGAATTATTAATAAATAATTGGTGTTTTCGGTTTTCACCGAATATGTTTGTTAAAACGCTGTTAATTACAATTTTTATAAGAAACAAAGTTATAGAAAATAACATTCCTTCCAACTTTTGCTTGAAACAAATTTTCGTAGAATCATCCGTTTCAGAAATATTTAACTTATTCGTAAATTCCAGTATACAGCGCCAACATCATGTAGCGGTGAATTCTGTAAACATATTCAAAATATAATTTACGGCAATAAGAATGACTATATTCTTTTACGATACGAAATAATAATTTTGCCTTATAACGCTATTCATAATAATTTAAGTATCTATACCCCAAATATGAAGAAAGTCATGTGTAGGCCACATCAGATTTTTTAATTGATGGGTGTGACATTGTTACTGTAAAAATGGGCAATACAAATTATTATTAAAAACAAGTCAGAATTATCACTTCCAAACGAATATAGCAGATACGCAGACGGTTATTTTATCGTAGAAGTTGGAAACAAATCATACCATTAAAGATTAGACTAGAACCAAATATGAAAAACTTTTAAAAACGATGTCCACAAAATGAGTTTTGGTCGAAATTGTTAATAAATTTAAAACAATTTTGTAATAATTTGTAATTAAATGTACGATGCATGTTTTATCAGCTATCAGTGAAAAACTCATGAAACAATCCTATGCTATTCGATACTATGAAAAATCTGATGTGGCCAACACATGACTTTCTTCATATTTGGGGTATAGATATTTAAATTATTATGAATAACATTATAAGGCAAAATTATTATTTCATATCGTAAAAGAATACAGTCTTCCATATTGCCGTAAATTATATTTTGAATATGTTTACAGAATTCACCGCTACATGTGGTGGCGCTGTATACAGGAAATTACGGAAAAGTTAAATATCTCCGAAATGGATGGTTCTACGATAATTTGTTTCAAACAAAACTCGGAAGAAATATTATTCTCCACAACTTTGGTGCTCACGAAGATTAGCAATAACGACTTTTTTAAGGAGATATTTGACGGAAACCGAAAAAACCGATTATTTATAAATAATTCCTAAACAATAACTGCTATGGAAAATTGTTTAAATTGAAAGTTGTAGGAAATTACATTCTCTATATCATTTGTATAGAATTGTATGTACAATAATGATGTTTTAACGGAGAAATATCGCAAAAACCGAATCGGGTTTCGAATAAACTTCGACTTCCGTTTAACCGTTATTTTCCAAAAACTAATCAGTCATTTTTGCTCATGCTGAAGTGTTATATATGAAATTTGGTAATTTTGAGTTAGAACGCCCACAATCACATACACACACAAACATCATTCCGAAAATAGTCTAAACATGTTCTAGGGACCTCAAAACGTGTATTTCCGTTGAAATCTCGAAGTCGATTTTTTCGTGATCACAATACTTTCCCCATACTATGTATGGAGACAGTAAAAATATGTGGCCAACACATGACTTTCTCCATATTTGTGGTACAGATATTTAAATTATTATGAATAGCATTATAAGGCAAAATTATTTCGTTTCGTAAAAGCAAACAGTCGTCCTTATTGCTGTAAATTAGGTATATTTTGAATATACTTACAGAATTCGCCACTAGATAGTGGCGCTCTATACTGGAAATTTACGAATAAGGTAATTATCTACTAAATGGGATGTTCTATGAAAATTTGTTTCAAACAAAACTTGGAAGAAATATTATTCTACAACTTTGGTCTTCACGAATATTACCAACAACGAAGTTTAAAGGAGATATTTGACGGCAACCGAAAAATGTATTGTTTAATGCAGTCCTAAACTCGGGCTGGGAATCCGGGGGGTCTCACCACACCGCCGTTTTATGCATCTCCTCTCTACCCACTCTCTTAACAACTCCTTACCCGCCCAAATTTAAATACTCTAGCAAGGGAATGCACCACGTGTGCGCTTCTCTTCTTCACATTATAACGCTTTTTAGGCGCGTTTCGCTTCCAGCGTGAGCGCCTATTATCGTCCGTCTGTCCGTCCGCATGTTCGTTCTCGGCTTCTACGGAACGGATTTTCATGAAATTTGATATTAAGGACTCACAATCAAATATAAGAAGAAAATCGCAAAAATGAATCACGTACGCCAATCAGGGGTACCGCTTTACTGGTGACAAAAAATGAAATTTTCGTCATATCTGGTAAAATATTGCTCATATCAAAATATTTTTCAAATAAACGTGGTAGAACGTGTAATGAAGAGTATTTTATTTCCTATACATTTTTATCGCAAGAGTAGCCGTTATCGAGAAAATCAAACAAAAACGTCTTAATTCGAGTTGAACTTTGAAAATTTCTTGCATAGTTACTTCTTCATTGTTGCTATCATAAACAATCTCACAAACAAACGTTTAATTTCCATACGCGTGCATGCAATATTATTAAATATGATGAAAATGGATTATTTTTGAAGAATAAAAGAACTTTAAAACGCTATTTCCCTCACGTACATGTATATCATTTCTTTATAATATTCCATTGCACGAAACGCGCCCATTTGTGATATGTACGTTGTACACTTTTCTAACTTGTTTATTCATCTTCGGAGAAAACTGACAAACATGAAACGAGAACTAATTAGTTTGTTTCCAATATAAATTTTGAAACTCGGATAGATGTTTTTCTATAGGTACCAAAATAAAAATTTACATGATTTCAAGTTCCAGGAAGCGTGCCCAGCATTTCGTCCCGCGTGCCACTTTGTGCAGGCGTGCCATTGATTGTTACGAACGTAAAATGCCAATATATGATAATATTCCCCCGGATAAATATCAATCGATTGATCGATTCCATCCAGGGTCAATTGCCTTCAACTTGATATCTCGAATTCGCATTAACCTCTAATTCCATTACACGGCAGACTCAGGAAATTGAAGTTTTCCTGAGAATCAGAAGCCGTATCATAATATTAAAAAATCTGATGTGGCCAACACATCACTTTCTCCATATTTGGGGTATAGATATTTAAATTATTATGAATAGCATTATGAGGCAAAATTATCATTTCGTATCGTAAAAGAATACAGTCTTCCTAATTGCCGTAAATTACGTATATTTTGAATATGTTTAAAGAATTCACCGCTACATGGTGGTGGCGCTGTATACGGGAAATTACGAAAAAGTTGAATATCTCCAAAATGGATGGTTCTACGAAAATTTGTTTCATACGGACGGCAGCGTTCGAGAAGCTTGGTACGTGTAATACAATGTAACCTATTACGATCGACGTACGGTGACGGCGCCGCCATCGGACGCTGGGTAAACTTCGTCGAAGTCCAACTTTTCCGTCACGTCGGTTTCCGTCAGCCAATCAGGTGAGAGTTGGATTACATTCAGGAAGCCATCTTTATGTGTGCTAAGCGTCTGTGAATTGTGGATTGTCATAATGAGAGAAGAGTTGTTAATTGAATTCGTGAGGAATCACGCATTTCTGTATGATAAAAAGCACAGCGAGTTTAAGAATGTCCAGCGTAAAAGCAAAGGCAAACATAGCAGCACGCCCAGTTAACTTGCAATTTAATCCAACGGTCAACAGTTGGCGCTACCACTTCCGTCGATCCAATGCGTCGATCGCGATGGACCTACTCCTGACGTGCAGTGGACGTACGACTCCACCGCCACCGTCCGTTACCGTCACGTCAGTAAACGTCGATCGTAATCCCGGCCTTACCCAGCGTCCTTTGGCGGCGCCGTCACCTTACGTCCATCGTAATAGGTTACATTGTATTACACGTACCAAGCTTCTCGAATGATGCCGTCTGTTTCCGCCACGTCGAACGTAATCCCGGCCTAAGGCCACCGACGCTAAAATGTTGAGGCCCCAGGCGCTAAACAAGTGGAGGCCCTGCAATCTAAATATAGAACGAGACCTCACTTGACAACTATCCCTTTATTTGACCCCTATTAACGATCGCTTTAATAAATAAGGCATCGCGTCGTAAAAATGAAGTTTTTTCGTCTTTAGAATGAGATATTTACTATTTCTGAGATTATACACAAAAACACTTTTTCGGGGACCCTTATTTTAGGGGGACTCTAGTGAGCGCCAAGTGCGACCCTCCTTAAATCCGCCACTGAACTGCCGAGGATTATTTTGTTTTTAAGGACAAAGATTGGCTTCCGACCGAGGTTTTCAAAATTAAATGGTAAGTATCTTTTACGCCCGGCCTTTATTCACTCACGACGAACTTGAAAAGGTAAACATTTTGATATTTTGAGAGGAAATACTTCGAAAGAAGCGAAGAAGTAATGGCCGTTTTGTTTTCATTTGAACGATCAAGAAACGTCCAAACAGTACATTTTAGTTTTCGTGCGCAAATTATCGGGACGATGAAAGAATGAGCGAATAAACGATTCATTCTCCCGGGAGCGATCTTGGAAGCTGAAATTGAGGTTGCGTCCTCGTTAGCGTGAGAGTGTAGTGGGAGAGAGACGAGAAACAGTTGCGCATCGGGTAAACACGGAACTAACCTATGGCTCAAAATGAATAGGGCGAAGAAGAATGATGGCCTTAAGAAGATTGAAAGCAGCAACGATGTCGCAAACATTTTAACCACTAAATATTTTAATTGCCGTGGCTACGTCGTGCAGCACGAGCCTCAAGTTAATTATTATGACAATAATATGATATACTGATGATACACAGAATTCTCTGAATATGGGGGAAAGAGAAGAAGAAAGAATCCCTTAGCCAATACTGAAACTGTTCTGTAAAAGCTAAAGATACGTATTTATTACAAAATAATTGTGTAAGAAAAAGATGGTCATATCATAACAAATGTATTTATTGGTAGTTTTATATAACGGTGTTTGTATTGGCTTAGTAGCACATAAGCATAACTAATACATTTTCATCAGTGAATATTAAATGCAAACATTGTATCTCAGATGGACCGCCTTATTTCCCGCCTACCTATTTCCATTATACGTGTCTAACATTTGTGTGTCTTGGTGCGATTTACTTAAGTATTAATTTATGGTTTGTGTTTTTGGTGCTAAGGTGAAGATTAATGTGATAGCCCAGTATTTATTATGGTTGCAGCAGTGCAAATACGTGGTGGTTTAATTTTTATCGGGAAATTCGCTAATTTTTATTTGCAAACGAATCGTATACGTACTGTGTTTACACGTTCAAGCACCGTTGACGTTTTTCGGCACGTTTCGTTTCCAGCGTAAGCGCCTATTAGGTTGGGCCATACGCATGTTCGTTCTCAGCTTCTACAGAACGGATTTTTATAAAAATTTTTATTTAAAAAACTATTTTATTGATAAAGGCTACTCCCATGATGTAAAATGTACCGAACAAAACACATTCAGCTTGTCTAATTCAACACATTTTAATGAAAAACTTTTTCGACATGGCTATTATTTTACTGGGTATGAGTAAAACTTCTTGTTTTGTTTTCAGTAAAAACTAAGTTCTGTGTAGTATTTGAAAAAGCACTCGCAAATTTACCTAACATGCAATTTTTCATGTAAATTACAATTTTTAATCGTAAAAAAGGCTAAAGATTTCCGTTTTTCGGATTTCAGATTAATTTTTGGGCCTGTTCATAAAGGATTCACATTCTCTCAGCGATAAAAACGTTTACCTCCCCTCTCGTCCTATTCCAACCAATTTTAAAATTCAAATTTTTTTATATGATGAATTTTTCCACAAGCGGTAGTCAGTTCGAAGGTCGCTTTTCTATAATAGTAACAGTATTCGTGTGGTTGAGCAATTATGCAAGCAACAGGGGGATGAAAGGAGAGAGAAACGTCGATAATGTGTTTGTAGGGGGGACTTTTGAAGTAGGGTTGGAGTGGAGACTTTGAGGAGCCCTTATATATCGCTGAAGAGGGAGTGACGGAGGAGGAGGGAGGTTAGTGACTGCACGGCGGTGCCTAGTCTCGGGAGGGGTGGATTGGGCGATGACGTCATTCGCTTCGAACTGCCCATAACTGCGGGGTTGGAATCGACGCCCTTCGAAGAATTTTTCGACGGGCAGCAGTCAAGGGATACGGTTATCGTTTTCTTGCAATATGGAAGACTTGTGCTTCATAAAAGGATCAAAATACGAGAGAAGAAAGAAGAATGGCTTTTTGGTGCGTGCATGTTTACGCGCACGGTGAAATGTCGCCATGGCGTTTACCATCATCACAAAAAATATATTTCATCTAAACGTATTTCGAAGCTTCTAACGATCACCCACTGAAATAATAATTCTCTAATCTCAGTAAAAGGAGAAATTTTTAGAAAAGAATTGGGATATTATTTGTCATGTTTTCCTGCGTCATACGTATATGACTTTTCACCAATGAAATTCTTAATGGACTTCGACCATTCTGCACCTCGTTCGTTCCTTCTTCATCAAAGGCAGCAAATTTATATTCTATGGAACCTGTTTTCCTGAGAAACGTCATTATATCCCACAATGTGTCGATTGCACCCGAAAAGAGTATTGCTAATGAAGGAATATAGACGCGGCATTGCTTTTATCGCGAAGAGAAAATCAAAGAATTTCCGGTTGCAGAAATTCAGGCGTAACGCATTTCCAGATTTCGACTTGAAAAAGTTCAACTCTTAAGATGAAGGAGGAACTGTGCCTTTGAGGCTTTTTGGCGATCCGAGGTCACGTTGACGAGGATTTCAAAATATCCTATACCACCACATTTCCGTTTGTTCCCATTGCTCGACAAATTCGTCGTAATTCTTTTAGGTAAAGCACGACGAAATTTGAGAATAAGCTAGCTTAAAAATTATGGGACCAATGTTTAATAACTTCAGTGTTAATGGGTGGGAAGGGAAATGTCCGAATAAGGAGTACCAATCTTCTCCTACGTAATACAATTCATCATATAGAATGTTTGCAGGTGGTGCAATGCAACAAAATATGCGGGTCTTGGCAGAAGTGTGGTTTAGCACGCCTATCTCAAAATGCAAGGGTCGGGAGTTTGAATCCTGCCGAGGGCATGGTCTTCTGTGCTTGT
The DNA here is from genome assembly GCA_036926305.1 of Uropetala carovei. Lineage (NCBI taxonomy): Eukaryota > Metazoa > Arthropoda > Insecta > Odonata > Petaluridae > Uropetala > Uropetala carovei. The sequence goes on along the minus strand of JAXCHB010000228.1, from coordinate 45,208 downwards.
CATAAATCTATTACACCGCATGTAATTGGGGAAACCTGTTTGTGTTAAATAAATTATTATTATTAAAAAAGCTTCACCGTTACGATCCACAGATCGTCCGAGTCAAAAAATCGATATCATTTATCTTCTTGATCGCTTAGATGGGACTTCGATATTTCTTAAAATATTCTCGGCTAAGAGAGTAATGCAAACGTGACGAACTGTTCTTGGGAAAACGTGAATGATAACGTTGGAATTGAAAATTATGAATAGCGACTGTATTCTTATTAAATTCAATTTATACTGACTCGTGAAATAACGAGGAATCTAAAAAGCATGAAAACAATGAATACACACTTTCGAAAATATCCATTAATAAAGAAACGAAAAACGACAAATAACTGTATGATAAAGCATGTGACCAAATAGTTAATAATTATTTCATGAGACTCCAATTGAAATTATATTGGATATTTGATATTAAAAGAGTCGACTAACCATTAAACATTATAGTTGAACATTAACGGCTAAATGGAAACCATTAAGCGAACGACGTTCCTAAACACTGATTATGCTGAAATTAACGCAATGCTAAGTGATATAGCGTGAAAACATATACGCATTAAAAAGCCCACCGGAGATGGAAAACCGAGCGCTCCTTAATCAGCTGGAAGTGGAATGTGGTGTCAACCGAACGCTCGCAACAACCTCGTTGTTTTGTCTTCCTACATTCTCTTTCTCTTTCTTTCTCCATCTCTTTCTCTCTCTCCCCCTCTCTCTCCATCTCCTCTATTTTAGGGAAATATATATATATACACATATATATACATACATACATATATATATATAGGGCAACTAGGTTGTGTCTCTCTTGTGCTGACGAAGGGATCGTCCGGAAAGCTCCAATAACCTCTACAAATGTGTCTCTCCAACACCCCAGTAAGTGCTCACTGGGTATCCTTCAACACCCAGCTGCCCTAAATATCCTCATTTACCTTTCGTCTTCCGTAAGTTTATATATATATATATATATATATATATATATATATATATATATATATAGTATATCCCGAGTCTCTAAACGTCACGGAGAGATATTTAAAAAATTCGTTATTTTTTTTAATGTTCTGACATGAGTGAAAAATCATGTAAGCTAAGTTGATGTTGAAGTGGTGAACGACAATGTATAGGCACCCTTTTCTTTGTCGCAAATCCGCAATGGCAGTTGATTTTTGTCTCAGTATGCGTCTGAAAATGCTGCTCCAAGCTAAACGCCGCCTGAGGAGGTCGCCTCTCCCCTGGCACCGGCCCTGCTCCCATTTTTACCTTTAAAAATGTGTACAGTAGACAAAAATAATCCATAAATAGCGAAAATAAAGCAAGAATCAGCGTTCCGTAATAATTTCACAGCTAAGGTTGTACGCGCTTCAACTGCGGCACTTGTTTCACTTTGAAGTATAGATGATCAGCTGGCTGTTTTCGTCTCACATTTACACGGCTTTCTTTGTTACTATTTCGTTCATTATTTTTACTAATAAGTTCAATTTTTTCCCTGGATGCCATAGTTGCAATAGAAACAGGCAAAAAATAATAATAACAAATAATTTTTCGGTTTTCTCATGAGGGGGTTTGCACCCCATAACCCCCCCCTCCCCCCCCCCCCCCTCTTCCCCCCTGGCTACGCCTCTGAATGGATATATCATAAGAGCTTCTCTATTAGCACATCTTAAGCAGAAAGAATAAATGCTAATCATTACTGGTATAATAAAAGTGCATACATTGAAAGGCGGGATCGGCCTTCTTGGGTATACAGCCACTGCCTCCATATAGAACAATGAATGACTGCTCTAAACATTATTCTCCACAGGAATAATTATCAGAAACTACACTTATTAATAATTTTACAACAATCAAAACAGACAATGTAAACGAATACTTTTGCTGCAATGAAATTGTTTAATTCATTAAATTTACACGTAATTTATCAGAAACACACGATTATTGGAGTTCTTTCCCATATGTATTGCATACTTTGAGTTTTACTTTCATGCATTGTTGTAAATTGTATAGAACATGAATATGCATTGTATACTGTAACGATTATGTCGGACAACAATCAAAACAACGTATATGAATACTTATGAGGCAATGAAATCTTTTAATTCATTATATTTAGACGTAATTTATCAGAAACACATGATTATTGGAGTTCTTTCCAATATTAGGCTTGCTAGATGAAAATTTCGAAAAAATACGTACATTTTTCGTGGAAAAAAGTAATAATTTGGCTAAAAGAATGTTTGATTTTTGTCAAGAAAAGTTACCTAACTCGAGTAACCAGCTTTTCTCGGCAATTGGGGACACAGCACTTCGTGCTAACCATATTTTCACTTCTAATTTATAAATAAAACTGCTTCAACAAATCATGTTTTATCACGTTAGATCTACTCGAACTGCTAAAACTGCTTCAACTGATTTGAATCAACAAAGCCGCAACGTCAAAGAACACGTGTCGTGACGTCAAAGTACCCCTCCAACCCCTCCATCTCCTCATTGCTTTTTGGGGTACTTTTTATTGCCTCCTCAGACGTTCGCTACTCTGCTATGTAAGTGCGTGAACTCTGTCCTGAATAATATTCAGTATATGTTTACGTTGCTATCATAAACATCGATCGTTTCGTTGCTTAAAAGTGCGAATCGAATAACGCTAAACTTCCGTTTATTTGTAAACTTCATTGAAGCTAATTGAATGGGAGGAAACAATGACGGCCGCATTGGCAACGCCCGGAAAGAGTACGAAAAATCTACAAAATTACGAAACAAATAGCGTATTTCTGAAGACTTCAACCGTGTAACATGTAAACTTCGCAGGAATAAGATAGTATAGAGTTTTATTCGTCGAATAAAGGAAAAAAAGAAAAAAATCGGTCCATATTTACGTATTTTAATGCTTGAAGGAAGAATACCTTGCAAGTCAAGAAATGGATCCATACGTGTTATCTTATGGAAAAAAGTTAATCCCCTATATTGGCAGCACTGATTAATCCCGGTTGATCAAACATTGACAATTCACTAAGTTAGGATGTAAGGAAGAATCGTACCAAATGTGTTATTCTAGCTTTTACCGTTTAGGAGGAGTTCCATGAACAAACACACAAACACACACTTCAAAATATATTATAGTGTATACTATACATGTGTGTGCGTGTGTGTATGGTCTGCTTGCATATTTATGCCTTAACTTCGTTATTACGGTCACCGCCGCCCGTGTGCAAGTCTCTCATTTGCCACCATTTTTAGACGTTCTTTAAAAAAATTAAAAAACCCGTTATTGTTTGACAAATCTCTGTAACCAATAAATATGAAAGAATATACGGCATATTATGATACAATCGCATAGATGTTAAAAATAGTGTCTCTTACAAAAAATCGGTCGCCCCCGTTGTTTGGCCGCCCGTGTTATAGATGCACACATCACACATATGGACAGTGCCATTAAATGTTCATCTAATTTACGGTAGAAACCGCTGAGAACCATTTGGGAGAGTGGAATACTATTTAAAGATGCCATTGTAATCTGGATTATGCTTTTAGATTAAACACTGAAGTACTGGAATTGGTATTGAGCTAAGATCTGATGGAGCTGTTATTTGAAATCTAATAATCAAACGTAAAAATATAAGGGAAGAAACCCTTTTTAGGCGCGTTTCGCTTACAGCGTGAGCGCCTATAACCGGGGTCTCTATTTACATATTAAAGAAATCGTTACAACATACATTGTACAAACTTTCTCATATATGGGTACTAATGCGTCGTTTAGTTACCTTCAGAAAATGAAAATCGTATGACCTGCCACAAAAAGTCTTTCTACTTTTGGTCAATGCCCACGCGAAGATATTTTGAAATCAGACGATGGGAACATTTTTGTAAAATATTTGCCACCAAATGTGACAGCGTCGATCCTACCGATGGACCAAGGAGTGATTCAAAACTTTACAGTGATTTATAAAATAAACTTGGTGCATAAATTAGTTATGGAAGGTAATGAATTATTGACATTTTGGAAAAAATAAGTGTTAGATGCGATTTATGAAATTTCAACGGCGTGGACATCGATCAAAAGCATAACAAAAGAATCGTTTCGAAAAATATTACTGCGAAATGACGAAGAACTTCTTGGTGAAGGGAATAATACTGACGAAGGAGCTTCCGAAGTTAATTTATGACATATTATTGGTTTTGAAATTTTAGATCAAGAAGCAGTTTTTGAGTGGTTTAATTCAGACAAAAATTTGACCGGTCATGAAATGCTGACCGATGACGAAATAGCACGACGGGTTATGAACGAAGAAGAATCAAGCCCAACCACAAACGGAGACCCAGAAGAGGATTTGCTGCCGACAAATAAAATCGGTCACACTGCCAATTTGTCTCATGTGGAGGGTTTACTTGACTACGCGGAGCAAGAAGACGACGTTGCTCTTGCCGACAAGATGATGCTGCGTAATTTAAGTACTACCATTTGTAAGAAGGCCAACCAAGGGAAAAGGCAAACTTTACTTTTTCAAAAAATAATAAGTTCGTTTAAATTATGTACCTCTATAAATATATATGTATATTAGGGTGGACCTTAGTTACTCTTGGTGAAAATTTTTTTTCGAAACTTCTTTCACGCGACCCCCCCAAGTTGTGCCATTTGGTGAGAAAATAATTCCTACAAAAGCGCAAATTGATCGGACAACGGAAACACGTGCCACAAACGACTTTTTCACAAAAAAAATTAAATTTCACCAAAAATGAAACAATACACACTACATCAACTTTATTGATCACTAGATGTTATTTTAAGCTAAAATGCTTATTATAATAGCTTATTATAACAAAAAAAATTGTTTATTAATAATTTAAAAAATTCCTTTAATCCAAAATTTAATAATTTTTGTACTCGGCATCATTTTCAGTATTCTATTGAGAAAAAAACAAAAAAATTGAAATGTTAAATTGTTTTGTGTATGTACATTTAATTATTTATTGTTATTAACAATCATATGAGTTCCTATCAGCAAAACTTATCGTTATAAACCATTAAAGTCGAATTTATATATAAAGGGAAGAGGAGAGAAAAAACAGTGTAATTCAGGGTGCAATGATATAAACTTTTTAATTAAAATCTTCCCTTAACATACTCTTATTAACATTAGGATAACGCTGCTTGTAGTCGGTTACAACTTGTAAAATAAACTGTGTTTCCGCTTCACTTTTTGTCAAACAGTCATTGTAGTCTTTCATTAATTTGACTCCTTGTTCAGCAATATCATTTACAATTTTAATGTGGTTTTAAAATTATCATCCGTTGCCCACAATGACGGATCTTTAGACATAAAATCTGTTATACTAAATCGCTCAAAAAATTTCTTCGATTGAACAGAAATGAAGTTTTCTGCACCATAATGTTTATATTGTCCTACATCTTTAGGGGAAATGGTTACTTTTAAAAAATTATAGTCGGATTCATTATTAAGGGCTTGAACCATAAGTCTTTTAGTGTTAATTGAAATTTCGCTGTCAAAAAAGGATACTGTTGCATTTTCGAGTGCCAAATAACATGAATGGGTACATTATATTTTAGTTGCCACATTACTTATAGCTTCATCAACGTTTTTGTATTCGTGAAGATCTCACAAGAGTTGGAGATCTAGACGAGGAGCTATTATCTATATTGGTGCCCGAATCCACTCCTGGATATATAAATTCGTTAAAAAGATACATATCTCGAATTCCTAATTTTTCTTCCGGACTTATTTTAAATTGATCTCGAAAAAGATATATTTTTAAACAATATATAGCCTTGACCATCCATCTGGCATGGTGGAAAGCGCCAGGGATTCTGAATGAGATCCCATCAAAAGGAGTTCAACCAAGAAAAATAATCATTAATTCTATTAATTCCTTTTAATCTTCCCTCGGCTGCACCTCTCGCAAACTTTGTAGCGAAAACTCGAATTTTTTATTTACATCTTTGACGGCCAAGGCCACAGCCGTACGCGTACGCGGTAGCTCATGCGCAATATTATGCACTGAATTCAGTGATAAAATCAAAAGGTTTCGAATAAATTGTTTAAACTTATAAGTAAATATTACTATTAAACAACTAATAAATGATACTTTTATTAAATAATAGTAACTTTTTCAGTAAAAATATTATAATAAAGTTACCTCTGAAATTAAAGTAAAATTACTAAAATTTCAAAACTTCAAGTCAATTGTGGCACGCCTTCCCGTTGTCCGACTGACTTCTCCTTTTGCAGAAATTATTGTTTCACCAAATGGAACAAATCTAGGGGGTCGCGTGAAAAAAATTTGATGGTCGAAAAATAAGGTCCACCCTAATGTATATATTAATATTTTTGTAATTATATTTACATTTATGTCATATTTTCGAGTTTTTCTCTCATTTTGCGGATTATCCGAGGAACTTGATTTCCCAACCTTCCCGGATAATCGGGAGTCTACTATAATTATCATTAGCGGCATCTTCATTTATACACTTTTAGAGAATTCTCAATCAGTACCAGGCGACCGAAGAAGTAATACCTCGCAATTACAAATCGCTTCGCTCACACTGACCGCGTGTGTCTCTGTGCAGTCCGCAGTTTCAAATGATTTTGTTTATATGGAGAGCACGTGCTTACACATCTCGAATCTAAGGTGGAGATGTACAAACATATTCGTACTAAAAGTTTTGGGAGAAGACACTTAAATAACCGTAAATGGTTTGAGATTATTCGATTCGATTGGTCATTGTTTCATATTAATGGCATTATAATATAGCCCTCTGATTCCCATTAAAAGCTTACCTATAGGAAAGCATTGAGCTCGTTGCAATGGTAGTCAATTGTTGAGACCCAGAATAACTCCCACTTTTTTCAGATAAAACTAAAAATATACGCCTAATCTACAGGGATTTGAATTCCGTCTTCAAAAATAAGAAACTTCAATTTTTAAACTTTCCGATAGTTCAAGTCATACACACACACACGCACACACGCACGCGCGCGCGCACACACACACACACAAACATATATATGGAGGAAGGATTATAAGAACAGTGAAATACGCGGATGATCATGTACTTCTAGCAAGAAAGGAAAAGGAACTCCAGAAAATGATAAACAGTTATAAAATACGGTATTTGAAATAAATATAGGAAAACAATGGTCCTGCGAATATCAAGTAAAGAAGAAGAAAATTTGAACATAAGTATTGGAGGAAAGCAGTTAGAACAAGTTTCAGATTATAAATACCTTGGAAGCATCATAACGAGAGAAGCAAAATGTACCGATGAAATCTGGACTAGAATAACAAAGAAAGAAACTACTACTAACGGGAAATATAACGCAGGAAATCTGCGAGAAGTTGATAAAATGCTATGTATGGAGTATAGCTTTGTATGGGGCAGAAACATGGATGCTGAGGAAAAATGATATTAATTACTTGGAAAACTTCGAAATGTGGACATGGAGAAGAATGCTGAAGATGAAATGGACAAATAGGGTGAAAAATGAGGAAGTACTACGAAGAATAGGAGAGAAGCGAACGATTACACAGACTATCAGAAAGAGGAAGGCGAACTGGATTGGGCATTACCTGAGGAGAGAGTGCATGATTAAAGAAGTGCTAGAAGGAAAACTGGATGGAAAAAGAGAAATAGGTAGGAAAAGGTTTCAGCTGATAGACGATTTGAAAGGGAAAGAGATCTATCAAGACATGAAGAAGGCTGCGGAAAATAGAAGTATATGGAGAACCATGTTTAACCATGAATAATCACGGACCTGTCAACGGACAGACAACCTATGATGATCTCTACATCTACATCTACATGATACCCTGCAAATCACCAGACTGGTGGGTGGCAGGGGGTGCAGCACACCGAAACCTACCTAATAACGTCCCTCGTGGGAATCACTCTCCTGTTATGATCCCGTATGGTCCTTGGGAAAAACGAGCTCTGATATCGCTCGGTCCTACAGTCGATCTCTCGTATTTTATTCTCGTGATCGTGCCTGCCCATGTACGTAGGTGCCTCTAATATTCCTGAGACCTCCTCTAAGAGAACTTCCGACCTAAATTTCTCCAGAAGCCTTAACCTAGCGCTAATTCTGCGATCCTCTAGCGATATCCAATTCAACTCCTTCAAGAGTGATGTGACGCTTAATTTTTGCTCATATTTTTGCTTTACGAATCTGGCTGCTCTGCGTTGGATTCTTTCTAACTCAAGTATTTGTCCCTTTTCGTACGGATCCCATATGCTGGAAGCGTATTCGACCTGAGATCTGACCAATGATATATAACACGTTTCTCGTACCTGTTCTGTGCTACATCTTACTATTCTGCCTACGAAGCCCAATTTCTTATTAGCTGCGCCTACGATCCTTCGAATATGCATATTCCATGATAGATCACGACAAATGGTGACTCCTAAATATTTAACGTACTCTGCAGATTGGATATTCAATCTATCAATTCTGTACTCCGAGTCTAATTCATTGTTCTTACTCTTCCAGAAACTCAATAGGGAACATTTGCTGTGATTAACTTCGATTTTCCAATCTTGACACCATGCTGAAAGGGCGTTTAAATCTTCCTGGAGCGATTTTTGGTCATCCTGACTCGTTATCTCCTTATATAAAACGGTGTCATCTGCGAAAAGTCTTATTTTGCAGCGAACTACCGAGCAGATATCGTTTATATATATCAGGAATAGTAGTGGGCCTATGACACTTCCCTGTGGAACACCTGATGCGACTTTTACCGGGTATGAAGATTTCCCATCAATAACTACTATCTGTTTTCTGTCTGAGAGGAAGTCTTTTACCCAACTCACGACGTTAGGGTTTATGCCGTACTTTCCTAGTTTTCCTATTAATTTATTATGGGGTACTTAGTCAAACGCTTTTTTAAAATCAATGAAAATGGCATCAACCTGAGTGTTTTTCTCTCCGCATTGTAACAAATCGTTTACGAACAGGGCGAGCTGCGTTTCGCATGACCTACCTTTCCGAAACCCGTGTTGGTTTTTGCTTAGTGAAGAACGACCGTCTAAGTAACGCAGAACAGAGCTAACAATTATATGTTCTAGAATCTTACACGATAATGACGTCAAGGAAATCGGTCTATAATTTTCGGGGTTCTCTTTATCACCGCCTTTGTGGATGGGCGTTACGTATGCTAGCTTCCAGTCTTTTGGAACGGTACCATGTGCAACGGATTTTCGAATATTATTTTCAAGTAAGGTGCGATTACCGAGGCTAGCTCTTTCAACACACGCGCGGGTATGCCCTCGGCCCGGGAGACTTATTTAGCTTAATCGACTCTAGCTGGTGCGCGATACCTGTTTCCGAGAATATCATATCTTCCATCGAATTTCCCTCATCATTCAAAGCTGGTTCCTCAAATTCGTTGCTCACTGAAGTAAACGCTTTCTGAAAGTGTTCATTTAACAAGTTCGCTTTTTCCGCGCTGTCATGTACTACATCACCTGCCTCCGTTCTCAAAGACGCTATGGTGGGGCCTCTACCATGAACCTCTCTAACGTACGACCAAAATGCTTTCGGATTTTCTTTCAAATTACTATGCAGAACTTTCTTTTTGTAATCATTAAATGCTTCTCGCATTGTTACTCTAGCTCGTGACCGCGCCTCTCTGTATTGTTGCCGTATCATTGACCTCTGTTCCTCTGTGACTTTTGAAGAATTACTATTTAAGCGAGCGTGAAGTTTCCTTTGCCGTCTAAGAGCGCATCTAACTTTCTGGTTGTACCATCTTGGTTCCGCACCATCACGTTTAATTTTATGTGGAATAAATTTATCCGTACCCTCTCGCATCATATCCCTGAACACGCACCATAATTCCTCTGTACTATTAGGAATAGCGTCGATAGATGCCCCGCAGAAATAAGGGAATTGTGTCTGTAAAAAAGACCTAAATTTCGAGAAATCGCCTTTGGCGTACATATATACGCGTCTTCTAGCCTTAACCTGTTTCTCCACTTTTAGCTTAAATTCTACGTACACAGCATTATGATCGCTTATTCCTTCCTCTATGGAAAGCTTGTTCATACGCTCGGGGTAATTCGTTACGAGTAAATCTAATATATTGTTCGATCTCGTGGGACATCTTACTAGCTGACACAACGAGTGTTTAACGAAGGTTTCTATAAGTGCCTCGCATGATGATATAGATCTGGTTTCTGTGCACTTCTACTAAGCTATTAATTTTTTTTTCAAAACGTATATTCCCTTTGCAATACAGATGACGTCACTGGCTCATCAGCATGAGAATAACAATAGCACGGGAGGGTTGTTTGCCTCCGCAGCCTGCGCTCCCGCGCAATTTAGTGCCATTTTATAGGCAATTGAGAGAGAGAGAGAACGGTTTTTCCGCTTCGGCTGGCTTAATTAAAAAGTTCTCCTTCCTTCGTCCTCATTAGTCAAGAGAGGCAGCCTGGAGACGAGAGCTCTCGCCAGAGGTCTCCCGCCGCGTCTTCCATTAGAGATCTCCCAAACATTAAGCAGAAGCAGTCTATAAAGCCGCACCTCGCCCACCACACCCTCCCGTACACCACGAAATCCCTTTTTCCTGCCACGTTCTCCAGACACCACGCCCCCGCGCACTCGTGAAATCGCGTGCGTGGGACACGTGCTGTGTTCCTTCGCCAATCACCCTTTCCATCAACACGACGTGTTTCCGGAAAAAGGGCGAAACTAACATTTTATGCATCGCTTGTTTCCACTCGAAGAATAAGTTTCAAAATATAGGTGGATTTTCATTTTCTTCTACCGATTATACGTTAGAATTATTATTATTTATCGCCTGTTGATTAGTGTGGGTTTATCTTCCCTAGAAAATTAATACGTAAAAGAAGATATTAGGACGAATGTAACGCCTAAATTCTAGCTCCGAATAAGCGAGGACTTTAAAAGAGTTACAGACGCATTTTACGTCCGGAAAGACGTATTTTTGTCAAAATTCTGCTACAGAATAGAATTTATATAATGAAAACTGAACGCTGTTGATTGGCTCGTTATCCTCGTTTAAATGCAATGAAATGGTCCGATATTCAATTATTAAATCCTAGTTCCTGGAAAGCGAATGAAGCTGAATTTGCATTAATTTTAGGAAATTAATCTAAATTAGAAAAGTCAGCATTTAAAAACTCGTGTCAGCGTAAATATATATGATTCATAAATACGCATTTTCTTCTGCATTAACCTATAAATATCCCGGCCGGGTTAGACTGGTAGGCAGTGCGCCTGCCTTCTAACCAAAAGATCGCGGATTCGAATCCCGCTTCGGGCATGGCTGTTGTGATGTTGATTTTATCTAAGAGAATTCGACGGTGCAAAATAACCTTAGTTGTCGACGAACCTCAAAAAAACCTAGTTACTACTACTACCTATAAATATTTCAACATATCACATACCTCATAAAATTAAGTAAACGGTAAACGAAACAAAAATGTTTCAATGTTGCTAATTAATCATTCGTTTGTTTTATTTTTATGTGCGATGAAATTAGATTTTCCTTCCTATGAGTGGAGTCTACTAACTACTGTAGCATCTTCCATTTTCATAAATTCCTTTCTGTAATAAAGATTTCATTCGTTGCTGCTTCTACCAATTATAAACTCCAAAAATATGATTCCAGAAGAAATTACTTAAAAAATACAAAAAGTGACGTAAATTGAAGGAATTCCGCAAGTAGCGGATTGGTCATTCATTAACTACGAGACAATATTGATACAAAGAAGGAAATAATTGACTTGAAAGATAAGACTATGAAAAAATTACTTTTTTAAAATGGAAAAGAAACAAGTGAGTAAAGAATTTCAGAGCAATTAACATAAGGCGCATTTTTGTGCAATTTAATAAAATACGTTATTTTGCATTTAAATTAATTATTTATCAACTATTTCCTAATCATGGGATTAGAGCTTATGATAGCTAAACAGATTCATTAAATAAATTTTGTTCATCGTAGGAATGAATTTTTAAGAAAATTGCATAATCTTATTTACTATTATCATATGCATTTAATATATGACCACGGAAACCTTGGCTGGAAAAATGATATATCATGTGTTTTTAGAGAAAATAAGTTCTTTAAAATGGTACTATTAGACACGGTCAGTAGTACGATATATACGTTGCTAATTACTGCTTTGTAGTCAAACATATGTTTTATAGAATAGACGTGACGTTATTACAATTTCACCTTTGTGCTCACCATTTACTCCCCAGGTACTGATCAACCTTGTTTTTATTACTTTCTCCATACGTAGTAATGGGAAAGTATTGTTATCTCGAAAATAACCGACTTCGAGATTTCAACGGAAATACAAGTTTTGACGCCACTAGAACAAGTTTAGATTATTTTCGGAATGATGTGTGTGTGTGTCTGTGTGGACGTACGTGATTGTGGACGCTCTAACTCAAAAAAAGTACTTGTCATATTAATACCAAACTTCATATGTAACACTTTAGCATGAGCACAAAGAACTGATTAGTTTTTGGACAATACCGGTTAACTGGAAGTCGAGTATTATTCGCACCCGATTCGGTTTTTGCGATATTTCTCCGTTAAAACATCATTATTGTATATACAATTCTATAAAAAGGTTATAGAGAATGTAATTTCATAAAACCTTCATTTGAAAGAATTTTGCATAGCAGTCATTGTTTAGGAATTATTTATAAAATATCTGATGTGGCCAACATATGACTTTCTCCGTAATTGGGGTATAGTTATTTAAATTATTATGAATAGCATTATAATATTCGAAAAATCCGTTGCACATTGTACCGCTCCAAAAGACTGGAAGCTAGCATACGTAACGCCCATCCACAAAGGCTGTGATAAAGAGAACCCCGAAAATAATAGACCAATTTCCTAGACGTCATTATCGTGTAAGATTCTAGACCATATAATCGTTAGCTCTGTTCGGAGTTATTTAGATGGTCGTTCTTCGCTAAGCAATAACCAGAAAGGTAGGCCATTCGAAACGCAGCTCGCCCTGTTCGTAACCGATTAGTTGAAATGCGGAGAGAAAAACACTCAGGTTGATGCCGTTTTCATTGATTTTAAAAAAGCGTTTGACAAAGTACCCCATAATAAATTAATAGGAAAACTAGGAAAGTACGGCATAAACCCTAATATCGTGAGTTGGGTAAAAGACTTCCTCTCCAACAGAAAACGGATAGTAGTTATTGATGAAAAATCTTCTTACCCGGTAAAAGTCGCATCAGGTGTTCCACAGGGAAGTGTCATAGGCCCACTACTATTCCTGATATATATAAACGACATCTGCTCGGTAGTTCGCTGCTAAATAAGACTTTTCGCAGATGACACCGTTTTCTTTAAGGATATAATGAACCAGGATGACCAACTATAGCTCCAGGAAGATTTAAACGCCCTTTCAGCATGGTGTCAAGATTGGAAAATCGAAGTTAATCGCAGCAAATGTTCCCTATTGAGTTTCTGGAAGAGTAAGAACAATGAATTAGAGTCGGAGTACAGAATTGATAGATTGAATATCCAATCTGCACAGTACGTTAAATATTTAGGAGTCACCATTTGTCGTGATCTATCGTGGAATATGCATATTCGAAGAACCGTAGGCGCAGCTAAGAAGAAATTGGGCTTCGTAGGCAGAATAGTAAGATGTAGCACAGAACAGGTACGAGAAACGTGTTATTTATCATTGGTCAGATCTCAGGTCGAATACGCTTCCAGCATATGGGATCCGTACGAAAAGGGACAGATCCCTGAGTTAGAAAGAATCCAACGCAGAGCAGCCAGATTCGTAAAGAACAATGTGAGCAAAAATTAAGCGTAAGATCACTCTTGAAGGAGTTGAATTGGACATCGCTAGAGGATCGCAGAATTAGCGCTAGGTTAAGGCTTCTGGAGAAATTTAAGTCGGAAGTTCTCTCAGAGGGGGTCTCAGGAATACTAGAGGCACCTACGTACATGGGTAGGAACGATCACGAGAATAAAATAAAATCTGATGTGACCAACACATGACTTTCTCCGTATTTGGGGTATAGATATTTAAATTCTTTTTATGAATAGCATTATAAGGCAAAATTATTATTTCGTATCGTAAAAGTATACAGTCGTCCTTATTGCCGTAAATTACGTAAATTTTGAATATGTTAACATAATCCACCGCTACATAATGGTGGCGCTGTATACTGCAAATTAAGAAAAAGCAAAATATCTCCGAAATGGATGGTTCTACGAAAATTTGTTTCAAACAAAACTTGAAGAAATATTATTCTCTACAACTTTGGTCCTCGCGATTATTACCAATAACGATGTTTTTAAGGGGAAAACCGAAAAACCCGGTTATTTATAAATGACTCCTAAACAATAAATACAGTAGAAAATTGTCAAAAATGAAAGTTTTAGGAAATTACATTCTCTATAACTTTTGTATAGAATTGTAGATACAATAATGATGTTTTAACGAAGAAATACCGCAAAAACCAAATCGGGTTCGGAATAAACCTCGACTTCCTGTTACCCGTTATTGCCCAAAAACTGATGATTTCTTTGTGCTCATGTTCAAGTGTTATATATGAAGTTTGGTGACGATATGGCACGTACTTGTTGAGTTAGAGCGCCTCAAATAACACACACACACGGACATAATTCCGAAAATAGTCTAAACGTGTTCTAGGGACCTCAAAACGTGTATTTCCCTTGAAATCCCGAAGTCGATTTTCTTTATGAATACAATACTTTCACATTACTACTTATGGAGAAAGTAATAAAATACGAGAGATCGACTGTAGGACCGGGCGATGTCAGAGCTCGTTTTTCCCAAGGACAATACGGGATCATAACAGGAGAGTGATTCCCACGAGGGACGTCATTAGGTAGGTTTTGGTGTGCTGCACCGCCTGCCACCCACCAGTATGGTGATTTGCAGGGTATCATGTAGATGTAGATAACGCAAATTATTATTTCGTATCATAAAAGAATACAGTCGTCCTTATTGCCGTAAATTATGTATATTTTGAGTGTTTACAGAATTCACCGCTACATAGGGGTGGCGTTGTAAACTGGAAAAGGTTAAATATATCCGAAATGGATGGTTCTAGAAAAATTTTTTTCAAACAAACTTGGAGGAAATATTATTCTCTACAACTTCGGTCGTCACGAAGATTACCAATTACAACGTTTTTAAGGAGATATTTGACAGAAACAGACAAACCGATTATTTTCTATAAATAAATTCTAAAAAATAACTGCTATGGAAAACTATTTCAAATAAAAGTTGTAGGAAATAACATTCTTTATAACATTTGTCTAGAATATAATAATGATATTTTAACGGAGAAATATCACAAAAACCGAATCGGGTTTCGAATAATCCTCGACTTTCGTTTATCCGATACTGTCCAAAAACTAATCAGTCCTTTGAGACCATACCAAAGTGTTATATATGAAATTTGGTAAAGATATGCCAATTACTTTTTTAGTTAGAGCGCCCACAATCACACAAACACGCACACACACACAAGACATCATTTCCAAAAGAGTTTAAACGTGTTCTAGGGAGCTCAAAACGTGTATTTCCGTTGAAATCTCTAAGTCGATTTTTTTCGTGATCACAACACTTTCCCGTTACTACGTATGGAGAAAGTAAAAAGAAAATTCTTCCGAAATAGATGGTTCTACGAAAATTTGTTTTAAAAAAACTTGGAAGAAATATTATTCTCTACAACTTTGGTCCTGACGACGATTACCAATAACGATGTTTTTGAGATATTTGATGGAAACCGAAAAACCGATTACTTACAAATAATTCCTAAACAATAACTGCTATGGAATATTATTTAAAGCGAAAGTTGTAGAAAATCGCATTCTCTATATCATTTGTATAGAATTGTATATACAATAATGATGTTTTAACGGAGAAATAACGCAGAAACCGAATAGGGTTTCGAATAAACCTCGACTTCCTGTCAACCGATATTGTACAAAAATTACTCTTTGATACTCTTGCTAAAGTGTTGCATGTGAAGTTTGGTAACGATATGGCGAGTACTTTTTGAGTTAGAGCGCCCACAATCACATACACATGCACACACACTTTCCGAAAATAGTCTAAACGTGTTCTAGGGACCTCAAAACGTGTATTTCAGTTGAAATCTCGAAGTCGATTTTTTTCTTGAAGACAATACTTTCCCATTACTACGTATGGAGAAAGTAAAAATAATCGGTCTTTTCGGTTTCCGTCAAATATCTCCTTAAAAACGTCGTAATTGGTAACCTTCGTGAGTACCAAAGTTGTAGAGAATAATATTTCTTCCAAGTTTTGTTTGAAACAAATTTTCGTAGAACCATCCATTTCGGAGATATTTCGCTTTCTCTTAATTTCCAGTATACAGCGCCACTACAATGTAGCGGTGAATTCTGTTAACATTCAAAATATACCTAATTTACGGCAATAAGGACGACTGCATACTTTTACGATACGAAATAATAATTTTGCCTTATAATGCTATTCATAGTAATTTAAATATCTATACCCCAAATATGGAGAAAGTCATGTTGACCACATCAGATTGTTTACTATATGTAGCTCTAATGTAGAGCTATTTATATTTCCAAGAATGTTTTTTGTTGATAACTTTTGTAATTTTTAAGTTGTTTTGTGCACATACAGACAGACGAACAAATGGACCGATTATATATTTAATTTTTTTAGCGCTAACATGAAGAGAAGAAGACTAATATGAATATACTAGTGTAATGCCCGTTTAAATATCAACGGAAGAATTATAGATAATAGATTATTAATATTTGCATTTAAAATAATTATTAGCACACTTTTACATCTGAAATATTTCGTCATATATTACATTTCTCGTGAATATTCTGTTGTCGTTTAGTAAATGCCTTTGGTTTTTATTTTCGGCTATAAAATTCTGATATTCTTCTCCCACCTTGCTCTCGTCAATGCTGCATATAGATGTCGGTGTGCAAAGACAGAGAAATAATTATATGTAAACATATATAACGTACGGAAAATAATTAAATTTCGTGCACTTAACATTGTGATTGTTTTAAAATTGTACTCTGTACTTAAGAAGAAAGAAAGCTTACTCGAATTCTCAATAATGTTCTCCGTCGTTATGTATTGCATATTTAAAATAAAACTCTTTCAAATATTTAAATTAAAAACTAATTAATCAATCAGCGGAATAATTTTTGTTTGAATACTATCTGAACAAAAACAAATCAATTTATTTGAACATTGTAAACTGTTCCCTTGACGGTTGATACGTACTGTAAATTCCAATTCCTTTTATAAAAACAAATCAGTTCATTAAAAGATCTACTGTTCTTTCTTCAAAAATTGCCTGTTAACAGTTTTAAATGTCCTTTTAATTTTAATTGAATTTTAATTTATATTCGTTTCCAAACTTCGGCCACTGTTACGAAATTAATTCGAGGAATAACAATATTAATTCGTAAGCACGTATGGTTTACAAAGAATTTAATTTAAGAATGCTTTTTATTTCCAATTTTTCTAAAATGACACTGTAGATACTTAAAATTTTTTATATTTACGTTAATATACTTATTTTCCATAAAACACGCCAATCTCTCCCCTTCCTTCCTCTCTCCCTCTCCCTCGTATTGAAGCACTCAAGGCACCCTTATTCCCAGAAGGATGTATACAATAATAGTAATTTGAGATGTAACAATGATAATGGTCGACATAGCAACATCGCGTTAAAATGGCGAGATATCCACAAAATATGAAAATTAAACGCTTAACTTGGAATATTTCGAACTGTGGGCGAAAAAAGACGAACGGAATAAGAAACTTTATAACTTTTTCTTCAAAATGGTTCAAATCCGAAAGTCCTCTGTTAATTTCTTTTACTATTTATTTCCAAATGAATAAAAGCCTGCACGTCAAAAAATCGCGTTTTACATGTTAAGTAATGGGAAATGGAGATGCCTCTCTTGGAGACGAACCAAGCAATTTTTGTGCGATTTAAATTTGTCATTCTCTGAGTAAGTGTTAGTCAAGCATCCCTACCAAATTGCGATTTTTTATCATTATTATTTCTTGAGTTATTAGCGTTTGCATAGCGTGACCAACCAACCAACCAGCGGACGACGGCTGTTATTATATAAAACTAGCTTTTCGTACCCGGCTTCACCCGGGTGTATTTCGGACTGCAAGTAGTTATACTTTTTCCCGCTTAGAAGACAGCTTGAGAAAATGATACATACTAAAACTTCTCCTCTCCTTTCTGTAAACCACATTAGGAGTCTTGAAATAAAGTGGAAAGAACACGAAACGAACCAATACGAAAACTACAAAAACCACCATGAAAAAAGAAATAAATTAAACGCTAACCAATACCCGGTAGAAAAGGATGTAAACCGACAAATAAATAATCGTGGAACATAAATTAAGAGTACAACCAAAGAATATAAGTTCAATGTAAAAACCACCAAGAAAAAAGAAATGACTTAAACTCTAACCAATAGCCGGCATAAAAGGTGAAACCGACAAACAGGTAATCATGGAACAAAAATCAAGAGCACAACCAAAGAATATAAACATAGACTACAAAATGAACAATTAAGAACGTAAACAAAGAAAACAAAAAATGGACACGAAACGAAAGCAAATGAAAACAACAAACTAACCAAAACCAACCAACGAATAATCTCCTAAAGCTCAATGTATCTGACGATGGCGACTGACGCTTTCTATTCAGTTGCTAAATAAACAACCAACAATCACAAAATAGCGTGTCTTAGTGATGAGTAATTATTGATTACGCGGAATATGAGTTTGTATGTAAACATAATAACAGGAGAAACTAAATAAGAATACCTACTATTACTCTAAATAGATATAAAATTATTGATCTTAATTGTGTTTTCCATCTTAATTAATTGAATAATAGATTGAGATATTCGAACGAATCGATTTTAAATAATGTAGTAAAATGTTTTACTTTTCTAACGTAATTAATTACGTGAGTGTATCGGTAGTGTTTACATTTTACCCATGGAACCGCAGACACGAATTCTTAATTTTAGTTCAGAAGACATAATAAAATTCAACAAAAGTATTATTCAAATAAAATCTTTCGAAATTCACTGCGTTACGTGTTCAAAATGTTAATCTAATTTAGTTCTCGTATTAAAATAACAATTACTCAAGAGTGAACCTTATTTCCAATTGATAAAACTCTCTTTTAATTCAAAACGATATTATATATTACAAAAAAGTATCTAATTATTATTGAAACGCAAAATGGATGAGCATAGGAAAAAACTTGCATGTTAGCATGAAATGCTCAATTCAGTTTTTATTTATAAACTGATAAAACAAAACACAAAAACTTTAACGTAGTAATTTAATCATATATCTTCAGTAATTTTCACTTAAACAAAATATGAAATAAAATAAGACAAAAGGCATATAAAAACAATTGAACTTATATCCAAACATACCTATAATGCGAATGACACGATTACAGAAAAAAAAACAGTTCACTAACGTTTATTCGCAGAATTAACCTGCGTATAGAAGACCATACATAATGAAAGAAAAACATACAATCAAATCAGAAGATATTAAATGAGTATTTCATCAACTATTTCTACGTTTACGATATGTTTATAGTTCAAACGTAATTTGTTTACATCGGTTGCTAAGTATATCCAAATGCTGAGCAATAATGAAAATAAGATTTTCCCTTCAATTCGTCTTATTTGATCTGTAAGCCCCTCTTTAAAAAAATTATTCCAAAAGAGGAGATCATTTACCACAAAAAAGTCTGCGAGAGCATATGTCTGCGATATATATGTAAGGAGTTAAAAATTCGAGAAATTTACGAAAAAATTTTAAATGGAAATCCCATATAAACGAAAATATTTTATCATAATTAAATAGTAAACCGAATCGGTTTAAAAACCTTACTACACCACCGTACACATGATAACGGTTAATATGACACCTTCCTCTTTTTTCCGCGTGTTGTAGTTTCTGAGCCTTAGCAGAACATACATACATACATACATACATACGAACACCTTACTTTATAGATATGTATAGATAGATGTATAGATTATCAAGATTGCGGAATGATCGGAAGGAGCACCTTTGAAACCCAAATTAGAATAAGATAAGGAAATTCCTACGAAATTGTTCACAGCGCCACTGGAATAAGAATTTAAAAAGTGAAATGATTAAGGTAGAAGGGTAAACGAAAATTATATTATAAATGATTCTTTTCCAAGAGCGAAATAGAGCGGTACTGCGAATGAAAGGAGGAAGTTGAAGGAAGGAATAGGAAAAGCCTTTCTCGAGAGGAAGCTCAGCAGAGCCAAGGTCACCCTTCACACATCCTCAGAGAGGATATAAATCAATGGAGCAGATCTGCAGAAAGTCACGAGTTGCATTATTTTGCCTCTCTGCAGAAGTTACTTTTCCAAAAAGTCGATAGAACTTTGACGATGGAATGATTTAGGACACAATTCGCACATATTCAGGAACAAGTTATTTCGTCATTTTAACATTTCGGGATGAAATTTTGGCCAAAGCTGTACGCCGGAATGGTCGAGTGATGCCATGCGATTGAATTCTAACGATAATTTTGGAATGATTGCATGTTTTTGCACGCAAAAACCATATAGCGAGATTTTGGTCGATTCCTCATACAGCCTCTCTCAAACTTGTAGTTTATAAAACGAACTTTAAATTGATAATGTTTACGAGGGCCTTCTTAAATATATGCACAAATACCATATACAGCAATGTTAATATCAAATGGACAAAATTAGCTATTTTTAAAAAACATTACTGAAATATCTAAACACAAATGTATAATTATATGGAATGTCATATTTACCCAATTAAATGATTCCGCTTCTTCAAAACTGTTGTCTCACAAAGATGATAAGCATCATCTACTATAATAAAAGGCAATGTCTGCGTGTGTGTCTGTCAGCAAAGGCCGAAGCTTAATATCTAGCAAATTAATGAACCGAATTTGATGTGATTTTCAGGATAGCATTATGATATAATAAAATTACGCTTTCACGTATTAAAGTTGAGATCAAAGACCCGGGTTCGATTCCTGGAGACATTTTCTATTTCCCATAAGGTAACACGTAAAAAGGGACATTTAGACGTGCAGGCTTTTATTCTTTTTACTTTCTCCATACGAAGTAATGGGAAAGTATTGTGATCACGCAAAAAATCGACTTCGAGATTTCAACGGAAATACACGTTTTGAGGTCCTTAGAACATGTTAGGCTATTTTCGGAATGATGTCTGTGTGTGGATGTATGTGATTGTGGGCGCTCTAACTCAAAAACTACTTGCCATATCCTTACAAAACTTGATATATAACACTTTAGCATGTGTACAAAGAACTGATTAGTTTTTGGACAATAACGGTTAAGCAGAAGTCGACGTTTATTCGAAACCGATTCGGTTTTTACGATATTACTCCGTTAAAACATCATTATTGTATATACAATTCTATAAAAAGGTTATAGAGAATGTAATTTCATAAAACCTTCATTTGAAAGAATTTTCCATAGCAGTTATTGTTTAGGAATTATTTATAAATAATCGGTTTTTTCGGTTTCCGTCAAACACGATATCTCCTTAAAAACGTCTTTATTGGTGATCTTCGTGAGGACCAAAGTTGTAGAGAATAACATTTTTTCTAACTTTTGTGTTGAAACAATTTCTCGTAGAACCATCCATTTCGGAGATATTTAACTTTTTCGTAATATCCATTATAGAGCGCCACAACCACGTAGCGGTGAATTCTGTGAAGATATTCAAAATATAAGTAATTTACGGCAATAAGGACGACTGTATTCCTTTACGATACGAAATGATAATTTTGCCTCATAATGCTATTCATAATAATTTAAATATCTATACCCCAAATATGGAGAAAGTCATTTGTTGGCCATATCAGATTTTTTTGATTAAAATTAGAAAGAATTGTCCTACAATCTTCGGATATAAACCATTTTGATGAAAACATTATAAAGTTTCTTATTCTGTTAATAGTTTTCCGCCTACAGTTCCAAATTTCTCAATGTAAATGTTTAATTAACACAGTTTGAGGAAATCTTGCCATTTTAAGGGGCCTTGCCTACCAATTCAATTGTTAGACCTCTATACCATATTGTTAATTCAATCCTTATGGGTATAACCGTGCTTTGAATGCTTTTAATACGAGAGAGGGGGGAGGGGGAGAAGTAGAGGGGAGGGAGGAAGAGGAGGGAGAGAGTGTAAGATGGGGTAGGGAGAGGGAGGGGGGAGGGAGAAAGAGGTTGTGAGAGAGGGGGGGAGAGGGAGGGATATAGAGGCAACTATTTTAAGTTTAACTAAAGATAGCCCGTCAACAACAGAATAATCACTAGAAATGTTGTGTATGGCAAAATATTTCATATGTAAAATATGATAGTAAATATTTTAAATGAAAATAATAATAATCTATCTATCTATAATTCTTTCGTTGATATTTCAACGGGCATTACCCTAGTCTAACATAAAATGCGTCAAATTCTTTGATTAACGTTTTAGAAATCGCATTCCCAGATTCGTCGAATTTCGTTCGCAAAATTTTAGCCCCTTGTGGGATGAAACAGTTATATCCTAGCGCTCTTGTAATTTAATTTTTAAATTAATTAAATACGTTTTCTGCACAAGCGTTAGTTTTTTCAGTTCAGTATAGCTTTATTAAATAAACTGAGTTGTTCGAGAAGAAATCGCAAATACACTTCTCCACATGGGTTTTCAAATAAAAAAAAATCGGTGCAACATACATTGTACAAACTATCTCATATACTATTGCGTCGTTTAGTTATCTTTAGAAAATGAAAATCGTATCAGCCGCTTTTTGGAAAATCCAATTTTTCTTAAAGTTTCCCAAGAATAAACTAGCCTTATATTCATTCATTGAGAAAAATAAAATATATAGTATTATTGCAGACATATACTCAAGTAACTGTACGAAATTTAATCAAAATCGTTAGAGCCGTTTTTGAGAAAATCAGATAATTGCTAAAGATGCCTATAATAAACTTCCCTTAATGTCAGCCATTTCTTCATATACCTTGCTTTGTATATATGTGTGTGTGTGTGGGGGGGGGGGGGGGGGGGGTGGGGTAACATAGAATTTCAGATGCTGAATCTGAAACAAAATATGGGAGCTTTGGAAAGTGAAAATGAATTCGCAAAATGACTCCTGAACTTTGGTGATTGAAAAAAAGGCGATACACTAACATAATCCTCACACTGCTATCCAAACAATCAAGATGCAGTTGCGCATTGACTTTTCTACAGTTACTCCTGAACAACTTAAAGGAAGAGCTATGTTAACCGTAACAAACGAAGACTCGCTTGATCTCAATAATCAAGTACTTAGCCATATTAATGGGCCTGAAGTGGTATTTAAAAGTGTGGCTAGTATTGTGAGTGATGATGCTTCTGATCAACTTGCGTTCCCGGAAGAATTCTTAAATAGCCTTACTCCAACCGGAATGCCTCCTCATGAACTAAAACTAAAAGTAAAAGTCGTCATCGTGCTCCTTAGAAAGCTAATGCCATTGAGAGGACAAGACTTATTGTAACTCGAATACAAACACACATAATCAAAGCAAAAGTGATCGGTACAGCAAACTCAGACACTACTTATTCCAAGAATCTCACTCATTCCATCTGACACAAATTTGCCCTTCTGTTTCAAACGAAAACAATTCCCCATACGATTGGCTTTTTCAATGACAATCAATAAGTCACAAGGCTAAATAAAATATGCCTTTATTTATCTAAGTCTATTTCTAGCCATGGAAAATTATACGTTGCTCTATCAAGAGACAAATCGTTCGATTCAATTACTGCAGTGTAGAAGAACTGAAATTGATATTTTAGGGTATAAAGAAATTTTTGATTAAAATATATAAATTTATATAAAAAAACTTGCGAGAATTTGTTTATTTTTGTATAAAGGTACGAGTGTATGACATACCATATAACAGCTGATGCTGTGGTATAAGGAAAAAACTTGAAAGGTACGTTTCAAAATTGCCGGAGTCAAATAATGTATTATATATATATATATAATTTCTATATTACATATTAAACATAGTTACTCTTATTTTCTTTTAACACTTTTCCGTTATTTTTGACGGGTTTTCCGCTAGTCTCCTATAATATATTTTGAAGAGTGTTTGCTGGTTTATGTGTTTGTTCATGGAACTCCTCCTAAACGATAAAAGCTAGAATAACCAAATTTGGTACGATTCTTCCTTACATCCTAAATTTAGTGAATGGTCAAAATTTTATTTCTGTCCGTCATTTTGATTCGAAATGGCGAACGTTTTAATTACCACACGTCACGTATGTTGCCTCGTCCTGCAACTGAAATACAGGGATGAGTGTAGACTACTGTGAATTTGCACTTTAAAATTACTTAATATCACGGTACGAACTTGAGACTTGGATACTTCTTTGCGGGAAAGAACAAAGTTCATTTTTATTGAAGACCGATTCCGAATTCTGGTCGAATTCGCGTAGAAATGCGGTTAGAATCAATAAAATACGTGATTTTATCAGTTTTATTACAATACAAATTATAAGCTACTATGACAACTCCCATTGTCGCCACAATTGAGAGTTCAATGCATTTATATTGAGACTATATAGTCCCTTCTTACATTTAAGAGAGAGAGGGAGGGAGAGGGAGTGAGGGGGAGGGAGGGAGGGGGAGGGAGGGAAGGAGGGGGAGGGAGAGAGGAGGGAGGGAGAGAGGGGGGAGGGAGGGGGAGAAGGGCAGGATAAGGTGGAAGGGAGGGGGAGGGAGTTTATACGTTATTTTCGATTTTTCACAGGGCAAGATTTTTTTCTTCATTCATTTAAATAGGAAAATGCGGAGCGGTTTTCTTCATTTTTGCTTTAATCGACGGTTAAAACTGTGTACTATCTTATCCTTGCGATGCTTACATGTTACACTGTAGAAGTAAATCCGTTGAAATTCAACGATCACTCCAGCTAGTCTATACTATATATTTTGAACCGTGTGTTTGTGTGTTTGTTCATGGAACTCCTCCTAAACGATAAAAGCTAGAATAACACATTTGGTACGATTCTTCCTTACATCCTCACTTAGTGAATGGACAAGGTTTGGTCAACCGGGATTAATCAGTGCTGCCAATATAGGGGATTAACTTTTTTCCATGAGATAACACGTATGAATTCATTTCTTGACTTGCAAGGTATTCTTCCTTCAAGCATCAAAATACATAAATATGGACCGATTTTTTTCGTTTTTACTTTATTCGACGAATACTATCTTATTCCTGCGAAGCTTACATGTTACACGGTCGAAGTTTACAGAAATACGCTATTTGTTTCCAAATTTTGTGGATTTTTCGTACTCTTTCCGGGCGTTGCCAAGGCGGCCATCATTGTTACCTCCTATTCAATTAGCTTCAATGAAGCTTACAAATAAACGAAAGTTTAGCGTCATTCGCTTCGCACTTTTAAGTAACGAAACGATCGATGTTTATGGATAGCAACGTAAATAGATACCGATTATTATTCAGGAAGCGTTTATTGATGAATGTAATTGAACCTTCTTTCGTCTATTCAATACTGGAATTTTAAATAATTTTTTTCTAAGTAAAATCATTATATTTTACATTATAATTTTTATTAACGTAAATAAGCTCACGTATCTGGAGTACATTTACCGGAGTCAGTGTTCAATCACGGACAACTGTACGTTGCTTTTTCACGGGTTTCTTGCTTACAAGACATAAATGTAAACATTTCATAGGCATAATTACATAAGAAATGAAACTGGATTTGGCGAAAGTGATATATATGATAGGAAATACAATTATCATTATATTTGAATGCAATACTTTCGGAAACGGATTGTTACATGCAAATATGATTAATTGTTAAGAAAAGCTAATTGTAATTTAAAAAGTATCTACTATATAGGTATTTTAAAGAGTTTGTATGTTGTGCTGTAGTAGCTTCACTAAATCCGTTGAAATTCAACGGGAAAATCTGCTTGTAATCTATAATTCACTTCGTTTAAGCTACGTGGTTTTCTTTTATCGGCGAAGATATATTATTTTAATACAAAAGGCAACTATTATTATCAATAGATTTGCTCATACTAAAGCTCTAAAAGAAAAGTTTTCCAAATTTACTGTGGAATTGTTTTAATTTCCGGAATTACTATGCAAATGCATTGAATGTTTTTTAAGAAGTAAGACAAACGTCAATAAATTACCTAATTAACCGTTCGATATTAATTCTGCCACTTTTAAATTAACTGCTATAATCTCAATTTATAAACCCTCATTTTTAGTAACTAATTATTATAATAATATAAAAATTATTTCAGCTTCTTAAAATTGAGTTTCATTTTTGTTCCTTAAGATCAGAATTTGGACCTCTAATTAGGAAAATTATGCCTACGCCACTGCTCGTTATTTTTCTAAATTATTTTTTCTAATACGCATGAAAGCATAATTGTTATTTGGTTTGAATTCCAGCCGAGAGCACTTAAAATTTAAACATTTATTCATTAGCGGGACAATTCTCCTTGCGTATAAATATGATGACCTCCGAAGATAGCTTTTCATCAAAATTTCGAATGACTTTCGGTGGACGAGAATCGCTTTATATCACTCTATTAAGCTATTAGATTGGTTTTCCGTTCGGCTTAAATCATCTTTCTCTCTCTCAAAATGAAACCTTAAGGTTGAGCCGAGGAATATATTGAGATTAATGAGTAAAGGGATTTTCAAAGCTAAACGCGACGTAGATGAAGGCTTCGCGGATTTCCATCTGGCTAATGGCGTGTTTTTATCATTTCAAAGGACACACAAGGGGATTTCACGCCCCAGATGCAATACGAGGGATTCTCGTCGCTAATGAAAAACCTGGCTCGTCAGAGAAGAAACCGCCGGCGATGACGTCACTCGAGATTTACGCACCTGACTTCCCTGTTTTCGGAAATACTATTTTGTTTAAATCAAGTGTTATGATATTTGCATCTTATCCCGAAACTGACTGCACTTGACGGAATCCTACGTGCGTGAAATAATAAAACATTTCGCGTTGTAATATATTTCCTCGGTTAACATATTCCCATATCTATATCTATCTATATCTACAGTTCATCCTGCAAGCCACCGCAATGGTGTGTGGCAGGGGGTGCAATAGCACCAAGGTAAAGCGCATAATAATGTATAGTATCATTCTACGTCGGCTGATTTCCTTTCGTAACTTCTGTTCTGCTCAGCTATCGTTCTAGGGAAAAACGAGCCTTTATACCTCTCAGTCCTACAGGTTATCTCTCTTATTTTACGAGGATGGTCCATTCTACCAATATAAGTTGGCGCTCATTATTATTTGTTCGACATCGCTGGAGAATATATGCCTTTTAAATCTTTCAAGAAGTTTTAACCTAGAGAGTGATCGGCGCTCAGCTAGTGATTCCCATCCTAAGTCCTGTATCAAGGCTGTAACACTATTGTTTCTATCGTAACAATTTTTGACGAATCTAGCGGCTTTTCGCTGCACTCTTTCTAACTCTGAGATTGATCCTTTCTCGTACGGATCGCATATGCTCGACGCGTACTCTAATAGCGGTCTTACTAACGAGAAGTAACATGTCTCTTTGACTTTTTCCTCACTTTTACCTACTATGCGTTTGATGAATCCTAGTTTCTGTTTAGCCTTCCCGCATATATTTCGTATGTGCATATCCCATGAGAGGTTGCTTGTTAAAGTAACGCCTAAGTATTTGACGGAATCGGCTAGTTTTAGCTGGACGCCTTAAAGAGTGTAATTCGTCGTGTCAATGTATTTGTTTCCCCAGAATATCATAAAGGAACACTTTCCTAAGTTCAGTTCTAACTGCCACTCTATACACCACTCGAGAATTGCATTTAAGTCGTCAGAAAGTAATAATTGATCATTAGGACTGTTAATCTCTCTGTAAACTACTGTATCATCCGCGAATAACTTGATTTTACTTTTAATAACCTTATCTAAGTCGTTTATATATAAAAGGAATAGTAGGGGGCCGATTACACTTCCCTGTGGAACGCCTGAGGCTACGCTGACTGAATCTGATTTAAATCCATCTATAACTACTATTTGTTCACGCTCATTAAGAAAGTCCCTGATCCACTCGATTATCTTTCGATTTATTCCACAGTCATTTAATTTCTTCACTAACTTACTGTGCGGAACTTTTTCGAAAGCCTTCTTGAAGTCGAGGAAAACCGCATCTAACTGAGTCTTACGGTCTCCTGATCTTAGTATATCGTGAACGATCAGAGCGAGCTGTGTTTCACAAGATCTCGTCTTCCTGAAGCCATGCTGATATTTACTTAGCAAGTTCTGGCTATCTAAGATGTCCATCACGGAGCTAACGATAATGTGCTCGAGAACCTTGCAAGATAGGGAGGTAAGCGAAATTGGCCTGTAATTTTCTCTGTGGTCTTTTTTTCCATCTTTGTGTATCGGCGTTATAAACGCTAATTTCCATTCCTTAGGTACAACGCCATGACTTACTGAAGACTATTTCGAGATAAGGTGCTATTTCCAGTGCTAACTCTTTGAATGCTCTAGCTGGTATCTCTTCTGGACCCGGAGATTTATTTAGAGACGGAATATTCGGCTGACGTCACGAGATGGAAGATGTCGCTCTAATATCCAATAAGAAATTTCTCTAAAACAGTTAAGATTTCTTCGAGATCATTTTGAAAATTCTGACATTGACTGAGAATGGAACACGGGTCTTCTAATTTCCGAGAGTTTTAGCCAAAGAATGCTATCAACCCAACACGATTATCTGTTCTATTATTAAGATACTAGCGTATAGCCTGTCAAAAATGACTGAAGTAAAGATTCAATCGTCCAACTCTCCCTCTCCTCCTATCTCTCCCTCCCGCCCTCTCTCCTTTCCCCTCTCTCCTCGTATTAAAAGCATTCGAAGCACGATTACACTCATAAAGATTGAAATAACAATAGGATTTCGAGGTCTAACAATGGAATTTGTAGGCAAGGCAACATCACGTTCAAATGGCAAGATTTCCACAAAATATGTGAATTAAACGTTTAAACTGAGCGATTTCGAACCATAGGCGGGAAAAGACGAACAGAATAAGAACTTTTGTAATGTTCTCTTCAAATGGTTTACCTCTGAAGTTTGTATATTAATTCTTTCTAATTTTAATCTAAAAATGAATGAAAGCCTGCAGGTCAAAAAGTCGACTTTTACATGTTACCTTATGGAAAATGAAAAGGTCTTCCTCGGAGTCGAACCCGGTACTTCTTTCAAGATTTTTTTTCGACATCACCTTAAAATATGTGAATCGAGAATTTCTGCCAAATTAAGAATTTCTACCTCTATTTTTCTAGAGTTATTCGCATTTGTAAATGATCACCAACCAACGAACCAACACTTGTCTATTATTATAAGAGACTAGTGTAGTGCCCGTTGAAATAACAGCGGAAGAATTATAGATAGAGTATTAATATTTTCATTTAAAATAATTAATATCACACTATTACATGTGAAATATTTTGTCATACACAACATTTCTAGTGAATATTCTGTTGTTGACAGGCTACCTTTAGTTAAACTTAAAATAGTTGCCTCTCTTTCCCTCCCTCTCCCCCCTCTCTCTCCCTCCCCCCTCCCACACCCTCTCTCCCCCTCTACTTCCCTCTCACACCCTCTCCCTCTCGTTCCCACTCTAACTCTCACCCCCCCCTCCCCACTCTCTGGTATTAAAAGCATTTTAAGCACGTTTACATCCATAAGGATTGAAATAACAATATAATATCGAGGTATAACAATGGAATTGGTAGCCAAGGCAACATTCCGTTAAAGTGGCAATATTTCCACAAAATGTGGGAATTAGACGTATAACATGAGCGATTTCGAATTGTATGCGGAAAAAGATGAACAGAATAAGAAACTTCGTAATTTTTTCTTAAAAATGGTTCAGATCCGAAGATCCTAGGTTAATTCCTTCTAATTTTAATTTCCCAAACAATAAAAGCCTGCACATCAAAAAATTGATTTTTACATGTTACCTTACGGAAAATGGAAATGTCTTTCTTGTAGCCGAATCCAGGACTTTTTTGGAGATTTATTTTCGTCATTACCTTAAAATATGTTAATCAAGCATCCTTGCCAAATTTCAATCTTCTACCTATTCGGGAAGTTTGTTAAAACGCTCTATTTCGGCCATCGCGAAAGCGTGACCAACCAACCAACAGACCTGGTCTATTCTATTATAAAATTATTTCGGGAAAGGAAGAACTAAGTAGAAAACCTTAACAACTATTAACATATCCAATATATATACCCATTAGCACAACACGCATTACTACATTTGTGAAGATGTAATGATGACCAACGCAATGCAAGTTGAAAAGCTTTTTTCCATAATTTCAACTTTATGAATTAGTCTCAATTTCCAGACAGAGGCCTAGAATGCATATAATGTTTTTCGAAATCAACTCCGGGTATTACATTCTTACAGTTATAAATGAACTAATTGCATTCATACGGAAATTAAAAGCTTTATCAGTATCAGCCTATGGTTCACGTTTCCGCAGGGAGAGCTACGTTGCCAGTGAAAGTAGGGGTAATCTAGGAATAGTGGTCAACGAGTGGTCATCAAGTACAAGGTCCGCAACGCGAAGTTGAGAAAAGGCGCGTAGTGTGCCGATTGTGAAGCGCTCTTTTACGTTAATGTCAGAAAAATATGCGTGTTTAAGGAAGGGATAGCGGCGTTATTTGTCTAATTAATACCTTAATTTCTGCAAGGCAATAGGTAACACAGGCGCGATATAAATCTGGTGCACGCTAAGTGATATGATGCGAGAGGTAACGAATACATCTATTTCAAAACAATTGAATCGTGATAATATAGAAGCTAGGAGGTTCAACCAGGAGTGCTCTTGTTAGAAGGCAAAGACGACTCCACTCTCGCGTAATTAATACATACATCATCAACAGCCACGGTTGAAAGGAGGACAAAGATAAGATAGCAATACATGTAGAGCAGCGTTTCCCAAACTGCGTTCAGCAGAACCAAAGGGTTCCGCAGAAGCTAAACGGAGTTCCGTGATAGACAGAGAAAGAGACTCGATACGCCTATCCTTCTCTTATTTACAGCAGGAAACATAAGCTTGACTTGTAATCTGTATACTGTAATCTACATAACAGTTATTTTGAACTAAATTTTATTGCGATTTGGCTTATCACGTCTTAGTCAGGGTTCCGCGAGAAAAAATATTTGAATGTAAGGGTTCCGTGGCTTCAAAAAGTTTGGGAACCCCTGATGTAGAGAGACGCACTCGACCGCTTGCCTAGCAATACGTTATGCTTTTAATTAATTCAGAAAGGGTGGCTCTACGGCAGGGGTCGGCAACCTACGGTCCCCGAGAGCGTTTTATGCGGCCCGCGAAGCCATGATGAAGAAGTTATCGGCATAACTTAACACAGTCAATTTCATATTAATTATCAGTGAAATTATTGTCTCAAACCTTTTCTGTTGGAGTTTTGATTTTTATTGATATGAGACCACAAAAACTCCAGGTAACTTCTGATTTAAACACCCATTCGGCCCGTCGAAGCTCTCATGATTTCCAATGCGGCCTTCCGAAGCATTCACAACAACGGATTTGGCCCGCCCTATAGAAAAGGTAGCCGAACTTTGTCCTACATGATGACTTGAAAGAGAACCCTAAAGCATTTTGGTCATACGCCAGGGAAGTCCAAAATAGAGACCCTACCATTGCGTCATTGAGAATGGAATGTAGTCCATGATAGTGCAAAGAAAGCAAATTTGGCAAACAATTACTTTCAGAATGCGGATAGTGATGTAAGAAACTTAGTCTTATACATCAGGGCGGTTAGATTGAGGAATTGATGCTTTCAGTATGAAATATCGCGAAGAAATTTGATTAAATTAAGCAAAATAAATTCCCCTCGGCCTGCGGAAATATTACAGAGTTAGCCTTCGAATTTGAAAGCAACATCCATTAAATCCATTACGTAAAGTGTCGTTCATAAAGACTGGAAGTTGGTATGTACAGGCAAAGTTCATCCATAAAGGCGGTCACAAAGAATTCTGAGGATTACAGACTGGTTTCCTTGACGTCATTATCGTGAAAGATATCTGAACATATAATTTTAGGCTCTATTATGTGTTTATTAGGTATCAAATTATATTCGTTAAGCATATTACCATAGATTCGGGAAAAACAGAACAGGTGAACGATTTATTGCGATGCGGAGAGGATAATACTCAGGTGGATGTTGTTTTTATTGATTTCAGGAAGGCATGTGATAAAGTACCCATCATATAGCGTCTCTAGGAAAATATGGTATCAAACCCAAAGTTGTGAACAGGTTGAGAGAGTCTCTCACTCACAGATAGTAGTTGTTGACGGCAAGTCCACATAACCAGCTAAATCCATGTCAAGTGTGTCCACAGGGAAGTACCAAGGCACTCCGCTGTTCTTAATATATGGAAACGACATGTATTCGTAGCTAGTTATAAACTCAGACTTATCGCAGATAACATCGTCGTATATAAAGAGATAAAAAAGCAGGATGGCCAACAGTCTCTGCAATAAATTTGAAATCTAACATCCGCGCGGTGTAAAGAATGGCAAACTGAAATGAATAACCATAAATGATGGAAATTTAACTTATACGCGTGAGTGCATAAGACTGATTACAAATGTGAAGGTAGAGAAGGAGAAAAATTCTGAGCTTGACCGGGGCGTGAACCCGGCTCTCACACTTGCTGGGTAGGTGCTTTAATCAACTTAAGCTATCAAGCCAGTGTAATTCTCCATTCTCGAATACTATAATTCGTTAAATAACAATTAGACGGGCTTGGTAGTTTAGTTGGTTAAAGCACCTACCCATCAAGAGGGTTCGATTCTAGGTCGTTCAGAATTTTTCTCCTTCTCTATCTTCACATTAATTACCGTAAATGTTCCATCGTAACATTATGAAAATACAAGAACAAATAGATAGATTTAGAATATAAAATCAATAGGGTGACTGTCCAAGAAGCTGTGTCTGCTAAATACTTAGAATTCACCGCTTCTGAAGATCTTTAGTAGGACATTTACATTATGCGTGTCGTAGGCTTTCATGGGTACGTAGTTAAGCCATAAAAGGTGAAGATAATGAAGGCGAAATTGTAAGTTCTTAGAAAACATTTCTCTCTCTCTCTTTCTTGAGGGTTTAACTGCTGGAATAATCTGGCAATAAACTGATGCAAGTGAGAAGGAACAAACGGAGTGGAAAGTGGGAAAACCCCAAAGGAGAAAACAAATGAAGTGCGAAATGCTAACTCTCCCCATCCGAGTAATGGATGATTTTTTTATTTTGCGGACCCAAAGAGAAGGCGTTAGAACGCACCTTAAACAGATTGTGAAATTGAGAAATATGGAAAAGCTTCGAGGGACGCTGTCAGTTCCCTTTTAATCGGTGAGCTATTCAAGGAGAAGGAGATGAGAAACATATATTTAAACGTAAAAGGAAGATAGGAAACGAAAGAAATTAAAACAAATTTCAAAATCTCACATTCTCCAAGAGGTTATTTGTAAGAGTATGATACATACATATTTGGTATACTTGTTTGACTCTCAAAATGATATTCATGTTATTGACGTAGAGTCGGGACTAGGTATTTCGGCGCCCGGGGCAAAGGACGTGAATCGCGCTCCTTACCCAAACACTTTATTTTGTGACGTGTAAAAAATAGTAATTATAATTACTGTCTGCTCGTCGCCGCCAATCTAACTTTATCACGTCATTTCAATAAATTTGGTCTTTGTACAGGGTGTCTCAAAAAGATGTACGCACATCTTAGGAAAGAAAAACAACATATAACAACCCTCGGAAATAAATTTATTTGGTGTGTACAGAAGCTGTAGTTTGTGCCACATGGTGAGCTATCGCATATGTTCAAAATGACCGTTTGACAACAGAAAACACTCATCTTTTTGCACATCTTTTTGAGACACCTTGTGTGTGTATATATATAGGGTTACCATACGTCCCGGTTTTTAGGTCTTGCCCCGGCCGGTTTACTGTTTTGTCCCTGAAAATAAGTATGAATCAACGTCTGTGCTATTCGTAAATGTGTGCTTTCTAAATTTAGTATTGCTCAAACAAAATATGAAGCTATAGTTTTAATTGTAATCACACCAATTCATTGGTAAAATGTGTATTCAAGAGTTAATATATGAAGAGTTAAATAAATCCATCTTTGTGAGTGTTACAATTGACGCTTCCAACAGAAAAGACAAAAATCGTTCCAGTGATAGTGCGCTATTTTCTTCCACAGGCTATAGTCTGTTCACTATCTAAAGTCTCTTGGCCAATAACACACGGTTCGTTTGGGAAGGTAGTGGGGGGAACTCAGTGTTACTCTTGATTTCGAAGTGTTCAAATCGGTCTGCCTTGCCATTTCTATCGCCGTTTCCTTGCTGTTGCTTTTCGTGATTGGGTATCTGTTCTCCCGCGCGAAAGTTGTGAGGGGCGATGGAAGGGGAAACGTTCGTGATTGGCTACTTGCTCTATGAAGGCCAAGAGACTTTAGATAGTGAACGGACTATAGTTTAAAGGTAAAATTGCTTGACTTTAATGGAGTCTCTTGAGAAACAAGAAATATTGACTGATTACCTAGTTTCCTCTATTTAAAAAAATCGGTACAACATACATTGTACAAACTTTCTCATATACTAATGCGTCGTTTAGTTATCTTTCGAAAATGAAAATCCTGTTAGCCGGTTTTTAGAAAATCCAATTTTTGTTAAAGAATAAACTAGCCTTATATTCACTCATTGAGAAAAATGAAATATGTAGCAATATTTCAGACGTATAATCAAGTGAAGGTACGAAATTTTATCAAAATCGTTATAGCCGCTTTTGAGAAAATCAAATTATTGCTCAAGTTGCCTGCAATAAACTAGCCTTATATTCATTTTTGAGAAATAAGAACTATTTGGTATTATTGGATATGTAAACTCAAGTTTCAGACGTATAATCAAGTGAAGGTACGAAATTTGATCAAAATCGTTATAGCCGTTTTTGAGAAAATCGAATTGTTGTTAAAAATGCGTAGAATAAACTTCCCTTGATTATTGAGAAATGTCAACTATTTCCATATATCCTTTGCTCAGTATCATAAAATGTCGAAATACGAGATTTCATTCATTTTCACTTTACCGTTTAGGCTCAAGAGCCAGTAACAGACAGACAGACAGACGGCATTGCGATAACCACTTTTCAGACCCACGATTGTTTAACAAAAGATGTTTGTTTTTGTCTCTTCTATTACCCCTAGAAGTTTGGGTATCGAATTTTTCTTCACCCTGTACATACAGAGCCGTAGTGAGGGCGGGGCAACCGGGGCACGTGCTCAGGACGCAGCTTCGTAAGGGGGCGCCAAATATGTCTTATTATACACTTGATAAAATGTGGTTACAGTTTTGTTTTTTCTATCCCTTCGAAACTTAAAACGGCCAACCTGAGGTTCAGCTGAAGGGCCATGACTGAACCAAGTCATAGGTGAACCTGTGCAAACTTCATTGACCGCTTTTAGGCTGCCTCTACTCTTTACGCTCTGAATGTAATTTCTTTTATTTACCCTCGTCCCCAAAAATGTGTGCGCCCTATAGCATTGCATTAGCAGAGCAGAATTGTTGCCAAAGTTGTCCATAAGAAGTAATTATTGAGGAGGCCTTTATTGATATTATTACTGTCAAATCGAAAAAGAGAGACGAAATCACGCCAGAAATAATCCAAAAGTTGGAACAGGATGGACTAGATTTACAAAACTTAAGAGCTCAGTCGTATGAAAATGCTCCTAATATCACCGGTAAATTAAACGGTTGTAAACATAACCCTCTTGCACGTTTCATACCACGTACAGAGCATTCGCTTAATTTAGCTTGTTATCATTCCACTGGAAAAACTAACCGTCAAATTAGGGAATATTTTGCAAAGGTATAGAAACTGTTCCTTTATTCTCCTGGTTCCACATCGAGATGGGTTGTAATAATAGAGGTCCTAAAGGTGACGTTGGGAAAACATGGCACAACACGATGGTCATCAAGAGAAAATTCTCTGAATTCATTGGAGTTGCAATTAAAGGAAGTTTATACAGTGGTAATAAATTTCAAGAATGAACATAAATATGTATGCTGAAAGTTTGCTAAAGCAGATATTTATATTTTTCTTGTTATTTTGGGACGATTGTCTCCAGAAGATCAACCACCTCACTGAATCTCATCAGGGTGCCGATGCAACTGTGCATAGAGCTGTTGACATAATCTGCGATTTGGTACTATAAATAAAAAGTTCAACGTCAAGACTTGAAGAGTACATGAAAGAGGCAAGGAAATTTTGCGATGAAAAAGGAAAAGGAAATTTCATTACACGATGGAAACTCCCTCAATACCTGAAACAACAGAAAATTTTAAGTTGTGCTTTATATAATATGGCCGAAGATAAAATGATAATTTCCTGTGAAAATGCTGCTAGTAGGTAATAAAAACAATGTGGATGAACGCGAGTTAATCGAAGAAGTTTGCAGTTTGAAACATTACCAGCCTTCGAAAAAAGAGTAAAAATTACGCAGAAAGAAATGTTGGAATTTATGCGTAATGTGGAAAATTTTCTTGACATTCTTCACATCAATTTCAGCTGGAGCGCGTTCTTTTAGTAAATTGAAATTGTTCAAAAACTACATACGCTTATCAATGAATTAAGAAAGACTTTTTTGGGCCGCCAAAAAATCCTCTGCCCAGGGCGCCGAAAGTGGTCACTACGGCCCTGTATACATATATATATGTGTGTGTGTGTGTGTTAAAGAAACGTATAGTTTAGATTAGATTAGTTAAGGAATTATTTTAACATTAAAGCATTATTAAATGACCTTATCTTTATTTTTGAAGATACTCTAATGAGATTTTCGTAATTTCTTCAAATCATTCACTATCTATTTTGACAAATCATAGAGTTACGTGGTTATCTTGTGCCGGCGGTGAAATAATTTTTGCAGATAATGATGATTATTCTGAAAGTGTACTTACTCATGTAGTTCTCCAATATATTTTCTTGTCACTATGATATATCCTTTACGGTACGGTTTTAAATGCCCAATCCGCGATTGGATTTAAATAGTATATTTCGATAGCACACGTTTGTATTCTAACAGATCGCGAAACTGATGATGTCGGTTAGAAAACTATCAAATAAAAATCATTTGACGCAAAAATTATTTCAGCAAAGAATATGAACCATTGCACTTGTATGCTGCCGTATATGTGAATGCTTTGCCAACGACTGCGCAAGTTGAGCCAATGTGAGTCCTAAACACAAACGCAGATGCCCAAAATGCCAAAAATACAATGAAATGGATCTGTGTATGTTAGCGTAACGAGTGATAGAATGAAGACGCAACAGCATAGAACGATAAGCATTCTCAGATATTGTGGTTCTGTTTAATCTCAGCTTGTAGACAACTATGAACTCATATACGTTCATACAATTTTATTCTTGCTTATTAAAAACATCCAGAGAGATTATTTCACGATCCACGCATGTTACGCCTTTCTATCAGAGCTGCAAACCATTCTAAATTTTGCAGTGGTTCGGTTCGCAATTTACGATGATGGTTTGGTTCAATGTCTGGTTCATTGTTCTTTTTTTCGCAGTGGTTCGGTTCAACCAAAATTGAGTATTTATCATTTTCTTTCATCATGTGCATTGTAGTGCAACAGTGTTATAATGAAGAGGTGCTTAAATAAAATACCATACACAATGTAACTAATATATCAATATTAAATTAAATTTGCAAACATTACTAGTATCGATGCTCTGAATAGGTAGAGTTTTCATTTATTCGAAAGAATATAAAATGAATTTGAAATAATCACTCATCAATTTTTTATATTTAAGTAATTTTCATTTTTTATGTAATTCAATGTTTATCGATTACGCGCGTCTGAAGTAGATAATTATTCAAAACATACTTCACTTGAGTAATTGTAACATAATCTTGACATTAAATGTTATCTCTTCATCGTAAATTATAATTCTTTTTCACTTGCAAAGTGCTTTATGCGCAGATAAGGAAAATTAACATATTAAGTTAGTTTTTTCTTAGTAGATAATCCATTTCCTTTCATTTGTTAGGTTCTGTGTGCACAGGAAAGGAAATGTCCTTTGCACAGTATCATAAAATGCCTAAGTACGAGATTTAATTCATTTTCACTTTACCGTTTAGGCTCTAGAGCCAGTAACAGACAGACGGCATTGCGATAACCAATTTTTTGGATTCAGCGATACCTAAAACGTATATTTCCGTAAAAAATCTCGAGGTCGAATTTTTTTCGCGATAACCATACTTTCTCGTTACTTCGTATGAGAAAGTAAAGATCTGTGGCCAACACATGACTTTCTTCATATTTGGGGTATAGAAATTTAAATTATTATGAATAGCGTTATAAGGCAAAATTATTATTTCGTATCGTGAAAGAAAACAGTCGTCTATATTGCCCTAAATTAGGTACAGTAAAACCCGTTTAATACGTATTTGAGGGGACCGACTCATTGCTTCGTTATAAGCGTGACTATGTTATATACAAGAAACGTGGTTTTTGGCCTATACATCCCATATAACACGTATACACATACAGTAAAACCTGTGCTATCCGGCTATTTAGAACCGGCCAGCCTTAGATACCGGCAGTTACACAAATACTATTCATTCTGTATTTCTTTTTCTTTTTTTATGAATTTTTGTGTGAATTGCATTTGTGTAATACCACAACTTCCACTTTAAAATTTCTTAAGATATA
Organism: Uropetala carovei; assembly: GCA_036926305.1. Taxonomy (NCBI): domain Eukaryota; kingdom Metazoa; phylum Arthropoda; class Insecta; order Odonata; family Petaluridae; genus Uropetala; species Uropetala carovei. The sequence continues at coordinate 6,213 of JAXCHB010000228.1, read as the reverse complement.
AGATGTATGTACTCCGTATACTTCTGGGGCTGCCGAGTAAGCATGGCGTTTTTGGTTACGTAATTTGCATTGTCTAGATGTTTTGGTGTACTTCTACAATTTACAGTTTTATCGATTTTTATTATTTAAAAAATTACCCATCCATTGAATATGGCATCAAAATAAATACCTAAAAGCAAGGAACAGGAGAGAAAAGGTTGGTTTAAAGCTAACACAAAAGCTGGAGCTGATCAAACGAATTGAAAAAGAAAAACATAGAGAAGCCATAGCAAAAGAATTCAACATCGGATCTTCCACGCTCTACGATATCAAGGCTCATAAGGCTAAATTAATGAAATTTGTTTCATCTTCTGGAACGAGTAAATCAATTAAGAAACATCTTACGCTTCATAAGCCAAAAATTGAGGAACTGGATAAAATATTATATGACTGGTTTTCACAGAAATGTTCAGAAGAATTAAATAATTTCGTCCTTTTCTAATAGAGTAAATAAAGATAAATAAGAAAGATATAATCCAATAAATTCAGTTTTGTGAACAGGTTCACTGCCGTACTCCCCAAACTTTCCGGATGCACTAAACTTTTCAATAGTCTTTTTGGTTTGCATGTAAGTGCAGCAACGTATTTAATAAGAATGGGTAAATAGTGTCTATATCTAACTACGTGTGGAAGAATTAAAATGGAAAATGCAAACCCCATGCATAGTTATGTTTGGGGAGTACGATAGTGAACCTAAGCCCAATTTTGTTTGGTTATTGCTAAATTTGCGATGTCAAAATAGAAAATCGCTCCCCTAACCGATTATTTCTCCTAATCGGCTTTCCACAATCCCTAAGATAACACAGTTTTTACTGTATTTGCAGTGAGTCGACTTCAATGCCGTACTTACATATGCTAAGAGATGCTTATCAACTTCGCCGCGTGTAAAATGTTCGATTGCTATTACATACGATTTTTTAAATGGTCAATTAATATTATTATTATGGTCATTAATTTACATAAACATTTCACATTTTTAATATCAATTTCAAAACAAGGGAGCGTGGAAATTCGTATGGAAGGGGTAGATGGAGGAAGGGAACCTCTAAGAACAAGTGCGCGGTAAACGGGCGGAAACTATTCATTACTTATCGTCTGCTTGCCAAAATTCGTTATATATGGGGCATCTTTTGCCACGGGACCAAACATTTGTTCGTTACAGCCGAGAATTCGTAAAATGCGTGTTCGTTACATCCGAGAAATTTAACCAATACCCTTATGGAGAAGTTCAAGGGACCGAGACATTTCTTCATTATAGCCGAGATTTCGTTTTAGGCGTGATCGTTATAAACGAGTTTTACTGTATATTTTGAATATGTTTACAGAATTCACCGCTACGTAGTTGTGGCGTTGTAAACTGGAAAAGGTTAATTATCTCCGAAATGGATGGATCTACAAAAATTTGTTTCACACAGAACATGGAAGAAATATCATTCTCTACAACTTTGGTCCTCACGAAGATTACCAATTACGACGTTTTTAAGGAGATATTTGACGGAAACCGATAATTTTTTAATAAATAATTCTTAAACAATAACTGCTATGGAAAATTGTTTCAAATAAAAATTGTAGGAAATTACATTCTCTATAGCATTTGTATAGAATTTTATTTATAATAATGATGTTTTAAAGGAGAAATATCGCAAAAACCGAATCGGGTTTCGAGTAAACCTCGACTTTCGTTTAACCGATATTGTCGAAAAACTAATGAGTTCTTTGTGACCATACCAAAGTGTTATATATGAAATTTGGTTACGATATGGCAATTACTTTTTGAGTTAGTGCGCCCACAATCACACACACGCACACACACATGACATCATGTACAAAATAGTTTAAACGTGTTCTAGGGACCTCAAAACGTGTATTTCCGTTGAAATCTCGAAGTCGATTTTTTTCGTGATCACAATACTTCCCCATTGCTACGTATGGAGAAAGTAAAAAGAAAATTTTTCCGAAATGGATGGTTCTGCGAAAATGTGTTTAAACAAAACTCGGAAGAAATATTATTCTCTCCAACTTTGGTCCTAACGAAGATTACCAATAACGATGTTGTTAAGGAGATATTTGACGGAAACGGAGAAACCGATTTTTTCGTTATCACAATACTTTCCCATACTACGTATGGAGAAAGTAAAAACTGCTATGACAGGGAATTGACGTATGGAGAAAGTAAAAACAACGTGAGTGGAGAGGGGAGGAAGGGAGGATAGGGTAGGGGTAGAGATGGAGGGGAAGGGGTAAGGGGAGAGGAGGGGGGGGTAAATGGAGCAGTGAATCGCTGACCGATGTAAAACAGGGTTTCCCAACCTTTACGTTGGCAAGGGCGCCTTCGGTTTAACAGCGAAGGCGACGGGCGCCAGTGTCCTCTCTACCCCTCCCCTTTCACTCAACACTTATAGCTCGTAGCTGTAAGTGTTAAATTTTATTCTAAAAAACTATTTTTTATTAAACATAAAAATTACAAAGTAGCGAGATTATAGGTGCTGATTTTTTTATTCGAGGACCCTGAAAAAATCGCTACATCTTAGAATGCAAAACGGAGAGAATTGCTAAAATTTATATGAATATAGTTTGATGTTAATAAAAAAATTTTCAGCAAATCACGAAAATGAGCGCTACAATGCTGATTACATATGCGTGCTTTCCTCAGCATATTGTCTGACGCGATTTTTGAACGTTCTCGAATAAAAAAAATCGCCCTGGTTAATACGAACATGTAGCCTTTCGAATATTCTCTATAATAAAAACATCGTTCTGTAAGGAACGCAAGATGGCCGACAGCGAAATCTAATTAGACCGCTTGAAAATATGTTTTGTCAGTTAGCTAATACTGAACGGATTCTATCACAATATATATTTGGTAGTTGTTAATATTCGAGTGGTACATTTATTTGTTAATGTAAATATCATACCTGCCTATTATTTTCCCTACGTTATATATGCATACATATAATTATTTCCCTGTCTTTGCACACCGACAATTATATGTAGCATTGACGAGAACAAGGTGGGAGAAGAATATCAGAATTTTATGGCCGAAAATAAAAACCTAAGGCATTCACTAAACGACAACAGAGTATTCACTAGAAAATATGACGAAATATTTCATATGTAATAGTGTGTTATCAGTGGCGTAGCGGAACCATTCTTGTCCCCCCGCCAAGGACCTCCGCCCCCCGCCAAACTCTAAAGGTCGATTTACACCTCACGGCACCATACCGTACCATTGCCGTCCGTAGACGTTTTAAACTTTTAGTGAACCCCTTATTTCACTATTCACTTTATACCAAGATTTTGCTAAAAATGCTAAGCAAATACGAGCATTTGTTTAGTTCTGTTAAATACACTAGAAAAAGCGCAATTCAAATTTAAACACAACGCACGCAGATTCACTGAAAGCACTTTGCCGGGTGCTACACACATCGCCGGTCCGATGGGAACAGTACTGTCAGTCTCAGTAACATGACCGTGAAAACTTGTAAAATAGCCGATGAAAACTTGCTGACGTTATCTGAAAATACGGCACGGACACTCTGTCATCGGACGCCACGGCGCTGGATATGTGTAAATGCATTGGAGATACATTGGACAATAATAGCTTCAGGGTGCCGTCACGAACGAACGAAGTTTTATTAACTTATCTGTTTCAATGCATAAAACTCGGAAAATTAACATAGGTAGTTACATTTTTGGTGGCAATAACCTCTAACAAGGCATATTATAAAAAATATATATAAACATAAAAATATTAATGCATCATTTTTTCATTCTCATGGGATGAAATATTGAAACACTTGGACACTATTGCAGTTAGAAAAAAAATTTAATTTTCTGAAATGCATTTCCCAACGTTTGATGCTATTGCCGAAAAAAGCATAAAACTTTTCAATGGTAGTGTAAAATGTTTTCGTTTCCGGAACACCCTCAAGTGCGTCTTTAATCACAAGGTTCAAGTTATGAGCTGCACAGTGAATGTAAGAAACAGTTGGCTGTTTTTCTCTAATTCGTTGCTGAACACCATTATAAATTCCACTCAAATTTCGCGCACCATCATATGCGTGACCTAAACATTTAGTCAGACTAAGACCACTTTTTTCAATCGTATATGCAATTTCACTTTCTAATCCAGAGACAATGAGAGAAGAGAGGGTTCCATTGTCCATGGTTAATTTACAGACAAGTTCTTCAAAAATATTTACGATCTGCCTCTAATGAAGACTGTGTCTGAGTTGCATGGGAAATATTCTCAATTCAGCTAGCCTCGGCTCACCTCGCGTCGCTCTATACCAGATGCCATGTAAAAATACACTAAGGGAAAATGACACAACAGCTATAAATGATGACTACGCAGGCTAGCTTCATTAGCTTTGTGAGTGGATAATAATGTACCCTTACGTGATGTCTACGAAGCTGAAACCTTCTAGAAGACAATAGCATCCTTTATCTCTCAGATAACCCAGTCGGCAGGGCCTGGTCCAACGCAAGCAAGCATATTTGAGCACGCTTTTCAATGTTCCATATTCCGGAAATGCTCGATCGCTTCGAACGCATGGTTCCTTAACCTACCTCCTAATTTTTCTTTTTCTTTGTCTTTATTAGCCGTTAAGCCTTTTAGCCGTGGTTCGCTTTGGGCCCAATTTCGGTCCCGGGCCCCCCCGCCATGCGGGGGTGTCCGCTACGCCACTGTGTGCTATTAATTATTTTAAATGCAAATATTAATAATCAATCTATCTATAACTCTTCCGTTGATATTTCGACGGGAATTACACTAGTTTCATAAGAAAAGTACTAACCGGTGTTTTTAATAAATCCATGAACAGAGAAATGTGACTAGAGCGCAAACATGAAGTGACATTCCTTAATAAACAAGGAAGAAAAGAATGATGACTGTTCACAAAAGGGATGAGATAGATTACAATAAAGGTTAAAGGTAAATGATACAATGAGCCACTTCCGAGAGGTTGGTGAATTGATGGAAAAAACTGCGATAAAAATCATAAAATACATTCCATGACATAGTCTGTAAATTCTATAATACAAAGTCACCAAGTCTTTTTAGATTGGTACTTTCCAGTATTCTGTGACCGCTAAACACTATCATTCGCATGAGCTGCAATTTTTAAGGACACCTGAACAAACCTCGTCGGTCGTCACAGCGAACCTTGGCGGGCGCCATGGCGCTCGCGGGCACCGCGTTGGGAAGCCCTGGTGTAAAGTCTGGAAGGAGGCACTCTACTCATCCAGATTTCATCACACTTTTGTAAAACTAAGAACTGAAAACGACGCCTCTTTAGAAGCGTACGAGAACATATTTTTAGGATGATCGAATATACATTTAGGTCCATTAAATAGGTACCTCGAAGAAGCTTAAACCGGAACTGGTGTTTGTGGGCAATAATTCAGCTACTATTGTAATGAATGCTCGGGATAAAAGCTACTGATAGATTTTAATGTGCGTATCTTTCTGATCATAATATTTACATGAATGGGATTGCGAAGATGAAAAACAGATCACTTAATGGCTTCTCCTTTCCCATTGAAATGTGACGCATTTAACCATGACGAAAAAATAAATTTCTACATTACATTATAATTCCCATCCATTGAAAAAAGGGATCTAATCCACAGCACCATGAAAACGTCTACCAGTTAAATGAAGTCATGCAACTACATCATCGCACTTTAGGAGAATTTAGATGAAATGACCTCTTACCTTTGATGATTCCAACGGCGTACGATTCTGGCAACTTCTGCTCACAAACACTTTTCCAGTAGGCACTAAGGTCCGCTGATGAGGTCCCAGATTATGAATTTATCTTCAGGAATACAAAAATCGGTCACTTCCGAACAAGTTGTACTTTATCGGCACTATAGAGAAAGAACACGGCCATCCGTCTAGGAATGCAAAGTTTGACTGACGGGCTAAGATGGCGGCAAAACAAAAAACGCTCGCAGCGCATGTGCGAAGGTTGATTTTCAGTGGGTAGATAACTATCGCTTACTTGCAATAGAGCCAACCCTGGTAACCGGGCCCAAGCCATTGTGACGTATCCGACAAAATGTTCCTATACCATTCCATTTCAGGAACGCGACGAGAGGCTCATTGGAACTATTCTACAAGCTCTGGCCAAAAAGGCTCGGGATATATCGACTACACATGGATCGCCAGTT